>JAAONU010000011.1:17571251-18771251 GCA_012932295.1 Cyclina sinensis
CAGGACGGTGCCAGCACAAAGTTCGTTCCGATCAGATCAGTAACATCCATCATAGACCTTTGATTAATCTTCTGTACAATAAAAGCATATACTCAGATATAAGGAATAAATTAATCATGTAATTCACTATATCTATGTATCATCAGTAAGGGACGTTACCAGCACAAAAGTTTGTTTCGATCAAATCAGTAATACCAGAATCATGGTTCTTTGATTAATTGTCCATACAATGTTTAGGCATATTATACTTAAATAGGAAGAAAACTTAATCGTGTCACTCAGTTCTAATACGTATTGTTAGTACAGGTTGCTGTGGGCGCAAAGTTTATTCTGATCAGATCAATAACACAAGAGTTATGGCTTTTTATTAATTTTCTGTACCAAAGACTCGTATAGGGGATTTTTTTAAATATTTTTACTTCTCATAAAGCATTCCTAGGAATTTTACTTGCATGAATTTCTACCAAATTTATCCATGTAATGCCATTCTTTCCAGAACTGTGTTTGCTACGGTAAGTAACCGTGAAAATTGTGAATTCTTTAAAAGAAATTGATATCAAAAACTGTAAAGTCTACTATAGATAATTTTGTCTCTGGGACCAGGAAAAGTAACACCTTTAGGGTCGAATTATTTACATAGTTTAATAGTAAAACAGGAAAAATTCTTCCTGTCCAAAACCACAAGGTTCAGGACTTAAATCTTTTTGACTTAGTCTTTTAGAAAGATTATTTAATTGTGTCCCTTGGATCTTAAAAGACAGAAGTTTATTTTTTCACTCATTTGTCCCAAAAATAATATACATCATTTTACGGTGGAAGATAAAAATTTAACTAATTGATTCGTTAGTAGAGTACTCCTCTATCACACAGTCTAGTACAAAACAAAAATTTTAATGATAAAAAGGCGTATTGTATTTTAGAATAATATTTTCCCAATATATATTCAATTTTAAACTGTGTCAAAATTTTATCAATTTTAATTGTAAAACATTATATTAAGCATGTCAGATTATTAGTTATATACTTATTGTTTCTGAAAAGTAGCAAAAGTGTCCATTACAGATCCGGATATGATAAAGAATGACGGGGTCTACACGTGTTATGTGTTACCATCATGTTTACGCTCTGGGCGCGTAAATATAAAGGGATATGTTAGGGGATTTGCCGGGGAAACTAAAACTATAAAGAAAGTATTCGGAGCACCAGCGATTGTGGCAGGTTGTCGGCAATTTATTTTATACTTCAGTTTAATAAGGAAACATTTTGTTGAATAATTGGCAGGACATTTAACAAACTTGAGTAGCACGTACCTAGTAGCACGTACCTAGTTTAACTGCTATCAAACCTCACTCGATTTACATTTTCATCCTTTTCATAGAAAAGGAAAATTAATTTTAAAACAAAATATCAAGAAAAGGTCTGAGAATGGCACACCTAAATTCAAAGTAAAGCTCAAATTCATATTATCAACAGTTGACGAGGATGCTGAAGCATTCAAGGAAGATTTCCAACGTGTCCAAGTCTTGGAAGAGTTGTATGTCTTAAATTACAACGACCCTGGATTAAAAGACATGATTGCTCCTGGAAGAATTACTGATGTTAACATTTACAATATTGTAAGTAAAACGACTAAGTACGGAGAAAGCAGAAATTTTACGATCACGTGGACTGCAACAGGTGACGACAAGGTTATTGGCCAAGGTAGGCACACAACAAATATAGCTATAAGTTACAAATCTGTAAACCTTTCAAACCCTAAGCCTCATGTTAAGATTATTGCACTCCACTGCTAAGTACAGACACATTTTTGGACTATTAGTCTTATTTCACAATAAAAACAAGAGTTAGTGTTTCCAACTGCAGATGTTAATTTTTGAAATCGTACTTGTTACCCTTTTCTCAATAATTTAATGAATTAAAAATGGTTGCTGTCGTTTACAACATGCACTCTTACAACATCCTAAGGACTAAAGAAAAATGTTTAACTTATGACATATTAATTTATATTTCAGCCACCGCTTATGTAATGCGAATCTCTGATCATGTAGAAACCCTTCTGCACAACTTCGATTCAGCTGACCTCCTTGAGATGGAAAATATTACTTTCACACCACAAGAAGCCGGGACGACAGAAGCATTGAAGATTGTTGTCAACGCTAAACAGGCGTATACTAAAACTGTATTTTTTGCAATTAAAGCTGTAGACGAGGTCGGTAATGCCGGGAAGGTGTCGAACATTGTACCTATAGTGGTAGCGAATGAATATCGCGCAGCTGGTGAAAATGGATCTTTAGAAATCAAAACCGTTGTAATCTCAGAGAACTATGCTGAAGATATTTCAGACAGCGGTGCTATCATCGGTGGGACGGTTGGCGGACTGGTTGGTTGTATAATCCTAATACTTGTGGTGATGATTGTAATCAACAGAAGGAAACGAAATAAGGTAAATATTATTAAGTAAATATGTCTCACAAAACGTAGGTATTTTACAAGTCTAAGTACAGATAGAAATAGAAAGTCATTTTTTCTGGAATGAAACATGGGAAACTTCTGTTAAAACAGTAATATAGATAATCCTTTGTTAAATTTATATTTCGAATTAAATTTACATAATACTAAACTTACATTTTGTTATGATGATTCTCTTTCAATAAAGGGAAAACAGTATTATGAAATCAGAGATCTTAATAGACAAAGTCAATGACACGATTTAAAAAATAAAAATAAAAAAAAATACGGTTTCTTTTGCAGAGTAAGGAAAGTGACGATGTTCAGTTAGCAAAGTGTGAGGAACATTCTAACGTGTAAGCATTGTGACAAGTATAATGAAAACACAAATGATAGACTCGGTAGACTTAAAACCAAAAGACTTTTAAAACTTAAATAATTCTGTATTGTAGAACAGTTTGGAAATGATATTTTAACACTCATATTTGTAAAATAAGCACGTGACATATAACAGTGTGTGTGGCAGTTATTTGATTTATTGTTTTACCTCTTAAATTCGGAATGGGCTAATCTGAATATTGATTGTCTAAGAAGCTTAAATTACTTTTTTGCTTGTAACAATTGTGTATCTGTGACTAATAATCATCATGTATATCTATTATAGTGATGGCATGGTCCATGGTGTTACTACTGTTGTATTATAAATTTTCTATTCAAACGCTACGGCCCCTTCTCTTAAACATGTTGCAATTGATTATATATTCGAAAAATAAAAAGCAATTAATTATTGCAATTTATTTATTTTTCCTTAACGTTAAGGCAAACAAGCTAAATTTCCATTCCAGAATTTTGTCATAGATCTGGATGGCAGAATTAAATGTGTCTGTTTTGCATGTCGAACATCTGATATATTATCAAAATATATGATGAAACAAACCAGTTTGGCTTGTTTAAAAGATCGTCATTAATCAGCTATTCAAATCGTCAGTCTGTTGATTCATGATGTGTCTTGTTATTTGTTTTAAACCAGTCGACTCATATTTTTCTCTCAAATGTTCGACTTGAGGACCGTTTCGTTATTGCCTTCATTGAATTTTCATGGTATTATGATATCCCACTCCTGTGGACGTGACGAAAAACCGATAAAAATCGATTATTCAACAAATTGTCGTTCTTTAAATATGGTTACAGAATAAGACTTTTTCTAGCGTCTGTAAAACGCTGTGAGCTGGTATGGCCTACGATGTCCCTTGGTTGCAGCGATTGTGGTTAAGTAAGGCACTGGCAATCATATTCCTGATTTTGCTGTCGATTTTACCTAGATCAGTGAAAGCAAGCAGTCAGATGAGTGTCACTGTGAAAGCTAAGATCGTTTGTTGATCTGGTTTGTCGCGCTGGAGTGCTGAGCCAGGTCAGCATTTGCTTTTGCTCAACTAAAATGAATGCTGATCTTGCCTGTCGCGCTGGAATGCTGGGCCAGCTCAGTATTCGCTTAAAGTCGAATAAAATGAATGCTGATCTTGCTTGTTGCGCTGGAGTGCTAAGCCAGCTCAGCATTGGTAGAGCTGAATGTTGATTGCTGAGCGGTGTGCCAACTTCACGGACTTAGATCGTTTATGGTTATTTTGGACTTACTTACCCTCGCTGATATTCTTAGGTGTCAGTAATAGGTCAAGTGAAAGATGACACTCGTCAAAATAAATGTAAATTTGCTTTAAAAGCTCTTTCCGTTTTGTTTTTTTCCTCAGTGGTAAATATTTCATATTAGGTGGTCGTCTGGTTCTTAAAAGCCCCGAACCCACATAGGAAGTACAAACCCCGCTTTCAAGCTTTAAAAGCGTTTCAATGCCATTGTGCAAACACATTCTAAAGATCACAAAATAATAATTATTGAAGAAATGATAGGCTGGCAAAAAGTTAAAACTTATAGATTGAATTAGAGATGAAGAAAATACATACAAACAAGACTTAAAAGTCTGGGGAGTGACTATGGCTTAGTTTTCAAGACTAAAGTGACTTTACTCGTAGATATTATAAATACCGAAACGAGTTTCATAATAACAATGATAGCAATTAACATATTTACCTAGGTACATGAAATTGATAGTCTTCTAGCAAAATATTTAAATGCAAAAGCTTTTTTCCCTTACGACTGATTCGTTTTCAGAAGAGACTAGTTCTTTTTTTTATTTTTGACATTTTCCATAAATATTCTTATACAATGCTTACGATGATCAGAATATGAATACACTCGCATACACAGTGATACTGTAAAAGTGGTAAAATTCGCAACAGAGAATTTGTTTGCACACCTAGTGCTTTAAAAGAACTCTTTCTCGTTTATTTTCATAATAAATCTCATTCACAAATGTACAAATATGACAATTTATATCCTCAATCCAGATATCCAGGTATTTACATACGATAATTTTTAAAAAGTTTAACTCAAATACAAAAGACACTTTGCATAAACATTTACTGCACACAGAAATACATTAAACATAACGATAAAAAACCCAATAGTTGCTAATGTAAATGTAAAATATTGTAGGACAAAAAAATCGTAAACGCGTATTTTATAAAAGAAAAGTGAACGTTTCGGTAAATATTAAACCAGATTTTGGCAGAAGTCGTGATCAATTGTGGGTTTGAAAGAAAACGACAAATTTTGTCAATACTAATCATATTTTTAATTGCCGGATATGTCTGTTCTATTTTTCAAATAAAGATCTTGTTTTAACACTCGTCTTGAATTTGACAGTTAACCATAACATTCGTCCTCTACAATACTGCAAAACATGCATTTCTGTCTGCAAGATAAGCTTTCATAGCGATCAATTCCATTCTTTAATGGTGAAACTCCGCAGTGGAATTTACTGAAAGTTGACCAATGCAGGATAGTTGTATTGTACTACAGCAAAGTCCGAACTATACAGGAAAAACATTCTAAGTTTATTTCGACCTACATCCTTTAATTTAGGCTTCAGTAAACCAAACCATGTGTCATTACTAATATAACTGTTAAATGAAATTGACATTTTAAACTACATACTTTACTTTTTAATGAATGACAACATTTAATTAAGTACATCAAGGGTTAGCTTGAGAGTTAGTTTAGAGTATAACGCGTTAAAACGACACCATTGGTTACAACCGCCTTCCGCTGCCGGACTATTGGTGGTCCCGATCAGTTTATCCGACCAAAGCGGGGTTTGCCCAAGGAAGAAATGCACGGTTCTATACATTTATACAGGCTAAAGACTTTAAACCTCAAATAGCTGATCAGTAGTCAATGACTGGTAAGACTACAAAAACAAACAGTTTTGTAAATAAAGGAAAAAAAATCGTAAGTGAAAACCACCTACTACTTCGCAATTACATTGGCACTGATAGTGCTGTAGTATACTGTGTCAAATCAAAGGGTCTATAACTTGGTGTAAAAATTAATCCGAATTATGATTATAACATGCTCATTTTCTCCTGATACTGAAGCTTCCATAACGATTCATTTAATTCCAGCCAGTGGATAATGATAAATTGCCACGAATGGAGTTGGAAAAAATTAACGACTCAAACCTCTGTAAAAAAATCAATTCGGCTTGTGATGTTAATGTACGCATCCCCGCCTGATGCTCGAGTTTTCTATAAAGCTTTTATTTTAATATACAAGTGGTTGCAGAATGGACCGGACACATATAGTATTATAGTGTACTACATGTAGCAAATTGATGGGCCCATAACTCTGTTAAAGTGAACGATTCCAAATGTGGTTGTAAAATGCACATCTCCTACTGGTACTGAGGATTTCAGTAAAGTTTTATTTTATTCCAGTCAATGTATACTTAGAAATAGCTCGGACATGAAAGGTGCTGCAAGAAAAAAGAAATTATCCACATCTCTGTAAAAAATATAATCAATCTAAATTGTACTGGTTAAATGTGTATCTCCTCCTAGTACAGAGGCCTCCGTTTAAGTTTGATTCCAGTTGCTGAGAAGCAGCCTGGATACAAATTGGTTATATTGCTTTATTAGGCAAAGAAAAGGTTCATAACTCTGTAAAAGAAATGATCTCTCAATTGTGATTGTATATCGGCATCTCATCCCGGTACTGATGCTTCAAATAAACTGTTATGTAATTCCAGCCAATGGTGACTGAGAAATAGCGCGGATACTGACGATGCTGCAAGAAAATGAAAGACTTATTAACTCTGTTAAAAAATAATCAATCCTGCTTACACTATTTAATTTCAAATTTTCCCTTGGTAAGGAGACTTTCTGTAAAGTTTCATTTAATTCCAACTTTTGGTTGCTAAGAAATCGCCCGGGCGAAAATAGAGCTATAATGTACAAAATTTAGCAAAACACTGAAAAGAATATTCAGTACGAATCATTCTGATGATTTGCCTATCTCCTTTTGGCACTAAGGGTTTTTACAGTTTAATTAATTTCAAAGACTGGTTTCTGGGAAATAAGCCATGCACGAAAAGTTCTATGGTATACGAGGGCTGTCCGGAAAGTTGATAGACAAGGCTACGAAATAATTATAGGCGGTCATATCAATATGATGTTTTGATATTTTGCTAAAGTATGTATTTGGTACATATTTCTAAATTAATAAACATGATAACAGTAATATTCGCAAAACCCCCTGTCGCAATGTAAACATGACTGACTGTTCACGGAGCACTTCAATCGTAGTGGCGGCGTGGCCGAGTGGTTAACGAGTCGGACTAGTAGTCAAAGAATTGCTAGCCGAACGGGTTCAAACTCAGTCAGGGACAAGCCGTTGTTTCCTTGAGCAAGAAACTTTACACTCATTGCCTAGTACTGGTTAGTTCCAGGAACGTATTCGAGAGTATGTCTATAAGCTAAAAGCTTCCTACACAATGGAACTAAAATAAATTTGGTATAAACTATTCCAACAGCTACTCGAATGAAAAGTTAATAAAAATTACAGTTTTATCCCAAATGCGTTTTATTGAAGTGACGTCATGTGATATCATTGCATGACATTTGTTTAAAATCATTGAAATTATACTGGATGGCATATGCACTAAAAGGAGATACGGAAATTACTAGGATGACCCGTATTGATTAGTTTTCACATCGTAATGGACCCTTTCATTTACTACATAAAATACGAGGGTTGTCATGAAAGTTCATGTACTACTTTATTTTTAAGCAATATATACATATAACAAATTTTGCCAGCAATTGCATACATATCTAACAAACACATTTACAAAAAAACTATTGAGCTGTAATGAACATTAACATTGTAACAATCTTTACATACAACATATACACCGTCTCAAAACCAGTAGGCCAGCTGAACTTTAGTGACGGGAGCCTAATGAAATTACATTATCAACGTATAAGACGGTTAATTTATCTCTATAGTGCCAATATATATATACTCTCTATCCCATTTGATATACTTCACCAAGACTGACGTTGAGTTCTAAGAATTCGTTCTAGTGAACTGTCTATAGCTGTATATGTTAGGTGGTAAATTGTTCTTTAAAAGGAAACGTTTTTAGTCGGTTCATTGAAAGTTTTACAGAAAGATTTATTTTTGTCTGACGATTTTGTGAACTGGAAGAAATGTAAACGAACTTGTTTGTAGAGTGACTGTAATTAAGCTTCAGTTTTTAAAAGTCATGGGTCATTGGAATTTGATAAATTGCGAGAGTAAAAATTTTCCACATATGATATGCAACCAGGTTAATATCCAATACAATGCAGAACACGATGAAAGGCTGCATCTGTGTGACAACATCCACCACTGAGATAAAAGGCAGGTTCTGGATTCAGTAAACCATCCCCACATAGGAGAAGAAAATGCTGAAAAATTGATTCCATCTCTATAATTGGTAAAAATGATGGTAAAACTTGCTTGTAGTATCTATCATCATTTCATATTTTTCACACCCAAAAGATGACAATGCCAGAAAAAGTTAGATGTTGAAGTGCTGATATAAAAAATCTTCAGTCTGAAATGTATGTTCTTAAAAACATAAACCAGTTTTTGAACATCATTATACCACTGAACTTAACTCTGGTGTTTTCAAGATTTTATTTTTAAAAGTCAAGGCTTTTTGAGAATTTATTTTACTTGACAACATACAAAAGAAAAGATTCAAAAATAGACAGTAAGGAAACAATTGCAGCAAGTGCTGCGATACAATAAAAAAATAACAAATGTGACAAAATAAAACTTCTACTTGATTTCGCGCGCATCTTTCTGGTTAATAATATTCTTTAGGTTTATTGGAGGATGATTTGTAACGGGCGGTATAATTGGGCAAATTAATCGGTGCTGTCAAAATGAAGTCGAACTGAAGATCAACACAAAATGCTCCGTAAAAAACACAGATTACTTCTATTAATCGGAAGTGTATGGATTTGTGGGATCATATATTTCTTCGTTAAATCAACTACGGATGCGGTAAATATAATTTACAGTAAAATATTTTGTGTTTTCGTATTTCTCTATATATTTTCGACATGACAGATGTTAATTCCCACGTCACACTGTGGGTGGGGTGGCGTCCGGTTTGAGTGCATTGTCTGCTTTCGTAGCATCATCCATAATCAAAAACCATTAGACACTTATGTTAACCATAATGATACACTTTTTTTAGGAAGTGGGTTTCTATGTTTGCTCTTCTCTGAGGTCCATTGCAGCTGTGATATATGATAAAAAGAATACTTCTACTTGATACTCCCAAGCAATCAGTACTGAATATAACTGGCAGGCGCTCTGTCAGGAAAACTGTGTTTGCCGCAACTAAAGTACATTATCTACTGGGGATGTACTTCAGTTGCAGCAGAATAGAACTGGGTAGAAATCCATGAGGGGTTATAAAAGACGACTAAGTCTTTCGACCCTAACAGGAGATGTAAGATGTATGTAAGATGTAAATCCGCCTAAAAAGTCCTTAATATTCTGTATTTGTTAATTATAGCAGACACAGCATTTGCATTAACACCCTCAAGCTCTGACAAGACAGGACTTCTTTTACTTTTATAAACAACATTCATGGTGATACCTCATTACTGTCTGAAGATATATATATTTATTTACTTTTTTTGGTTTAAAGACATGTTTTTGAATCATCATTGGGACAGCGAGTACCAGTAGATAATTTACTTTAGTTGCAGCAAAAGCCATTCTTTAAAGGCTAATGGCTTTTGCTGCAATTAAAGTACAGTATCTACTGGTACTCGCTGTCCCTACGATGATGTTACGTGACAACTGGTATTAATATTATGTACAAATAACAGGTAAATATCAGTATTTAAAATTATGAAATTGGAAGACCCATATTGTGTAGAGGAGGCACCGTGGTGCAGGGGTAGAGCGCAGTGCTCCAGATCCAAAGGTCTCAGGTTCAAATCCCGTCAGAGGCGAGATTCTCTCACGATCTTCACACTCCTCCATGCTGAGCCAATACTGGTATGGAACCCAGGAAGCAGTCATCGAGCATGATGAATCTAAGTTGTAAGAACTTGTATCGCAATCGATGTAAAAATAATGAGCCTAAACTAAAAAAAATTATATGTCAGTTCCCCACAATGTGATAATTTCAATATAGCAGAGTGCAGCACCCTGCCGTATTTACTGTGCACTTAGCCCTTTTCTCTGGCACTCTGCTGTGTCCTTAAAGTTAGGGCTTAGCATTTACCTATTTATTTTGGGTTTTGAGTTAATGGAAATTGGTTTTGAAGTTTAGACAGTAAAATATTAAAGGAGAGAATACACATCTATTTAACTGTGAAAAATTTTGAATCTGATTAGAAATCAGAAAATTTGTATATGCCATTTTTTGCAGTTTTCAGGCCTTCAAGTTCCCCTTTTTAGTCATAGCTGAAGTACTGATATATAATTTGTATGGATCTGTATATCACCTTAAAGAATCTTACTAAGATACATGTATGGTGCACAAAAATGAATTTCTGTTTTTGCATATCAAATATATTTGAAATGAAGGTGCTTTCAATTCTTCTGCCACTGAATAATGGGTCTGGTTTTTGTGCATTATTTTTGTGTATTCCTATGAAGATATAGACGTTTTTTATAATTTCTGAATGGTTTATATTGAATACAGGAAGATGAAGAAGAGAGGCGGTACCATAAGAATTTCTTACCGCAAGAGATAGAACTAGTTATTGATGAGAAGAACAAAAAACTTCTTTTTCAACCAGAAGAAAAACAACCAGAGCATGCCTTTCAGGAAAACCACCAAGAAAAAATAAATGAGCCACCAGTTAGACATGATCCTTTGCCAACCAAATACCCAAAACCATCCAAGATGTAAGCCTGATGTTCATTTTTTTTATTTTGAATAAGACAATAAGAAAACTATTCAGTAGCATTATTTGTAAAATATATTTATAAATGATTAATTGTAGTTTTTACAATAATTTAGCTACATCAGACTTCACAGTTCAGTGTAGAGATTTTTTCTTCATTAAGGGACACACTCTGTGTCTTTCTCTGGCAGAAGGTTTTTGCTTTGCTTTTGATATTTCAAAAAGTTCCTTTTATCTTAAGGCAGATATGGAACTTCAGAAATGCCCAATTTAAAAAAAAATAAAAAGCTGCCAGTTATTCCCCTTCAAAAGCACTGCCAGTAACTAGAAAAATGTTAAAATTTTGGTATTCAAAAAACATTCAGCCTTGCCATAATTGTCCTGAAGGTGTATTTTTGTGAATTATACAGGTTCTTTTGTTACTGATAGCATTGATAACATCTGTCTGTCAAGTTTTACAGCAATCGGCCTCTTGACAAAGACAGTGATACATTAGTTAAATGACATAAGCTGTCATTTTGCTGTTTAATACATTGATCAGTTGGCTAAATATTTAACTTAGTATGACATACATCTATATCCATTGACAGTTATAAGACAATAATGATCTGTTGATTATCTGTTGAAATATTAAAATTTAATATGATTATTCTCTGGTTTCTAAAGTTTAAACTGTACATATGATAATGATAGTTGAAAACCATTGATATAATTATAATTTCATCTGATAGTTTTGAAGTCAGAAAGGAAGCATTGTTTAATGAAAAAAGTAGCATTTGCTGACCAAAAAAATCTTTATTCAACAGTTTGACTAAGAATACTCTATTAAAGTACAAATATTAGACCACTATTTCATGAGATTAGTTTCTGGGCAAATCCCTGTAACTAAAATTTCTAACAAATAACAGTCGTGCACAAGAAAACACATTGTTCACTAAATGATACGATAATATTCTGCAATCATTTTTAAGAAATGCACTACAATATGACATATGTGTGAAATGTTTGCAGTCATATACAAGAAAATCCTGTGAAAAAATGGGAAGAGAAGAAACATGACAGAGTGAAAGCCAGTGATGATGAAGAGAAAAATGACATTCCATGGGAGGAATTCCCTGAAAATGTATATATTGGCAAGAAATCTCTAAAAGCTGGGGAAGATCCATATAGTCGCAACAAATTCAACCAGAAAGCCAGTGATGAAACAAAATGTAACAGAGAAGTGCCAGACACAAGGCATCCTCAGTAAGTAATTATTCTTAGAATAATCTAGTTCTATTGGTAAGGTAAATCTATAGGCAACCAAGGGTATGAGTGATTACATGAAGTCACGATTGAAAAATATTTGGCAATAACATACCTTGGTACCTATTTCCTGTTATCAGTATCAATTTGGAGACAAATATGTTTATGAAACACATTTGGAATCATTTATTTAGGCAAAAATATTTAGCATCTAACTTTATTATCCCCCCCGCCAAAGGCGGAGAGGATTTTAGGAATGCCCTTCGTCCGTCCGTGCGTCTGTGCGTCCGTCCGAAACAATTTTGTCCAGAGCATAACTCCAAAACTACTTGAGGGATTTTATTCAAACTTCATACACTGACAGAGCACATTGGTAGGTAGTGCAGTGTGAAAGTGCAATAACTCTACCTTGCCTTTTTTTAGAGTTATTCCGCTTTATCAAATTTACTTGATAAATTTTGTCCGGAGCATAACTCCAAAACTACTTGAGGGATTTTATTCAAACTTCATACACTGACAGAGCACATTGGTAGGTAGTGCAGTGTGCAAGTCCAATAACTCTACCTTGCCTATTTTTAGAGTAACTCCCCTTTATCAGAATTACTTGATAAATTTTGTCCGGAGCATAACTCCAAAAGTACTTGAGGGATTTTATTCAAACTTCATACACTGACAGAGCACATTGGTAGGGAGTGCAGTGTGCAAGTGCAATAACTCTACCTTGCCTATTTTTAGAGTTATTTCCCTTTATCAGAATTACTTGATAGATTTTGTTTGGAGCATAACTCTAAAACTACTTGAGGGATTTTATTCAAACTTCATACACTGACAGAGCACATTGGTAGGGAGTGCAGTGTGCAAGAACAATAACTCTACCTTGCCTATTTTTAGAGTTATTCCCCTTTATCAGAATTACTTGATAAATTTTGTCCGGAGCATAACTCCAAAACTACTTGAGGGATTTTATTCAAATTTCATACACTGACAGAGCACATCGGTAGGTATTGCAGTGTGCAAGTCCAATAACTCTACCTTGCCTATTTTGTAGAATTATTCCCCTTTATCAGATTTACTTGTTTACATTTTAAAAATCCCAGCATATACATGTATATCTAATTCTTGAACTTATTATCCCCCAGCCAAAGGCGGAGGGGATATTAGAAATGGTCTCTGTCCGTCCGTGTGTCCGTCCGTTCCAGTTTTGTCCGGAGCATAACTCCAAAAGTACTTGAGTGATTTTCTTCAAACTTCATATACTGAAAGAGCACATTTGGAGGAGGTGCAGTGTGAAAGAATAATAACTCTACCTTGCCTACTTTTAGAATTATTCCCCTTTATCAGATTTAATTGAAAAACTTAGTCCGAAGCATTACTCCAAAAGTGCTTGAGCGATTTTCTTCAAACTTAATACACTGACATAGCACATTGGTAGGAAGTGCAGTTTGCAAGAACAATAACTCTACCTTGCCTATTTTTTGTGGGATTTTCTTCAAACATTATTACATTGAGTGTTTGAAAGTACAACCTTCAGGTAGCTTCTTCCCGGCGGGGGGATTAACCATGTGTAACATGGCTCTTGTTTTCTTTAAAATTATACCCTTTCTTCTTTCCATCAGATGCCGATCAAAACACTGGACTCCAGATCTTCCATCTACTTCTGTAATTATTACATTCCACAACGAAGCTAGATCTGCATTACTCAGAACCATCATTAGGTAAGTGTTGTAAGGAGTTGAATCAGTATGTCTTGTTAGACCAGAGGTTTACCATACATGTAACTTGTTATCCAGACTGTTTTTGGACCTTAATTTATTGCCTCTTAGAATTGTTTCTTAACTAAATTGATCAACACTTAAGCAAGGAAATCTGAACCAAATATTTTATAATGAACTTTATATAAACTGACTTATTTACGTTATATGGTAAAAAAAAAATATCAGTATTTGGTTTTCAGCTGTTAATGCTTAGAACATGAGTAAGTTTATTCATATTGTTCATACATGTATTTACAGTGTGTTCAGAAAAAGTCCTGCTCATTTGATTGAAGAAATCATCCTCGTTGATGACTTCAGTGATGATGGTATGTCAATATTCTCTTTGTCATTTTCAATATTTGCTTTAAAATTAATTAATTTTATCAGGCTGAAATTGGGAGAAACTTAAACATGGAGGTAGTTCATAGGAAGTCCCCTTTATCAATAGGGCTGGTATGCTTTACTATGTAGATATTGATACTACACAAAACATAAAACTCAAAGAGTTTATAAGGTTTAAAAGGTACAAATTACCGGGTATTCTCTTTTTAACAGACGTTAAGCTTCATTATTGACCAGGGTGGCCCTTTTTCATTTAGATAATTACTGTAACTGAAGAAACAAACCTATACCAATGAAGAAATAACATTATACCCTTTACAGCCTCAGATGGTGAAGAATTGGCCAGAATGAAGAAAGTGAAAATCATTCGTAACACCCAGCGAGAAGGGCTGATGAGGTCTCGAGTGAAAGGTGCTGATATGGCCAAAGCTCCTGTTCTGACCTTCCTGGACAGCCATTGTGAATGTAATACCAACTGGCTAGAACCCTTGCTCTTTGAAGTTCAAAAGGTATTACAGAACTTGATTGCCTTGTACTGTTGCTTTTATTAAGTTAACCCAAAAAAATTACACAAAAACGGCACATATAACAGAACTGAAAGTGGGGAAAATGAAAAATATCTGCTGAAACATACAAGATTGATGAACATTTTTCTGTGTATGAAATCTTGCTCAGGAATAGAATAAGGTTATTTTTCAGAAGCATCACTGTTGTAATAGAGTAGATGAAAGTTATGCTGACATTGGTTAGTAGATGTATTTCCTGAGAGAAAGATCAAACCTTCGTTTAACAGCTTAAAAATGCTGGAGCTTATGTACCTTATTTCTTCATGGAAAGTATTGCATATACAGAGTTACTGTCAGATCATCCTGTTGGTTTTAATATCCTGTAAATATTAAATTATTTGCAGGACCGGAAAAGAGTGGTTAGCCCTATAATTGATGTGATTAACATGGACAACTTTGAATATATTGGAGCATCTGCTGATCTAAAAGGAGGTATGAAACCAGTGATATATTGTTGGCTTTGTTTTTTGTCTCACATCTCTTTTAAAAATGTTTTCTTATTTCACTCTGGTTGAATGGTTTGGTTGCCAGCCGATAAACCACTAATGCCTCGCTCTGAGTAAGGACTTGGACATCTGTGAGAAAATGTTGCTTTTTTTCTTTTTAAGAATAAAGATCCTGCATGAAAACTTACTAAGAAATTTCTTGCCTATATGACTGAAGTGTTGTGGAAGTGCAGGGCTCTACAAATTTCTTTGAGACTGAGTTGTCCAGGACAACTGACTATGGCAAAATAGAGTTGTCCCAAAAACAAAGTTGAATGTCTGAGCGACAAGTATAACATTTTTGATAAGCATTTATTAGTTAATTCTGCTTTATATTTTTCAAA
Source organism: Cyclina sinensis (assembly GCA_012932295.1). Lineage (NCBI taxonomy): Eukaryota > Metazoa > Mollusca > Bivalvia > Venerida > Veneridae > Cyclina > Cyclina sinensis. The sequence goes on from JAAONU010000011.1 coordinate 17,586,752, forward strand.
AACAATTTAAAAAAAATAGAAACACTTTTAAATTGAAAGATGCTTAAATAGATCTTTAAAAAATACCTCAAACTTTTCAACAGAAATTGAATACAACTTTAAAAGACTATGACAGACAGCAAATATGTTGATTTGTTGTTATTCAACTTATTGTTTTAAACGAATGTACTTCTGGCATCAGAATTCAGTGACTTTTTGGTGGAATGTCTGGTTACCTAGGGGATATGTTTCCATTTTCACCAGAATTTTATTTGAACAAGTTACAAACAATTTTTAAGATGTACAGTATGTTCATTCATTATATTTGTTGCTTAATTATAAAGTAAAATACGACAGTCTCAGAAATATTCAAGTCTTAGAGAAAAGGAAACTTTTTCATTGAAAAAGAAAAAAACTGGTACTTATAATAAAATCATGACCACATATCTTAATCAGTCAACTGATTGTTGTAAGTTTGCCTTGTAAAAAGTCTCCAAGACGCTGTTTAATATAAATATGAAAATACGACGGGGCCGCGGAAATATATGACATACGGAATTTATCCGAGATTTTCACTCGCTGCTTCATGTTTAATGAACTAAATATTTGCTGGAATTGGTTGCCTTCATTTTGTTAAGCTTGTCTTAAATCTACTTTACTTTTTCTCATAAATAAATCAGATAATTAAAACAAAAATGCCACAAAGAAATTTTGCTCTTTTTGTGGTTCCTTGTCTTAAAGCTTAGAATAACATTGTCAAAGCTTTGATTTTTAAACCTTTTGCCTTTGGAATTAAGCATTCAATGAATGTGTTAAGACATTTATTTGCATGACTTATTTACAAAATATAATCAATATCCATAGTAAATTGTAACTAGAGTCGTGGTTGGTTGACCTTTTCAGCTCACTGCTGTCACTTCTCTTTTAGGGCGGAGCTTATCAAATGCCAGTCGGTTAGAAATCGATTGCATCATGTTGTTTATTCAAGTGGGTTGTTTATTTGAGCAGTTTTCCGAGATTTATGACTGTCAAAATTAGAGTTGTCCGGGACAAAATTTTAGTAGACAGTCAGGTGTCCGAGAGCAAGTTTAGAGCTGTCCCGGACGTCGGACTATAGAATTTGTAGAGCCCTGAAGTGAATTACAATTTAAAAAGATTGTTGTTAAATGTGCATCATAGTTAGAAAGCTTTTTAAAACATAAATTCAAAAGCAAAATCTACCTTACAGTGGTACTTATAAAAGAATGCCTTGTTTTTATAGGATTTGATTGGAACTTGGTTTTTAAATGGGATTATATGTCAAGTGAAGAAAGAAATAAAAGAGCATCTGACCCTATTCAGCCGATCATGTGAGTAAACATTGTTACTCATTAAATCAGTATGTTATGAAGAATTATGTTAGTCATATATACGTAAGAAGAGGGTCTATCGTAACAACTCGGCCTTTTCCTACAACTTCGTATAAAGACCTTGTATGTAAGTGTATGAATACACCAAATGGTAATTAGCCACGGCTTTAATAAAAATATAAACAAACATGGCACAACTTGACCAGTGTTTGTCTTATGCATTAGAAAAAAAAAAGAAAATAAATGTTAATTTAAAGTAAAAACAGGTAGAGGCTTTAAGAAAGTTTTCAATTTAGCAGACACCACCTGTATTATAAAATAGTCCAATATGGCGCCTACCACATTATTTCCTAGGTGACTTATTGAAGTCGCCTGAGGTGTTCCAAATGGAAGAGGGTGTGAGAAAATTGAATCATTACATATGAAAGTTGCAAACTGTTAGCATTTAACATTAAAGATATATTATGCTCAAGTTTCATATACAAAAAACTACAACACTTTTTCTATGCAAATATAAAATAAACATGTTTGAGAAAACACAGATTAGATATGTTACATTTAAAGCTCTACATACTATAGGTAAAAGCAGTATAAATACATAGTGTCATTAAAAAACGGCAGTTTTTTTAAGAAAGCACCAACATAACATGACCTATAGTAGGGAATGCAGCTTCCCATACATAGTGTGTGTATTGTAGTAGCCTAATTAGACATTTTCAGTAAGAATTTCCTAGATTTCAATTAATTTCTGCAATAAAAGTATTTAAAGCAAAGATGGGCATAGTATATCTTTAATGAGTTTAAGGCGAGGAGGATAATTATTTGTACTTCTAATGCAAAGGTGAAATTCGTCTGCAGGAATTAAACAGTTATAAAATGTAAGTTATATTAATACAGTAAAGTTCTACTATTCAGACCACTTTGATTGTTTAAAATTTTTTACAAAAAACAACAACAACAAAAACAGCAATTTAGAAGAATCAGAATCAAAGATTTACAAAGAAGGTCCACTTTGAAGATCCATACACTAATAAAACTACTGATACTGGTCAAAATGGTGGGACTTTACTGTAACAGGTCTCCAGTGTAGAAATATTAAAATAAAGATTGTCAAAAATTCCAATGCTTTATTTGATGGGTAACACCTTGAAATCGAATTTGTAAGAACAATAACTTTGAATCGTAAGCTATGTGGATGCACGTTTGTGCAATCTTATTTAATACTGGTTGCTTTGACCAAGGACTTGGATAACAGTTGAAGAAGGTATATTTTTGTACTGTAGTCACAAGATTGTAAGAAAAGATATTGCTTGTACAACTTGAAACATTATTTAAACAGATTATAGAATAAATCCATAATAAGGACTATTTTCTGTAATCTAGGACACCTATGATTGCTGGAGGTCTGTTTACTATAGACAAGAGCTGGTTTGAAGAACTGGGAAAATATGATATGAAAATGGATGTTTGGGGTGGTGAAAATCTTGGTAAGTACTTCTTTTAGATATTTTGAGGTAAAATTTATCTACAACACTCAGGTTCTCTCAAAAGGCCATTCCAGTAAAACATACATGTATTTCCCACAGTCCCACCCCAGGATGGCACTTTCAAAATGACCAACTCCCTTTACAAGTTTTTGACAAGAAAAGACCCTCTATGTATGAAACCAAAAACATAAATTCTTTATTTTGCCCTCCTAGGGTAGGAAATATGTTTTACTTGAATGGCCCTTAGTTTTATCTGAAAGACAATGCCTTTATAAATTATTTCTGTCCATATAACAACCATATAACAACAGCAAGAAGGACAACTTAATCATTCAAAAAGTGTTTACACTAGAGGGGTCACTTTGTACGTTTTTCAGTACTGTTGAAAACAGGTTTTCATTTCAAAACATCTCCCAGCTTAAAATAACTGACATTATTACCAGGTAGTCAAATACTGTGGTAAAGTAATATCTGTAACAAAACTTGCATGTTTTAAGTGGGTTTTTAAAATAAATATTTAATTTTTCAGAGATATCATTTCGGGTGTGGCAATGTCATGGGACCCTAGAGATTATCCCTTGTAGCAGAGTAGGACATGTGTTCCGTAAACAGCACCCATACACCTTCCCTGGAGGCAGTGGCAATGTCTTTGCCAGGTGAGAAGTATTTTCTTTAAATACTTAGTCAGATCACATCTAGATAATGGTTGATTTTTATTACTTATTATAATATACTTTCTATTTTTTCAAATAAATCACTGTCCTGATGCCTTTGATTGTTGGATGCAATGCAGTCAGAGACATGGTGCAAATAGAGTTAAAAGGGTATTTATGGACTGGCAATTTTTGGAGAAAACTTTATCAAAATAGTTTTGATCAGAGAAGACTGATAAATATTTCAGAAATACAAGACGAGCTGCAGAGGTCTGGATGGATGAATACAAGGAGTTCTATTATGCTGCCGTACCTTCGGCAAAAATTGTTGATTTTGGAGAGTAAGTTTATAGCAACATCTATTTCAGCAAAAGTATTGTTTGTATTAGTTAACATTACTATGAAGGGAAATGACTGAGAAAAAGAGATTTTTATAATCCATCATAGCTTAAACAATGTCTGTATAAGAGTCTTAACTAACTGCCTTTTCATACCAAGAAGTTTTCGGACATTTTTCAAAATTCCTCAGCTGACTTTCAATAATACATTTTAAAACTTTTTTCCACTGTTGAAAAAGTATATGTGAAATACATGCAATATTTGATAATAATTACTTAAAATGATCTTGGTTTATTGCCAACTTGCCTTTGCATCTTAACATTGACAGATCATATAGATGGGCAAAAATTTTGTCAGCGATGCTGTGTAGTGTTAAATTGTTTTTCTTTTCAGTATATCAGAAAGGGTTGCATTAAAGAAGCGTTTGAGCTGTAAGCCATTTAGTTGGTATTTACAGAATGTCTACCCAGAACTCAAGTATGTATATTTTTCTGTATTCATTTCTGTATACATTGTAGTTTTGAGCTACATGTATATATCATGATTGGGAATGGGTTATTGATAATAATGTGAGGTTTTGGATCTTAAGCTCCTAACATATATGTTGTTACAGTGAATATTTTAAAGTCTACAGTTTGAGCTTATAGTAAATTCTGCATTTGAAAAGTACTTCTAGATGTATTACAGTGTAGATTTGGGGATTTGGGGGTGCATTAAGATTTTCATTAACTCTCGCAGATTTCAATTTTAACATAGTTCTTGTATAATGTTTAAGTAGACAGCTATGGTCAAAGCTTCTAACTGCTGTACCTTGTCTATAAATTATGACAGCTAATGTAGGTTAATGACAGAGAAAAGTAGATTGAACTTATTCCTGTAAAAGGATTAAAGAATACAATAAGAATCATAAATGAGTGGAATCACTGTTAGGAAAAGTCATAGAAAGAAATTTAGAAATGGTAAACTTTATCACCTAGCCTCCAAGCCAGGAACTTCTGCTTTGGCAGATTTATTACATGCTTCTTAGAGACATTCTTTGACAGTGTGAACACATATATAATATGCTTCCTAGAGACACTCTTTGACAGTGTGAACACATACATAACATGCTTCTTAGAGACATTCTTTGACAGTGTGAACACATACATAACACTCTTCTTAGAGACATTCCTTGACAGTGTGAACACATCTTTAACATGCTTCTTAGAGACATTCTTTGACAGAGTGAACACATATATAACATGCTTTTTAGAGACATTCTTTGACAGTGTGAACACATACATAGCAAAAATCTTCCACCAGTATTTATGCTTCTGCGTACATCAATCTGTTGTTTATGTGGACCTCTTTAGCGTAGTGGTAAGGTAGTTTGCTGCAGTTCTTTAGGTCATGGGTTTAAATCCGTAATTTAACAAGGAATGTTTCCGTAAGCAAGAAAGACTTAGACTACACATGCCTCAGTTCACCAAGCTGTATATTTGTACCAGTATTGAATGAAACTGATCCAGTTTATGTCATCATAAATAGTTGCCCCAAAAGCTACTGACAAAGGTTGTGAGCTTGGTAGTGTAATCAAGATTCAGAAAATCAGTATTAATCATGGTTGCCAGATCATGCTGTATGCTTGAAAAAAGATTTTGCAGTAAATTATCATACCAAGGTCATAGCAGAGAAAAAAAATTCATCTCTGATGTTTCTTTGTTTGATTGTTTTACATGTTATTTAGAAACAAGCTATTTTTCGATGAATATTACGTTGCAGAATTTTAAATAAAGAGAAATCATCATAAAAAAAAAAATGTTGTTCAAAGAGTAGTGACCTGTAAACACCCATGCAGTGATCAAGTTACATGTAAACATAATTATGTCTCAAAAGAATTGTGTAATTTCAACTTTGACAGAACAAATAATGCAAGAGCAATGAAACTATATGTATCTAATCTAACTAATCATTAATTTTTTTTGTCTTGTCAGTTTAACATAGAAATTGCTGCAGGTATGAACTGCAATGTTGTGGGTTTTTTTGTGAGTTTTTTGGTGTTATTTTTTGTGTTGTCTTTTATTTCAATGATTTGTTTAACTTGTAGTGTTGCACATATCTTTGGAAAAAAGCACTTGTCTCATTTTTCCTTCTGTCCATCTCATCTGTTTAGCCTTTTTAGTTAATTTGAGTTAATTCTTGTGATTGCAGACACTGAATTGGGTTGTTGCTTTTCAGACTTAAAAGAACATTTCACTCCAAAAGATATCAAGCAGCATGCAGTATTTGCGTGATTAAAATAACCAGAGGGAATTTACTTGTACATTAGTTGTCCTATTCAGTTTTGTGTGTGTGTGTGTGTTTTTTGTTTTTGTTTTTTTTTTAATGTTCTTTCTGTTGTTATAGAAAACATATTTGAGATTAAGGTGAGTTCATTTTGAATACAGAAATTTCCAGTATTTGTATACATGGAGAGAGCATCGTTTGATAACCTTGAAGCCTCTGTGACCACTTGTTGAAGGCTGGATAAATATTTATCTATCATCTGCATGAACATTTGTTATGAGAAAATATACCTTTCAAAAGAATATCAGAATTGCTTTGACTTACTTCATGCATTCATTCTAATTTCCATTAATACTAATGAATTGTAGAATCTGGAATTCTGCAGATCATGACCCCTTCAGCAGAGTAGATTGACTTATGTCTTGTTGTGTAATCCCGATACACAAAACTTCTGTGATTTTAATAAATTTGTACAGTTCTACCTTTCTAAAATATAAGGCTCCTGATTGGCTTGTGTTAAACTCATTAAGGAACTAACCAGTCATAAACCGGTTTGTTAGACTGGTTAAAAGAAATACAGTTTGTTTTTTATTAATTTAAACCTTCAGCTATTTTTTAAACTGTTGTTTTGTTTGTTTTCTGTAGTGATAACTTACCAGGGGTTGAACCCGAGGATGTGAGGTACTATTTGCCCTACCTAGCATATATTAACAGTATAGTTCTTTATCTAAGCACAACCTTTTTTTTTTGTTGTTATAGGTAGCCAACTTTTAAATAATGTTGGCTTTTTTTATGTGAAACAGATGTATCAAAGAAAATGCTAGATTATATCTTACCTAGATGATTATAGTTTATTTATTTGTTGTAGCATTTTATAGATCTCCAGTTATTATCCACCCTATTTTCTTCATAATCCTATTCACCAAGCTTTGCATGCTATTAAAGACTTCATTTGAATACTAAAAAGCTTCATTATACCAAATAATCCATTATAAAAAGTGTAATGCTTTGAAATGAATTTAGTACATGTAGCAAGTGCTAAGGGTGGTTAATTCTGTGTTGTTGTCTAGTTGTAAAGGTCACAGATTTATTAGGAGTTGTCTCCCTTGGCAATAATATAAAACTTTCATGAAAATGCTGATTTTCCTGTCAATCTGTAATGGTTGTTTTGTGCTTCCTTAGTTGAATTTCTTATCTCAGGCATGAAGCTGCATGAATATATCACAGCTTTTTAAGCATGTAAAGTCTAAATTTTAGAAAAATATCAAATATTTTTTTTGTTTTGAAAAATGATGTCTAGATTCTTTATTATGAAGCATAAGGCAGTCATGTATAAAAAGAGAAATAAATGTTACTGCTATGATTCCAGTATGAAAATCCTAAATGACTTAAGTCATTTTTTTGGCACTAAACATTATGGAATTAGTTTTGTTTTATTCTTAGTTTAGGGCTGATTTTGTTCTTGCTTGATATAAAACTGTACAAAACTTTAATGCCATAGCTAACTGCTTTGATTCTGTGATACTTTTTAAATTTCATTTTCATCACTGGTATTGATTGTACTTTCAAACACTTTATTTATTTTGCAGGGTCCCAGCAAAAGGAGACCAGGCATTTGGAAGTATTATACAGGGCACCATGTGTATAGACACTATGGGAGGTTTTGCTGACACTGTTCTAGGAATGTTCCCATGTCACAATACAGGAGGAAACCAGGTCAGTTTAAGAAGAAAATAATCCTGCTAAAATGTTTGAAGGTTATTTTTGTCACATATGTTTAAGTTAAAAGGATATTCACTGCTAGGTCATTGGGCAAAAGTAATGCCCAATTGTCAATGTTCAGTGCATATTTACCATGGCTGTAATAGTCATTTGTTCCTTACCTCATAAATCTGATTTATTTTAGGAGTTTTCGATGACAAAGAATGGAGAGATACGTCACCTTGACCTATGTTTGTCTTTGACCAGTGAGAATCCAGGAGAAGTAATAAAACTGTTCCAGTGTACACCAGACAATACCATGCAGGTATGTTACATCAAAGACATTGCAGTCGCTAGATTGATAATAATTTGATATAATTGGATTTTTGAGGATCATTAACATTTTTTATTTGATCATGAATAAATTAAAGCACAGTTTGAGACCAAGTTTTTCTTTTTCTGACAAGTTGCTTGTATGTGAACACAGATCACTTTATTCAGAGAGTTTAATAATTCATTTTTATGAAAACTGTTATAAATGTTGATTCCACTTCCTGTCAAAGTAAAAATCCACCTTTAACTTTTCAGCAATGGGAACGACTGGAGGGAGATTCAATGTTACGTAGCAAGTACTTCGGTGTGTGTATAGACGGTATTGAAACTCAGAGAAAGGGTCTTGTTGCTCATACCTGTGATTTTAATTCTCCCAGTCAGAAGTGGACATTCACTGCTTCCTCCTGATGAAAGACAGAACATAGGTATTGGTGTAAGAAATAGAGAAATTTGAGGTGCCAATGACAGGAAAGGAAGTGTATGATGTATACAAAAAGTACCGTATGTACAGTAACTTGAGAATAATGTTTAGCATTAATGATTTAAATCCTGTAGAAACGTGATGGTGATGGGAACATTTGTATCATTATTGAATAATGAGGTCAGGTTGCCATGACAAAGGACATGGTTGTATCAGATTTGTGTTTATATAGACTGTACCTTAGTATAATATTTCCTGTGCCTGGTTTGTGTAGACTGTGTTACTTCACAATATGATTGTGTTCTGAAAATCTGTTGTAACTGGTTGCTTTATCAGTTTTGACTTTGTCCTTTGGTAGAACACAGACTTTATATAGAATGTGTTCTGCTGTAGCACATGATTTGTTTTTGCCCAGACTGTTGTGTCACAGTTTGGACTGGTTCAGTAATTTAGACTAAACAGTTTAGACTTGTTAACATTGTATGTCTAGAATGTTTCCTTCTGGAAAATAGACTGGTTTGTTAATCTAGTCTGCATCATTTTTTCATACTGGTTTATTTGACTTAGCTTTGTTCTTTGTCATTTAAAACTGTTATAAAAATCCACACTATGTTCCATTCTCATTCTGCTGTGTACTGGTTTATTTATTATCCAATGTGTTGCCTAACTAATTGAACTGTGTTATATATTCAGATACACCTACTGCTCTTTGTATAGATGAAGGTTTTCATTGATTTTATAAATTGTATTGATGTAAACGGAAGTCTTTTAAATGTGTAGCTTCATTTGAAATACTGATATACCCTTGAATTTTATTGTGCTTTTTTATGTAGTTTTAGAAAAATCACATAAAAAACTTTAAAGATGAGTCAGATTGTTTGAAATCTATTTTTGTAAAATTTTAACTGAATGAATTGCTTTCATATTAGCTTTTCATCATTTTAATGAAGATTTTTAAGGCTTCATTGTTTTTACCAAGGCCCCCATTTTGATGGCATCAGGCATTTGTACAAACCACCAAAGATATGACTTTTTTCCCAGGAATATTTTTAATTCATATTTTGAATATTTGTTGAGAACTTACATATGTGAAAAAAAATGATTGAGGGAAGATGGTATCCATACTTACAGTAGAGAAAAATAAAGGGTATAAAAGAATACAATAGCATTCTTATGTTATTTGGAAATGTATTTGAAGTTTATATGCTTTTTTTTTCTTACTGAATGCAATAAATTGAGAAATTCTAGTCAGACTTTCTGGTATAGTCATCTGAACTTTACTGGTGCTTTGTTTTAATGTTATTTATTTAATATTTGATTATATAAGAAAATGATAGAGGATGTACGCAGTTAGGTACATTTTTGTCATAGTGTGTGAAACTATACAATAAATCAAAATTTATAGCTAAAGAACACATATATAACAATAATGTAGCAGAAATTGAATCAAAATAAAAGGCTGTGATAACTCTAATACAGTAAGCTTTAATATTTTTAAGCTTCTGAGAAAGATAAAGGTGCTATGTCACAGTAATAATTCCAAAGGTTAACTAGGACTGTCTTAATTGGCTTACTACTTATGCTCAGTATTTGAAGAATTATTATAGTTATCATTTAAATACTTAAGTTGACATTTATAGCTCAAAAAAATATTTTAACATTTAAAGAGATATGTTAAACTACATTATGTAATCTTAATTATAATTGGCTGCTTACCCACCAGTTAATTACGTCAGCGTTTTTGGTGACAGCAGTTAGCTATTTGTAAAATGTATAAATGACTGACAGACCTAATTAAATGATTTGTTAGTTCCTGTAAAATCTCCAGAAATATTAAAAAAGCTGCTTGGAATAGAATTTAGACATTTAATGGTCAACTCTCATTGAAGATGATTTCATTATATTTTATTAACAATGTCAACAAGTAACTAGTGAACAAGTATGCAAGATGCAGTATTTATTTTTTTTTGGATAAATGTAACAAGTAAGTGGTTAACCTTTCAAAAAATGTTTTGAATGCTGAGTTTAGTATTGAGTAATATCCTTATTTTATATTGACTTTTCAGACATTTAATTGTCAAGTTGATTGCCAATACACTTGCTCATTAATTAGAATGGATACTGCCAATTGTATTAACTTTTACCCTGCTGCTGTTGTTTTAACTTTTGCAACCAGTACAGACAATGATCAGTCTGCATATTTGTGCAGTCTTATAATGGTTTTAATCAAACACCCCTATGAGTTGTAAATGTGACCGTCCAAATTTCACTATGGAAGATGCCATTTTAGAAATTTGGAAGTTTTAGTTTTACAGGATAGCTGTAAAATAAGTTTAAATTAGGAATGGAGAATACAAAACATTTATTATATACTTATAAATGAAATATTGAGAAATATTAATGAAATGAATTGCTTATTTTCATTTTCCGTATTTTCACTGTAAAAATTTATTTTTCACTGCAGTGAAACATATTTTCCGTATTTTCACTGGTGTTTTGCCGGACTACTTTCTTCTACATTCAGCCAATACACTAAATTAAAGGGGAATTCTTTTGAATCTTAAGGTCAAAAAAGAGAAAAAGTATATAATAAACAGAAAATTCAAGTGTTTACTATAAATACGGGATTTATAGAAAACACTTGAATATCCTCTATGTATTAGACAAGTGCTGTTATTTTGATTTTTATGCAAATGTTTATTGTTGATAGTGGAGTCATCTTGGTTCTGAGTGTCTAATTATTCAGTCCACAAAGTTCTCAGTCATTGTTTAGAAGAGAAGTTGTTTCAGTCATAATGAAGGAAAGAATGCCTGGAAAATAGAAGCTCAGTTTGTTAGTTATTGTGAATTATTGTACAAGTTGCCATGAATTCTTGCTATGTCAGCAGTCCCATTCATAAGATCTCATCGTTAATTGTTATCCAGAATGTTAGCTTGTTTGTATCGGCTTTAGATAACCTTCCTAAGAATTATCTGTTAGTAGAATTTTTAGTGTTCTGTTTAGCTCTTATCTTGTGTTCAGATAGAATGGCATTCAGATTATATCATAAATGTCCCACTTCGAAAGTCTGCAGGTTATGACTTTTGTTACAGTTTTTAGCATTCTTCACTGTAAAATGGGTCAGTCCATTTGAGAGCTGAACATTTCCATTTTAGAAATACAATAGGATAAGGGCTAAATATTGTCTGAGACAGCTGTTATCAGAACTGTTTGTTTTGTTCATTAGAAGATATAAGTATTTGTTTCATGTTTTTGTGCATGATGTGTCAAATGGTTCTTGCCATTGCTCATTGCAATATAAAGGAAAACTATAGGAAAATGTTGCCAAGTGTTGATACTTTCCTGCTTATCATGTGATTATAGATACATCTTATAAACTATGCAATATATATTGTACATATAAACATTTGTTGAAGCATCATTTTGTGACTACTGTTATGTTTCAAGCAAATTATTAAATTGATTGTGATTTAAAGTGCTGACTAATCAGATAAATTTGTACATGAATAACGGGTAAAGGGTTGTATATAAAACATTGCGTGATTTATTCATTTCTTATTATTTGTTTTATTTATATGCCTAACTTTGAGGAAGTGTGTAAATGTGTCCCTTTTGACCCCTATATTTGCCATATATAGTCATGCCATTATTTGCTTACTCTTTTATTTGGATATCTATAATCAAACAGTATAACAGAACAGAACAGTTCTGTTCCATTCTGATGGAACAGTTGCCAACTTGTTAAACACATTTTATGTCTTGTGAGAAGGTTTTTACATCCTTTGTGGTACTGTTAAAAGCTGCTTTAAATTGATTTAATCAAATTTGATTTTTGTGATGCTCATCATAAATTTTTGCTTTCTATCTGATAAGTATAATTTATCATAATTGCTCAATTTATAAATGTTACTTCACCACCACTATTTTTTATTGTGTAATTTGTTTTGTTTATCAGCAATTACCATCTTAAATGATATAAAAAGATATTTTTAGCAGTAAATCCAAAATAAAAAAATCTTTACAGTATTATGCATGTATTTGATATAAATATACATGTTTACAATATTATTATCATGAATACTATTATATTAGACTAAACATTTTTGTATTTTTCTTTGAATAAGTTTTTTTTTGTGAACACTGCAAAAAAACATGAAAATTAAATTCATGTAGGCTGTTAACTCAACCCAGACATTGTGTGTTGATTTTAGATGAAGTCCTCATTAACTTAAGGTGTTATTTATTGATTTCATTGATACATTTCTGAAAATTTATTTCAGGTATCATTTTTAATATTTTTAAGTGAAAAAATATTGGAATGTATGTATGGGAGTAGTATGTAATTATCTTTAAAAATGACCAAATTTTTGACACCTATTTTTGCAACAGATAATGTCCCCCATTTTCAAATTCAGTTTGTAGATTAACTTGATTCCAAATTGAAGTTTTGAATTTAGCCTTATTTGAGAAGATATAATTGTGATTCTATCATGTTACAAAATTCAGCTGCACACTGGCTATCTTGATGTAATTCACCAAAGATATATCTCAGTGGAAAAAATATATTTTTTGTAACAGTAAATTACCACTTATAATACCGTTATTACCAGTGGCTGCCTAAGGCTTGATTGCTCAGGTGGAACAGCTCTGATATTAGGATGCTCAAATTGTTTGAACTTTTATCCTGTTGTGATTTCAGTATGTTATGTTTACAGGTAGCAGAGAAGTGCATGTGTTCAGTAGGAAATCTTAGACTGTTTATCATTGTGTGTGTTGTGTAGAGGTAAATCCATTTAAATCAGTGTATATGCATAATGTTGTGTTATTGTGTGTAAATGAAACAGAGAATGGTATATGAAATAGAGAACATATCATATATGTGTTAGAACCTTCATTTGAATTCCCTGAAATTCATGTTTTAGACATTGTATATGTGCATTAGATATGAAGCAAATGTGTGACCGGTTGTGTTCTATAAACTCTGTCTATTTGTTCATTCAAAAGCTTTTTGACCACCTAACTTCCAAACATTCCATACATTTTATGTGAAATGTTGTTTCCTACATCTCTTACAAATAAAGCCATTGTGTTTGTAGCTTATCCAGTCTTACAGTATTTTTACCCATTGACTTTTACATTTTCAAGTCATTTTTTGTTGAATCCCCAACATCCATATTTGTCTCTCTCAGTATCACAAGCATTCAGTAATTATCAGTTATTTGGTGGTGTGAACTTAAGAAACATGATTCCATTTTTATTAAACAAAAATCCAGCCATGGATGAATAATGTTATTTATCACTTTTAAAACATTGTAATCATAACAAAATGTGATTACTCAAAAAGTCAGAATACAAAATACAGAAATAATGCACCTTTAAATATAACAAGTGTGTTTTATTTTACCTATTAAAATTCTATTTCTGTATTATTGTGTATACTAGCAAATTATTTGAGTGTTTTTATGACAATTTAATTTGTACAAGGTTAATTTGACTGGATATTTGTACCGGTATATCATTTTGATCATACGGTGTATTCACACTGGTCTGTGCAAATTTTGTTCGAAGATTTTTTTTTTCACAATACATTCTTGTTCTGCAAAAGCTGTTCTGTTATTTATCAAAGAAAGTTAAAGTAACATTTTATCTTGTGATATAGACTAATTTCTGGCAAATGTTGTAAAAGTAAAGTGTTTTGCATAAAAACCTTTCATCTAGGAGCTAGAAAGATGCTGACTTTTCAGAAAGGAAGAATAAAGTCTTCACATTTGCATATAGGGTCTGTTATTCCAGTTAACTGTTTATTTATGTGCTTATCTTCAATTTTCAGTTAAACTAATGTCTTATGCTTATGTTGGCAACATTTTTACCTTCAGTCGGTAGATGTCAGCAATGAAAGTTCAGGACATTGTCTTCTTGGGTTACCTATGAGTCATCATCGAAGTGTTTTACTGTATGAGGCAACAGAAAATTATTTCATATTAATGTAATTTGGAGATTTCAAGTTACCATTCAGGAATGCTAACATTATTATTGTGGTATGCAATACAACCCTAAACATTCAAATGCCCTCGTATCAAATTCATCATCCTTTCATTTTAATAGGGCATTAAAGAAATTGACTTATTTTAGCATGACTGTAGTTTTTAAGCTTTTAAATGTTGGTCCATGTAGTCTAACCTAATGTGTACCTTCTTGTTAGATACTTTTCTCCAAGGTTGTTTCCCCTCCCTCCCATTCCCCCAATCAAAAGTTGAACTTGAATTGTTAAAACAAGTACTCCTTATCAAGTTTGGATATATATTTATTTAACTTTAAAGTATTGCTAAAATTATCCTGGATCATTTTTCTGTGTGTCAGATTTATGTTACTTATTTTGGCACTTTGAACAGACCAGTGTTGCATTGTGGTATGTTTGTTAAGGTGTTGGTTTTGAAATGAAAAAGAAGAATGTATTGCATTTTTTACATAACGTTTGAATATTTACTTTCTTTTCATTATCATATTTTAAAATGTATTTCATATTTTATAGAAAAAGGTATACTTCTAACACAACATTCATAATTCATCTATACTGTAATTCAGAACCTGCTTTTGAATACTTTTCACAATCTCGAACATGCATATAAATGTCCCTGACTTTTAGTTGACTCCCTTTATGAAGCTGTTCGGTAGTCTTGTAAAATTTCTTCCCTTCTAGGTATTATCACAGAGTTTATTCAGAGAAAAATATTATTTGCCTTTTGCTTTTTATTATGATTTTTCTTTGCAAAAACGTTCTGGATTTTCTGTTTGTAACTGTTCTTGACACCTCAGACATGTATTACATTCTTCTTTTTCTGGTGTCACCTGTTGTTACTTTCCATTAAGGAAATCTTTAAATAAATGAAACCAAAGAATTTCCTTCCTTGTGTTTTATTTCCTTCCTATAATTTATCCAGGTTATTGAAACATTCATTCTGCCCGATTATGTAGTCAAATATTTTAGCCTCGTGTAGCCAGTAAAATGTTGGAAGAAGAAAACTGAACCATTGTCTTTGATCTGGTGTATTAAAACACAGCTGAAAGAAACAGTAAGTTATATTGGTGATAAGTTCTTATTGGCCACAACTTTAACCAGGCATGTCCATTTCAACACATTAAATGAGCTGATGTGTAAATTCATTTTTGTAAGTGAGGAAGTTTTTGTGGTGAGGACGGTGAAAGGCAATCTGGATTTTATTACTTCTATATCAAAATTTTTAAAGGCTGCTCAGTTACCAATTCCACTCCGCCTGATTAGCCTCTTCACAGGATAGTAACATATACCATACACAGGGAGGGTTGGGGGAAAGGTCTTGGACCAATTGAAATTTGAAAATTTCCAGAGCCCTGTTGTACACTCCTTAAAGTTATTATTTGTGGTCAAAATAACACTGGATATTTCAAAGGTTAACTTGAATGATGTATCTTAATGAAGACAAACATAACCAATTACCAATGTTTGCTTATAGATGCTAAAAATTTGTGGTGGTTTTGAAAACACAATTCAACTGGCTGATTTGGTAGGACAACTGGTAAACTAGACATGTATTTGTATTGGCAGACAATACTATTTCCCCAACATTATCTGTCAATTTCATTTTTAAATGTAATTCTTTTAAAACAGGAGCAACTAGAACTATCGCTGAATGCAATTCATACCCCCACCAATGTCCTTGACAGAAGAAGACATGGAAAGGTGGTTAAGGGAATAGCTTTAGTGGCACAAATACATATACATAAAAAGAAATTATCTCTGGTGAAAAAAACAAACAAATTGTACAGGTAATAGTATAAATATATCTTGTCAAATCATGTTCGAAACAGTTACAAATAACCTTTCATTTTCCCAATGTACTAAAACAAACAAAAGCAGTGAAGTTAAGAAAATAGCATAATTATGTCAAAATGTAATTAAGAGTGGAAAAACTTTGCATACTGAGCTTACTTGTTCTAGTTTTAGAAATATTCAAGTACATGGTAAAATTTCAGAACATTTTCTAAGTCAATTTTTGACCTTCAAGTGTGGCCTTGACCTTAAGCTGGCACAAGGGTAAGATGGGTTCTGCACATTGCCCAGTTGGGGTGAACATTTGAGTCAAGTTTGAAGAAAATCCTTCCATTAGTATAGAATTTATAGAGCGGACATGACATATTGTCTAGTATTGATTGTAAGTAAATTAAAAGACTTAAAAAGGGGCATAACTTTGTCAAAATGCAATACAGAGTTATGAAACTTGACCTGCATATCTTACTTGTGATATCTCATATATCTTTTAAGTTTTAAGCAAATACCTGTGCTAGTTTCAGAAATATTCAAGTACATGTTAAAATTTAAGAACATTTTCTAAGTCAATTTTGACCTTCAAGTGTGACCTTGACCTTAAGCCGGCACAAAGGTAACATGGGTTCTGCACATAACTTTGTTGAGTTGAACATTTGAGTAAAGTTTGAAGAAATTTCTTCCATTAGTATAGGATTTATAGAGCGGACATGACATATTGTCTAATATTTGATTGTATGTAAATTTGAACACTTAAAAAGGGGCATAACTTTGTCAAAATGCAATACAGAGTTTTGAAACTTGACCTGCATATCCTAATTCTGACACTTCATATATATTTTTAAGTTTCAAGCAAATACGTTTTCTAGTTTCAGAAATATTCAAATACATGTTAAAATTTAAGAATATTTTCTAAGTCAATTTTTTACCTTCAAGTGTGACCTTGACCTTAAGCCGGCAAAAGGGTAACATAGGTTCTGCACATCCCCTTGTTGAGGAGAACATTTGAGCCAAGATTAAAGAAAATCTTTCAATTAGTGTAGGACTTACAGAGCGGACACGACATAATGTCTAATATTTGATTGTTTGATATTTGACCTTCAATTGTGACCTTGACCTTGAGCTGACACATGGGCAACATGGGTTCTGCACATCCCCTTGTTGAGGTGAACATTTCAGCCAAGTTTGAAGAAAATCCTTCAATTGGTATAGGATTTATAGAGTGGACACGATAATGGAGACGGACGGATGGACGGACCAACCGACGGACGCGACAAAGCGAATCCATTATAGCCCCCCCCCCCCCACAACATTTTGTGGTGGGGGTATAATTCCTTGGAGAAAAAAGATACAAATGAGTTAAGTCCGGGATCATGTAAAATTTACTGATATAAAAAAATAAATGTATTCATTTGATAATGATTGAACTATGTTCTATTCACTCTAAAACAATGTTGACGTCTTTCTTTTGTTTTCAAGTCATTTCTCCATGAAAAAGCCTTTCTTAGTTTTTTTGCGATATCATTGAAAAAAATACTGCACTATATTTCTTACATGATCATGATTTAAAAAGCAAACCTAGGAATGATTTTGGTACAAATAAGGATCATTTCTGCCAACAAGACAATATTTAACAAACGTAATTATGCGACAATTTCTTTGGTTTTAATTTATGTCTGCAGTTATGCAACTACTTTCATTCTTTGAAACATCTTTTATGTCATATTAAATTGAATGGATTTGAGTTACTGGGAAAGGAAACCAGATCATTGGGGTAGGAAATTTTCTTGGATCCTTTTTCTAGCAGTTATTGCCTTTGATTTTGTTCTTTTATCCAATACATTGATTCCTGTATGACAAACTTCTCATTCATTTTCTGCCCAATTGCCTTAAACATGCAAAGATGAATCTGTTGAACAAAAAAGAAATTCCCACAGTGACCTTATACCTTGTGTCATGGTGACCTTTAAATATCTTCAAAATAATTGTTTTCTTTCAGCGCCTTTCAAGAATGTTTCTTTTATGTAAGTTTACTTTACCTTTGTTACAGCATTACTACATTTACTAAATTCTTATTAACATAAGGAACTACCAACTTTCATATTCTTAGCTCTTCAGTAAGAAAGAATGGCAAAGAGAATGGGTTTTGAAAGTCACTGACCTTTACACAAACCAGAGAATGGCTTTTGAGTCACCAATTTTTGAAATTCCCTGATCTTTACACTTACCAAATGATGGGTTTTGAAATTCCCCGATCTTTACACTCACCAGAGAATAGGTTTTGAAAGTCACCAATCTTTACACTCACCAGAGAATGGGTTCTGAAAGTCACCAATCTTTACACTCACCAAAGAATGGGTTTTGAAAGTCACCAATTTTTTAAAGTCACTGATCTTTACACTCACCAGAGAATGGGTTTTGAAAGTCACCAATCTTTACACTCACCAAAGAATGGGTTTTGAAAGTCACCGATCTTTACACTCACCAAAGAATGGGTTTTGAAAGTCACCGATCTTTACACTCACCAAAGAATGGGTTTTGAAAGTCATGGATCTTTACAAGCACCAGAGAATGGGTTTTGAAAGTCACCCATCTTTACCCTTACCATAATGATCCATAGTGGACTTGTCAATAATTCAGCCATGACCATTACATTTTTCACTGGAAGGGGTGAGAAGTTAAATTTACCGACTGAAAAGTGAACATTGCTGACAACACCAAGTGTGCTTGGACAGGCAGACTGTGATGGTCTGAACTGGTTAAAAACACGAGCGATACACAAAAGCATGGTTACTTCTAGGTGTACTTCTGAATGACTGAGCAAGCTGTGATTTTTTAAGAGATTTTATTAACAAACTAGTTATCACAGCCTTGATTTAAATATCAACAACATGCAGTACAATAATGAGACAAGATATTTAAAACAACAATAACATAGACTAAATGTAAGGAAATTAACCCCAATGCCATTACATGATCACATCTACATGAAAATTACACTTCAAGGGGTACCTTAGATTTACTGGTACATACTAGTACTTGTAACTTCTGGTTTAACTTGGCTGAAGTTACAAAAAATGCAATAAGCTTTTAACATGCTTTTCAAAACTAAATATGAATACATATTCTCAGACTGACCATACCTTTATCTATATTCACAACAATTCTACATTAAAGAATACTACTAAATGAAACTGGGTTGCAGAACTAAAATTTTTTTTTTCAGAGTTTTATTTTGAAACAGTTTTGAAACAGTTTGTTATCTGCCGATGAATTAAAATATGACATGTCTAGAAAAAAAATGTCCCTTAAGTTACTGCCTTCAAGCTCAATGTAATGCAACCATTTCAGAAAGATGTAAAAAATTCATAACATTTGAAAATAACTTAAACACAGTGCTAGAAATTAAAAGAAGATGGCTCAAAACAACTCTCATAACTGCTGCTTCATTACAATGTCACTGGGTCAAGATGAAAGTCTAGATGTATATCTTAACAAAGTAAAACATGCTGCAGTTAATTGTGAGAATAATATTGCTCATGATTATACACTGTGATTTATCAGATGTTTACATACCACAATAATAAGCATGGGTATGTTTCAAAAAGTTACAACAATGTTGGGACTGGAATGGAGATTCACTGAAAATGATAATAAAATTTAGATTCTTTAAGCCAAGAGATCAATTTACCACGTAAAAGATTGACAAGAAGTTTAAAAGAAGTGATTATAATGAAAAAAAGTATGATCTGAACACAAAAATACATCTAAATCATATTGAGGTAAATACTGAAAAATAACTAGGAAAAATCAATGCAAATTTGAGGCAAAAAAAGCTAAAAGACATGCTTTATTATGAAAAAAAAACTTTAAAAAAAGGGTCTATATACAAGTGCAAAAATTATCTTATGTTGAATTTAGATGTAATTTCTTATGTAACCATTAGTTTCCAATATTTTACTCTCCCACAGAAAACCTTTACATGGAATAACAATTTCAAATCAAATTGTTTCTACTTAAACACTCACTTTCTGACAACTGTAAAAAAAAAAATTTTTAATGTGTTAATTGATAAACTGGACATTGCTTGCAAAAAGAGGGTTGAAAGCATTGGACTTTGGTTGAGAGACAACCTCTTTTCAGGAACTATTTGTAAACAGAGACTTGTATTTCAAGTTCCAAGAGAGTAGCAATAAACATATATGTATTTTAAAACTTCCTGTTTGCGGTCTTTTGATATAAATCTAACAAATGAAACATACTAGAATCTACATTATGTTTAAAAAGATCAAAAATAAAACAACAAAAAATTCACCACATCAACAACTGAAGTACTGTAAACTTATCTGAAATATACATGACAGCAGAAAAGTGTGTACATGAACACTATGCATATAAAACTGAATATTACATACAAGAAACATGGCAATGCCACGAAACCAGGTTTTCAAAAATGTTGTTCTGATTCTATACTATAGTATGAATTTTGGAATGAAGATTGCTATGAATATTCAAAAGATTATAACATGACATGAAGGAAAAGATAATATTCATGAGAATACATGATAATGAGTAGGATGTAAATTTCGGCTAACAATACTGTCTGCAAGGAGTATACTTAATAATGAGACAACAATTTCTGCACGTCATCTTGATGTGGTAAACATTTGTCTGAAGTTTCATCAAAATTCTTCAAAGGGTTGAAGAGTTACAGAGCGGACAGGATTTTCAATGTTAATGTCACTGTGACCTTGACCTTGGAGCCATCAAAATTCTTCAAAGGGTTGAAGAGTTACAGAGCGGACAGGATTTTCAATGTTAATGTCACTGTGACCTTGACCTTGGAGCCAGCCATGCGGAACATGCGTTCTGCATGTCATCTTGATGTGGTAAACATTTGTCTGAAGTTTCATCAAAATTCTTCAAAGGGTTGAAGAGTTACAGAGCGGACAGGATTTTCAATGTTAATGTCACTGTGACCTTGACCTTGGAGCCAGCCATGCGGAACATGCGTTCTGCACGTCATCTTGATGTGGTAAACATTTGTCTGAAGTTTCATCAAAATTCTTCAAAGGGTTGAAGAGTTACAGAGCGGACAGGATTTTCAATGTTAATGTCACTGTGACCTTGACCTTGGAGCCAGCCATGCGGAACATGCGTTCTGCACGTCATCTTGATGTGGTAAACATTTGTCTGAAGTTTCATCAAAATTCTTCAAAGGGTTGAAGAGTTACAGAGCGGACACAATTTCGTTTGACGCCCGCCCATCCAAAATTTTCAATGTTAATGTCACTGTGACCTTGACCTTGGAGCCAGCCATGCGGAACATGCGTTCTGCACGTCATCTTGATGTGGTAAACATTTGTCTGAAGTTTCATCAAAATTCTTCAAAGGGTTGAAGAGTTACAGAGCGGACACAATTTCGTTTGACGCCCGCCCATCCGCCCGCCATACCCCAATCTAATAACCAGGATTTTCAAAATTGAAAACCTGGTTAAAAAGACAAAAAAAATCACATTGTGCAAGTACAACTTGTTCCACACAGCTTTACTGTCAGACAAAGTAAAATGACAGATGTGTTGAATCTGAATAACACTGTGTCAATTGTTAGTCAGAAATCTTTGCAAATTACTTAGACAATTGATTATATTGGAAAATAAGCATTACATAATTTGAATCATTGGCAGGAGAAAAAAACAAATATGACACATGTATATTGAGATACAAAATGTTCTAAGGCTATCCAGAAAGTCATATATATCATGTATGTTCCACAGGAATGACCAGCAAAGAGCATGGTCCTATTAATGAACAGGTCTTTATAGTATGCTATCACTCCTTTGATTTTGTTTTTATTTACACTGAACTGCCTTGCTGGTTTAATTTTTTTAAAACTTGTATAGAACTGTGATACAGGCTTAAAATGAATGTTACAAAAAGTTTATACATATTTCAAAATATGAATTGTAGTTTTAAACAATGATGGGGTAACTTTAATTCAGCTCAGAATGTTGTTCAGTGTATACAGTTTCAAAATATGTAATTTTACATAGAAACAAGTGCTATGTTCAAATGAATGCCATGCCCCCTAGGGGTGGCCTTGACCTTTGACCCCATGACCTCTAAGTGGGTCTAGTGGGTAGAGCTCATCAAGATGCATGCACGAAGATCATCAAGATGCATGAAGTTTGGAGGCTGTAGGTGGAGGGACTTCTGTGCTATGGTCATGGTTAAAGTTTTGTGACAATCAGACAGACAGACAGACCAAAAACAATATGCTCCCTCCGGGGGCTTAAAAACATTTAGAAAAATACATTCCTAAACATTATTATTTGGTAGGTACAAAGTAAGCTAAAATGAAGAGAAACTGTTCATTTGTGTTTACAACCTGCAAATTTCCTTAACATGCAGTCAGTCAATCAAAGAGGTCGGCATGTACAAGAGCAGATTACTTCTAAGTAAGTATTTGAGTAAGAGATCTAAGTATCAGTGAAGTGAAAAATGTTCACATAAAAAATCTAAATGGTCTGTTAACACATACAAAAAGTACTGAAGTTGAATCAATGCAAGTCATGAAATGTAACTTGAATTTTAACATTTAAATAACCTTGCTATTTTGATGATAAAATTATTTCTAGCATCTGTTTTTGTTTAGTTACAGACCTAGTGACTGCTAACAATATATACACTAAACAGTGTACTATCATATCACATTATTGTCACAGATCTAATGGATTTTCATAACAGTGGAACAGAGATTGGTTTGGAAGAGAAAATAGGGTATCCGAGAGGTGGGTCTGCAGCCTGCACAGTAAGGTTCCTCAGGATGACAGGGTGTGCCTGAATACTGTAACGTTCTTCATCATCATTAGTCATGTACAGAAGTTCCAGTGCCAAGTTTGCCCACTGACCTCTGACCACCTCTGGATTCAAGCGCCCTATACTCACGTCCATAGACTGTATTGTTAATGTCCTGCTGTTGTATGTATTCTGTAAATAAATGGTCAATTAAAGTTTGAAATGAAAATAAAACTTTGGTATCTTTTTTAAACATAACCTATAACTTGCTTTTTGCAGGAGCTCAACAGGTATAAACTTTTCAACTCTGAACATATAAATGCTAACACAGATTATAAACACAGATTATAAAGGCAAACCTTAATGTAATGTTATTTTCACAAAGTCTGAGTTCCTGTATGTTTTTAATCAATTCACATACAGAGGTCAAAATGGAAGTCTCAAGTATGATTCAATGAAAATATTAAACTTCTATATACATGAATTACAGCTTTGATATTCCAGTAATAAACATATATTTGAAACAGTTATTCAACAGGACTGCAATCTCTGAATATTCTTACCACCGCTTTAAAATCACTCAATATCTACCAACCTGTGTGTTGTTATGCCCCATGGAGAACATATTTGGGGTTGAGGCCAGTATGGCTGATGTCCACTCTGGATCTTTTTCCAAACCAATATACCAATCATTGTCATACTCCTCCAGGGCCTCTTGCCACTCAAGGTCAGAGGTCATTTCCCCTAGCAACATCTGGTCTATCATCAACTTGAACCCATACCTGCAAGGTAAAATTAGATCAAAGAAAATAAGAAATCTGTTAACAATTGTCTGAATGTGTATTTTCACCTTCATCTGACTTAGAAGCTGTGAATCTAAACTATAATGATTTACATGCCAACAGAATTATACCTTCAGAATCCCACTTAATTAATAGTTACAAAACTCATTTGATTACAGTCTAACCCACAATCACATATTTGCTCCTTAGGTATCACCAAACCAGACAGGTACAGCATTTGGTCTACTGTTGAAGATAACACGTTTACTGCCAACATGAAGGAAAATAAGCCAACCCTAGATGTGAAGTGAAATGGTAAACAGTGTGGGTTCAGTGCTTACCTGAAAGCTTTCTTAACAAGATTTTGCAGGTCTGTATGTTCTCCAAGCCAGTCCCACATTGCATTTATAGATACCTCGCCCATATAGCACTTGTACAGGAAACTTGGACCACTATACCCTGGTAGAAAAAAATTATAAAAACTTGCATGTTATGATGTAATTTTGATTCCATAGTCTCTAATACAACAGGAATGCATACTGAATTTCAATAAACTTCTAAATATGATTTTTTTCTTCATACCATATACATGTAATGGTAACACCTGATTTTGGTCTAGATTTGTTCTGTTACTCCTTTTAACTGATCTTAAGTCAGCAGCTTACCTAACAGTTCTTCCATGGAATACTAGCCTTTTATTATTATTATTGCTTATTAGCTTTTAAATAAAAACTCCTTTACATAAACAAAAAAACAGTACTTAATCACGAGTTCACAATAAGAATTTAGATTGAACAAAAGACTGAATAAAATCTGAAAATCTTTTAGTAAGTCAACTTCATCCAGTAGATATGTGTCTCCCACTACTAACATCTTTCAAACAAGCTTCAATGCAATGTCAGCTGATATTCATATACAAGAAAGTAAAATGTGAAAAGAAAAGCAAAGATAATAGACTACCCTCTATTTCTACTACTATGTATTGTGGTAATGAACTTACCTTGACCTTCAAAAATCGAGTAGCAGGCCATTGTAAGTTGTGCATAGCAGTTTCTGAGCGCATCATCCCCCATCACATCTTGTAGCACTTTCTCTTTAGACTGATCTTCACAAGACCAGTCTAGCGTTTTCAGAACAAACTTGTACCAGTCTATTGGAAATTTGTTCATAAGTCTGGAAACTTGTGAATTATCTAATGGCAACTCCCGCCACTCTTTAGGTAAACTAAGTTGCGATGAATAGGGGCTTTTAAAATCAGGTGACCCTGCTAAATTAGTCTGTGGCTTATAAATTGCATTTCCAAATGACTTAGCTCCCCCAAATTTCTGTGGCTGTGGTTTTGGTTTAGTCACATCATATGCTGGTAAACCAATATCTAACTCCTCAAATAAGTTTTCAATTTCTGGACTTTTATTTCTTGCTGGTACAGGTTTTAATACACCTGGTGGCTTTGAAGGCTTCTTTTTAGCATTGCCATCATCAGAAAATATACTGTCAGTAAAACTATCTAATGAGCCCCAAGATGATGTCATTTTCTTCTGTTTATTATTCAAAATAGGAGGTGGGGTGGGAGAACGTGTTTCCCTTGTAAAGTCTGGAAATAACGGCTGTAATGCAGTATTTTTCTGTGCAACAGCTCTACTGCTTATATTACTGTTTGTTTTCATCTCTTTTAATTCATGTTTCTCACTTTGAGCAATGAAAGACAATTCTTTATCAAATTTCGCACTTCTTTTAGCTTTAGTCTCTTTCACTTTTGTTTTATTAACATACTTAAGTAAAATCCACACAAGACTTTTTAGGAAGGCTTTCATTGTTTCTTCTGTGCTACTTGGTGAGTCTATTATCCCCGTTAAAACATTTCTAGCATCTGAGTAGGCATTTAAACAATAAGCATCTAAGGGTGTCAGACAATGTAGTGGATACTCGTTAAGTCGACCAACTGCACATGATCCTTCGGGGATTTCAAACGCACTTTCAAATATGTCATCAATTCTTGCAGCCTCCACTGTATGACAGGATGTCTCTTGTAACTCCAGTCCTTTGATATTGATAGTACAGTATGATGTACCCCTCTCAAGAACCATAACCCAGACAAGTCTGTCTTGAAACCTTACAAGATAGTGGTTGCCAGGTGATGCTTCGCCTGTAGAATAAGAACTGCTTATAGTACCACAGATCTGTCTTCCATAAACTTCAGAAATAATGTTATCATAATAAGCAACTAAAGTTGTTTTTTTTTAAGCGAAAAGTCTTTTCTTGTACAGTATTATCTTTTAGAAACTATAGTCTGTTGAATGCCAATATTCCTAAAGGTAGGTTCTTGTGTAAATCTAAGATATTTTAACTATTTTTCCAAACCTGTGCTGTATGTTTTTACTTACTAAGGTTGACCCTCACTACAAAAATTACAAGACAGTTTTAGACAGTTTAAATTAGACAAACAAAAACCTGTGTATTTCTGGTGCTCCAAAGATAGATAACACAGATAAATCACTACTCAGAAACACTGTTTACTACTTACCAATACTTCCACTAGCAAATCCGGCTGCAAATGCTTTGGACAACTCTGGTG
The DNA here is from genome assembly GCA_012932295.1 of Cyclina sinensis. NCBI lineage: Eukaryota > Metazoa > Mollusca > Bivalvia > Venerida > Veneridae > Cyclina > Cyclina sinensis. The sequence continues at coordinate 17,613,239 of JAAONU010000011.1, forward strand.
CCAATTGTCTATAAAAATTTGTATCTGGACAACTATTGGCTGATCCACCAACATCCTCTGGCCATGACCTTAAATGTCTTGGGAATGAGAATAATACCAGCGGCAGAGTAAACAGAGGTAGAAGAGGCACTGATAAAGCTGCGGCTATTGCAATAACTCCAAAAATTAGCGGAAACAAAATCATGGACACTATGATAATTGGAACTGTCGATCCTCTACGCTGTTTCTTATCTGTCCATGAACTAATGAGTAGAGTTATGAAAAAGTAAAGTTTGTTACAAAGTTGATACAATCGGTCTCTACAAAGGCTTGCTAACATCGCAAGTATTGGAATCCCCCATTTTATCACTGTGGTATTTGTATCCATGGTAACCATGACAATATGGACAACTGACAAATCCAGGAGTGCATGAACTGTGCTCTGCCAAATCTGAAATTGAAATCAGAACTAGTCATGTTTTTAAACATTGTCTTAACATGATTTTTCTTTCTTAAGAAAACCAAATCCAAAAAGTTCTCTCAAAGATTTTAGACATCACTCTGTCTTTATGATTTCAAGACATCTAATCAATACCCAATTAAGACTCTTTATAAATTTGGTCAATAATTTAACCAGTTACAGAAAATATTTCCTCCAACATTCAATAATGTCTGGCCCAGGGTGCAATGTAATCTAATGAAGTTATCCCTTTTTTGGAACCAGAATATAAATTTGTCTAAACAGAGTCTAGACAATGGTGTAAAATATGTTAGGGAGGTTATCACATCTGCTAAAGCTTTCTCACATTTTCTGTATTACTTATTAAATTAATCATAGCACTTAATACAAATCAATATAGCCCAGGGGAATGAGTCAAGAATTATAAGAAAAGCTCCTTCAACATATCTGGTCCAGTTCTTACATACCAAAATAACAGTAATAATTATAACAACAATATTAAAATAACATATCAGATCAACAGACTAATAAAATGCTAAACAAAATATGTGCTACTTTTCTGCAGTAACAATTTGTAGGCAACTTCACAGCATGAAATATTTTGTGAGACACAATGTTACTGCAAAGTCTACTATTGTGATTCTAATATGAGGTTGAAACCATTCTCCAACATTCATTTCAAAAAAACTTTTTTTCTGATTCACTTCCCATTGCTTTTTTGGCATTTAGACGGTACTATGACAATGGCAGAATTTATGGACTGACTTAACGCTAGCAACAAATTACCATAATGTCTACATACCCATCTGAAAGCTCGCACTGTTCCAAAAACATACCACACACCAGTGGTAAAATCAAGATGGTTTCGTATTGACACAGATGTTGGATCTGTACTTGTTATGGTAATGGATAGATATGACAACATTAAGAATGGACCAACTGTAAAATGAAAAATAACATCCTAACTGATATACTCATTACCGGTAATATAAAATGTTGCCTGACCTACCTAGATATTTCCTACTGTAATGCCAATGTTAATAATTTATGAAGTCAGACAATTCTTCTAACCTTTCTTGTAGGGAAATATATGTGCAAAATTCCTATCTTTGCTAGGAAATTTCTGATCTTCTACAAAAACCTCAATTACAAGAGCTGTGTTGAAAAACCTGTGATCAGTAAGAAGAGAAAGGTTACAGAGGTGCAAGAATTATCTCCCTTATCAACTTAAAACCTCAAGCTCCATTTTTCCTCACTGTCCTAGCAAGGTAAGATTTTGTCAATCAATCAGCTTAGTGCTGGTTAGGATAAAAGAATAACAGTAAAGTATATCAAGGGATGAAAGACAAAACCTGCTTCTTTATTCTAGTAACTTTAACCCATTCATGTCCAATGGATTATGCCATCCTTGTTAGTTGGACGAGTCTATTTTTGATTAAAAGGGTTTCTGGTAAAATATTTTTCAATTTCATTCTATTTAGGGAAGAAAACGCTTTATGCAAACAGTGTAGACCTTGATCAGTGTAGACCCCGAACAGTGTAAACCCTAATCAGATGCCGCATATTGTAAAGAAGTACATAAAATGGCACTTTCCCAATCAGAAAAATCCTGTAAATTTTCATAGATTAGATGCCATAATTCCCAAACTGATTGAAATTTTCAACAAAAATGAAAGCAATGGATGATTGTGAATAAACTAAAGGAAATCCAATTAAATTACCTAAATCAAGAGATAGAAACTGTAATATTTTTTGTCATATTTTTGTGATCAGTCAATGTCAATTCCTTTGAGAAAACATTATTCTGAAGATAGATTTTATCCATATCTGTTACACTGTCAAAAAAAAACCCTGAAAGTATTGTGTTTTGCTTTGCTCTGATATTGAATAGTTGATACAGTTTGGTAACTGCTAAACACATATTCAGACATTTAGTTCTGTTATTTCTAAAGTCATTGTTTCTATGATGTATCTTGAATTTTTTAATTGTTTGAATATAATAGTGTTTATAATTTGATCTTAAGTGAAGAATAACATGTTTTGCTTCCAAGTAAAATTATTTGTTTTCTGTAAAAATTACCAAAATGGAATTTATCATTGGTATAAATATTCCAAAACACTTTTGTACCAGTACTTTTCTCAATCTGGGTAAAAAGCCCTGCTAAATTTCCGAAATTCCTCGTAGAAAATGCAATAAAATATAGAGCAATCTGTGATTTAATTCTGCTCCAAAATTTCCCAAAATAAAACTCTTTATTGTGATTCATATGACTATTTCTTCTGGAATATTGTGCTCAAATTTCGTCCAATAAAATCTCATTAAAATGATTTATATAAAGTTCAAAAATCATTGCTAAAATTTGTTTCCACACTAAATTTGTTTCACATAAAGAAAAGGTGCCAGTAGATTTATATTCATTTCCACATTTTTAAGGATACAAACCATCTTTAATCATTACTTTTTAGCCATAAAAAAAATCTCTAGTTTTTAATCCAACATAATAACCAAGAATCAATTTACTCAGTAACAACCGATGTATAATTATAAGAAAAATGAACCATTTAGTATATTTGTAACCACACCATTATGTTTAGAGGCAATGGACATATAAAATGTTTATGCCATGATAGAATAAATCTTGAAAAATCTTGAATCTTGAAGACAGATTAGTGTTTATTAGTGAGCATCAAATAAATTGGACTAGAGTGGCACAGCTGATTTAACAATTTCATTTTCAGTTAAAGTATTCTTATTAACTCTTAATGGCTTAGTTTTTAGAATATTTTGATTTTGAAAAATACTGGACAAAAAATGATTTCATACACTAAAGCCTTTATATGTAAAGTAGTAAAAGCATGAACTTTTGACAAATTATTACAACTGAACCAAAAGGAATCACTTAGATGCAGAACTACTTCACAGCTTTAAATATGTCATTTTTGTAAACATTCTAAGGTTACCTCAAATATGAGATAACAATAAATGGCTGCAGATGATTTAATAGAGAAATCTTAAGTCTTACCCCAGTTAACTAGGCCTCTACGCATAATGCCAAGAGGTGTAAGCCAGAGTTTGCGACGCTCAAACATTCTCCGGGACCTGACTGTTGACGGAAACAATTTATTCCTCCATAGACCAAACAGTATGAACACACCTTGTAGGTCTCGCACAACCTTCTCAAGAACACAAACTCCAATAATACAGTACCCCAGGATCTTCCAACTGTCTGAACTGAACTCTGTACTATTTTTATTTAACAGACCTGAAACAATATAAATATTCTATTCAGATTAATTGCTCAGAAACTCCATTTTTATCAAAAGAAATGTTACTAAATTAAAGTCTGTAAAAAAAAATACTACCATTTAAAATCAATACTCAGAGTTGATGGCTCGACAGCTTGGCACCAGACCAGACCAAACACCTTTATTATTCAGTTAGGCTTAGTCAGGTCAGAATGTCTTAACCCATTAAATTTCTGTTTACATTGTTTTAAAAATTATAGTAAGCAACCAAAACATCTGTCTCATGTTTTTGTTTTGTATACAAACTGAGGATTTTTTTCTAATAAAACTTGTAAAACTTTGAAACTTAAATACAGAAAAAAAATCATAACCCTTCAACTTTTCAATACTTTCTTTTAAAGACAAGAGTCGGTCGAACCGGGTGAAGCTCCCCGAATAGGTTTTGGACACAGAATGACGTGTCCATAAAGTCTTTGCCAAATTCAGCATAAAGATATTATGTTATTGGTAGTTGATGAAAAAGGTTAAAACTGTTTAAATATGCAATGAAGAATGTAAGGCAGTTACCATTTTATTCTTTATTTTTCTATCAACTCAGACAGTGGCAGTTATGTCTCGGACAAGAAAATGTGGACAGACAGATATTCAGACGGACAAAGCAGCGACTATATGCTCTCCCTTCGGGGAGCATAAAAAGCAATGTGACCAAATGGTTACACTTAGATGTACTCAGAAGACTTATTCATGATAATACAAACTCTGCCAAGACTTGCTAAAAACTCAGCAAAATATCTCTTCAATCAAACCAAGTAATAAACACTCTTATTATTGATTAATCTAATAAATAATGGTTAATAATGCTGAGAAAAAAAAATCGCAATGACATTTGATATTTTTCTCTAGAAGGAGAATCTGAATTTTTTTCAACAACCATTTCCACATCGAACCAATAACAAAATCTTATTAACAGCATAACAAACATCACTAAAAGTGTAAATATCATTTTCCTGAAATTTCCTAAGGCATATTTCAGATTTTGCACTGCAAAAAGAGTAATATTAATTTCCCAAGTGTTTAAATCTGCAGCAAATGATAAACAGTATTTTTCTACAATGGCTGGACTGGAACAAATCAAGTAAGTAAAGGCATGTCTAGGCACCACAAAAAAAGAAAATATAGGAAAACTTACATAATAAGATACATGTTTATAAACAGATATAAATCTTCTCTTTTCTAAATGTATGGCTATTTGTATAGGTTTGTCTACAACAGTATCTTCTCCCCAATCCATTCTACTTAACAAGCCAGTGCCCTTTAACCAATTTACAGGGCTTCACAGATCTTCTAAAGAATGTTTCCCACTCTCTGCCCTGAATCCAACCTTTACAGTTGGTCTTTCATATAAACAAATTAAAATGATTTAGTTTTACTACAACTTTCTTGCTGATACTATCACTTTCTTGCTTGTTCGACCACTTTTTTTGCTGGTACAACTACCACAAACTTACTGCTACTATTACCAATTACTTGCTGCTATAACTACCACTTTCTTGCTGCTGCTGCTACTACTACCACCTGCTTGCTGCCCCTACTACCACTTCCTTGCTGCTACTTCTATAACATCTTTGCTGCTTCTTCTATCACTGCTTTGCAGCTGCTTCTATCAATTCCTTTCTGGTACTACTGACATTTCGCTGTTACTTCTATCTTTTCCTTGCTGCTATTTCTATCACTTCCTTGCTGCCAGTTGTATCAATGTTTTGCTGCTGCTACTACTACTGTACCCCAGAAAAATCCACCTGTCCAGAGCTGGGATTGAACTCAGGTATCTTTGATTACTAAGCGGGCACAACATCGCCATAAAAGCAAGCTTCAACCCCAGCTCAGGGCAGGTGGATTTTTCCCGATTACATTAGGTGTCCAACGTGTGACAACTCACGAGTGTAGATTTGAAGGCACCCTTAGAAAGTCCCACAGATATTCAGTACTCCATGAATTAAAGGATGAATTCTAAGAAGGAGGGGTGTATGTAGCAGAGCTATAATATAGCACTTGTACTCCCTTGCCAATCAGCTAGCTTTTATGGCAACATTGTAGAGTGTCCGCTTAGTAATCAAAGGTACCTGAGTTCAAAGCCAGCTTGGGGCAAGTATTTTTCCTGGTTACACCACCACCTCTTTGTTGCTACTTCTATCACTTCTTTGCTACTACATTTACCACTTCCTTGCTCTTACTTCTACAACCTCCTTGCTGCTGCTATTTACACTTCGTTGCTGCTACTTTTTTCACTTCCTTGCTGCTATTTCTTCCACTTTCTTGCTGCTACTACTACCACTTCCTTGCTGCTACTTCATCCATTTCCTTGCTGCTACTTCTTCCACTTCCTTGCTGCTACTACTACTTCCTTGCTGCTACTTCTTCCAGTTCCTTGCTGCTACTTCTTCCAGTTCCTTGCTGCTACTTCATCCATTTCCTTGCTGCTACTTCATCCATTTCCTTGCTGCTACTGCTACCACTTCCTTGCTGCTACTTCTTCCACTTTATTGCTGCTACTTCTTCTATTTCCTTGCTGCTACTTCATCCACTTCCTTGCTGCTACTACTACCACTTCCTTGCTGCTACTACTACCACTTCCTTGCTGCTACTACTACCACTTCCTTGCTGCTACTACTTCCACCTCCTTGATTCAACTTCTTTCATTTCTTTGCTGGTACTACTACCATTTCCTTACTGCTGTGACTATTGCTTGCTTCTACCACCAATTCCTTGCTGCTACTATCACTTTTTCACTGAGACTTTTACTTTCTTGCCTGACAGAAAGTACCATAGGAAAAAAACAGAAATAAGAAACTCTTAGCAATTATTATTTGATTTGTTTGACTACAGCTATAAATTATTCAAGATTTTGTATGTTAAGTAAAGTAGATACCTGCTACAACTCCAACAGCAGCAAGCATCACAAAATGATATAGAAATTCAAATATTCCAAACTTCCACATGAACCTTTTCTCACTCTGCTGCTTGCCTGGTTCCCGTATATCTCGTCTACTGGCAGATACTCTGTTTCTGGTGATCAATCCAAGAAGCTGGGAACCAAGCCCACCTAAGTCTGTACTGAGCAGGTAACCAGCCAGTGCACACAGTATGATGGTTCCCAGTGATACTTTGATATAATATGCACCCAGGTACACACAAGTAGACAGTATTACCATAACAAGTAGTCTGAAAAGATAAACAATGAGAATCTGGTGAATCATCAAGCATTAATTTAGCCATAAAATGTATCCAAACACTACTGCAAACTGTAATCAATTGTACATTTAAAAATATTTGTTTGCAATGAAAATAGTTTAATACTAGAATTTCTACAAAAAGTAACATCTGCTAACTTCTAACACAAACAAATACACTCAGTAATACTTGCATACAGAAATACGTTAACAAGGCTGTTTCCAAAAGCAGAAAAAACTATAAAGGCCATATTATATATCCATCTCTGACAAATCTAGCCAACAAATCTACACAGTTAAATGTTACAGTGTCAATCAAAAGAAGAAACCTACCTAATGTCTGAGGCCATAAAAGACCCTCCGAACAAGAACACATGAGCCTGCTCCAGGGCATATAGAAAGAAGGAATCTATAGGTGCAAGAACTCCGAGTGTCCAAAACAATGGTAAAAACACAAATATCACATGCAACACTTGATTAGTCAACAGGAAACTGTCAGACTCATATCTGAAATTTAAATGCATGAATACCTGAATTTTGTTGGTCAATGAATTACATTCATTTAGATAAAACGTTTTCACATTAAAATAAAAAAAATCTTAAATAATATATGCAATATTTTCCCTCTCAAAGATTTGTCAAACATTATATAATTGTTCAGTAATAAATACTGCTGAATTTCTTAAAAAGATACTATTCAAAGCAAACTATAACTGGAAATCAAAATCTTAAGTGTGAAAGAAATTTCTGCAGTAAGTTACTTCTATCTACTGTTTTAAACAGCCTATGACATAACTGTGACACCTTTCCTAAAAGCAGTAGTTACCTATGAAGAAGATCAAACATGATGAAAATGTACACATAGAAACTTCTCATAAGGGCAGATAACTCTAGTATATCTGTGGTTCTATATGCTGCAGTCTCAGGGGGCGCTGCTGTTGCTAATGGATACTGGGCTACAAGGATTGTAAACCAACCAAATATGAATAATATCACTGTGGCACCTGCAGAAGAAAATAAAAAATGATTCAACAATGACATTTATGCTTGAATGAATTTCTTACAAATGCTGATTTTAGAAAAAGCCTCTTCTAAAATATTTACAGAATGAGAGAAACATTCTCATATTACAAAACATATATGGCTGAATACAGCAAAACTGAACAATTTCCCTTTAAGATTATAAACTGTAACAAACATGTATGAACAAAATACATAGCTGCCCGAGAAACTGTTAACAGATTAGAACCTGACATTAAAGTTCACAAATGTATAAATTTGTAAAAAAGACCCTAAAACATTTATAAAGCATGTGGAAGACTTTGATATGTATAAAGCACATGAATCTGCCTGATAACAGTTTCACAAAAATTTCACACTAGGGTTTTATACAGGCCAAACTCTTCTGGTTTACAGTTCCAAAAGAGAAAACGATAACAATAACGACATTGCATACCTGTGTTATTATCAAATAAATTATTCAGTGTTTTTGGTAGAAGGTACCACAAACCCAGTCCACACATGGGTCCAGCTACAAGAGCATGTATCAGCACGTTCAGTTTGTATTTCTTCGGCGGGACGATAAATTTGACAGTTTCAACATCACAGCATGATATAAAATCCACTTCATCTTCTTCTGCTAACAAGTTCTTCTTTTTCCTCATAACAGGAAGGTCTGCCATCTGTGATGCCTAGTAGTAATAACTTTATAAGTCAGCTTGTAACAAGTGGGGAAAAGACTACGAAATGTCAAAGTGTAAGTGGTGGAAAAATCATAACTGGCCATAAACAATCTTTGTAATACTCTTCAACAGAAGTAAAGTTTTGTCTGTGGGCACTTAACTTTCATTAAGTTCAATGAAGTACAAGTTATAAGACCAATATCTTATTGTTTCGATCAAGTCTCACTACATGTCATTCAAGAAAGCTTAATGCTTTGAAAACAGTGTGTTTTCACTTCTTAAGTGAGCAATCTTGTCATAACTTAACAACCAAATTGAAAAGGAGTTGCAAAAACTTCAAGTATTTATAAAAGATAGTTGAGTGTAATGCAGTACCTCCTAACTGAAGAAATTATTCCATTAATCTGTGTTTCACTGAAGGCTGTGGGTTAAATCCCTACTTAAGCCAAATTTTTTTTTCTTAAGTTTTTGCTTTTTTGTTTTTGGTTTAAAAACTTTACAATACACTGGAATTAGACATAATTTCTTTCATTTTTACTATATTTCAAACATTTTAATGCCTTTAGACATGGTAAATAAACTAAAGTTGAGTATCAATAATTTCAGTCATTAATTTTGCTATGTATTAAACTATACTTTAAAAAAAATTACTTCAGCTGATCTGAAGTCCCATTGATACTGGTATATTTGAAATTTCCTTTGATTTATTTCCCACTTCACAGAGTAGGTGTAGTAAATTGGTACCACTTCTAGAATCACATTTCAGTAATTATCTTTATTTGATGTAGTTTTTGTGTTTTTATCTCAGCAGTCATTACATTTTTTATAATTCTGAATGATTATGGACTGCAATTACTGTAGATTTTTATGGTCAAACAAAGGAAAACAGTGAAACTGAAATTTTTGCCTCTTTGCCTTATACGCCTATTCAAGTCAGCAAGGCTTGAAGTTAATACTTGTAATATGCTTAAAATCACTTAGTAAAAGTGTTTCATATTTTGTCTTTAGACAGTTTGTTTCTTAAAACAGATCTGATCACTAAATTGGGGGTTGAAAAAAAATCCATTACCCACCTACTACCTTAACAAACTATCTCTTAACTGTTGAGATAATATATTATTGGCTATAGAAACATATTGACAGAACTGAAAATAAAGTAATTCCACTCTATTTTCTAAAAGTGGAAAACCAATTTACACCTAAAAACAAGAAAATTAAGAGATTTTAAACATTTTAAGAGTTTGAACAATTTTCTAGAAACCAACTAGAAATAATGTGTGAACGTGACAGTAACTATTTTAACTAATTATGACTTCAATCAAACCACAACTAAAAATAGAATGAGTTCTCATTATTCTATGACCAGAAGATTTTCTTTGTACTCTAGAAATAGCATTTAGGAACAGGTTCCTTCAAGTTCTACTTTCAGAAGTCATTAGAACAAAACTGTTAAACTTTTACAAAAATTTCAAAAAGGACACTGGTATCAAAGGTGTTATTAGGAAAACTGCTCTTTATATAGGGGACTACATTAATCAAACCTTTGATTCTAGTTATACAAGATGGGCTCATATATCTGAGGTGCTCTTTATAAACACATTTAAATGTTACTAAACATCTGTATCAGTCCTGCACAGTATTTAATTCAGGAGGAGAAAACAAAACTGATGCATGACTGGTTACATTAATCATAATACATTTTTTTACATAAATCTTAACATGCCAAGAAGAATACATAGTCACAATCAGAACTATAGTGTTCTGTTTCATATTGTGTATGGACTTACATGTACTATATGGGAGATTAGCTGTACAAGCAACACAAATGCTGTCATGAGTGCTCCGAACGTGTAAACTGCAATGTAGTCCTTGATCGTGTCCAGTTCCACCAGGAGTGTAAATATACCACCCAGGATAAATGGCACCACAAACAGAACCACCTGGTTGATATAAACGTAGACAGGTGCATCGTAGCCTATCCGAAGTTTGAGGCCACCGAGGATGGTCTGTGGAAGGCGCTTGGCAAAGAATTCGAGCTTGTACTCATTCAGTAAAGGTACACCTGTCCCCATAATGTATGTTATCCACTGCTTCTGTCCTGCATTAAATGTAGGAAAGTTTATCATTCATTCTATAAGATTTCTTGAGGCCATACATACTTTAATTCATATATCTCATACCTTCAGCTAAAAAGCATTTACTATGCTGGATTCTCACAGTTCTCTGATAACAAAATGGTATTTATTCGGATTCCCTATGACTGGCAGACAGACTTCATCTTGACCAATTTTTATTTCCAGACAGAAATTTCTCTGACTGAATTTTTGTCTGAAACCATATATCAAGCTTTTTAATATCTGTCTGTCTCATGCAATACATTATGACCCTGAGAAGGCCTAAGAGCTCTTATGTTTCACAATAAATGAAGTAAATAATTATATACTTTTTTTTCTTTTTTTTTCAGCATTCAGATTTTTAAGAAATGTTCAATTTATGTTTCTTTACAATGCTTCCCATTCTTAAAAAAATGAGGTTTTAAATATATACATTACCTGCATTGTTCAAATACAATCTAACAAAATCTTCTATACTTGTATACATGTATATATATTTATAAACCTAGCCCCCAGCACAATGTCTCATCGGCTATAAATCTTTTGGTTCGTCTAGCATGTTTAAGTATTCCGTATTTTTTACAGTGTCTGTCTGATTTCCAGGAAATATTTCCTGATCTGGTTTAATAAAAATATTGCCAGTGGTGCATTTACTAAAACATGCATTTTCAAACCTCACATGGATCATTTGTTTCAAAATCATTTCGAAGACAGACTAGTTCTAGACCATTATCCTTAACAAGCACCAGTCCTGCATATTTCCTCATATTTTGAGTAAAAAAAAATTGTAATAAAATGGCTTAACCAAGATTCCCATCTGTCAAAGAACCAGCAGAATCTCTTTTTTTTTAAAGGCTTAAATAAAGTTACTTAATAATAGAACCAAAATATTACCTTGACTGATACGATAGTTTAATCCATGCTTACGTCTGCTGCGATGTACTGACCCATAGAAACTGTACTCTTCATAACAATCATCATGCATGCGTCTTAGGCATCTTCTGCTCTCTGAAAGAATACAATTAAATGTCAGCCTTGCTGAAAAAAGTATTATACCTTGCAAAATTAAAGCATGGCATCCTTGCCTACTTCGGAGCCAGGTTAACAAACACATGTAACATGAAAAAGCCCAAAAACTGTACAAATTCAAACCTCTTACCTAACACTTTTCTCAACCTATTTTTAGATTGGTTACCTATACATAAACAATTACCCGTCAACCAATATATTACTTAGTGAAACTCTTGTTACACAGTCTTAGGAAATGTTGACTGCTTGCCTATGTTTTAAGCAGCCTGTGATTGGCTGAAATCACTGACAAGAATTAAGATGCAGCTACTGGGTGGGTCTTAATTCACCTATTATACTAAGAGACAGAGCTGCAACAATAAGCAGTTGGAGCGGATGTGGTCCAGTGGTAACGCGCTGGACTGGTATACCAGGGGTCCTGAGTTGGATCCCCACTCCTCCACTAACATTACTAGTAGTCTTTCGAATGGGACGTTAAACCGAGGTCCCATGTATCGGTGCTATACACTGAGCATGCAAAAGAACAAGGGGTGTCTCTGGAATGGGATGCTTTCTGTATCTTGCACTACCCCTACAGCACAAAATAACTAATCTCTTCAGGGGGCGTCGGTCATATGGGCAACCGGTACTGATGATAAATAAGCTCAAATAGATAGATAGATAGATAGCAACAATAAGCAGTCTTCTCTCTGATGTCCATAATGTATATTTTGAAATGATTTGCTTACATTTTGCAAGGCATAATAGTTCATTACCAAAGATGATCTTTATTTTGTAAAAGAAGGGGTATGCTGACATAGCTTGGCTTTACATGTACAATGTACATGAAATACATATGACAAACTTTTTCTTGAACAAAATGTTAAGTCTTACTTCCTCAATACAGCAAGTAAACATAAAATTTTCCCATGACTTAGAACCACATACATCAAAAATACTTGTCACATGTAAAATATGTATACTGGGTAGATGGGAATGGCTTTAAAACCAATGAAAAACAACATTTTGAAGAATATTCCTTTAATACCACAGATATAGATACTCCAGAATACAGTATTTTAAACTTCTGGAAGCAATCCAAGTAAAAGTTAGCAATAATTCAGATCCTGTTATTTCTCAGTAATGCTGCAAACAGAATTCTCTAGTGCATAATAAGTTGCCATAATCGTTTTTTATTTTTCATCTTGTTGACAAAAACTACTGAGCTTCGATGTAATTAAACAGAGGAATTTGCTAGTTCTCAAACCAGAAAACAAATTATTGTAGAAAAAACTGCAGAAATCAGATACTTTAGAAAGGAAATTAACACAAACAAACAGATGGTAATTTAGAAGTAACCAAAGCCTATCAAAATTGAATAATGTGTTGTAACTCATTAGGATGTTTAGAATAAAGAAACATAATATCAAAAACAAGACATCAAAAGTTTCTAAGTAACTGAATTCATATGTGAACAAAAACACTGCTTATTTGAAAGGAACTTTGTACACGATTTCAAAAACAAACAGCATATTTTAACCCAATTTAGACTGTTTTAAAGATTAAGTACTGTAAAGGAGGAAACTGATTCACGGTTATTATTTTCACTATATTTGTGGATATTTATAATCTGCAAATTCAAAAATTCGTGAAATAGTTACATGTTTTGATATTCAAAATAACATCTGACCTTATTGTGGCCTGCATCATGTAAACAGTTAAAATAAGGGAGGTAACTCTTAAAGTTTATAATTGGATTTATTTTATACCACAGATTGGTTGGTTGTATTGGGGTTTAACGCCAGTTTAACAGCTAAGGTCATATCCCGGCGGTCAGTCCACCTTACCAGTGTTCCTGGGTGTCCAACCAGTTTACTAAACGATTTCTCCGCAAGTGACTGACTACTTCCTCACTTACTTCAGAGGTGAGGGACAAATGACCTATAGATCAATTATCACGGAGGAATTTTGCCGCCCCTGATGGGAATTGAACCGGGATCATCAAGATTGACAATCAGATGCTCTACCGATTGAGCTAACCGGGCCGGCTTTATACAGCAGAACATATATAAATGATCATGCAATATGTTAAATGAAATTTAGTAATGACAGAAATATAGGAAAAAAATAAATGTATTTTCAGTTCATAAAGTTATAAACAAGTTATGAGCTTAAGTATCGAATGGCAAATTGGCCGACAAACAAACTTTACAATCCTAGGTTATCGGTATCAATTCGGCCAAATTTTCAGAACATTATTCTATACTGATATACGACCGATTTATTTCAAACAGGTGCACACGATCAACTTCCACGAATATATAAAATTTTGCATTTTGTGAAAAGGGGCAAATTCAAGAAACTGCAAACACTTCCATTTAAAAACAAGAAATCGGTGGAACCGATGGATGCTCCCCGAAAAAATGCCAATTCCAAAAGGGGTATTGTTTAATATGTATTTTTTTAAAGTATGAAAAATAACAAAGGGCAATAACTCCTAAATTATGCAAAATAGAGTTATGGTTCTTGCACAATGCACTTCTCCTCATAGAGATCTATCTACCAATAAAGTTTCATGTTAATATCTCTTATACTTTGTGAGATATGCCCTGGACAAAAAATAAGTATGAGAAATTTTAAAGGGCAATAACTCAAAAATTAATAAAGCAAGAGTCATGGTTCTTGTGCACTGCACTGCTCATCAATGAGATCTATCTACTTATAAAGTTTCAAGTTGGTAACTGCACTGCAATGCTCCTTAATGAGATCTAACTACCTATGAAGTTTGGTCTTGATATCTCTCATAGTTTTTGTGTTATGCTCCAGACAAAATTATGACGAACGAAAGGACAGAAGGACAGACAAAGTGGCAACTATATGCTCGCTCTTTGGGGAGCATAATTATCTCCAAGGGTTTTCAGGTTATACTCCAGACAAGATTTTTCTGAAATGGGAGATAATTCAAAAACACGGCAAAATAGAGTTATGGTTCTTTGGCACTGCACTTCGCATCAATGCCCTCTACCACTGTGTGCAGTTTAAACAAATTATGTCCAAGGGTTTTCAGGATATGCTCCGGACAAGATTTTTCTAAAATGGGAGATAATTCAAAAACAGGGCAAAATATAGTTATGGTTCTTTGAAACTGCACTCCGCGTCAATGCCCTCTACCACTGTGTGCAGTTTAAACAAATTATATCCAGGGGTTTTCAAGTTAAGCTCCGGACAAAATTATGACGGACGGACAAAGCGGCAACTATATGCTTGCCCTTCGGGGGAGCATAAAAAGGCAAATAAAAGAACCAGTAAATTTAAACCCTATACAGTAGTAATTTTGAATATAAACTACAACTTAGTAAAAACTGTGGTTTTTCAGAAGACAATTTAACTTCCTTTCCTGTCCTACAGCATGGGGTGTGCACATAAATCACACAGCTGCAACATCATACAACTGAACGACAGTTAACTACTGATTTTTTTATCTAATCTGACAGATTTTTTTATCTAACTGAGTTACTATTAGCATTTAAGTACATAAACTATCTAACTTAGTCTCAAAGACAACTGTATCACGAGAAAAACAATCATGTCCAGACAGCTTAAAATTTCATTCAAAAGAAAAAATACACAAACATTTTACTGTCAGTTGAAAGACTGGTTTAGCCATGTTGAAGGTATGTCTTCTGCTTTCTGTGTTTCAGTCAAATAAATGCATTAACTCATGACCTACAAAATTTGTAAAAAAATGGATGGTACTAGAGAGACAATTTACTGATTCAGTTGTGAACATTTATAACATCATGATCAGACTCAGTATGGTTCATGTACAAGTTGACTACAATCTGCGCTGTTCACACAGGCAAAAATGCTTATCTTCTGTTGGAGACTTATAATCAACTGAACTCTAGAATGCTACGTATTAGGTGGATGCTATTCAAATAGAACAAAATGATGTAAAGAAATTTACCACGTAACAAGCATTTAATTATTCAAGAATTAATGAGGTATTGATCTACCCTGAACATCTATGAACAATGTAATAGTTCATGCAAAATTCCACTCTTCACATTAGCTCTAATTCCCACCTTTTCCCTGAAGACAGGCATTAATTTCATACTGGTGACAATATCTAATCTTGTAATGGGGTCCGACATTTCTTTAGTTGAGAACAATTTCTAATAACCAGTGCCAGTGTCAGAATTTTCAGTATTAAAGGGACAAGTATCTGAAAACTATTATGAGAGATCATTAGCTTTAGTGCTGCTCTTTCTATTAAGAATAATCTGTTGCTCTTTCTATTAAGAACAATCTGAACTCTTAAATATATGTGTGTTTCACAGCATCCACCATCCTATATATTTCCTTGTATAGGATAGAGGCTATGAAGTGAAATCTTCAGCATTATGAAACTGAAGGGAGGGAGCTTAGTGATGGACCAAGGTTTCTTAATGCTGAAGATTTCATTTCATAGCCTCTATCTGACTTAGTGTTTGCCCCTCCCATTTTGATCTTTCACTTTTGCCATTGGCTTCCTTAATTTGTAAGTAAACCACCCCCACTTGTGTGTCCACATACCTGCTCAGACATGTTTTAGCAGGTATGTTTTTGTAATAAAAAATAGAGCACACTTCATGAATAGGTGGAGAAATTGCAATCATGGATAAATCTATAAAAAAAATCTTGATTCCTTTGATTTCTGATTGGCCAGAGAAATAGGGCAAACACTAAAAATATTTAGTATGTATAATGACCAACCACAGAGGAAAAATGGCAACCTTCCAACAATTTTTTTGGAAATTGAAATTTTGACATATTTTGAACATATAACTTCTCAGGATTTATGTCTGAAAATTTCAGCTTCCTTCACAGAGCATTTTATAGCCAGATACATAAATAAACTGATCATTCTTAAAAATGATGTCACATACACTTTCTTAATGGCAGAATTTATCCTAGTTCCTGTTGACAGTAAATTAATTTGGTACATATTTTATGTGTTTAATTTAATTTTCAATTCATTATAAAATTCTATTCCATTTGAATGTATGCCATCTTTTTTCAAAACTATAATTGTTACTATTCAACATTCTCTTTTCATTTAGGTGACATCATTGTTACATACATGTAAGAAAGAAATGTTGCCATGGCAATGGTTGTCAAAAATGAGAAACAAAACAGGCATGTTGATGAAGTACAGTTATTTGGCTATCAACTTTTATTTTAACTTTACATTTGTAGCGGATATGAAATTTGCCATTTTATACAGAATCTTAAAATTTACTGTATTTCGACAGCAGTGATGAATAACAGACATCTAAGTGCCCTTTTTCATGTTCTTTGGTGAAATTATCAACTTAAATAAAGAATGATCAAAATTCAAGGAACAGACTACATGAAACTTAGCTTCAAAAAAGGATCTTTTATACTATGCAAAGGTTATAGCTTCAAAAAAGGATCTTTTATACTATGCAAAGGTTTATATAGCTTTAAAAAAAGAACTTTTGATACTACTCAAAGGATATAGCTTCAAAAAAGGACTTCTGATACTATGCAAAGGTTATAGCTTCAAAAAAGGACTTCTGATACTATGCAAAGGTTTATATAGCTTCAAAAAAGAACTTTTGATAATACGCAAAGGATATAGCTTCAAAAAAGAACTTTTGATACTACGCAAAGGTTATAGCTTCAAAAAAGGACTTCTGATACTATGGAAAGGTTATAGCTTAAAAAAAGGACTTCTGATACAAACAAAGGTTATAGCTTCAAAAAAGGACTTCTGATACTATGCAAAGGTTATAGCTTCAAAAAAGGACTTCTGATACTATGCAATGGTTATAGCTTCAAAAAAGGACTTCTGATACTATGCAATGGTTATAGCTTAAAAAAAGGACTTCTGATATTATGCAATGGTTATAGCTTCAAAAAAGAACTTCTGATACTATGCAATGGTTATAGCTTAAAAAAAGGACTTCTGATACAAACAAAGGATATAGCTTCAAAAAAGGACTTCTGATACTATGCAAAAATTTATATAGCTTCAAAAAAGGACTTCTGATACAAACAAAGGATATAGCTTTAAAAAAAGGACTTCTGATACTATGCAAAGGTTATAGCTTCAAAAAAGGACTTCTGATACTATGCAAAGGATATAGCTTCAAAAAAGGACTTCTGATACTATGCAATGGTTATAGCTTCAAAAAAGGACTTCTGATACTATGCAAAGGTTTATATAGCTTCAAAAAAGGACTTCTGATACTATGCAAAGGTTATAGCTTCAAAAAAGAACTTTTGATACTATGCAAAGGTTATAGCTCAAAAAAAGGACTTCTGATACAAACAAAGGATATAGCTTCAAAAAAGGACTTCTGATACTATGCAAAGGTTATAGCTTCAAAAAAGGACTTCTGATATTATGCAATGGTTATAGCTTCAAAAAAGGACTTCTGATACTATGCAAAGGTTTATATAGCTTCAAAAAAGGACTTCTGATACTATGCAAAGGTTTATATAGCTTCAAAAAAGGACTTCTGATACTATGCAAAGGTTATAGCTTCAAAAAAGAACTTTTGATACTATGCAAAGGTTATAGCTTCAAAAAAGGACTTCTGATACAATGCAAAGGATATAGCTTCAAAAAAGAATTCCTGGTACTATGCGAAGGTTATAGCTTCAAAAAAGGACTTTTTATAATACGCAAAGGATATAGCTTCAAAAAAGAACTTTTGATACTATGCAAAGGTTATAGCTTAAAAAAAGGACTTCTGATACAAACAAAGGTTATAGCTTCAAAAAAGGACTTGTGATACGATGCAAAGGTTTATATAGCTTCAAAAAAGAACTTTTGATAATACGCAAAGGTTATAGCTTCAAAAAAGGACTTCTGATATTATGCAAAGGATATAGCTTCAAAAAAGGACTTCTGATACTATGCAAAGTTTATAGCTTCAAAAAAGGACTTCTGATACTATGCAAAAATTTATATAGCTTCAAAAAAGGACTACTGATACTATGCAAAGGTTATAGCTTCAAAAAAGAACTTTTGATATTATGCAAAGGTTATAGCTTCAAAAAAGGACTTCTGATACTATGCAAAGGATATAGCTTCAAAAAAGCTAGGACTTTTGATACTATGCAAAGGTTATAGCTTAAAAGTTTATTTAAATAGTAAGGTACACAATTTTGCATATAATGTGAAAAACAATCAAGTATCAGGTCCTTAACTTTGACATATATTTTTCTTGCAATCTGGGCAAGCCATTCAATCATTTTATATAAAAATTATAGAAATACTAGTTGCTTGCAAAACAACACTGCAACTTAATTTAAAATTTCAAAATATAAAACCCTGGCAATATGAGACTACAAATAAACAAGATTTTTTCCCCTGATTTTTTATCACAAATAAATCTTTTTACTATACATTTGGTAGTAATTTTCTCATCAAATAACAAAATGACTGTTATGTTTGACAAAGACTTTCTAGGTTTGCTCTCATATCTGCCTCGGGGATGATGATGATAAAATTCTTATCTCAAAAGAATTCTGATTAGTTAGTTTACTTGAGGGAAAGGCAAAATTAGGTTTATCTAAATGCAAAAGTGTTTTTACTGATTTTATAGAGAAAATATTTTCCTTGTCTCATAGACCATTGTTATGTTTCTTCAGATGTCACTAACCCTTACTATGAACTTTGTTGTAAATATATTACTTTTCCTATAAAGGAAGGTCAGTCTCCCGGGAATGATTCTAAGATTATGTATAATATCAGAAACTTGAAAATTATATCAATCAAATACTGAATTTTACACTGTGAAATGAAAAATACTGATTTCTGCTCCAACACAATTTTGGCAAAAAGAGTAAAGAATAAATCTTTTTTCAGTTAGGTATTAAAGGTCAAATTTTACTACTGGGATACTGCTTGTCTTGTCTTGTCTATGAGGAGTACAGAAACACAGTGGACACAGTCACTTGAGGACATGAGCACTTCAGATACAAACATCTTGTTTTTATGTTTGAAACTCAATTAAGTGGCTAGCTTTCATGAGTGGAAAATTTTACATCAGAGTCGACGAGCTACATGTACCATGTCTACCTTAAGCTAACCTAAATGTCTCAAAACATTCACCAAACTGACAGTTCTCATTTTCCGCAACCTTTGGGAAAATCTCATGTCTCTCAGTCTGACAGTTCAACTATCTCTTAGATTTTATGTGAAACCAAATCACAGCCAAAGCATGTTACACAGAATTTGAATTTCAATAACTCGCTCAAAGACAGGGACAAACAGTCTGGTGCAGGATTTTTTTAAAAACTAGAATCAAATATGCATGAGCAATTTAGATTCCCTGTAACAATGCTAATGTCGACTGAGCATTGAGAAATGTAAGATGTACAATGACAGGCCTAACATTAATGATGGAATACTGAAATGACAATATAGTATCCTGTAATATTTCAGTGATAGACACCGAATAAGACAAGACAGGAAAGTCGCAGTTTGTATTGGCAAATTTACTACCGAACTCACACTAATGATGGAATACTAACTAGACAGACTGCATAAAACAAATCTTGTGCCCATAATCTTTCTGTAATGATACTTTGTATATTATATTAGACTAAATGGGAAACTTACTTTTTAGTATTGGTAAACTTGAATCCTAACATGACTGGCAAATGAAAGGAAGCCTGTGTTTATTATGGACATTAGAAGTATTAAAACTGTTCATACTAAATAATTCTTACATATTAATCACTTAAGCACTTCAAATTTATTCTACAATCTTTTAAAAATGAAGGGGAGGGCGGTTCTTTTCTTTCTTTTCTTTTTTCTTTTTTTTTTTTTTTGCATTGTTTTTCTAATATATAAATTACAGAATGATGCTCATCATATCAAGGAGTCAATGATGATTGATGAACAATGACCATGATGATTATTGCAAGTTCTGAAAATAACTAAGTCTTAATTAAACTGAAAAGCAAAATGATGTGATTCTAGAACTCAGTAGATATTAATATGTCTGGGTGAGTTTATTTTTAATTAATGCCCATCCACTCTTTGTCACAAGTGGCTACTTCTAGACACCTCTGACAGTAATGCTGATGTCATCAGACCAATTAAATAGACTGTTACTATAAATTTTTAAACATTTAAGCCAGCCAAGAATAGAAAGTGCTAATAATTATTCTTAGAGAAAAGTCATTTTTTCTAACATGTGACCCAAAAAATGCTTTATAATTACATGACCACAGTATATTCTTATGTTCAGGAGCTTGAAGTTTTGAATTATAGCTTATAAGCTAGAAACTAGAAAGTGATATAACAGAAGGAGGGAATTTAGCAACTGACTGGTTATTTTATAATTACTTAATATACATGTACTAAAGTGCAAAAACAACCATCTATATTTCCAACACATCATGGTGAGCACTTCTAATCTTTAAGCCAGGTAATTTGATGTCACTACTTTTGACTATAGCACAAAATACTTCGGGCAATTTTTTCTTGTATATGTGCCTATGCTACAAACTTGGACTATAATATCCACATAAATCACATAATATACTAAAAAAAAACTAGAAAGGTGTTCAGTTCAACACTTGTGTCGCCCTTGTTAGAATAACTTAAAAGGTAAACAAGAGCCTGCTGGAAAAGACAGCATGCTAGTCCAAGTACAACAAGACCTGTCCACAGACAGCACACTCCACTTTTCTCAGTTTCTCGTAGTTAGATCTGAAGGGGACACATTCAATCCTGTCTTCTGGATAATCTGGATTTCCAATAGTGTTATTTATATCCCAGCCAATGAGACTGCATCTTATGACGTGTCTTTATGGTTTACCTGTACACACGGCATGTTTATGTTGAGTGTGTAAACTTTTATAGCATGTTTAAATCATCTTGAATATTTTGAAAATATTTTGCATTCTGTAAGATAAATGAATTATTCTCCTTCGATTAATATAACTTTATTAAAGTTTCCATTGGTATTTACTAAATGAATATTAATTAGTGTATGAGCATGGTGGCGAAAATATTCAAGTAAACTGGCCTGTTTATTTTGGTATACATGCAGTATCTATCAAATGTCAAAAGCTACTGAAACTTTTCCCACACATGCAAATATCTCAATATTTTACAAGATTTCCTCAATTAACTTTGACAAGAGTAACTATAAAATTGTTGGGATCCCAGTTAAATACAGATTTTCACATGTTCAAATTGGAAAAAAACAGAAACTGATTCACCTCAAAAACTTGAAAGCTAGGCACTGATTGGCTAACCGAAAGGTCATGAGGTGACCTTCTTTTGGTGATGTTCAGATCTTAATAGCAGAGCTTATTTAGGAGCTGATTTTAACCAGATTGAAAGAAATCAAGAGTCAGTATAAAAACACATACTTTCATTTTCTGTATCCTCTCCACCATTGCTCGGATTTAGTCAGAAAATGCTAATTTGCAAACGTAAGTTATTTTTAGAAACACCATTTCATTTACAGAACCTGATAAATTTTGTGCCGATAAGTATTCTCAACAGTTTGTACTTCTTCCTCCGTAATTTTCAAAGCCTTTTCTCAGTATCATAACAGTTTTGATGACCATGCTACCGAGGGTGTTGATGTTTTTAATCATTCTAGAATTCTAATTTGGTTTCTTTTTATGACGATTATGGCCAGTATTATAAACTGAAACACTATACTATATAAAACAAGCTTGAATATCCATAAGATATTAATTCTTACTATTAACTTTAACATTGAAAACAAGAACCACTAAAATAATTACCTTTTCTGGATGATCTATCTATACCACTTATTCTTTCCATGTTTACAACCAATATGACTTGTTCATCAGAATTAAATTCAAATTAATTCTACTGACTGTACAGATCCATTAGTGCCATTACAGTAAATGACACCAGCAAATATTTCTTTCATATCACTGTGTGTACAGTTACAGTATGATACACATGACACAGTTCTAATCAATTACATCTCCAGGAAAAAGATGACTATCCATGTCTCTAACGACTGGTTCTAACAGCATGATTGACAAGCAGACAATTACTCAATCAATATCAATCCAGATAATAAAAAGCGTGAAATAATTTTCCTCTAAACTTAAGTCCTCTCTGAGTCATGTAAAAAAACATTCCCGTTTCCACAAGGAGAAAACTTCAAGAAATGGAAAAATCAATTTTAATCAGCAGCGTACATTGACTTGCAGATTTCACCTGAACTTTTGCTACTGCCACAAGAAAAAGGAAGAAATTTGTAATTCCGATTGACAGCTGAGATTACCGAAAGGTAAAAGTTTCATGCCACTATACAGCACTGTTGCATCACGATTTAAACGAAATGATACCACTGGGCAGAAATTTTTCAATAAATCAATAGCCTCTCTTACAGGAATGTTACGGCTTAATGCAGAAATACTTTGATAATCAGCTACATTCTAGCACTGACAGTGTTACAATTCGACATCTAAGAAAAACTTTTAAATCAAACTACTAAACTAAAAAAATCCCATAATTGACTGGTGAGCTTGAACAGGGGTTTCATCAAGAGGTGGAAGGCGGGTATTTCTCCCTTCTATTTTGAGATCTTCACCCGCCTTCTTTTCTTAAAATCAGGTTTTTTTTTCATAACAAACTGGCAGCAAATCACCTGCCTACTTTTCTTAAAATCAGGCTTATTTTATAACAAACTGGCAGCAAATCACCCGCCTACTTTTCTTAAAATCAGGCTTATTTTATAACAAACTGGCAGCAAATCACTCGCCTACTTTTCTTAAAATCAGGTTTATTTTACAACAAACTTGCAGCAAATCATCCGCCTACTTTACCTGTATTCCCTCCAACTCAAAAACTTAATGAAAACCCTGTTGAATCATTTGTAGCCCATATAAGTGTAATTAGTACAAATTGTAAAGCTAAAAGAATGATTCTGAAAATCAATATTTTTTCTTTATAAACTAATTATTTTTCCATTACCTACTGTCTCACTGTATATTTCTAGATATATGTAACATACACCACCTGTTATAACTGTGATTTCAACAGCTAGTACACCAGTAACAAACCTTACAAGTTACATGTAGGTGTTATTTTCTCAGAATAATTTGAAACTGGTTGAAACTCTATACTAAATGAGAGAGTAAAGATATAAAAGATAAAAATGCTCCTAGAAAAACTTTTAATGGGGATAACAAAAGTAAACATATTTTTCTTGCAATAACAACATTCAAATTTCAGTGCTCAAGATAAGAAAACACAGGTATATGTCAAGGTAAATTATTGATGTCGAAATCTGCATGCAAAACTGTCTACCAGACAATGCTACACACATCCCCGTGCCAAGTTTTGTCAACTTTGGCCTACTGGTTTTAGAGCAGATGTTATTTTTTGGACAACAGAACATGGATTCCAGATGGAATCACAATAGCTCACTCTATGTAAGCATCTGTAAGGTTGAGGTAAAAGTAGGGTAATGTTTCTTGGGTATTGTACTTTTCATTGTCGCCATCTATCTATATTGCAAATTTCACATCTATTCACAGAAAAATTATAAACAAGAGGGCCATGATGGCTCTGTATCGCTCACCTGAGAATGACTGCTTTTAACAAAGTTGCTATTGACCTGGTTAATTAACCCCAGATGACCCATATTCAAACTTGACCTAGAAATTATTGAAACAATCTTTTTGACAAATTTCAAGGTTATTTGTACTGAAAATGTTACCTCTAGAGTGTTAACAAGGTTTTTCCATGTTTGGGCTCTATAACCTAGCTTTTTAACCTAGATGTCCCATATTCAAACTTGAGCTAGAAACCATAGAATTAAGCTTTCTGACAAATTTCCAGGTTGTTTGGAATTATAATGTTACCTCTTGACTGTTAACAAGGTTTTTCCATATTTGGGCTCTGTGACCGAGTTTTTGACCCAGATGACCCATACTTCAATTTGAGCTAGAAATTGTCAAAGCAACCTTTCTGACAATTTTTCAGATTATTTGGGCTGAAAATGTAACCTCTAGAATGTTAACAAGATTTTTCTATTTTTGGGCCATGTGACCTAGTTTTTGATCCCAAATGACCCATATCTAAATTTGAGCTAGAAATCATTGAAACAACCTTTCTGACAAATTTCAAGGACATTTGGACTACAAATGTAACCTCTAGAGCATTAACAAGGTTTTTCTACTTTCAGGCTCTGTGACCTAGTTTTTGACCCCAGAAAACCTATATTCAAAACTGAGCTAGAACTCACCTTTCTGACAAATTTCCAGGTTATTTGGACTGAAATTGTAGCCTTGAGAATGTTAACAAGGTTTTTTCCATATTTGGACTCTGTGACCTAGTTTGTGACCCCAGATGACCCATATTCGAACTTGATCTAGAAATCCTCAAGGCAACCTTTCTAACACATTTCCAGATTATTTGGGCTGAAAATGTAACCTCAAGAGTGTTAACAAGATTTTTATATTTTTGGGCTCTGTGACCTAGTTTTTGAACCCAGATGACCCATATTTGAACTTGTGCTAGGTATCTTTAAACAACCTTTCTGACAAATTTCCAGATTATTTGGGCTGAAAATGTAACCTCTAGAGTGTTAACAAGATGTTTCTATTTTTGGGCTCTGTGACCTAGTTTTTGAACCCAGATGACCCATATTTGAACTTGAGCTAGAAATCATAGAAGCAACCTTCCTGACAAATTTCCAGATTAATTGGTCTAAAAATGTTACCTCTAGAGTGTTAACAAGGTTTTTCAATATTTGGGCTCTGTAACCTAGTTTTTGACCCCAGATGACCCATATTTGAACTTGACCTAGAAATCGTCAAAGCAACCTTTCTGACTAATTTCCAGATTATTTGGGCTGAAAATGTAACTTCTAGAGTGTTAACAAGATTTTTCTATTTTTGGGCTCCGTGACCTAGTTTTTGAACCCAGATGACCCATATTTGAACTTGAGCTAGAAATCATCAATAGAATCTTTCTGACAAATTTCCAGGATATATGGACTGAAAAAGTAGCCTCTAGAGTGTTAACAAGGTTTTTCTATATTTGGGCTCTGTGACCTACTTTTCCAACCCTGATAACCCATGTTTGAACTCGTGCGAGATATCAATGAGACAAACAGCCTGACCAAGTTTCATGACATTTGAGGCAAAAATGTGACCACTAGAGTGTTAACGAACTAATTGTGGACGGACGGACGACGGACAAAAGGTGATCAGAAAAGCTCACTCTGTCACTACGTGACAGGTGAGCTAAAAAGGGAGATGATTCAAAATTAGGATCAGGTAGAGTTATGGTTCATGTGCAGTGAATTATTTCTTAACATCTATCTTTATTTAAGTTTCAAGTTAATCCCTTTCATAGTTTTCAAGTTAAGCACAGGCCAAATATTCATTATAAAATAAAAGAAGGGGAGATTACGATTATGAGTACTTTTTTTCCAAGATAAAATTTTATTTTAGAACTTTTCTAAGCTTCTTTTCAACTCTTTTTCAAGTACTTTCCAAGATCATTGCAAACCCTGCTAGTGTAAGGACTATTAATGCCTTTCATAGCTTCTTAAAATTTTTATTGAATCTAGAATTAGGCAAAGCAGAGTTATGATAAATGGATACTGCACATCTGCTAAATGTCCTCTTTCAATAAGTCCAGATTAAACAAAATCTCTCTCATAGATGCTCAAAAGAAAATAAATAAAAGGAAAAAGGAAATAATAAATTATAAAGCCTGGCAGAACTTATTTAAAGCACACTGCACTTCTTCTCATTCTCTGTCTCAGTTAAGGTTTCAGCAAAGGCTCTCATATCAAATTGTTCTTCAGCAAAAAAATAGATAATGGAAATGATTCTGCAAGTAAGCCTTGCAGAGTTATGTGCCTTGTACAGTTAATGTTCCTTTTCACTGTGTGAAGTAGAAAAATGACAAAATTAACTATGGGATATAATTCAAAAACTGAGCCAGTCAGAGTTATCAGTCTTGAACTCTGCATTTCCTCACATTGTCTTCTATGTGTTGAGTTCCAACGAAGTCCCGCTTACAGTCAATGAGTTTTGCCCTGGACAAAAAAAATCAATAAAGGGAAATAATTATAAAAATTAATGTGGCAGAGTAATAGTTCTTGAACAATGCACTCTGCCTCACTAAAAAATTTTCAAGTCTTTGTGATTTGTTCTTTAAGAGTTATCATCAAGACAACATGTCACTGTGATCTTGCCCTTCCAGCTTTAGCTAGTGGGACTTGCGCATGACACACCATCTCATCAAGATGAACAAATGTGGCAAAGAATTTCAAAATCCTGCAATGTATGGAGTTATGGTGCAGAAAAGGTCTATCATAAACATTTTTTACCTTTAGGCTGTCACTGTGACCTTACCCTTTGAGCAATAAACCTGGGTCTTGCATGCAAGACGTCGTCTCATCAAGATGATCAAAAGTGCCAAGGTATCTAAATCCTTCCATTCATGGAGAAGTTATGGCTCAGACAAGCCAATCGACATGACAAATCATTATTGCAACAAAAAGATTTAATATCTAACTCATGTCTGTGTAGAACAAACACCTGCCATTTAATCATACAGTTTCATTTATCAGATATTATACCAACCGACAGTATACACTTAGATGTCATTTACTTCTTCTCATGAGATTTGTAGAAATGAAAACAGCAGTCAATAGAATCAATAAATTCAACTGAAGTAACCCCTGTTGATGATTTGTCAAATGTCATTTCTTCAGGCTCAGCTGGTACTATCAAGTAATTGAATCAGACTGGGTGAAGTCGGATGGGAAAATAAAAATGCTTGCATCAATCAAATACAATGCCATCTTTTATGGTCTTTCATTAAGATCTGTTCACAGATCATAAGTCTAAATAGCAGAAAATTACAACTTTATACTCCATATAAGGCAATATCAGGTTTTAGAAAAGATGAAACTTTGTACATAACATGAATGTATACAACCATTAGATTATGATTTTGCATCAGGCAAACATTCCTTCAAAAAGATTATATTTTATTTATTTTACCTCATGTGACTTTGTTTTAAATTTATATTTGTAAGTATTAAGCCAATCCGTACTATCACCCTGTGATATAACACTATTTTTTCCATCTAACAATTTTACCCTCAAGCTCCTCTTTTAGTATTTCCAAAGTCTATCGATAAGCACTTATTAAAATGATTTTGAAAAAATCTGTGTCTTCATTTTCAATGTTTATTAAATATTTATATTTAACCTGTGACATTTCTTGCAAAATGCAGATAGCTCACCAGGGCTTTTTTTCACTATATAACAGGGGCTGATATTGGGCTCCTTCACAATTTGAAGAAGGCCTGGCCCCTTTACAATTCCAAAATGCCAGCTTCACAACTGAAAGAAATGCCATTTTCACAATTGAAAATTTCTTTGTTTACTGCTGTGAAACAGTATTACAACTACATGTAAATATAGCATTTTTGGAAAAATGCTTAATCTTGGAAACGAGGCTTCGAATTCTGATCCCTCAGTTACATTAACTTTCTAAGGCTAGCATTATGTAGTGAAGAGGAGTGGTGGTCGAGGGATTAGAGTGCCAAACTTGCAATCTGGAGGTTGCTGGTTTGAAACCAACAAGAGGTGAGAGTCTCCAGTGACATTCCACATTCCTCACTCTCCACACAAGTACAAGTTTGAACCTAGGAAGCAGTCATCATAAGTTGCAAGAACTTAATTGCCTGCCTAGTATGGTCTGTATTGACTGCTGGCAGTAATAAGCTGAACTTATAGGAATGTACAATCAGTCAGTCACCCTTAATGGGATCTGATTATTTATATAGTGATTTAATAGTCTATAAAATCAAAGTTATTGCATTCATTTCTTCAATGGAACTTATCTGCTACCTTCTATGTTTATTCGAGGGAGCAGTGGTTGTGGGTTACTGTAAGAGTGCCTGACTCTCGATCCTGTTTGGAATCCCACCAGGGGTGAGAGTCTCGAGAGACAGCAAGAGTACTGGTTCGAACACAGGAAGCAGTCACTGAGAGGGATTAATCTAGGTTGCAAGGACTTGTTTGAACACAGGAAGCAGTCACTGAGAGGGATTTATCTAGGTTGCAAGGACTTGTTTCCCACTCGATGTAAAATAAATGTTTAAACTAAACTTCTATGTTTATTTTTGTGTGCTGTTACATTTAGCAAGTAGTTTTTTTTACAATATGACATTTCATGTTTTTCCTATATTCTTAACCAAAATACACAAAAATTTAAAACTTTATCATTTGGTTTTCCCATAAACAGATAACTTTAAAGTTCTAATATGATTCCTAATCATTTAAACTTCACAAAGCAACATAAAATGGTTTGGCAGAGAAGGATATACATGTACATAATTATGTGAAAATGAGATTTTCAAGATGTAACAAAAACTAAACAAGTTAAATGCTAAAAAGAAACATTTAACTGATAGAGAGCTATGTTTCCTTCATCTGGTGTTCTTAAGCATTTAAATTTTTCATCCAGCTTCTAACCTACACAAAGGCAATATCTCCTCAAAGTCTACAAACAGATTTTTTTTCCATCCAGAATGCTAAAGAGAATGGATGTGTGCCAAGAACAAAATGTCACATTCATTTACAGACGAACAAGCTTCTGTCCAAGGGGAATTAAATAAGAAGATAGCAAAATGAAACACATAGATTTTACCACGCAAAAGTATAGAGAACTTGGGAATGTTCAGAATGTACCATTTTGATTCTCTGATGGTTTCTGTGATGAAAATGAAATGACAAAAATACAAGAGCCTAACTGATAAGATTTTCCTTGAATTTGGTAAGTAACTGTTCACAATACAAGGAGGAGCTGAGCAGTGGTGGAGGGGTCACAGTGTTGGCCTTCCAATCTATAGGTCATTGGTTCTTATACCACAAAAGATGAGATTTTCCAATGACTTTCGACATTAAACACTTTGAACAGTGTAAGAACTGGTTTAAATCCAAGAAGAGGGGATCAAGTGGGATAGATTTAAGTTGCAAGATCTTGTTTCTCAATCAATGTAAAATAAATAGGTTTACACTAAAATTGTCGACAGAGGTTTAAGAAAACACCAAGCTATTGTGAGTTGCTTATAACACCACAAAAAACAGCAACTCCTCAAACTTTGTCTAAGTATTAAAACTTATTGAAGATGTATACAAAAGAAAATGAACAGAAACCATTGAGTGTTACTCAGCCTGTCTGCCCAAACAACATTATTCTAATAACCTGCTATAATTTTCTTTGAAAACCCAGTCAAAAAACTGTAGTACATACATGTAAAGTAGTTCACTGTTTATTTCGACAACTTATGGTGTTTTATATGTGATAATGTGAATTATATATCTAAGACAAACAACTACAGAACATACAGGTTAAGCCTCCCATAAATCATTAGTTAACTATGCAACATGTCCATTGGCTGAAAAGTGTAAAAGTATTTAAATGCACAAGGTTGTGACACTATATGACTGTTCATATATAAGGACAGATAACTCCAGCACACATAGGTCAACCCTCCTGAGAAATATGTCAACATACCTACAGTTAAAGTGACTGACTCACAGATTGGTTGATGATGCATAAAAAAAAAAATCTTTATGTAAATAGAAATTCTACTTGTAATTGTGAATAACATATCTAAGCTAAGATACTGTCTCATTTTTTGTTACAGAAACACATCATAATATAAAGTTTTACACCCTTTTATTTATAAAAAAATACCCTATTTAAAAATCAAGAGGTAGACATTCTGTTCTGCTTATTTTATTTTGAAGAGGTTTTTTTTACATTCTTTTAATTGAATCTGTGCAGGATGCAAAGATGGACAAAGTTTTTGACTTTAGGTTTTCCTTTTTACTCTTTCAATCCTGAACTTAACAACAACAGATATGGAAATCCACATTGACAAAAACAGTTGCTGACACAAAGCACATGTAGCAGTAGGAATTCCTAATTATAAACTTTGTAATGATTTAGATGTTAATACTCTGAATGTCCAGTTAATTTTTTTCTTAAAATGTAAAATCTTAATATAAGGAACTCCTCATTCTCCACTATGCACTAAAATGGCTTTCTTTGATTGGTCAGCACTATGACAGCTTGCTCGAGAGAGCTTCTCAACTAGACAATTAAAGGTTACAATTTATGACCTATTGGTTACATGATGGGATAAGTAATCATTTTAACAACAAAGACTTAAGAAGACAAACAGACTCTAATCTGAGCAGAAGTTGCTAATGTAAATTCCATATATTACAGCTAAAACAACCCTTAAGCAAATCTGTCTGGTTTTCATACCTGAGAAATAATTAAGTAAAATAATTATAATTTTATGAGTTTTTGTTTCAGACTAAGTACAAATCTGAAAAATAGAAACATGTTACTCATAACCCTCGTTAAAATACAATTCTTTTGATACCACACTTGACTATCTAAAGTTAAAATTGAATAGATTTATTCAACAAGAGCTGTCATAGGACAGCACGCTCGACTATTCTCACTGCTTGATACTTAAGAGCTATAAACCTTATACAGCCATTGTCAATTACCTCCTCTTGCAAAATGAGGTAATAAAAGTGAAAAAGTACTGTATGTTTAGAGGCAATAATAACTAAATATACATACTACCTTGCCACATGCTTTCACCATATTTCTAAGTCTAAAAAGGGGCCATAATTCATAATTTATGCCTGTCCTTTCACAGAACGCCTTATACCTAGCAAAATCTGTTCAGATGTGTAAACTCTTTCTTCCATTAAACACCTAATTTCATACTTCCAAGTGAGGTAATTCACCTCTCCTTTCCCCGACTCTCCACAGAATAGAGAAATCCAAGGGAATTTTACACCAGACTCTGTCATGAAAGAAGCTGGTAAAGTGGTACCTGCTTTAACTCTACTGAGTCCTGTGCCAACATGTTTAATGTAACTAATCAAGTCCTCCTTTGTTTCAATGTCAGGAGTTCCCCCTATCTCCTTAAAGACTTGAAGTAATTTCCGATCCTTATCCGTAACTTCAAGTTTCTTTGCCATATTTGCCAAGTTCCTTCAACTGTAGCGTTAAAAATATCCTCAAAGTATAAAAATGTCTTAGTGTGGCAAAAAACGGGTAAAATATCCTCCAATAGATAGCTAAGATTTAAAAATTCAATCCTTTTTTAAATCCTGTGTCAAATCTGCTATTCAACTTTAATTCAACTTATGCTTAACTCAACTTAAGTTTAACTCAACTTAAGTTTAGCTTTGACTTAACTTAAGTTTAACTTCAACTCAACTCAAGTTCAACTCAACTTAAGATTCACTTTAATTCAACTTAAGTGTAACTTACTCAACTTAAGTTTAAACTTAAGTGTGTGCTACCTTGCCGAAAAACTTTAACCAAATTTCTAAGTCAAAAAGGGGCCATAATTCACACAAAATGCTTGACACAGTTACCTCCTCTTGTAAGCAGAGTAGGATTTTGATGGTTAACAAGTATTGTAAGTTTCAGGGCTATATCTGCAAGGGAAACGTGACTAGTGCTACCTTGCCAAAAAACTTTAACCAAATTTTTAAGTCGAAAAGGGGCCATAATTCACACAAAATGCTTGACACACTTACCTCCTCTTGTTAGCAGAGTAAGCTCTTGATGGTAAACAAGTATTGTAAGTTTCAGGGCAATATCTGCAAGGGTTAGGTGAATAATGTTACCTTGCCGAAAAACTTTAACCTGAACCAATGCCGACGCAAGAACTATAGCCCTCCTTATTCTTCAAACAGTCGAACTAAAAAGGTATTGTGATGCCTTAATTAATGTTGCAGAAAAATATGCATCATAAAAATATTGTTAATTTTTGACAGTTAGCACTTACAAGTCTCTATGACTCAGTGGTTTAGCTTACCATCCTTAATTTTACTGGCCGAAAGGGCATGAGTTCAAATCCTAATGAAATCAAATTCTTTTACATTATGTATATATAGAAGCATGAAATTATGTTTTTTCCATAGTATAATAACTTCTTTTTAAATTTAAAGAAAAACTTTTAAGCTAAATTCTGTGAGTCAGTCGATTCATTGCCACTAAGCTGGGACCTATGTCTCTTATGACTTCCCCACAATGTAACTGTGAAAGAATATTCCCATCCCCTGTCTGCTTTATCCTACTTTTTCAATTCATAAAGGGTTATCATAACTGTCTAGTCTCATTTACTAGCCGTTCGGGTATCACATGTGGAAGTCACAACCATTCAACATCACTAGCAGTCTCACTAGAAAGTCTAGGCTCCCAATCAAGTTTCACCCCCCTGGAACATGCCCCTGATGATCTTCCTCACCAAAGCAGCCCAGTGAGAAAATATAGTCACCATGGTTATCCAAAAGCGAGCTCTACCCCCAAACAGTGTAAAAATAAAGGAAAGAAAAAGGTCAAACTACAACCCGAAGAAAGACTCACTATTCTCAATATTAACTGTTGTTATGTCAATAACAAAATTCCTGAACTACATCAAGTTATTGATCAAGTCAAACCTGATATAATCTGCTGCACTGAAACTTGGGTAAAACCCAGCACCCACACTGCAGAAATTTTCCCCAGCAACCTTGGCTACCAGGTCTATAGAGATGACAGAACAACTGGCAAGGGTGGAGGTGTCCTCCTTGCAGTCACAAATAACCTACTCAGTGAAAAACAGCCAGACTTAAAAACAGATTGCAACATCATATGGTAAAAAATTTCAATAACTGGCATCAAAGACATATATGTCTCTGCATACTACAAGCCCCATGAAAATGATGAACACTCACTAAATGAACTTTGGTCATCTATAGTAAAAATTCCTCAAAACAACAACATCTGGGTTTTGGGTGACTTCAATCTCCCAGACATGAACTGGTCAAATGAAACACCAACAGATACATGCAAATTCAAAGACATGTATGATAATTTTGCAGAGAACATGATTAATCATAATCTTGAACAAATGGTCAAAGTTCCCACACGGGATAAAAATATCCTAGATCTCTTTCTCACTAACACTCCGGGTCACGTCCATGACACAAAAGTCTTACCAAGCTTAGGTACATCAGACCATGGTATAGTCTTCCATGAACTTAAGGTCAAAAGAGGGCGAATCAGGCAAACCCCTCTACTGGTCAAATCATACAAGAAAGCAAACTGGTCTCACTTCAAAAATGACTTGGTCACTTTCAGTAGTACGTTCAACCAAAATCAAAATGATGACCCCAACCAATTATGGGACACGTTCAAAGCTGAGATCAAAAGGTTATCAACCAAACACATACCGTCAAGATAATGCAACAATAAAGCTGATTTACCATGGGTTACTCACGATATTGTTAAACAGGTTAGGAAAAGGAACAAGCTCTTCACAAAAATAAAAAGGTCTCGGTCACAGAATTGTCAGAACATAAAGAAATTCAAACATCTTAAGGCATCAGTGCAAAAAAAATAGAAATGCTTATTGGTCATATCTAGAGTCAATAATCTTCTCAGATAATACAGATCCAGGTCATAAGAAAAAGTTCTACAACTTTATTAAACACAAAAAAACTGAAAACACAGGAATTGCACCACTCAGCACCGATAGGCATACTTACAGTGACCCAGTGTCAAAGGCCAACATACTAAACAAACAGTTTGAATCAGTTTTCTCTCAGTCTCAAACAAATAGCTAAAAGCTCAATGTCATCACTTGGTCACCCGCCCATGGCTCCCATATCCATCTCAGTTCAAGGAGTTGATAAGTTATTGACAGGACTTAACTCCCACAAAGCCCAAGGTCCAGATGAGATTTCACCTAGGTTACTCAAAGAGCTACACACAGAGATAGCACCAATCCTTAAAATCATATTCCAAAGATCACTAGACACAGGTATTCTTCCTAAGGACTGGAAACATGCCATCATCACACCAGCATAAAAAAAGGGTCAAAATCAAAACCTAGCAATTACAGACGACCAGTATCACTCACATGTATAGCATCAAAACTAATGGAACACATCATTGTTTCAAACATGATGGATTACTTTGACAAACACAACATACTTTGCCCCTAGCAACATGGATTCAGGTCAAAACATAGCTGTGAGACACAGCTCATTGGCTTCACACAAGAAATAGCTGACAACCTTGATCAAGGTCAACAAACTGATGTCATAGTCATGGACTTCAGTAAAGCTTTTGACAAAGTAGACCACCACAAACTCATACACAAGCTGAAACACATGGGAGTTCATCCACACATCAGTTCATGGATACAAAACTTTCTCAAAGACAGATCACAACAAGTATTAGTGGAAAACAAGGTCTCTGACAGGCTCCCTGTGCTTTCTGGTGTCCCGCAGGGATCGGTCTTAGGTCCATGTCTCTTTCTCGCATACATCCAGGGCTCTACAAATTTCTTTGAAATTGAGTTGTCCAGGACAATTGACTGTGACAAAATAGAGTTGTCCCAAAAACAAAGTCAGATGTCCAAGTGACAAGTATAACGTTTTCGATAAGCATTGTTATTTAACTGGGCTTTTTATTTTACAAAGTCAATTTAAAAAAAGAATTAGAAACATTTTTAAAATGAAAGATTCTTTCTTCGATCTTTTAAAAAAATACCCAAACTTCTCAACAGAAACTGAGTTCACTTTAAAAGACTATGACAGACAGCAAATATGTGGATTGGTTGTTATTCAACTTAATGTTTTAAACATACTACTGGCATCAAAATTCAGTGACTTTTTTGTGGAATGCCTGGTTGCTTAGGGGATGTGTTGCCAGTTTTACCAGAATTTTATGTGAACAAATTACAATTTTTTTAAGATGTAAAGTATGTTGATTCATTCTAATTGTTGCTTTCAAAAATAAACACGACAGAAATATTCAAGTCTTGGAGAAAAGGAACATTTTTCATGGAAAACGAAAAAAACTGGTACTCTTAATAAAATCATGGCCACTTATCTTAATCAGTCAGTTGAATGTTGTAAGTTTGCTTTGTAAATACAAAAGTCTCCAAACACTGTTTACTATAAATGATAAAATACGACGGGGTCGCGGAAATATATGACATATGGAATTTATCCGAGAATTTCACTCGCTGCTTCATGTTTAATGAAATAAATAGTTGCTAGAATTGGTTGCCTTCATTTTGTTAAGCTTGTCTTAAATCTACTTTACTTTTCTTATAGATAAGTCCGATAATTAAAACAAAAATGCAATAAAGAATGTTTGCTCTTTTTGTGGTTTCTTCTCTAAAAAGCTTTGATGTTTAACCTTTTGCCTTTGGAATTAAGCATACAATGAATTTGTTAAGACATTTTCTTGCACGCGATACCAACACAGATTTACAAAATATTATCAATATCCGTAGTAAATTGTAACTAGAGTCGTGATTGGCTGACCTTTTCAGCTTACTGCAGTCACTTCTCTATTAGGGCGGAGCTTATCGAATGCAAATCGGTTAGAAATCGATTGCATCACGTTGTTTATTCAAGTGGGTTGTTTATTTCACCAGTTATCCGAGATTTATGACTCAAAATTTGAGTTGTCCGGGACAAAACTTTTGTACACAGTCAGGTGTCCGAGAGCAAGTTTAGAGCTGTCCCGGACGTCGGACTATAGAATTTGTAGAGCCCTGACATCAATGACCTACCAGGAAGTGTCAGGAGCCGGGTGCGTCTATTTGTCGACGACACCATAGTTTATTTAACAATTAAATCACAAGCATCTGCACAAACCTTACAAAATGATTTGGACAACCTTGAAATATGGGAAAAAGTATGGTCAATGGAATTCAACCCTGACAAGTGTGAAGTACTCAGAATACACAGGAAAAAGAAACCGGTCATCTTTCCCTACATCCTACATAACACTAAACTGAAAACCACAGAAAATGCAAAATACTTAGTAGTTACAATAAGTAGCAACCTAAACTGTAATCCCACATAAACAATATCACAAACAAAGCAAAAAACAGCTTAAGGTTCATCAGATGAAAAGTCAAAACACAAAACAAACAACTCAAAGAAGCAGCATACAAAACATATTTAAGACCACAGGTTGAATACTGCTCAACCATATGGCATCCATGGCAAAAATATCTCACACACAGAATAGAAATGGTCCAGAGGTCAGCTGCAAGGTACGTTTATAATGATTACCACTATACAAGCAGTGTAACAAACATGATCAAAGAACTAAAATGGTCAACTTTAGAACAAAGGCAAACCATGCCAGCCTGGTCATGCTACACAAAATAAAAAACAATCAGGTCAATGTTGATCACAATCACCTTACAAACACAAGAAACAGCAAATTCCTCTTCCCACAATCAAAAACACAACATCACATGAACTCATTCTTCCCAAGGACTATATGACTCTGGAACGAATTACCGATCGAGATTAAGGCTACCCCAACTGTACCAGCTTTTATCAGTGGACTAAACAAGTTTTATAGATTTTAAGTACTTAAAATAAATGTTTAAGTAAGATCTTCAGTTAAATCTTTTCTTTGTTATTATCTTTTATAATTTTAATGTTCCTGACACACGCCTGCCTAGTATAGTCAGTATTGACTTTTGCAGGGTCTTTCAAATAGTTTCTGTTTGAAAGACCCTGACTTTTGGCAGTAATAAGTTGAAGTCATTTTCAATTGGATGTACCTAATTAATAACATGCCTCTTGAAAGGATATTGAAGAATATTGCAATTCAGAAGTAAATATCAATATCCTGAGCAGAAAGGATACCTGAACTGCATAACTGACATTTGTCTCACAGTCTCATAATTCTTACAGCTGGGGCTAGGCAATTAGATCTATTTTAGGTCTACTGAGTATGGCCAGTTTGGGGTTAGGTTACCAGTCAATCACAGAATAAAACATACCAATACATAACCATTTTCTATTACCTGTAAATTTTATTAAACTCTGTACTTGACTTATAAGGAAAAGATTTTCTGGTAGCTGTTAATTACTATATAAGATGTTTCAAATCACTAATGTTTTCCTTGACACTGAACTATGCTTGGTCACGTGACTTGTGTGCGATCTAGCTGCAAAGCTACCTTCTAATGATCTCGAATTTATTTTTGCCCGTTTCAAACGTTCATAAATGTTTTTGATATTTGCATTTTCATATACCAAAAATCTTAATTTTGTGTTTAGCATAAGTAAGTTTTAAAGTAGCTTGGTTCTCAAACTCACTGTTAATTTCGATACGGCGGCTGTCATATACAAACAAAATGGCTGTCCCAGGAGTTTCGGTAGCGATCGAAGCGGTCCATGAAAATCAAATCCAAGAAGTTACTTTAGATGGCCAAGAAATTTTGGTGCCGTAAGTCATTGGCGATTTTGCTACTCTTATGTTTTAAATATGGTTATTCTTATGATTTGTTTGTTCTTTATAGCAAAAATCGTGTTAAACTATGAGATAATATTTGATCATTGTCCTGTGGACGCTTATTTGAATTATATTGTGTCATGATTGTTGAAGGATTTGAGGAATTGGTGGAAGTATTTGCTGATTGTAAGATTGAAGGTCTTTGAGTTTAAAGAAAATAATGGGAAAGTATTAAAACAATATATCCTACCACTTCAAAAGTTCAGTATACAAAGATATTAGGCAGTGGCTAAGGTTACGGAACTGTAATCCTAGCCTCCGAGTCTAGGATTACGGAAGTCCCGTAATCCTAGACAAAACCACTGGAATAGGCTACAGTAACGAAAGTTTTTTTTAAAGTTGGGTTACATACCCAAAATCGAGTGATAAACCGTTAATTGTCTCAAATATTACATTTTCTCAAAAATGAGTCGACACAAATGTTATGATACGCCGTCTTGGTTGTTGTTGTATTGACTAACCTTAAATGGTTATATCAATGTTAAATTCACAAAATTTAAGGTTGTATTGACTAACCTTAAATGGTTATATCAATGTTAAATTCACAAAACAATGACAGAAAGAAAGGAAAAGAACAAAGTAAAACACTGAAATAACATGTCTGTAACAAAAAACCAAGAGCTAACAATTTCGATGGAAAAAACTTGCAAAAATACAAATTTTGGCTGGTTTGAGCGCCTCCTCATGTGGCCTGGGTGTAGATGGACAAGTAAAAGTGATTTACACGATTTATATTACAACATTTTATTTTAAAAAAAAATTATGTTACTTGTCCAACTACAACTGAACGCTCAAGTGACAGTTTGAAGATGACAACGTTATTTAACGTTAGTTCGTTACTAAAACAACAACAATCAAAATGGCGTACAAAATGACAGTTTGATGTTGCAAATTTGGTAAAATGGTTTGTTTAATGAATAAAAATTAAATTTGGCATGCTATTTGATATTTAACTGTAGAAGATACGCTTCTTAATAAAAAAAACTTCCGTAACCGTAGCCTATTCTAGTGGTTTTGTCTAGGATTACGGGACTTCCGTAATCCTAGACTCAAAGGCTAGGATTACGGTTCTGTAACTGTAGCCACTGCCAAGATAAGTATGCAAATAATGAGATTAATCTGAAACCACAGCACAAAAATTTCCTAACTCAATACTGTATAATGAACACAAGATTGATTCAAGTGGCTTTTAAGATTCAAAGCTATTTTGCAATTGTAGACCACTGTCCATGTCAGAATGTCTGGCAAAGAGTGCTCAAAAGATAGATTTCTCTGAAGAAGATGGTGAAGAAAAAGGGAAGACAACCTCGGAGGAAGATACAGAAGATAAAGAGAAAGAAGCATCAGCATTTCAACCATCTCTCTGGCCTTGGGACAGTGTTCGCAACAAACTCAAGTAACAGGATTAAGTTGACTTGTGTTCTTTTAATATTAAAAGAATAATCTTATTGTTTTTTTAACTTGCATTCAGAAGTCATGAAAAAATTAAGCACTTTTATATACTGACAAGAGTCATGTGAAAAGAATTAACTGTGTCTGTAAAACAACCAGGGTACCACTATAATGGTTTTTTTTTTAGTTCACCTGAGCTGTCGTCCATCCCCAGTCATACTCCGTTGAGCGATACAGGGCCCTCTTGTTTTGTTTTGTTTTTTGTATTTTGGGGGGTTTTTTTTGTTTTTTTTTTGTTTTTTTTGTTTGTTTTTGTTTTTTTTAATGAAATTCATTATTTTCTGCCATAGTAAAGTATAAAAAATGTAACATTTGATTGAATGTGGTTGTATATACAGGACAGCATATACAGAGATGGGTGTGTTGCTAGATGTTTTGAATATAGCGAAAGAGAAGAAGTACATGGCTCTGACACATGTTCAGCAAGATACAACTGAGCAAAAGTCTTCCATACAGCTCCAAGCAAAGAAAAAGGTACCAAAATATACCTCCAGACTTGATGTTTTGGACATCACTCAGGGGTTCCATTTGACCCAGGAGCAGGGGTTTTGACTCTTGGAATTTACAAAATGCCAAATTTTGACTCTCAATATTTAAGCCTAAGAGTCAATTTTTCTTCAAATATTGGCTATTTTGACATGAAAACAGTAAAATCTGGTCACATATGATCAGTATAACCCTTGAGTTTCAGCAGCTAGTGGAACCCCTGATTCACTTCATTGCTTTATATATTGTGTGTTGTGTTACCCTTTTAAATGCTTAACTGATAAGCAGTTGGTGTATCTTCATAAAAAGCTAGACTAGTTGTCTTTATTTTGCCTCTTTCAGATATACACAGCTTGTTTAGCAGCATTACAATAATTCTGATTCATTTCATTTGATCACTATTTCATAAAAATGTTGTTTTTTTGTCTGAAATAGTATGTTTTAGAATAACATATTATGTATTAAGAGAATTTATATCAATAAAGCTTTTTCAGTAATAAACTAAATCAGGCAGGTTTTTATTTACATTCAGTTATATTGCAGCCATTGCTTATACTGATTATCTTGAATTTTTTTGGATTTTTTTGGATTTTTTTTTTTTTTTTCAAGGTGTAGATTTGTAGAAATCCAATGTAGTTTGCTCCATGTAGCAATGGCAGAAGTGTGATACCCCTGTTACTAATAGCTCAACAGTCGTTGCATCTCTGTTTTAGGAGAATTAGTTTTCTGTCAGAATTGTTTAAGCCAGACTTTATTTCCTGTTGCTTCAAGAAAAAAATTACTTACCAAGAAATTAGAGAAGATACATTTACATTCTTACATCTGAAAAAAACTCAACTCATACAAACCTGTGCCATGTATGTCAATTATTTCATCTTTTTTCCTATTTTTTATTTACATGTATAAGTACTGTTTTTGCTATCATAGAACTAAGTTTGATGGAATTTAAACGATTTGAAAAAGTAACCAAGTATTTGACAGAAATGAAATAAATACAGCACATGTTTTCTTGAGTTGTGAGTCTTTCGTTTCTTTCATAGACATGTGTACATTAGAATTTTGCTCTGCTTCTTTTCAAGGCAATAGGTCTTCAGTGTGTTTGCACAGTAAGTATAACAAAGGGTAACTTGTGTAATATATTGCTTCACCCTAGAATGCTTTTGTATTTTCACCTGTTTCAACAAAAGTGTTCATACCACTGCATCATTATTTACGAATAACATAACCTTTTTTTTATAAGTCAAGAATTTATACATTGTACTGGGTTTTCCATTGTGGAATATATTTGCTTGAAGTCTCAAGACAGATTTTCTGATATGTAATTTTGTAATCTTTATACCATTGTGGGGAGTAGTTGTCATATTTTTTATATTCAGAGGTTTGTAAAAAGTCTATAAAACATCATGATATTTGTATGAATTATAAATTTTGCTTCGAAGTTTAGAAATATACAAAAATGATAAAAAAAATAATGTTAACCTATCTTGATATGTTTATATCATATCAAAATCAAATAAAAACTTTTAAATTAAGGTGCAGAAGCCCTTAGTACCATTAATGAAATTCTGAGCAGATTGTCATAATAGGTTGAACTGTTTAAAGTTTATCCGAGACGTATATGTTTTATTTTATGTTGGTATTCATCTGTTATATTACTGTCTGGTAATTTTGATCTTAACTGCTTTGAGACACTGTCTGATTGCTAGTTAGTGAACATTTGATGTGAAAGCGTTTTTTCAAATGAACATTTTTTGTGTTGAGAAAATGAAAAGGACCAGGTTTTCTTTCAAGTGTGGCAGTCAAAAAGTAAATATGTATTCCTTGGAAGTTCTACAGGAGAAGAGTTGCTTATACATGTATTTAGAGTAATGGGTTAGAGAAATGTATGTTTCAATGTTCATATATTTATCCACCTAACCTTCACGTTGAAACATGGCAGTGAATGTGCTTGAATATTTGTTCTCTTACTGTTGAGTGCCATACCGGTATTTGTCAAAAGTTGGGGCAGCATTGATCTGTTATAGAATTTCATTTATTTGAATTGCGAAAAAAACATGATGTAAAATTAAATTGTTTTTGATTTTGTTTTGTTTTTTAGTAGCATCATTGCAGTGTTAATGAACCACAGTAACAGAACACCTGTTTTGAGTTCACATTCATGTCAGAATGTTCATATTGGTTTATTATCCAAACTGCTGTTTATGTTAACTGCTTTGCAAATGCTAAGCTGCTGTGAAAAGCTGCATGAAAGTTTTTATTATCTTGATAATGTATTCATAAATGATAAATCTTTAACGTTAAAACTTCTATCAGTGTATACTGTATGGTACAGAACAAATGAAAGCAGTCATTGAGAGAACTTAGTGTATAAGATACAGGAAGTCAAGTTCACTATAACAAAAATTTAATATTTTCATGTATTTTCAAGACAATAGGTGCTGAGAAGTAGAAGTGTATATGATAATTTCTATGACAACAACA
The DNA here is from genome assembly GCA_012932295.1 of Cyclina sinensis. Classification (NCBI taxonomy): domain Eukaryota; kingdom Metazoa; phylum Mollusca; class Bivalvia; order Venerida; family Veneridae; genus Cyclina; species Cyclina sinensis. Next base: position 17,655,799 of record JAAONU010000011.1, read on the forward strand.
CACATATAAATTAAATTAATCATTTGTAATCAGAATCATTCTAAACTTAACCAAAAGAAATTTTCAATTTTCAGCAAAATTAAGGCAAAATCCAAGCAATGGTTTTGCTTGTAGACAAGTAGAATGGGCTTTGTTCTAACTAAAACTTTAGGGAAGGGTATAATACATGTATTTAGAGCACTAAAGGATTTTAATGTATTATCGTAGGAAGTAGAAGACAGGTTGCGGGAAGATAGTATATAATATCAGAGAGGTTCGATAAACAAGCCGTTTTCCTCTTACTATGATGTCCATATCCTATCAATTCTAGTAAAATATATATATCTATATATATTTGTAGACTCCTTAAGTTAGTGCATAAAAAACCAACACAATTTGACTAAATCTGAAATTTGCAAGTCAGCATTTCATTTTCCATCTTTCAGAAAGAGTTTTTAATAAAACGTTAATTGTGAGCATTAAACTTTTGCTAATACTGCCTAACATATTTTTAAAAAATATGTGAATAAGGCATTTCGTTTACACCGAAGATAAAAATAATATACTGGAAAGAATCATATCTCATGTATACATCAATTTATTATAAATGTATAAATGTATGTTTTGTACACAACTGCCAAATACTTTTATCAGTATTAAGACTACACACAAGACTACCCATAAAGATTTACCTGAGCTTGCACGTTTTGCTTCAAGATTTTGATATATTTAATTCATTATTGTTTTACGACTGTTTTGCTTCACTCACAGGGTCTCACCACAGCAGCTAATCTGTTAGTCAGTGGAGCTGAGAGATTAAAGCGTTCACAACAAGAAATAGGAAACCGGCAACAGAATGAGTTTCATTACGAACTTCTGAAGTTAAGACAGAACTGGAGACTGAAGAAAGTTGGCAATGCTATTATTGGTGATCTCAGTTATAGATCTGGTAAGTCAATCTTTTCTCTTGATTTTTCTTGTCAGGTACTTATAGAATTAAACAAGGAATGACTGCCTTGTTTGAGAAGGTATTGTCTATGGTTGAGTGGGTAAGGTCACAGACCGTAACAGACATATAATCATTTTACCTTTCACTGTTAGTGAAACTCTGGATTCTAGCCTTATAGCAGACCTTCCTTAAGATGTGAAAGAAATTTTCCTTCTGCCTTTACTGAAATATTGAATTGGAAATTTACATTCATTTGACAAAACCAATTATGCTTTCTGTTTGCCTTAATTGAGACCAGGGCTATACAACCTATACAACCAGAATTCCATGATTTAGGGAAATTTCATGAAGAAACAGAAAAAAAGATATTGAAAATCTACATGTATAACAAAAACAGCCTAAAATTCATTGTAATTCACTTATCTCTCCTTTGATTACAGCTGGATCAAGGTTTTGGCAAGGTGGAACATTTGAGGTGACCAAGAATACAACCTTATCTTCAGAGCAACCTGAAAGTATAAGCAGTCACAGTGCCCTAGAAGTTATAATACCCAGTGAGCTGGAGGGGTCTTCATATGTACAGGTGGAAGTTAAGAATGTCCCAGGTAAAGGACTTTTTTTTACAGGGACAATCAGGGGGTTGAGCATGCCTCTAGATTTTAGTTGTTTCCATAGTTACCAACCATCTTTTAAGTGGTTGACTTAAGAGTTTAAAAGTTTTGACCTACAACCACTGAAGACTAATTTTGAGGGTCACATATATACTTTTGTCTATTATTCATCATAAGAGGATTCTAAAAGTTAAAGCAACACTATAAAACACGGAAAAGAAATTAGGATAAAATTACACAATGTCATATAAAGTAGCTTGCCTAACATTAATTGGGATTTGTTACCTGAAGCCTTGCCACCAACCCTGTATTCCATGTTTTATGTTTTAAGTAGAAATGAAAAAAAAATGTTTCCTAGAGTTTTAGTGCCTAAATATCACAAAAGTTTTCAAAACTAAGGGTTAGGGGGTGTTGCATAATATAGGTTAAAACTTTTGTGAAACTGCCTTGTTGTTGCTAATGTAGAAAGATTGTTAGCAGAAGATCAGTGTTCAGCCCTTTAACTTGCTAAGAAAAAATGAAAGACTTATTGTGATCTATGAAACAAACAGTTTTCCCCTTATTATGTATACATAGACAGATTTGACTGGAGAAATGTCTTGTAAATAGATTGACAGTTCACCTCATCTTCAGTAATATATATGTTTACAGACTCAATGGATCTGATCACGGCAACACTCAGGATGCCTGATGGTTTTGGACGTTATCCTGCAGATGCTCACTGGCAGACAAAACTGGAGGCAGCACAAAATGTATTATTCTGTAAAGAACTATTTTCACAGGTTTGTAGACATCTTTTTGTCCACATAAGATTGATAGCAATTATCTGGACAGTATATTTTATTAAATACCTGACCTCACACAGCAGATGTTGTTTGATATTTACCTTGTCCTCGGCTGTTACATTTGTACAACATAATTGATAAAAGTACACACACAGCACGGTGCTTAAAATCTGTCTATACATTGATGTTTTCAACAGCAGCATCAACAAACCCTTCCTTCTGTAAACCTGTTCTTGTAAACCTACTGATAGTTGTATGACTTACCTTACATGTTCTTTTCTTGTAAATCTGCTCATAGTATTTATAATTTCTTGTACAAGATCTTGGAAAAGTGATGCTGATGCTTCTGTGATATAGAAAGAAATTTGTACATGTATTTGATGCTGACACTATGTTTATTTTGTTTCTTGTAAAGCTTGCCAGAGAGGCTGTACAGTTGAAGAGTAGTGTACCCCATGTGGTGGTTGGTAGCCAAATCATAACAAATGTAAGTGGACACATTTGAAACAGATGAATGCCTATTTTTATGTAAGAAAGTTGGTAGTTTCTTACAGAGACTGAGAATCTGGTACTGGTCATTTATAGAAACAATGACCCAAGTAAACTGCCAACCCAATATGCTGTTGACTGCCAGATGTTTAACACAGCTAAACTAAACTTAATTCATATGACTTTTGTAACATAAAACCTTAAATTTCTTCATTACAATAAAGCTGCTGTTACTCAATGGGCTCGTGTTCAAATCCCAAGAAGACCAGTATATTTTTCAGATGAGATGCATCCTTGTTTATGGAAAGAAGTTCATAAAATGAAGAAAAGAAAACATTCAATAAAGTAAATACCTTAGTACATTTAGACATCATTCCAGTTAAAATCTGCTTACAATAGATCCCAATATACAGCACTGATGGAAAGAAAATTGTCTATGAAAATAAAGCTTTTTTTCTTTTTATCGAAGGGAATTTGACAGGAAAATATTTTTGTTAATTTCAGATATTTCCTAGTGTCCAGTTATCTATAGTTCTCTGTCACTCAACTGGAAAAGGAGACAAAAAGGTAAAATAGTTCTTATAGTTCTTGTGTACTTTCCTCATCTCAATATACATGTACTTAACAGTTTTCTCCCGTCCTATTGGATATGACAGAAGGGCCTAGGCTCAGTAGAAAAGCATACCAATCTCATTTTTGTGCCTTTGTGACATTTAATTTACCAGTCTCTACAATACTGAATCCATACGGTTTACAAAAATGTTGCAAATCTTTGTACATTCTTAACTTTTCTTAACAAAAAATTCTTAGATTAAATGTCACAGGAAATGAGATACTGTATTTTTAGGGGAAAACCCTGTTTGATCTGTTTTCAGGCACAGATGCCACCAAATAAGGTAGAACACAATCATGTATTGGAGCACTCCTTACACCAGTTGTTACGAGAAGTTCATCATAAAACATTACATCTTGATCCACCGCACCCAGTAACATCAACATTTGGTATGAGCAAGAGAAGACGATTGGCTGGTCCAATGGGAATGTCTCGTTCAGAACTAAAAGAAATGGCAGAAAGGTAATAATATACTTCATATTATTCAATGTAAAGTGAGGAAAAGTTTTAAAGATTATTTCTTTTATTGGTTTACCAAAAGCTTGAAAAATAGAAATAATTTAATTTGCTCAACTAAGCACATTGCAATGAAGGTTTGGGCTTAGCATTTACAGTTTAATAGAATTTCCCATGTCAGGCACCTAGACGTGTTCGGAAATAAACTTGAAAATATCAGTAACTTAGAATAACACTGGAAAGTTTGTTTTATGTTTTTCGATAACAAATCAGTACCGTAACCTGTTTAAGTAGTATTTTTATCTTACAGTGAAACTCTGCTGGAACAAATCATCAGACAAGCAAGACATGAAGTACTCAGAGCAAGGTGAGTCATCTTATACTGTCCTTTTCTTAATTTTTAGTTTAGTATCTGATGATATACTTCAATATATCTGACTTGTATTTATAACAAACTAGCTGTTGCACTTCCTATGTTAATGATATCATATATCTTCTTATCTATTGGTAATTTGCTACCAGGTAGAGTTCAGTGATACTTGGCTACAGCAACAAAGTTCAACGGCCTGGCAGTATATAAGTCTTTTCATCAAGAGATACTTAAATCTAATATTTTTGTAAAGTGCGGCAACATGTTGGCAATACTGGTGTATTAAGAGTAAGAACTTTGACACAAAGAGGCAATGTAGTTTTGTTGTGATCAGTGGTAGCATAATGTACAGATATGTGTTAAGTGCCTGTAAAAAAATGTATTTACTAATGACATTTTCTCTTTCTTTCTATATAGAACCATGGCAACCATTGACAGATTGGCTTTAAGTATTCCTGATCCACAAATTATGGCACACTGGAGTTGTCTCAACAGTCCACTACAGTCCAATCTCAAGGTCATCATCACTTCTAATGGATATGAAGGTCTCAGGTATGGAAAGCTGGTTGCATCACAATTATGATAGACAAATTAAATTTCCTACTGAAAAATAATGGTCTGGTAGTTAAAAAGGAAATGGTAAATGAGATATCATAGTTACGGGAATGAAGGCATAATCTGTTATAAATTTGAAATTGATTTATCTAACTATTAATGTTGGAATATTGATAATTTCTAACAGAGACTAGATACCTAAATTTAGTGCAAGATTTTCTCAGAAAATTATGAATAGATAGAAAATTGAATGGATATGCTATTTGACAGAAAAGTATTTTAAAAATGTATTGAGCTGAATTAAACTTAAGAGACCTTACAGCTGATTTTTTTTTTTGACTTGTGCACTAAAATTAATTTTAACTGCTGAAAAACATATTTCTCACCAGCCTTTAGTTCAGTATAACATTAAACTCCAGACAGCAGTTACTTCCCTTCTGTTATAGTAATTACTGCCATGTCACATGAAGATGGATAAAAGAAAACTAACAAAAATCCTTAAGTTTTGGGGTATTTTTTTCTAAGATTTATAACATCCTGTAATTTTAAGGTAATGAAACTTCATAACAAAACGAAGACCGAACAAAAGTAATTTCCTCACAAAAAAACATTAATGGCTGGCCGTGAGCTAACGCTTACTTGCGGTGTCAGAAATTTGTTTTGAAGAATGAAGGGGATACCACTGTGAAGAAGATTGAGAAAAAAATTGGAACTGTTTTATGTATGGTAAATTCTATCTGTTTGCAGGTTGACCTGGCAGTCATTTGACCTTGAGATTGGTACAGAGAATATCAAAGTAGTAACCAAAGATAGAAGAACATTGACGCTAAGCTTCCAGGAAAAGGAGGTGGAAGATCTCATTAGGTGGCAGGTGTGTACATGTATTTATCTAAAAGGTTAATGTTCAAAATGTTTCTGTTGTAAGAACATTGTATTGAAAAATAAAATCTTGCTAGAATTTGACCTGTACAGTTATTTTCCTCTTCAGTTGGTTTTAAAATATACATGTGTTCAACTGTATGACCTGTCTTCCTTTTCCAGGTGTCCCAACACCACATTTCCTTTTCTCAGAATCTTGCCCGGATAATGGGGTGGCAAATTCTCAGTTATAATGGCTGTAGTGGAGTGGGTGAGATGGAGGATTTTGCCACTGCCTCATCTATACAGCTGGTCGCACCAAATAATGATAGGTAAGTGACCTTTGTCTTCTGGTATAGCTACAGATTAAATTAAAGTGTAAACAGTAACTCAATATATGACAAAAGGAGTTGGAGTATGGAATATCTGTTTCCTGCAATTCAGCTAATAAGGACCGAAAAGTGTGTCGAAAACAAGTGTCAGATCTTTTTTATCATATGACTTAAACTACAACAGGTGGGATTTACCACCTGCTGTTTAGCTGTGTGGAAAAGGCCCTTAAATAAAAATTTAGATAGAACATGTTTACTTGAAACAAAATAACTATAAGGTAACATGTCTAGAAATTGGCAGAAAAAATAGGCAATTTATTTGTATAAAAAACTAAATGTTTTGTTTGATGTAGTATTACATGTATATAAAGAAATGCATGACGGTTATATTACATTATAAACAATGTTGTGTGATAAATACCTGTATTTAAAAGAATGGTCAACTTACACAGGTGGATTCTTTATACAGAAATTTTGTTACTTGAAATAAAATTGTTATCTTAAGGTAGTTTTTATAAACAAGATGTTGTTAAAACCAGTTACAGTGGAACTTCCGAAAACCGGACCTTTAAAAAACCGGAAACTTCTGAAAACTGAACGATTTTCTCAGTCCCGAAATTTCTCCCTCTGTTTTCTATGTAAATCATACTTCTGAAATCCCGAATTCTGAATTCCGGACGATTTTTCCGTAAAATTTAGTTTAAATCAATGCAATTTTACTTCCAAATACCGGAAAATAAAAAAGTGCAAAAGACAGACCTAAGATTGCAAACCCTGCGGCAAAAATTTCGTGTCTCTATCTATTGTTTACCAATTAGCGGTGATCGTTTATTTTGACATGCGTTAGAATAACAAGTTGTCAATTTGAAAATGACATGCAGCCGAATATATCGATAATTAGATAGCGGTAAATAATCAAAGCACTGATTTGTAGATCAATATCAGGTGTTTGCTACAAGCAACTTTAAGGATTAAATTGTAACTAGGGTGTCTTAAAAAGTGTAATTAGTTGGCTAACATCGGCCAATGTGTTGGTTATTTTAATTGACGATTTTTTTTCAAACTGTTTTAAATGTATGCAAAAATGTAGCTTTGTTCTGAATATAGATACGTGTTAATATGCACATAATATAGTGTACAAGTATTTGTATTTGAAAACATATGACATTTTTTTAAAATAAAATATACATGTGTAGAATGTTTTCATTAATTTTAATTTTGCATTATGTTAACGATGTTACGCTAAACATTTCTGACTGCATTCACTATCATAAAGAACCACTTGTGTTTGGGACCTGTACTTGTCCAGATCATTCGTACTTCTGAATTCCGGAAACTTCCAAAATCCGAACTTTTTGGCCGGTCCCATGGGTGTTTGGTTTTCGGAAGTTCCACTGTACAAGTTTCATGGATTTGATCAAGAATTTGATTTTTAACTGCATTACTTATGTAATTTAATTATGTATTCAAATATTGTTTCTTTTCAGAATGCTGTCTGTTAGGAGTGGACCAACCACAGGTCTGCATGTGTTTCTAAAAATAGATGATAAGGATAACCTTGACCCCAGTATGGCTGCTCTTGTTGACCCAAAATGGCTAAACTTGAGTGGAACTTTTAAAGAAATAGACATGGAACAAATTGATGGCAAAAATTTAGCAACCAAGTTGGAACTTATTCTAGCAATGGTGAATAAAAAAAGATGAGATAATATAGTTTTGCAAACAGTCAGTGTCTTTTAGCATTTGTATTTAAATTGGTGCAATTACTTACTGAAATACATGTACTTCTGCATGATGTTAATTCTGAAGGGGGAATTCTTCCAGTGGAAGAGAAAGAAGTGGCAGCTAATGGAGAGACATGTTCAATATGTATGGATAATAGAGTGATATAGAGTCCATCTTTACTTATATACTTCATGTTGCCTCAGAAGGCATACAGTTGTGTTGTATCAGTGTAGTGCTAATCCTGCTATTACAATCTGAAGCAGTTCTGCCGTTACAGTCTCAAGTAATTCTGCCATTACAATCTCAAGTAATTCTGTCATTACAGTCTCAAGTAATTCTGCCATTACAGTCACAAGTAATTCTGCCATTACAATCACAAGAAGTGAAACACTGTTTAAGACATGATTGTGACAGAAAGTGAATAATCAGAAGAACCTCAGAACTTGAGTAATATTCTGTCGTTAGAAGCAAAAACAATGTCTGATTAAAAAAGGATAAGAAATAGGTGAAAATAAAAATGCAAAAAAATACAGTGAAATGAAAAAATGACAGATTATTATCCCTGAATTTTTTACGTACATTGACACAACTGAATACATTTTGATTGATATACCACATGTGTTCACAAACACTTCAGCTGTAAGGTGAAACGGTTTTAAGTTTCCTACAGATACCTGAATAAAAATATGAAATTTTCAGTCAGTGTTTGTTTCTTCTAAAAGCCAATCTGTAGAGAGAAAAAGCCTTCAGAATGCTTTGCTATAATGTTTTAGATAAAAAAATATAACAACAGGGTCATGATGGCCCTGTATCGCTCACCTGAGTATGAATGCTTTTGACAAAGTTGATATGGACCTGGTTAATTGACCCCAGATTACCCATATTCGAACTTGACCTAGAAATTATTGAAACAATCTTTCTGACAAATTTCCAGGTTATTTGGACTGAAAATGTTACCTCTAGAGTGTTTACAAGGTTTTTCCATATTTGGGCTCTATGACCTAGTTTTTGAACCTAGATGTCCCATATTCGAAATTGAGCTAGAAATTATCGAAACAATCTCTCTGACAAATTTCCAGGTTATTTGGACTGAAAATGTAACCTCTAGAGTGTTAACAAGGTTTCTCAATATTTGGGCTCCGTGATGTAGTTTTTGAACCTAGATGACCCATATTCGAACTTGAGCTAGAAAGTTTCGAAACAACCTCTCTGACAAATTTTCAGGATATTTGGACTGAAATAGAAACCTCAAGAGTGTTAACAAGGTTTTTCTATCTTTGGGCTCTGTGACCTAGTTTTTGACCCAAGATGACCCATATCCAAACTTGAGCTACAAATGATCAAAACAACCTTTCTTACTAATTTCCAGGACATTTGGACTGAAAATTTAGCCTCTAGTGTGTTAACAATGTTTCTCGATATTTGGGCTCTGTGACCTTGTTTTTGCATCCAGATGACCGATATTCAAACCTGAACTAGAAATCATAGAAGTGACCTTTCTGACAAAATTTCAGGTTATTTGGACTGAAAATGTTACCTCTAGAGTGTTAACAAGGGTTTTCCATATTTAGGCTCTGTGACCTAGTTTTTGACCAAAGATGACCCATATTCAAACTTGAGAACAACCCGTCTGACAAATTTCCAGGAAATTTGGACTGAAAATGAACCTCTGGAATGTTAAAAAGGTTTTTACATATTACCGCTCTATGGCCTAGTTTTTAATCCCAGATGACCCATATCCAAATTTGAGCTAGAAATCATTGAAACAATCTTTCTGACAAATTTCAAGGACATTTGGACTGAAAATATAACCTCTAGAGCATTAACAAGGTTTTTCGATTTTTGGGCTCTGTGACCTAGTTTTTTACCCCAGATAATCCATATCTAAAACTGAGCTAGAAATCATTGAAACAATCTTTCTGACAAATTTCCAGGTTATCTGGACTGAAAATGTTACCTCTAGAGTGTTGACAAGGTTTTTACATATTTGGGCTCTGTGACCTTGTTTTTGACCCTAGATTACCCATATTCGAACTTGAGCTAGAAATCATCGATACAACCTTTCTGACAAATTTTCAGGATATTTGGACTAAAAAAGTAGCCTCTAGAGTGTTAACAAAGTTTTTCTATCTTTGGGCTCTGTGACCTAGTTTTTCAACCCAGAAACCCCATTTTTGAACTCGTCCGAGAGATTAATGAGAGACAAACATCCTGACCAAAGTTTCCAACACTTAGAAAAATTACCTTATGTAAGCTTTGAGAAGTACTTTCAAGTTAATTCCTTTCATGTAATAAACTGAACATCACTGAACATCAAACTTTTACTAACTTCAAACCCAAACTATTGAAACTGAGCTACTAGATCTCTAAATCAACCGTTATTTATTTTCGGTAACAACAAACTCCAAATATTTTATTCAACAACAGTAGGGATAGTAAATATGCAGGACTTTAAGATATACACTTGCACAGCCATTTTTTTCCACAGGGACGGCCAGACCTTAACAAGGCATTTAGGTTTGTGAGGTGCTTAAACTAAGAGATCAACAGATTCCTACTTATTACAAAGAGTATAAATCATCCAAATGATTAATGCCTTATAGAATAACTGGACAATATTTAATTCACCATTTTATTTCTATAAAATAACATTATCATACAGAACCATCTATAGCTTGGAATGTCACTAAAGTTATTTATTTCAGTCTCTTTATGATTGTTTATTGTGTGATTGTGAATGTTGTTGATGTCTCGTCATAGATGGCGCTATGTGGGTGCTTACTTCCGCATTCTCCGTTGCAAATGGCTGTAAAAAACGAAGAAAACAGTTTAAATCTTTGCCTATCTTCCTTATGATAGTTTGAAGGCTGAAATTCTCTTCAATGGTCCATGAGAGTTTAATATAAAATTTTACTCAAGTCAAAAGTTTCGGCGCAGACTTACTACACAACTTCTTGATAAGAATATACGAGTACTTGTGTAGTTACTCAGACATATTGATATAAATTATTGAAATATCTATATACTAAAAATAACCTCTATGAAACATTTTTTGGAGGAATTAATTTTAACATCTATGATTTTCAGAGCACAATGGAGTTGCTTTTTTTTTTTAAAATTCCGCATAAACCGATTAGATGTTGAGTAAAAACCAGTTACCAGTACTCAACTCACCCAATTTCACAGTGTAGTCTCCAGGTAGCCACTGTTCACATGGTCCCTGTGAGGGGTCACAGCTAGGATCAGGTTGAGCATTCAGCTGGAATTCACCATTGTAAGTACCAGCAGGGGCAAGGGCATTGTAGAAACTCTGACCTGTAACATTTTTTTAAAGATGCCATTAAAACTGCTGGATTTTTTTTTTTTTTTTTTTTTTTTTGCTTAAACATAAAAACTGTTCGTTTGCAAGATCATTACAAAACTGCACTTTATTCTTCAAAAAGTTTTAATACACTACTGTTCACAAAGTGTATTAACCAAAAATACTGTTGTCATTATAATCTTGGAAAATGTTGTAGAAAAATGCTTAACAACCTATATAACAGTGACTCATACACAAAATGTAGGGCTTTATTTTACCAATTTTCTTTTACAAATAAAGAAAGCACCTCAGTAATATCCTTTTAGACTGTTACCATTTTAAATAGTTCTTAAATGTAACGAAAATGTTTTCATTAAATTATTATGGTCATACCTGAGAATGAACAGCAGTAAGGTTCGTCGTTTCTTAATAAAGTTTTGAGCAGACATTATTTACATAGACAATGATAACAATATGACATGGACACCTATTCTCTATAGATGTGTTTAAGATAAAATGTTTCTAGATTTCTACAGATACTAAAAACAGTATTGACCCAATTTCAAAACATGAGGCTTACTTGACACTGAAAATGAAGAATAAAACAGTCCGTTATAAAAATGCATTACGGACGCTTGAAATGATTATATACATAGCATGGGCCCAGCGCACACAATGAAAATCATTTTTTGCGCTGAATAAAGAAAAAAAAACTCAAAATGCTTACAACGAAAATGCACTGTCTAGTCCCATGTTACAAAAAATAATCAAAACAGCTTTCTTACCAAGGGGGACTCCGTCGACTGTAACAATTTCCAGGGAGATTTCTCCAGTACCTGTTCCATTCTTGGAGGCGTACTCAAAGTCAAGGGCGAATGTACCTTCAAAATTTGATCATTCAAAATATAAATAGTTTTTTTGGCAAAGACGTAATCTATATCTTTGATTTTAATGGTAATAAAAGATCAAGCTTTAGCTTGTCTTAAACCGATCTTGAGTTGTTCGGAACGCATGCTTGTAGCCCTATAAAAAAGTTGTAAAGATGAGTCAACATCTTTAATAACATTTTAGTTTTTAACGACTTTATTTTTATAACTCTCGGCCCTTGATAAAAAGGAAAGACTAGTGCCATTTGCAGTCTTCAACATCATTGATTTCATATTATTAAATATTACTTCATTATTTACAATGGTAGAAAAGTGTCGCTTCATTATGACATCGTTCAGCGGTTTAACTGTTATATATGTTTCACTGTTTCCTAGAAAAAAAACGTTATGTCAATTTATATACACATTTTGTGTCGAATCAAACAAGTGTAACGCTTACCTTGTGGTCCTGACGTCGGATTGGCCGTGAATGACGTGAACTTGGCGTCCCCGTTGTCGTTGACTGGGCAAACAGGGATCAGCTCACAGTAGTAAATGGGGTCGAGGTCAGCTCTGTTTTTAAAAATGTGGCATTTTATTTAAGACAAAGAGAGGAACTTAAATTGGTCCTTTGTATAAATTTTATAAATGCCGTTTGACTGTCTTGAAGCTCTAAGGCAAAGCAACATTTAATTATTGCTAATTATTTCCAGAAGACTCAATCACAGCAGAATAATAGTGTCTGACAGATATTCGATAGGTTTTTTTTTAAATACCTTTTTTACAAACTGTACCACTCTTTAATGTGATCTAGTATTTATTCAGTTTGCAATTCTTTATCCGTTTTCGTGTTTCTCCAAACAGCTGTATCAGTTTTCTAGTTTGAAGGAGAAAATCTACAAAAGGTTCAAGTGTTATGTAGAAGTTCTGCTGACGTGTTAAATTTTGAAATTAAATCTTGCTATGTAGCTTTAACGCATGTTGATGTTGGTGTTATATTTAGAAATATTTCGTACTTCTGAACAATTTTGATGAACTCCTCCACGCCGACGATATCGCAGAGCAGGTTACAAACAGTGCCTATTGCCGGGGATGTTTTGGAAGCCAAAGCACTACATAGAGCCGAGCAGCCGCCGACAACACCGCCCTCTGAAAATATCCGATTCATATATTCTAGTTACTTGTTGATCGTTACTAGCTTAGGCATGCTTAGATTTCTCAACATAATAAAATGAAACGTTCAACTAATACAAACTTGGCATCTATACCAAAGGGCATGTTGAATGCATGATAACATGAATTCACACGTTCCCAGAAGTTTCTTCTTTTCCCAAAATTTCTATTTTAAGCTATGATACTTGCACATATCCCCATAAGCTTATTTCTAAGACATAACAAAGCTTGAAACAAAGGACATAAGCAATAGTTTCATTTTTGACAACTGTTGGAATTATTTCAGCAAGAAAAGCAGTTTGACGCTTCACTTGTAGCGACATGAAAGTCGTTATTTCAAATCAAATTGTTCGCATATGGCTTGTTAAAATATTTTGACTTTAAAATGGTACTGTGACATACTCTATGCAAATAAAGACGACAGAGACATTGAACACAATGTTAAAATATCAATATTGACCAAGGTGTTAATGAAATATCTTTATTCTCAAAACTGATATCTTAATAAAATGTTTCACACTCACGTAAAATGATATTAAGGAGCTGGTTTAATGCCTGTCCTGCGAAATCAATGCACAGTTTACACTTGTCTACTCCAACTTTTTGTGCCTGAACAATCGGTCTAACAAAGTCTTGCCTCACGAGTTTAAGTTCCGCCTTCAGGGAGGGTAGTTTCAGGCCCACTAATGGATGGGCGAGCAAAATAACGGACACGGCTAATATAAGTGTACCCTGAAAACAATTAGCTTTCGATGTAAGGCAGATTTTGTTTAGTGATGCACGTACAATTTATATAAATTTCTTTTCAAAATGCAATTCTTCGAATCGGCAACGGACTAGATGAGTTTTTTTTAATAATCGACCAAAGAATGCATCAGCAGTACATGACAATTTCGTTTTATTAAAATTTGTAAGTTTTCACAGCAGACATAAATCTTTTATTTTATTCAATCAAACTTTTTCATAGCAACATCATTTTCTCGATGGAAGCACTTTAAACTTGATTGATTCGATGCGGAAAACGAAAAAAATAATGATAATTAGGTAATCTGATTTTAATTAGAAAAGAACCCAAACCCATATTTTGCAAGACATCACGTTTTTTTTTTTAATTTTAGAAACTAACTTTGATCTTTTTTCTTTTTTTTTTCAGTAAAACGACTAGTTGGACATCCTGTACGTTAGTACCATAAATTATGCATTTATATTATAAGAAAATAAAATACCTTCATATTGTGTTTGTTCAGCTGCCTTGGCGAATTAAGTTCTTACTGAATGAGTTACCTTTCTGCCGAGTATAAATGGAATAAATTGCCTTATCTTGATCTATTTCAAGTTCAAAGTCATGAAGTTATTGCGAAATTATGTCTTAAAGGTTGGCCATTTTGATAAGGATTGAAAAAAGGAAATAGAACACTGCAATATGTTTCTTCTGTTTACACCATAGTGACAAACGTATCAGCGTACTGTCACGTTCTCACCACGTAAATTATAGTCCAATAGTAAATAGACTAGTTGTTCATAAGTGTGCTTATTTTTGAAAAATCTTCTGTAGTATATATATACGTTAATGAAATAATATATTTAGAACAGTGCCAATGTGTAACTGACGTTCTTCACTCACTAACGTTTTTCATTATCAGTTTATTCTAAAGTGGGATTCTATCTATAAAGCCAATATATTATTAAAGTATTTGTCGTTTCGATTCCAACTTTACTGTCCCTCAATGTTCGCGAAGGCGTCGGACTAATATATACATTCTGTATCAGGATAAACACAGACTTTTAGAAGTCATTTCGAACAATATGGCGAAAAATAAAAACGGTTTCGAGAAGATTTTTCTGAAATTTAATTTATATTTTCATGAAAAGAAATAAAATTGTCAGCAGCCGAGCGTCCTAAAACTTACAATGTATATCGCAGCCAACACTTTTTGGACTAAATTTCAAGATTTATAAGAAAAAAGAGGGTTTGAATGACTTTGCAAAAAAAGAAGTATTTTATGAAAAAACGTATTCACCATATGTAAGGTGCTTGTTTATTGTATATAATGGTAAAACTAGCTTTTGAACTTGGTCCCAACAATTAACAAAGACAAACTGGACTTGAAATCAAATTTCATAAATCAGAAGGGAAAAAAAGACTTATGAGAAGCATACACACTGCAAATACTTCTTACCATAAAAAAATCCTCTTTTTAAATTTCTGAAAATTCACCCCAACCCCTCTTGGTTTTATGTTGGAACTTTGCTTTTTAATGGAAAATTACGGTGAAATCCAAGAGCGTTAAATAAACGTGTCTGAGTGTCTTGTTCAGTTAAGAAAAAAACCCTGTAAACGTACAGATGTAATAGATCAGGGTGACAGTTGAAAAGTTTCACTGAAATTGTAAATATGCATTTTGACAGTTCAGATATAAGAACACAGAATACTAAGAAAGAAATCCCCGCATACAGGAGCAGAAACGTCAATGCTCACGTCGTAATTCGCCAGACAGAAAATCCAAGTTAAATCTGAAATTTTATCCCACCTCCGCCAATTACATTGATCGTCTAGACAAACATTCTGACATTTTGACATTTTCAACCGTGTTACATAGATCATCTGGACAAACATTCTGACATTTTGTCACGAAGACTAAAGACTGGATCAAAAACGTTGCTACTAGAGTGCTAACAATATTTTCCTTTGATCTTAGCAGACAGCCTTTATTTTCTATTTCGTAAACCAATCCAAAAACTGACGAACATTGTGTCAAAGATTTATAAAGCTTGAGTGAAATATTGTCTCTACCGTGTTGACAAAGTTTTTCTTTAATTAAAGTTAGGGAGAATCTATTTTTATCCCATCAAACCAAGCTTCTCACATGGATTAAGGATTATCTTGACAATATTCTGACTAAATTCATGAAGACAGCCTATCGTGTGTTAAAACCTTTTAAGATTTTTTAAACTTGGCTGGTTACTCATTTTTGACTCCGTTTGAGCAATACAAACCTTGTGTCAAACTTTCTCGAAGACTAGGCTCAACATATCAAAATGGGGTTCCCTACAAAATTAACAAGGGTATCTTTTTTCTGACCCAGTTTGATCTTGACCTTGAAATTATCAGAGAAGATTTGATAGATAGTGTGACCTAGGCTAAATGTTGATTATACCCGGCGCACAATGGTTTAGAGACAAAGATCGATTAAAGTCCTGTAGGCTTGACCTTCGCAAAATTTCTCCCATCTTAAATCATGCGTATCGACAAAAGATGCAGTTATAATTTAAAGTATTTTATTTCCTTATATGTACAAAGTAATTCAGTTTTTTTTATATATATTATTAGAATTTGAAGAATAGTTTTTTATTCTCGAGGATTTCAAATGTGGCTGTTGTAGAATCGTAGGTGGCGCTATGGGGATGTTTACTTCCGCACTGACCGTTACAAATGGCTGAAAAAAATGCAAAAAGCATTTATAGTCTGCGTTATTTTAAAAAGAAACCAAAGTTAACACTTTCTTTGTCTTTCTTTGTGGACTTTTGCTGTGTAGTTTTTAGTAAATTGGCCTTTTGTTGTATGTGTTACTGCATAAGTCGTGACACCCCTTATTTTTTTTATTTTAACTTCTCAACTTTCAAATATAACTTTTATTTAACCCCATTTTGTTACTTTTAGTAAGAATAATGATTGTCTTCCCTTTTCACCATCAAAAAGGCCATTTAGCGTCAGTAGCTTACTTGTTAGAACAGTAATCGAGAACCTTGAAGCAAGGCTTGTTCCTACAGTCGATGTGAACCTAATGTAACCATCCTCTGTGTTGTTCTTTTTTTTTAATTTATGCTAAGATTGACGGAATTCTACTCACTTATTGTCACTGTATAATTCCCATGTTCCCACTTTTCACATCTCGAATCCTGACAATCGCCACTATCAGCTTTCAATTGAACAGATCCGTCATACGTACCAGGTGGGACTTGCTCGTTCAAGAAATTCGTTGCTGAAATGTAAACATGTGTGGAATGGGCGTATTTTACAGATGTATTTAGAAGACAAATGTTTATGGTATTTGCATTTTTAAGCAGAAAAAGGAGCTTAATAAAATCTGGCACTACTTCTAAAATTTTCATTTACCCTGTTTGTTACATTTAATCTGATTCGCTAACTTTAGTTTGTAACGAAGGAATGGAAAGCTGTACTTAACACCACTGCTTAATCAAACCACATATAGTACCATTATCAAAATATCATTTGTACAAATATTATCACTCCATTCACTTTCATATCATATCATATAATATTGAAGTATTGTGTCTTCTTTTGTAATTTAAACTGTGATTTTTGTCGAGAACAGTTTTTATTTTCCTTATATATTTGCTCGTTCAATTTGTTTATTCTTTTTACAGAGAAGTAATGAAAACGGTTAGAAAGAATATGATAGAATCTCATGTAATAGGCAAAACAGTCGTACCAGGGTTTACACCATCTGGTGTGTCTATAGCCAAGGCGATCATTCCAGTTCCCGTACCGTTCTTGGTGACATACTGGAAGGTCAGGCTGAACGTGTCTGGAAAAATAGTGTACTAACTGAAAGGACGTCTGCAAGAACGTCCCACCTACTACGGTGCAATAACATTTCTTTGCAATGGCTTCTAGAATAAAACAGCAGTAGAGGTATAACAAGACACTTCTTGCCTTTAAGCTAATTGTTATGGTTCAGTGACAGTGTCTGCTATGTGATGCCGAAGGTTCCTGAATTCGAATCCAGCCCCGGACAACAAATAGAACTTAAATTGGTTGGAAATGATTTTAACAAAGCCAAAATTTGAAATCTCTTAAAGGGTTTTAACGCGTTGTAAAATAAATAAAGTAAACAACATCGTCGGGCACCTACAATAACAAGCGTGGGCGAGTAAATAACTGTGTTATTTAATTTCTTTGCGAACTTGGATCACGCTTTTAGCATGATATTATGTTTACTTTCACAACACTGTCGAGATACCACATATGACGATACCGATCACGTAATAGCTTTTATTTCTAGTACCCACTCACATCTGGGTAGACTGAATTTCCGTGTCTTTTACCTTACGATACATCTCACGCGAAAAAACACCTTAGCTGCTTAGCCACTTAACTCGTTACAAAATGTATGAACAACTGGGAAAAACATACAAACTCCCTTATGTCCCTTTTTCGGAATAACCTCAAAAGATGTAAACTTTGCGTCGCCGTTGTCATTAACAGGACATACTGTCAACAGCTCACAGTAATATATAGGATCTAGATCTGCTCTGCAAGTACAAAAAAAGAGTGTTAACAGGAAATGATATAATGGACCAAAATAGTACAAAACAAGATCACTAGCAGGACATGATAAATATTATGTCCTACCAAATACAAATCTAGTTCGTTAACTGGACATGGTCTTCAGGGTTTAGCAAGTACAGAACAAAATTGTTCTGGACATTATATGGCCGAACAAGTACAAAATAATAACAGGACCTGTTAATCATCAATAGATGAGCTGTCCTAGCATTATCATGAACAGAAGTAATAATACATGATCATTCCTTGTTAAGAATATAACATTAACATTTCAAGAATACGTTACAATTCGTAAAATAAAAACAATTGGTTGGACGTTCACAAATTTTACAATAATTTTAAACTTACTTTTGAATAATGGTTACAAATTCTTTTATTTCAACAACGTCACACAAAATGTCGCAAACGGTTCCAATTGCCTTACTTCCTGTCTTGTCGGCTAATGCCTGACACAGGTCCTCACACGTATCGGCGACACCAACCCCTGAATGTTGAAAGCCCTTTACGTCATTTATGAGTACAGAGCAGATGTAAGACTGAGTAAGGTATGTTTAAGACAGGTTATTGTTCTTGGCATGTAGGTTTATGAAGCAAATTAAACTTCTTGAAAACCACAGTACTGTATTGTTGAGTTAGTTCTGTGGAAGTCACTTAAAGGAAGATTCCAGGCAGGTTGGTCATAGCCAGTAGATGGCCCTAGTTTTTAGGGTCACTAGATCAAACTTATCAGTACCGAAAATACCATTTCGACCAGTATGATAGCGCCATATGCGAAGAAGTTTCTTTTTTCAGATGAAATGAAATAGATCAATAAATAAAATAAAGATATAAACACTCACGCAGGAGCAATTCCACAAGAGCTTTGATTGTTTGAGTAGCAAACTCTACACACAGTGGACACGTCTGCGCCCAGTTTGTCAGGCATTTTGATTTTCGGTTTCAGCTGCACATCGGTAATAAAATTCTGATGCCCATTGTCGGATGGAAGCAATACATAGCCGCCATACGCAAAAGAAAAGAGCACAGCACAAGAGAGCAGGAACAAAGTGGACTACGAAAAAATAGAAATCCAAAATATATATATATATATAACATACTGTATTGTACTTTCTTATTTTTTATGGTTTCTACACACACAGACATTAAAAAATAGAAATTATCTAACAGTATGAATTAGCACTTACATACATACTGACTTCGGAGTTTAACTAAAATCGCGCGAAAATCATGAAGCAAATGATACCAATTATATATGTCTGGCCGGACATATCTTATCAAGCGGAAAGATAACACCAACAAAATAAGAAATGTGCCACACTTAACTAAACAAAAACTGGAACCTTGTCATGCATGCAGAGTGAAAGAGTAAGGTCGAAACGAATCATTCTTTTTCCCGATTCAAAAATGTGCTGTATGGATCATTTCCCCCGAGAACACGAGAATAACCAAACCAGCTACGAGATCCCTAAGTTTGCAATCTGTCAATGCAAAAGAACAATAACCATGTCACACGTGTGTGCCCTACTTCATGACAATAACTGATTTCTTCTTAAAGAACACAAACACGTGTAATCATAGAATGGAAAAACAAATAAAAGAAAGAAAGAAAGAAAAAAATTGTGGTTTTTGTTTTAAATTAAACCTACTAGGAGAAAGAAAAAAACAATCAAGAGACAAAAGAGGTGTTAAAATAATGGATATTGTGGTGGCTGATTTCTTCCATTTCTTTCTGCTGTGTTTGTGAGTTGGCGGGGCGACAACATTACAGAACGATAAACGTAGCATTTGTTGTACTGGTGCACTCATTTCTTGTTCTGTCGTGTTGGCGTGTTGTCGCCACGCCAACACGATATTCCCAAACTCGACAAAACGTCAACATGACACTTGTATTTGTTGTTTCGGCGACCCTTGAATGTCGTGTTGGCGCCCCCCCCCTAAAAAAAAACAAACACACACACACACACCAACTGTTTGATAGTTTCTTTTCAGGTGAGCGACTCAAGACCATTTGGACATCTTGGTCTGTCGTGTTGCGTGATTTCGCACCGCCAACACGACAGAACGAAATGACAGATAATCAGCCACCATAGGACATTGTTAAATTCTTCTTTCATTTTAAGGAATTTCTATGGTGGGTTGAGAGCTGTGGGAATGGAGAATGAGCGAACCTGACAGCGACAAGCTACATGTGATCACAATGTTTCATTTTAGGTCACATTTGCATATCTGGTCATATTTGCATATTTTTGCTCGTTTCAATAATTTCAATAACATATTTTTATATCGTCACAACTATACCCCTGTTAAACCTTTGTGAAAATTACGATTGTGAAACTTCATCCTATGCAGAGTTTGTGATGAATAATGCATACGAATATATTTTGCAAGACAAAATTAAGGAACAAAATGTTTAAAATTCCTTTATAAAGCCAAGCAACAGCGCCGTTTTTCCCAGAAGTTGAGATCTCGAGCATTAGTTTTATATTGTAAGGGCGGCGGGGGGCTGTTGCTTATATCAGTTGGTGTTCATGTAGCCTAAACGTGGTGCTGCCGTTTTAATGGTCATACCAGTAAGATGTTTACACATTGTTTTTGTTACAGATTGAATGTCATTTCTCTGGCTCTCTGAGTTGTTCTCCGGGCAAATTAAAGAGGTTCTCTTTGCTATGGCATTGATTGATATACTTGTTTTAACAACTAGTTACAACTACTGTTTTTTTTTCTTTTTGGAGTTAGAGAAGTTTTTTAGACACTAAACTGATGACTCATCAATTTATTAGGAGGATTGTTTTCTTTGAAACACTCCCTTATGTTAAAGTCATTCTCTAACCAAATCATTAAGAACAGTTAAAGGGTTTCATCTTAGGCTTGCTACATAGAGTTTCTCGTTCTAACAGTCTTATTGTGTTTTGCCCTTCATCGGACCAACTGAACAACAACAACAAAAAAAAGCAAAAACAAACAAAAAACACACACACACACAAAAAGTAAATCATGTAATTTATTTCTTAAAAAGCACATTTTATCCTGTCATTTTACTAGAATTTTCAGTTTGACTTGTTGGTGCCACCGGTAATGGTGAAGGTAGCAGACGACTCGTCATAGATGGCGCTGTGCGGATGTTTGCTGCCACATTCTCCGTTGCATAACGCTGAAAAATTGATGCACATTTACATTCAGTAAACTCCCACCAATAGGACTACTTTGATCGTTTCAATATTGTGCTAAAATTAGCAATTTGAAAAACCCATGTCTAATACTGAGAACACTTAAGAACCGCTGTTAAGACCGATTGGCAAATGAGACTACTTTTTACTGGTATTTCAGAACAATGATATCCGAGTGCATATAATAGTTGAAGAACAGTACATGATGTCCTCCTTACTGGACATGATGTTACCATTTTTATCTTTATATCACATGACAAAGTACAAGTATATTAAAAGCGTACAAAATGCTGAGTTATTCTACTAAAATCAGTCGATTAACAGAAACCGCGGTGTTTACTATGAACTTATTTATCATTTGTACCAGTTATCCATATGACCGATGCCCCTTTACTAAGTTGTTTTAGGTTGTGGGGGAAGGTGCAAGATACAGAAAGCATCCCGTTCCAGAGTCAACCCTGCTTAAATGCCATGCTTAGTGTATAGCATTTATACATGTACATGCGACCTCGTTTTCAAAAACGTCTCATTTAAAAGGCAGTTTGTAGTGTTATTAGAACAACAAAGGATCGAACTCACGACTCCTGCGCATTACCGCTGGACCATTGCTCCGCTCTAGCATTCGTTGTAACCTTATTCTAGAACTTACCAATTTTAACAGTGTAATCTCCAGGTAACCATTGCTCACACGGTCCCTGTGTTGGATCACAATCCGGATCCGGCTCAGCCCTCAACGTGAAAGTCCCGTCATAAGTTCCTGCAGGGGCCAGCTCATGCAGAAAACTTTGACCTTAAAATCACAGTTTTCATAGTTAAACGAACGCTGAATGCATCGAATAAATAGTGTGTAAAGATCATTCAAACAGAATACCCTGCTTTGTGATAAACAGATAGAAAATATACAAGACATTAGACTATGAAATACCTGTCTATTCAAATATGAAATAAGCTTTTATCGACGTGTTATTTACAGACAGTCTTTTCCAATTTATATGTAGTATTATTTAATTATGTTAATGTTATAATCTATAATTTATATTAATGTTATTATGTATAAGCTTTTCTTTAATTCCTAAGCCTTCTGCTGTAACATCAAACGGTGTATCCAAAAAGATTTTTTATAAACCTTACATTTTCTGAAATCTTCAAAGCAACAGTAATCAATTACGAAGCTTACTTATTCTGTCAAAACTCATGTAAAATTTTACCAACCAAGTGGGAAACCGTCAACTGTGATCACTTCTAAACTGATTTCTCCCGTCCCTGTGCCGTTCTTGGAGACGTACTCAAATGAGATAGAAAACATTCCTGTAAGTAAACTTAATTTAATAAGCTTCTGCGTAAAATATTACTAGAATAGCTGTTTTGAATTTGAAAACCCTGACAATTAAACGTCCCAAAATTGTACGTTGGCAAAAAATGGAATCAACCCTTTAATAACGCTTCATTCATATATTACTTTAGAAAAAAATCCGTGGTATTTGAGAAATAATTTGGCGACTCTTTAATAGGCAAACACAATTACGACTGGGTCACAGATTAATACAAAGATTCAATAACGGCCACTATTTTTACTGAAAAATTAGCAAATGAAGTCTGAAGCAAACCTTGTGGTCCTGATTTCGGATCAACCTCGAAAGTTGTGAATTTGGCGTCACCATTGTCGTTAATAGGACAGGCAGTAAGCTCCTCGCAGTAATAAATGGGGTCTATGTCCTCTCTTTACAAGTCATGTATAGACAAAAAAACAATATAGAATAATTTGTATATTATAGTAATTGCGTTTTTTATACTTCTCCTTTTGGTTTGTTTGTTGGCTTTTTTGTTGGCTTTTATTGTTGGCTTATTTTTTGGCTTTTGGTTTTTAGGTTTCCGGAAACTTCTGTACCTGTTTTTTTAAGAACGCCTTAATATCATTATATGAATACGTATTAACTTTGCATACATGTACATGCGCTGGTCCGATGGCAAATGTACCATCTTCGTTCGCAAATTCTTGCCAACCTGTCGGGAGGCTAATCCCCTACTAGAACCACTTTTCAGCAAAAATTTTATTATCATTGCTTTTTAATATCCTATAAACTATACTTCTGACTCGAACATGTTTATATGTAAGCTCTTTAAAACAGCTCAGGATTTTAAACAAAAAGGTCCAGTCTTTTAATTCAAACTTAAGTCCATCAGACGATAAATCTAGAAAACAATATAGACACTAAAGTGCATACTTCTGTATGATGTTCATAAATTCTTTGACTCCTACCAAATCACAGAGTAAGCTGCATACAACACCGAGGGCCTGGCTACCGGCTTTCTGGGCGAAGGCCTGACAAAGGTCACCGCAAGTATCAACCACGCCAACCTCTAGAAATCATGCAAATTATGTTAAAGAACAATATAAAAGTACAATTTTTTATTCAACATCCCCGTAACAATTACAGCGGTCAAATACAGCTAATATCCTTTGTGTCAGAGATACTAAAAAATCGATATTTTGTCTGATTAAAAAAAAGACACATGATTTAACAAAATAAGTTATTTTCAACAATAATTATAAGCTCAAATAGATAAACATAGGAACAGAGAATGTGTTACAGGTTGTTCAAAATGATCTTTAGTGTTCATGATATAAAGGTATTTTGACTAATAAACTTTGCCTCGAGATAGCTGGATTTTAGTTAGCGAACTTTGATGTCGTGACTAGAAAGTTGCAAATGTTTTTACAATGAATGTAGAATACATATTCTGAGCTAGAATGCATGTCACTTTATCGCTTCGGCTGTGTCGTCTTTAATAAATTTGGCATGTGATAAATAAGTTATTTGTCTCGTGACAAAAAAAAATGACCGAATGAATTGACATGTAGTGCTCAAGTTCGCTACTCACGGAGGATAAACTGTAGAAGAGCATCAATCACTTGATTTGCAAACTCTACACACAGATTGCAGTTGTCCACGCCCACCCTGCTAGCGTCAGTGTTCACACTCACAACTTCAGTTATGTAACTGTGTTGTTGTTGTTGTTTTGTTAAAAGTGGAGCACGTGCGCTAAAACTGCTTGAAAGCAGCATAACCGTTGACAACAGAACCAGGGTATACTGAAATAGATGAATATCAGTCATAGTAAGTAAAAACACTTTTTACATCAATATCTAAACGGTTGTTCGACTTTGATCTCTTATGTACAATTCTGTCACAATTTTCATCCATTTTTCTTTCTTTTTTTAAAAGACAAGTTAAAAAGATTGTTGAATCATTCTTGAGCATCAAGCGAAAAGTTTTTTAATAACACTGACTTCTTATGAAAGGTAGCCACTAACTCCAAGAGGAAACACATACATATAATTTTGTATTTACTTTTTCCCCTCCCACATCAAGGACCTCAAATGCTCGGCAGTTATAGAATACGTTTGGAAAATATTAGAAAACTTGGTTGAAAATATGAAGCCTTTAATGATAGGAAAATGTCAACAAAAGCAGTTTTTGACTCGACCTTCTCTTCAAAGAATAAGTTGTACCATAATTCTAAAAACATAAATAGTTAATAGCAATTGAAAAAAGTCACTTACAGACATTGTTGCAAGTTTCGTTGGCCACTCAAAGTGAAACCTTTATGATATGCCGATTAAAACTGCAAGATTAATTTTTATCTTGTCGTGTTCTAAATCATGTCAAACATTTCTTATCTTTTCTCTCCTGTCTTTTATCTGGACTGAAGCCATTGAAACTAGAAAAATGGGAAAAAACATTCTGTCTGTATTGTGGTAACAATGGTAATTCGCTCTAAATAATCAGACCCGTTTACACCCGTACTAAACGGTGGCTCTTTCACATTTTGGTGATCTGTTTAAATGAGAGCCCTCGACACTTCCGTTGTAGGGCCCTCGGCCAAAACAAGGCTGAAAAGGGTAAGCACGTTTTATAAAAATATACGTTATTAAAGAGAATGCTTGTTTTTCAAAAATCGAAGAATGTCATGCCACGTAGAACATTTTTCTCATCATTTTAGATGCAATTTCGATAAGAAATACCCCATAATGACGTTGCTAGAACTTGTACCAAATATCAACTCGTGTGTTTTCTTTTACGAGGAGACACATCTTGAGTGATTTCTTTACCGTGAAGTAGGTGTTGGTCCACATAATCGTCATGTAACATTGTTCCAACCTCCTCTTTGGCTCAGCACTAAAAATATTTCACAGAGTTCGGTTAAAAACAAAATACTCACATTTTTTCAAATGTGATCGAGCCATCGACAATGTGATGGCGCCATCGGTAATGTGAAAGAGCCCTCGAAAATGTGTCAAAATGAAATCACATGATCTAACCAAACCACGTGACAGTCGTCAAGGTGTATTAATTTGCATAAAGTTGTTTAACAATGGCGGTCAAATAAATACAAGACCGAACAAAGTGAAATAAGAAAAATAAAGCTTTAGAAATGACGGACACAGAAAATTCGCGACCTACAGCGTATGAGCTTGATTTGGATAATCAGAAAAAGAACGTTTTTGTTACCCAGCTGCACGAAAGGTATGTTATTCAACGCTCGCGTGCTGATAATTGGAAATTAATTGGAGTTCGAGGTCTATGTTATTTATTATTCATTTTTACAGCTTGTCTTCCAGATAATTTAGCATGTACAAGGTAACAGATGTGAAAAGATATGTAACTTTTGTCGTTAGATGCAATTAGACCACAATGTTTTGTTTGAATTTATATTAACAATTTGGTTTACATTTTTGGAAAGGGGACAATGCTTGTAATCAATGAAACAGGAAACAGAATGGTAGTTTTAAAAATACTCTAATGTGACTGTAGCCAAATTTATTATGCTTAAAGTGTTGAACCACTTTTTGGATCTGATATTTTTGAGAACAACTATAAAATGTCAACCTATAAAATCGGTTCACCACTACGGAGGCAAAATAGGGAGACTATAGTGTGACTGCATCTAGATGTCATAAGAACCATTCTTTGAACCAGTTCACTTTATGTGTCTTACATTGGTGGAGTACACCTGAACATGTAGATTAATTAAACCTACTGGGAGAAAGAAAAAAACAATCAAGAGACAAAAAAGGTGTTAAAATAATGGATATTGTGGTGGCTGATTTTTTGCATTTCTTTCTGCTGTGTTTGTGAGTTGGCGGGGCGACAACATTTCAGAACGATAAACGTAGCATTTGTTGTACTGGTGCACTCATTTCTTGTTCTGTCGTGTTGGCAACAAAAAAACACACACACCAATTGTTTGATAGTTTCTTTTCAGGTGAGCGACTCAGGACCATTTGGCCATCTTGTTCTGACGTGTTGCGTGATTTCGCACCGCCAACACGACAAAACGAAATGGCAGATAATCAGCCACCATAGGACTTTGTTAAATTCATCTTTCATTTTGAGGAACTTCTATGGGTGGGTTGAGAGCTTTGGGAATGGAGAATGAGCGAACCTGACAGCGACAAGCCACATGTGATCACAATGTTTCATTTTAGGTCACATTTGCATATCTGGTCATATTTGCATATTTTTGCTCGTTTCAATAATTTCAATAACATATTTTATATCGTCACAACTATACCCCTGTTAAACCTTTGTGAAAATTAAGATTGTGAAACTTCATCCTATGCAGAGTTTGTGATGAATAATGCGTACGAATATATTTTGCAAGACAAAATTAAGGAACAAAATGTTTAAAATTCCTTTATAAAGCCAAGCAACAGCGCCGTTTTCCCGAGAAGTTGAGATCTCGAGCATTAGTTTTATATTGTAAGGGCGGCGGGGGGCTGTTGCTTATATCAGTTGGTGTTCATGTAGCCTAAACGTGGTGCTGCCGTTTTAATGGTCATACCAGTAAGATGTTTACACATTGTTTTTGTTACAGATTGAATGTCATTTCTCTGGCTCTCTTAGTTGTTCTCCGGGCAAATTAAAGATGTTCTCTTTGTTATGGCATTGATTGATATATTTGTTTTAACAACTAGTTACAACTACTGTTTTCTTCTTTTTGGAGTTAGAGTTTTTTTAGACACTAAACTGATGACTCATCAATTTATTAAGAGGATTGTTTTCTTTGAAACACTCCCTTATGTTAAAGTCATTCTCTAACCAAATCATTAAGAACAGTTAAAGGGTTTCATCTTAGGCTTGCTACATAGAGTTTCTCGTTCTAACAGTCTTATTGTGTTTTGCCCTTCATCGGACCAACTGAACAACAACAAAACAAAAAAGCAAAAACAAACAAACAAAAAAACACACACAAAAAGTAAATCATGTAATTTATTTCTTAAAAAGCACATTTTATCCTGTCATTTTACTAGAATTTTCAGTTTGACTTGTTGGTGCCACCGGTAATGGTGAAGGTAGCAGACGACTCGTCATAGATGGCGCTGTGCGGATGTTTGCTGCCACATTCTCCGTTGCATAACGCTGAAAAATTGATGCACATTTACATTCAGTAAACTCCCACCAATAGGACTACTTTGATCGTTTCAATATTGTGCTAAAATTAGCAATTTGAAAAACCCATGTCTAATACTGAGAACAATTAAGAACCGCTGTTAAGACCGATTGGCAAATGAGACTACTTTTTACTGGTATTTCAGAACAATGATATCCGAGTGCATATAATAGTTGAAGAACAGTACATGATGTCCTCCTTACTGGACATGATGTTACCATTTTTATCTTTATATCACATGACAAAGTACAAGTATATTAAAAGCGTACAAAATGCTGAGTTATTCTACTAAAATCAGTCGATTAACAGAAACCGCGGTGTTTACTATGAACTTATTTATCATTTGTACCAGTTATCCATATGACCGATGCCCCTTTACTAAGTTGTTTTAGGTTGTGGGGGAAGGTGCAAGATACAGAAAGCATCCCGTTCCAGAGTCAACCCTGCTTAAATGCCATGCTTAGTGTATAGCATTTATACATGTACATGCGACCTCGTTTTCAAAAACGTCTCATTTAAAAGGCAGTTTGTAGTGTAATTAGAACAACAAAGGATCGAACTCACGACTCCTGCGCATTACCGCTGGACCATTGCTCCGCTCTAGCATTCGTTGTAACCTTATTCTAGAACTTACCAATTTTAACAGTGTAATCTCCAGGTAACCATTGCTCACACGGTCCCTGTGTTTGATCACAATCCGGATCCGGCTCAGCCCTCAACGTGAAAGTCCCGTCATAAGTTCCTGCAGGGGCCAGCTCATGCAGAAAACTTTGACCTTAAAATCACAGTTTTCATAGTTAAACGAACGCTGAATGCATCGAATAAATAGTGTGTAAAGATCATTCAAACAGAATACCCTGCTTTGTGATAAACAGATAGAAAATATACAAGACATTAGACTATGAAATACCTGTCTATTCAAATATGAAATAAGCTTTTATCGACGTGTTATTTACAGACAGTCTTTTCCAATTTATATGTAGTATTATTTAATTATGTTAATGTTATAATCTATAATTTATAATAATGTTATTATGTATAAGCTTTTCTTTAATTCCTAAGCCTTCTGCTGTAACATCAAACGGTGTATCCAAAAAGATTTTTTAAAAACCTTACATTTTCTGAAATCTTCAAAGCAACAGTAATCAATTACGAAGCTTACTTATTCTGTCAAAACTCATGTAAAATTTTACCAACCAAGTGGGAAACCGTCAACTGTGATCACTTCTAAACTGATTTCTCCCGTCCCTGTGCCGTTCTTGGAGACGTACTCAAATGAGATAGAAAACATTCCTGTAAGTAAACTTAATTTAATAAGCTTCTGCGTAAAATATTACTAGAATAGCTGTTTTGAATTTGAAAACCCTGACAATTAAACGTCCCAAAATTGTACGTTGGCAAAAAATGGAATCAACCCTTTAATAACGCTTCATTCATATATTACTTTAGAAAAAAATCCGTGGTATTTGAGAAATAATTTGGCGACTCTTTAATAGGCAAACACAATTACGACTGGGTCACAGATTAATACAAAGATTCAATAACGGCCACTATTTTTACTGAAAAATTAGCAAATAATATGCAGTTGAAGTAGAAATTCAGTTGTCATCAAGTTGACCGAAATAAACAAAAATGTAGCTGTAATTTCCTGAGCAAGGGCAAAAATAGTTACAAGATGTTTATTATTTGAAATCTGAAGCAAACCTTGTGGTCCTGATTTCGGATCAACCTCGAAAGTTGTGAATTTGGCGTCACCATTGTCGTTAATAGGACAGGCAGTAAGCTCCTCGCAGTAATAAATGGGGTCTATGTCCTCTCTTTACAAGTCATGTATAGACAAAAAAACAATATAGAATAATTTGTATATTATAGTAATTGCGTTTTTTATACTTCTCCTTTTGTTTTGTTTGTTGGCTTTTTTGTTGGCTTTTATTGTTGGCTTATTTTTTGGCTTTTGGTTTTTAGGTTTCCGGAAACTTCTGTACCTGTTTTTTTAAGAACGCCTTAATATCATTATATGAATACGTATTAACTTTGCAAACATGTACATGCGCTGGTCCGATGGCAAATGTACCATCTTCGTTCGCAAATTCTTGCCAACCTGTCGGGAGGCTAATCCCCTACTAGAACCACTTTTCAGCAAAAATTTTATTATCATTGCTTTTTAATATCCTATAAACTATACTTCTGACTCGAACATGTTTATATGTAAGCTCTTTAAAACAGCTCAGGATTTTAAACAAAAAGGTCCAATCTTTTAATTCAAACTTAAGTCCATCAGACGATAAATCTAGAAAACAATATAGACACTAAAGTTCATACTTCTGTATGATGTTCATAAATTCTTTGACTCCTACCAAATCACAGAGTAAGCTGCATACAACACCGAGGGCCTGGCTACCGGCTTTCTGGGCGAAGGCCTGACAAAGGTCACCGCAAGTATCAACCACGCCAACCTCTAGAAATCATGCAAATTATGTTAAAGAACAATATAAAAGTACAATTTTTTATTCAACATCCCCGTAACAATTACAGCGGTCAAATACAGCTAATATCCTTTGTGTCAGAGATACTAAAAAATCGATATTTTGTCTGATTAAAAAAAAGACACATGATTTAACAAAATAAGTTATTTTCAACAATAATTATAAGCTCAAATAGATAAACATAGGAACAGAGAATGTGTTACAGGTTGTTCAAAATGATCTTTAGTGTTCATGATATAAAGGTATTTTGACTAATAAACTTTGCCTCGAGATAGCTGGATTTTAGTTAGCGAACTTTGATGTCGTGACTAGAAAGTTGCAAATGTTTTTACAATGAATGTAGAATACATATTCTGAGCTAGAATGCATGTCACTTTATCGCTTCGGCTGTGTCGTCTTTAATAAATTTGGCATGTGATAAATAAGTTATTTGTCTCGTGACAAAAAAAATGACCGAATGAATTGACATGTAGTGCTCAAGTTCGCTACTCACGGAGGATAAACTGTAGAAGAGCATCAATCACTTGATTTGCAAACTCTACACACAGATTGCAGTTGTCCACGCCCACCCTGCTAGCGTCAGTGTTCACACTCACAACTTCAGTTATGTAACTGTGTTGTTGTTGTTGTTGTTTTGTTAAAAGTGGAGCACGTGCGCTGAAACTGCTCGAAAGCAGCATAACTGTGGACAAAATAACCAGGGTATACTGAAATAGATGAATATCAGTCCTAGTAAGTAAAAACACTTTTTACATCAATATCTAAACGGTTGTTCGACTTTGATCTCTTATGTACAATTCTGTCACAATTTTCATCCATTTTTCTTTCTTTTTTTAAAAGACAAGTTAAAAAGATTGTTGAATTATTCTTGAGCATCAAGCGAAAAGTTTTTTAATGACACTGACTTTTTATGACAGGTGGCCACTAAATCCAAGAGGAAACACATACATATAATTTTGTATTTACTTTTTCCCCTCCCACATCAAGGAGCTCAAATGCTCGGCAGTTATAGAATACGTTTGGAAAATATTAGAAAACTTGGTTGAAAATATGCAGCCTTTAATGATAGGAAAATGTCAACAAAAGCAGTTTTTGACTCGACCTTCTCTTTAAAGAATAAGTTGTACCATAATTCTAAAAACATAAATAGTTAATAGCAATTGAAAAAAGTCACTTACAGACATTGTTGCAAGTTTCGTTGGCCACTCAAAGTGAAACCTTTATGATATGCCGATTAAAACTGCAAGATTAATTTTTATCTTGTCGTGTTCTAAATCATGTCAAACATTTCTTATCTTTTCTCTCCTGTCTTTTATCTGGACTGAAGCCATTGAAACTAGAAAAATGGGAAAAAACATTCTGTCTGTATTGTGGTAACAATGGTAATTCGCTCTAAATAATCAGACCCGTTTACACCCGTACTAAACGGTGGCTCTTTCACATTTTGGTGATCTGTTTAAATGAGAGCCCTCGACACTTCCGTTGTAGGGCCCTCGGCCAAAACAAGGCTGAAAAGGGTAAGCACGTTTTATAAAAATATACGTTATTAAAGAGAATGCTTGTTTTTCAAAAATCGAAGAATGTCATGCCACGTAGAACATTTTTCTCATCATTTTAGATGCAATTTCGATAAGAAATACCCCATAATGACGTTGCTAGAACTTGTACCAAATATCAACTCGTGTGTTTTCTTTTACGAGGAGACACATCTTGAGTGATTTCTTTACCGTGAAGTAGGTGTTGGTCCACATAATCGTCATGTAACATTGTTCCAACCTCCTCTTTGGCTCAGCACTAAAAATATTTCACAGAGTTCGGTTAAAAACAAAATACTCACATTTTTTCAAATGTGATCGAGCCATCGACAATGTGATGGCCTCATCGGCAATGTGAAAGAGCCCTCGAAAATGTGATGGAGCCAACACCATCATTCATTAAGTCTTAATATTGTGGAATTATACCAATTAAATTCATGTATAGATTAAATTGCATGAGTTGATACTTACTTTCTTAAAATGTTTCGAAAAATTGTTCAATCAGATTCGTTCATATGAACTAGTTTTTCATTACTCTATAATTGTGTATGCATAGTTTAATTACAGATAACGGTCTTTAGAGGTAAACTAAGAATAGAGTAGCGATTAGCACGAAAAAGAAAATTTCGTCAAATCAATGCAACAGGACTCAGAAGTTGTTGTCAAAACAATGAACATAAATGAAAGAAACATGGGGGGAAATTTTTCGAGGCACCACATCGGCGAAAACGAATAAAAGAAAACGCATCCAAGGTTCAAGTTCTACAAAGCAAATCAAATACTCTATGTTAAAGACAATATTTTCGGCAACTAAACATTTTACACCTAGAAAAACATCAAAAAGAACATTGAATTGTTCACTTGAAAGCCATTCAATCAGTGATGAAGAAGTTATTTGTACCCATTAGACGAGATTCTTTACAGATAGCGATGTAGCTGATATTGAAGAACCTATCTCAATTAGTTCGGAATATAAAGCAAAAGACATTAAAACCAATATACCCAATGATGCTGGAATTGAAGACAAAACAATATCCGGTGTTTTCAATAAAGTTTTACCAATTTTGAAAAAAAAAGAAATCAGATCGTCGCTTTTTTTCGTGCTTTTTAACATACAATATTAACACTTAATGAATGATGGTGTTGGCTCCATCACATTTTCGAGGGCTCTTTCACATTGCCGAAAGCGTCATCACATTTTCTATGGCTCGATCACATTTGAAAAAATGTGAGTATTTTGTTTTTAACCGAACTCTGTGAAATATTTTAGTGCTGAGCCAAAGAGGAGGTTGGAACAATGTTACATGACGATTATGTGGGCCAACATCTATTTCACGGTAAAGAAATCACTCAAGATGTGTCTCCTCGTAAAAGAAAAAACACGAGTTGATATTTGGTACAAGTTCTAGCAACGTCATTATGGGGTATTTCTTATCGAAATTGCATCTAAAATGATGAGAAAAATGTTCTACGTGGCATGACATTCTTCGATTTTTGAAAAACAAGCATGCTCTTTAAAAACGTATATTTTTATAAAACGTGCTTACCTTTTTCAGCCTGGTTTTGGTCGAGGGCTCTACAACGGAAGTATCGAGGGCTCTCATTTAAACAGATCACCAAAATGTGAAAGAGCCACCGTTTAGTAGGGGTGCGTTTAGTGATTTCTCTGTAGCTCTATAACACTACCGAAAGGTCGATTTTGGTCACCCGACTGTGTACATGTATCTTTCAAAGGAAAACACTTGAGTATAGATTCTACGTATTTATTTTTTTCACACCAGTTTGTTTAAGGAACGACCGTTTATAGCCGTTTGTTTTTTATAGAAAGACTGTTTATTCGATCAACTGTCCAGTGGTAACACGCGCAGCGTGTAGTCCTGGGAT
Source organism: Cyclina sinensis (assembly GCA_012932295.1). Classification (NCBI taxonomy): domain Eukaryota; kingdom Metazoa; phylum Mollusca; class Bivalvia; order Venerida; family Veneridae; genus Cyclina; species Cyclina sinensis. The sequence goes on from JAAONU010000011.1 coordinate 17,689,700, forward strand.
TGGCAGTTCAATCCAATGTTCCTCTACTATCACTGCTAATTGTCTTTCGGGAAGACTTTGAATGAACTGAGGTCAATTTTTTAATTGAAGTGACCCTTGAAGAGTATGCTGTCTGTATCTTACACTTTTCCACAAAGGCTAAGATAACTAAACTACTCATAGGACTACTCATAGGACGTAGGTGTTACAACTCAAATAAAAAATAATTTCGGAAACATAAATATTCGAGAGTGTCAGCGTCTATAAGCTAAAAAAGCTTCCTACACAATCGAACTAAAATAAATTTGGTATAAATATATTATGAGAATAATTTTTAATATCGCACCGTTTATTTCAAAACACTATGACCGCTTTTGAAAAAGAAATCATTCAAGTCATCAATAATTTCGATTGTACGCTCACCCCTAAGGCAAAACAGGTCGAGTGTTTGAGCCATGCATTGTCAAATTATAGTGTCGCTGTTTATTACAGACGAAACAATTCTTCATCGGTTTCTTTGCCGTATCCGCCATCTTGACACAATCATGTGATAAGACCATCATAACGTGATTCGTGTGAGGCAGTGGTGTAGTGTAGCCGGTGCGTGGAGTTTGGTGATGAGCATGTCAAACGTCAAATGCCTGAGAAATGATTCAGGTAGGCCTATATTCATTGAATTAGAAAGTGGCAAAACCCTAAAATCTAGGTCTTTTGAAAGTGGCAATTGTCTTCTATAAATAAAAGACCTAGTATTACACGTCTTTGCATAAATAATGCAATGATATAACCCGAGACATGTCTCTGACATGACAAAATGGCTGAGATCAACAAGGTATAATGAACGGTGTATTTGTTAATTGAATAATTTTACCACGATCAACATGACTGATTTGAACTTTATTTTTGGTGCTTTTTTTGCGTTATATAAAGATCAACCGTAAAATAGAAAGCCTTTCGCGCGTAAATGTCAAAATAAAATCACATGATATAACCAAACCACGTGACAGTCGTCAAGGTGTATTAATTTGCATAAAGTTGTTTAACAATGGCGGTCAAATAAATACAAGACCGAACAAATTGAAATAAGAAAAACAAAGCTTTAGAAATGACAGACACAGAAAATTCGCGACCTACAGCGTATGAGCTTGATTTGGATAATCAGAAAAAGAACGTTTTTGTTACCCAGCTGCACGAAAGGTATGTTATTTAACGCTCGCGTGCTGATAATTGGAAATTAATTGGAGTTCGAGGACTATGTTATTTATTATTCATTTTTACAGCTTGTCTTCCAGATAATATAGCATGTACAAGGTAACAGATGTGAAAAGATATGTAACTTTTGTCGTTAGATGCAATTAAGACAACAATGTTTTGTTTGAATTTATATTAACAATTTGGTTTACATTTTTGGAAAGGGGACAATACTTGTAATCAATGAAACAGGAAACAGAATGGTAGTTTTAAAAATACTCTAATGTGACTGTAGCCAAATTTATTATGCTGAAAGTGTTGAACCACTTTTTGGATCTGATATTTTTGAGAACAACTATAAAATGTCAACCTGTAAAATCGGTTCACCTACGGAGGCAAAATAGGGAGACTATAGTGTGACTGCATCTAGATGTCATAAGAACCATTCTTTGAACCAGTTCACTTTATGTGTCTTACATAGGTGGAGTACACCTGAACATGTAGATGTTTCAGATTAGACAAATTTAAAATTCTTTACAATCATCATTTGTCTAGCAGACAAACCGTGGTCTCTTAAATGACTAAAATAGTTTAACAGTGATAACAGCAATAAACTTTTAAGCAAGATTATAGAACTGAATAACGAACATGGGAAGTATTCATACCAAACATATTTTACAATACTCTAGAGATATTATGTATAGTAGCCTAATTCATTATGCTTAAAGAGTTGAACCACTTTTACAGATCTGATATGTTTTACTTGTGAAGGTGAACAGACAAATATAGTGAGACTGTATGTACAGTAGACTGGCTCCAGTCCTTATGTTCTGATTTCAATTTATGATCTCCTTTGTTTGTAGACTTTTCTATTTTCTTACTCCTGAACATAAGATTGTTGCGCTATCAGTATGAAGTGAGAAGTCAGTGTAGTAGCAGAAGTATATGAATATATAATTCAAACAATCTAGCCTAGTGCCAGGCTATATGTACAGATATCCTTACTAGTGCTATACAAAACTTTCCCTGACATTATCAGAGAATTGAGAATGGAAAAGGAGCATTTTGATAACTGTCTATCTTGATGCAAAATGATTCATTAATTAATAGGTAATAACATGTTGTACATAGAAAATCATTCTAGACTTAGCTGTTTTTCTTCTGTTATCCCAATACCAGTTCAAAAGTTTGCTGGAGAAATGATGGACTTGCAAACATTGGTTTGTATATCATTTTTAGTCTCAGAAAGTTTATAATTGTTTTTATGATATGTAAGGTAGACTTGATTTTCAACAACAAGTAGTAACTCCACATGATCATTGCTTCTTTCTTTAAATAGAAGCTAAAGTTTTCACTGAAGACACAAATCAAGCGTTGGTGATGCTATATTCAAATTATTCGGGATTATGCTCAAGTTTAATTGGTTCCTCCTATAAAAAAAAAAGTTTTCTTTTCCAGAGAAGATGAGGATGACATTACAGCATTTCCTGTTGTCAAGGAGACAGGAGACAAACTTATTGAGACTGGTATTAACACCTTGCAACGGACTTTATTACTCAAAAAGGAGGTTGAAGTTGATAGAGTGCAGGCAGAACTTGAAGCTAAGAGACATGAGTTCAAACAAAGAATGGAGGCGTGTGCACAACGTCAGATTGAAATACAGAAAAAACAACAAAGGGTGTGTAGCTCATTCCTGCCTTGAAAACAAAAGAGTTGACATATTTTAAACCAATGTTTATCTGAAAAGATTGAAACTTTGCAGTGAATATATATCTTTTGCTCTAGATATATTGATAACATTTTGAACATTATAAATCTAGGGTATAATTTTCAAGAACATTTATAGCAAAAGATGATAGAATTTGATTTTTTTAAACTTAAATGGAGTCTCCATCTTGAAGGCACCAGGGCAGATGCTGTTTTTGAAAAACTGGAAGTGTTTTATTGAAAAATCAAACCTTAAATCTCCTCAAGTGGATGCATTGCCTTAACTGCATTAAATGATAAAAAAAAAACAACAACTGTAGTTGTGAACATTTTGACTTTACAAACATTTCAATCTTTTTTTTTTTTCAGATGAAAGACAGAGTTTCCAAGTTTGAGAACTTTTTAAAAGAGAATGAGCTGAAGAGACGAAGAGCTATACAGAAATATCAGACAGAGGTGAAGTTAAAAGAGCAGAAAACTAAAGAGCTTGAACAACTTCAGGAAGATATGGCCGCTGTAAAAGACTTGTAAGTAATAAATATGACATTACAGTATACTTTCTCTTGTGATCCTAAACTCTAACGTTATAAATTTATCAAGTGAATTTGCCCATCATCCAGTTTGGACAGACCCATTTGCTCATATAGTGATACAGACTGAAAAGTTGCTGACTGAAAAAATGAACAGTGTAGGCCATGTTCAGACTTTACAAATGTGTGGGCTGATAAAAGTCTGCAGTGTTCATGTAGGCAAAACAGTTTTGCAAAGTATGGTGAAGAAGAGAAATTATATGTCCAAATTGCAGGTAGAAGTATGTTTTCTGGATATCAAAGATTGCTTTATTATTACAAACAATGGCTATTTGCAAAATCTAGAAGAACACTGATAGTCAGACCTTAGTTCAGAAATTAAGAATTTCACATCTTAGCTCAGACATTAAGAATATCAGATGATTTGATATATTTTTGGTTCTAATTAAGTTTTCAGAATTCAAGTACTTTCTCAATGAAATTATTTCCATATACTATATAGCTATATTATATCTGAAATCTTACAGTCTTGGCAAACAGTTTATTAAAACCTTCATTTTCTACCTTTATCAAATCTTTGCCCATTAAAATTGTATGATTTATTGCTCTGTATCTTTAGAATATATCATAAAATTTTATTCAGTTAGGATTTAAAATCAGTTCAGAGTGCATTAGAGTGAGTCAAGTTTATAATATACTAACTGTATCAATATTTATTTAATAATTTATTATTACTTAAATATTTCAGGTTAGCAAGATTAGAGAGAAAAGTATTGAGGTACAAGAAATTTGAAGATTATCTATTACGTGTAATAGATGTGATGCCTGAAGATTACCTTGCTGCCTCGGATGATAAAATGAAGGGCCTCATGTCTCGCCATCGGACCCTTAGTGATTCGAATGTACATCTAGTCAACAAACTGGAATCCATGTCAGATGAGGTAGTACTGTTCTTGGAGTGTTCATTTTACAAAAGATGTCTAGCACTCTCATTTATTCATTCATTTATTCATTCATTCATTCATGTTCATTTATTCTGTCAATTAACTTTAAACGATTTATCTGTCTTTAAGTATTTTGTTTCTGGAGTGGCAGTGCATCAGTTTCAAGCTACATATTTGAATATTTAGTGATGCCAAAATGTGGGTATGTGTTTAATATGGTGAAAGTTTATCGTTTCAATTTTCAGCTTGAAACATTAAAAGCAGAACTTGACCAGATGAAAACGGCTCACAATAAACAAGTGATTTCTATCAACAGTGAATTATCAAAACTACAACAACAACATGAAATAGAAAGTGATGCCAACCAGAAAATGGAGAATAAATATAATCTTACTAAAGGAGGTCTGAGAGATAGGGTAGGGAGAAGATACTAACTTGTGGGAGATCTGCTTTTTCAGTGAAAATTGAACTAAAACCGTGATAATTCTTGCATAAATATCAGTTTTTGTATTGCTGAATTATTAAGCTACATGTATTCAGTGATTGAGGATCATAACTACAAACCACTTTTCCATTTTGACTTTGTTTGAAAGTTTTTTTATGAGGTCTAGCACCGGTTCTACCCAAGAATGGTGGTTTTAAAAACTGTTCATACTGAAATGTTGTTTATGTAATTATGGTAAAAGAGTTAAACCTTAATTTAAAGCTTCCATGGATTTCATAGCATCAGTTGACTTGGCACTAACTAAATACTTCACAGTCTATGTCATAGACTCAAAGATTACATTTTATATTAAAAATATTGGAGACAAGGTTATTTGTTAAGTGACAAGATATTTATGATTGTTAATTGAATTTTCAATTATCTTACAGAGGACAGAGTTAGGGGTTATAATGATGGCCATAGATAACATAGCAGAGATCTGTCACAAGAGACTAGATATTCCTGTACAAGAAATGTCATTAGAAACTAAACTTCATAGAATTAGGGTAAGTCAGGCTTTCTCTCTTTCAAATCAACAAAGCTATTGGAATAATCCTATACTTTAAGATTTATAGATACATTTTAATCATGCTTGCAGTACTTGGAGATCAGCTCATTTCTTTGAAGTTTCATTTTGATGTTTAAAAAGAACAAAAGGACTTTTTAAAATTTTGTTTATTATCTGTGTAATGTTTTTTTTTTCAAGATGAACATAGCCATAATTTTGAAAGTCTGTCAAAACCCATTATTCAAGAAAACTTGTATTTTTGGCCTTTCAGGACTATGTAAATGACCAGGCAGACGTGGCCATTATGGCACGCCCCACTGACGATGACGAATCACCTTCCGGGAGTCGGCGAGGCAGTGTTGACAATTCAAAAAAGTCAAATAAAGTTAAAAAGAAAGTGAAACTAAATGGATAGCTGTAATACAAAAGTAGACAGACATGTATTTAAATAATAATGATGTAAATTTCAATTGAATGAAGTGCTGGAGTTAAGGAGCTGCTTGAAAATGAGGGATCGTTGTTTCAAGGCTAAATCTGTATACTCTTGCTTGTAGACTAATATCACCGACGACTGAACTGGTGGGGTAGCATGATATTGTATCAGTTAAATATGAGGCAGGGACACAAAATAGTTTGTAGTATTTTTTCCCTGATACAGTGAAGAATTTTAAGGTTACGAGAATTTGTAGTTATGTCGAAAAGAGAAGTAAAATTTGAAAATGGTGTATTTGTTTTGCAGTCAGCATTAGTCATGTAGGGGCATTGACAGATAAGTAGAACTAAGTGTCTTTAAGGGTAAGTTTTTGATTTTGCTCATAGTGAGTGAGTGAGTTGTTACAGAATTTTCTTCTTTGCTTCCCTGACAATAGTATATATATATTTTTTTATGACAGCTGTTGGGTGTAGTTGTTGTTGCTGTTGTTTTTATACTGCCAGCTTTTATTTTTCATACACCGACTGCTATAGAGCTCTTCGTGCCTTGTGATATGTTTTCATTAAGAATACATTTGACACAGAACTGTAGTATTGTTGTCTTACCTATTGTTTTGAAACACACATTTTAGGATACATATATAAGAATAATTAAGTCACCTTTATTTGAATAAGAATATTGAAGAATCACAAGAAATCATGTTTAATTTCCATTCACAGTTTTAAATACAAATATGTCTGTTTGGTGACTGCAGAACTACTTTTTTGTTTCTGTATGTAGGGTTAAGTACAGAACTATTGTAACCTTGTATTATAGGAGGTACAATAGCTTTGCTCTGATCATGGACATAATCAGGTGTAACAGTCTTCCAGATGAAAGATACCATGCATTGATAACTGTTTTAACATTTCTAGTTTCACCTCAAAAATGAAAAAAATTACACACAGTAGTGCATTTAAAAGGGAATGAAGTTGAAAATAGCAAATGATGTATTTATTTTACATCCTAGATATTTTTTAAGATTTTAACATTTTCAATATTATTACAATATTATTATTGTGTTTTAATGTTAATTTTGTCTGAAATGTTTTCTTCATGTATAAGATTTGCATTACTGTCTAATAAAGTGAATAATATATTTTTTCTTCATATTTCATATACCAGTACACTAAATAGATAGATAGAAGCAGACATTATGTCAATGTTTTTCCAAAAAGATTATTCCAGATTTATCGTTGCAGTGAGGTGTATACTATACAGGCATTGTACAGCCAAACTTACTATGCAGAAATTTTGACAAATCACATTTGAACATACGAGGTATCCCTTTGTACACATACATGTTTGTATGTATGAACCAGTGCTAATCACATATATCTCAATTGTAAAACAGTAACTGATCTCAAATACGAGCAATGCCGGCAGGTGCCAATGGTAGGCTGTAGATACTTTTCAGAAATAATGTTATATTTGAATATGAACAACAGAAATACTTTGAATTGAAACTGGAGTATGTTGGTAAAATGATGATCTGCAGTTACTTGTCAGAGGAGGTGAAACTAGAGCTATCACTTCTAATCAATAGTCCTAGAATTGTGGATGTTGTTGCAGTCAAAAGATTTTGCTATGATGGGATGTAAAACAGTAGTGCTGTGACTGTTACAAATACTGTTATTATACAACCATCATAGGTGTACATATGTGCATGTATGGACACTTTAAATGACCATAGGATCTGGTTGCACAGATACAAAACATCTCAATCGGCTGTAATTGTAACACTTACATACTCACAACATTAATGTGATGGTCTCTAAATATGAAAGGTGAGTGAAAATTTTTAAGTGTTTTAAGTATAAGAATGTGTGTCTTATTGAATTTTCCAAGGAAAAAGAGGCATATTTTTGCAATAAAGATGACAGCCATGTAACTTGTCCTACTGCTGTAGCTTGACACTAAACGGAAGTAGTGGAAGGCTGAAAAAATATGTTCAGTATTGACAAAGATATTAATGCAAATTATAATAATTTTTATAGGTTGAAAACATGGCATAATTTTGAAATAAAGAAGAGTTATGTAACTTGTGGTATTTATGTATATTTATCATTATGAAGAGGCAGTGCAAGTAAGAAGATAATATGTAATACTACAGATATTTGAAAAGTTTTTGCACACAAGGGAGCTATGACAATACCACAATTGTTTTTTTCAAAATAAGGTGAACTAAAAATAATGTCAGATGTTTGCAACTTTCAAGGCATATTGACATATTTGGGTGAGCTGTCTGATTTAAAATTACCATGAAACCTAATTTGGCAGCAAAAACAACATATGGTGTTTTCCCAAGCCCACTTTTTAACAACAATTACAACTAACCTTTGATATAAAAGATGACCTTTATACAGAACAAGTCAGTACACCTGTATAACACTCCAATCAGAATGAATTAAGAAATATTTTTAGATTTCATTTAGAATATCTTTTAAAAACTTACAATCTAAAAGATGCCTTCATAAGCTAATATAATGTTATGTTAGCATTTAAATGTCACTTGTATCAATGACATATGTTTCTTTTAGTACTGCTAGACCCTAAGGTAAGTTTTACAGGTTTCCTTAAAGGCATATTTGACATAATTACCAATGTCAAGGGCCAGCAATCAGCTAGCTAGCACTGGTTAAAACAAGAATCAGAACATCTGTAGAAGAAATTAGTTTATGGATGATGTCAGACCTGTTGTTGTCCTTACAGTTAAGCCAAATAGGAATTGAAATTTTCCCATAATGCACTACTGCATAAATGATTCTTTGTCCTTACCCATATTTATAGTGATGTTTCATGATTTTGGATAAATCTAACAAAAAGTTTCAAGATGAAAAAATGACAGATTTTGTTTACACCATGATTGACCTTGACCTTTGGTTTACTGGAACAATAAATTGCCAGGTGATTATAACCATGCCAAAGTAAACCGACGGTTCCTTGACATGCCATAGTATGGCATTGAGATACTGATGTCATGTTAAACTTGATGCAATATCTGGTACTGTAAAGGTAGATTGTGTTCACATTTTATTATTAATATACCAGTATTCTCAAAGAATACAGTGACTACATAAAATGTGTAACTTGTTACCTTCAAAAGATTAACTCAGAATGGAGAATGTTATGGCAACTTGAAATAAACAAGCACATTCAGTTGTTGTACATCTATGGTCTGACAGGTCACCTCATTAGATAACCTATATAGAATAAGGAAAATTACTCATTTAGTTTAGGTCTTTAAAGTTACCTTAAGAAAACTGTGACATAGATTGGCAACAGACAGAAAACTGCAATACCATTTGCTTTTATGAAACAAATCTATTAATTTGTTTGCACATGCTATTTTATCTATTGATAAATTCAATTTTATTGAAAAAGTTTACTCTGAAAGTTTTTCTTTAAGGAATTGTTGGTTCTTTAAGATGTTCTGTTTGAAACCTTACAAAACTGATAGATTATTTCTATCCCAACATTCTTATTGGAGGTATAATGGACAATTTCACTGCCTAGCCAATCAGCTGGCTTTTCTGACAAGCTGGTGAAGTGTCCATTTCTAGAACTGAAGGTTTCTGACATAATCCAGCTCTTGACAAATGCACTTTTTGCAAGAATGTCTTGATATAAGACCTTTATTAGCCCTTGACACTGTAGGCAATAGACTGCCTTTCCAACCAGAGAATACCAAGATCTGCCGCCACATCCTTGTAGTCAGATCATGGTCTGAAGTGTCCATTATTTGCCATTCAGTCAGTAAATTTTCAATACGAGCCCCCATAAACAATTGATGGATTTGTCCAAATTAAAAAAGATGTCCATTTAAGGTATTTAGCCTGGTAAGGGTTAAGTTACCTTCAAGGGGCAGATGTGGTCCAGTGGTAAAGCACTGGACTGGTATACCAGGGGTCTCAAGTTCAATCCCCCGCTCCTCAACTAACATTACTAATAGTCTCAGGTCCCATGTATCAGTGCTATACACTGAGCATGTAAAAGAACCAGGGGTGTCTCTGGAATGGGATGCTCTCTTCAGGGGGCATCAGTCATATGGGCAACCGGTACCGATGGTAAATAAGCTCAAATAGAGAAATAGAGTTACCTTCAACTGAGATAAGAAATTATGTATGAACAAACAAATCTTTTACTGATTACCTAATTTCACAGAATATGAGTATTTTAACACAAAAAAGTCTGAACAACTGTATCTGCATACAAATTAACAATGCCTTACAACAACTTCAAATTCAACCTGAATATGTTCATATAAAACAAAAATTACAAGTTTTTTTTTTTCATTTTTAATGATCAAAACAAAATCACAATATTGCTGGTAATCTTCAAAAACATGTAAACATTGAAGAGGGCAATTCTAATAAAACAACTTCTATTGGTTCTGAATTTCATTAATAATATCACAGTATCAGAATTTTTTTTCTGGTTCTATAATTTATTTTCATTATTTCTTATACATTAACTCTGAGCCTTATAAATGAAAGTCAACACTGGAATTCTGACCAGATCCAATCTAAATCCATTACTGACTAAATGCATTTTTATTTTCATATAGTAAAGCTTAAGGGAGCCATACTGCTAAAAAAATGAAATCGATATTAAATGTGTTCAAAATAACCTGGATGGGGCACAGAAAATTTATTGTGCTTGATCTGAATTTAATACATGTACTTATCACCATAACAACACACAAAAACTATTCCCATGCTAACTGAACAGCATCTGAAAACTTAATCAGTTATTTTTCTTTACATAACTTCAAATTTGAATGGCCATATGATTTTAATGTTGGTATGCACGTTAACTTTGTACACACAAGCACTACAGCCTTTACGGTGTATACATAATAGTATGAACTCAGATTTACACTGATCTTCACTGTCCCCATTAACTAATGTCGAATTCTGGTTTTCATAGATCAGAGCTCACAAATTTTCTAAAATGAAAAAAGTTTTACTTTTTATAATGGTATGAAACAATAAGCTTTGATTAAAAACAATATGAGGTATGGTATTAAAAATAAGTACGGTAGTGAAAAATATACTTTCTAAGGTTCTAGTTTTTGGCAAAATTCCCTTAAATGGCACATTTGTGTTGAACACTTCATTTCATTTTTATACTTTCATTCCAACCAGGCAACATAAATCCCAGTTTAAAAGGACACAATTTTATGTAAATGTGTTTGGTCATCCTGAAATGACAGTGTAACTAACATGACATAGAAGTTTTGCACTGCTTTTGCAATATCATGCCATATTTTTCTATGATTTAGTGTGCTAACAGGCAATATATTTCTACAGTGTATGTATTTTTTTTTTTTGAAATGCAAATACTCCCAGCAAACCAAAGAGACTTCCTTTATACAATAATTAACTTTGATCTTGTAAGAAGTCCTATGAATCATAATAATTTAAGCACAGCTTGTGAAGAAAGCTGACTAGCTAGGAACAAATGCCTTTATACATGTAAACAACTGTGTACCACCTTGCTGAAACGAAACACAAGGTCTGTATACCCACAGTATATTTTTTATACATGATGACCGATAAAAAACTCCAACAACAATTTAATACGGGTACAACTGTCAATGGACAACTTGATGAAATCAAAGCAGAAAGCAGGATTTTGATGAATAGAAACAGTATTTTTAGTAAGATAAGGGACAAATCATATGCCAGGAAAATCAACTTTCTCTGAAAGAGGTGCAATAACTTCAAAAGATAAGCTTTAACTGAAAGGCATAATTTAGAGTTGTTATCCATTCCTAAATCAACTAGAAATGGGTTTTTGATTGAACAAAAACATATGTCTCCCCCCAGCCAGTTGCTGCAGGCAGTATTGAGTCAGACGATTGTAAAATAAGGGGGATATTTTTGTCAAATGTACATGATGAACAAGAAACTCATACTCTGTCAAGAAAGGATTGAGCAGAAACCTTGTTTCATATTGTACAAAATGGTTGTATTCATTCAGTCTAGTACCTGTAGCATGTTGGAATCATGTCGATGGCAGTGCTGTTACATAGATATCGGCAAAAAACATGAAGCCAGTTACAAGGTGTCTTCTTCAAGCACTCAAGTTTAATCTATTTCCATTGATAAGGAGAAAAGTTACATCATGATAGCTGTAGTATGTTGGAACTACTCCTACTATGTTGGAATTTGACATTTAACCTCCAAGTGTGACCTTGACCTTGGGACACCACTTCCGCAAAGTGGGTTCTGCACATCGCCTTGATGAGTTGAACATCTGACCCAAGTTTCATAAAAATCCTTCAAGGGCTTTGGAAGATACAGAGCAGACACGATTTTGTGACGGACAGACAGACGGACGGACAGACAGACGGAGAGACAGACAACCAGGGAAAAACAATATGTCTCCCCCGATGAGGTGAACATCTGACCCAAGTTTCATAAAAATCCTTCAAGGGCTTTTGAAGATACACAGTGGACACGATTTTGTGGCATTTGACATTTAACCTCCAAGTGTGAACTTGACCTTGAGACACCACACCCACAAAGCGGGTTCTGCATGTCGTCTTGATGAGGTGAACATCTGACCCAAGTTTCATAAAAATCCTTCAAGGGCTTTTGAAGATACAGAGCGGACACGATTTTGTGGCATTTAACCTCCAAGTGTGACCTTGACCTTGAGACACCACACCCGCAAAGTGGGTTCTGCATGTCACCTTGATGAGGTGAACATCTGACCCAAGTTTCATAAAAATCCTTCAAGGGCTTTTGAAGATACAGAGCGGACACGATTTTGTGGCATTTGACATTTAACCTCCAAGTGTGACCTTGACCTTGAGACACCACACCAGCAAAGTGGGTTCTGCACATCGCCTTGATGAGGTGAACATCTGACCCAAGTTTCATAAAAATCCTTTAAGGGCTTTGGAAGATACAGAGCGGCACGATTTTGTGACGGACAGACGGACAGACAACCGGGGGAAAAACAATATGTCTCCCCCATTTTTGGGGGGAGACATAAATATGTCAGATATAATAGTTCGGTTTACTAGTAATACAAAGCAAAAATTTCAATTAAAATGTCCAAAATTTCAAATATCTAGCCTAAATGGAGTTTGTGCCAGAGTGGTATATCATTTTCAAACATGAGGTAAAAAATCTTATAAAGTGTATGTTCAAGAACACAAGGTTAACAAAAATATGGCTTCCTTTGTAAAGAAATCACCCTGATATATCTTTCATACATACAAGAAGTTACAAATACTTGTAACTTTATATCTATATTCTTTAGTGTATAGATAAGTTTTCCATATTTAACTTCTAACTTGACCTAAACATATATCTTATCAGAAGTATGACTCACAGAGCAAACTTTTGAACACTTTTCACATATTCTCTATCAACATACAAAATAAATATAGGCACAACACTAAAACTCAACAAAAACAAGTTCTTGGAGATCAATAATTTTTTATGTGCTAACACATATTAAAACATCTTTAACTGACAACTTAACTTTTTAAAGTGCACAAAACTGAGTAAACAGATAAACTAGCCACACAGTTCTCCACAATCTCAGACTGTCTTGGCATGCAGATTTCTTGCATATAATTTTTATGCATAGCTTGGTAAATTTTAGAAAATACATACAAGTGAAATTTAAAAACTCAACAAAATTGCTAGACTTTTGTTTCTATGTTCTGAGCAAGAAGTTGTTGTTGTTGTTCTGCTGTCAGCTGCTGCTGTTGCTGAGGAGTTAACTGCATTTGTTGCCCTGTCAACTGTAAAACCTGTTGACCTTGACCCTGACTTTGAAGTTGAGACAGATGTCCTTGACCTTGTAACTGTTGCTGAGCACCAACTTGCTGACTCATCACCTGTTGCTGTTGCTGTTGGCTGGATGCCAAGTGCAAGACAGGAGAAGAATACAAAAGCTGCTGGGAAACAGGTACTTGTGCACTGCTTTGCTGGGAGCCTAGAGCTTGAGGTTTAGAGACCATTTGACCTTGGGTCATTAAAATATTGGGATGAGACACAACATACTGGGCTTGACTTGGCTGTTGCTGCTGTTGTTGCTGCTGGTACAACTGCTGTAGCTGCTGATAGTGGTGTTGCTGCAACAACTGCTGATAAGCCGCCGCTTGCTGCTGCTGATACTGCTGCTGAAGGGGTGACATTTGCTGCTGCCTCTGTTGTTGTTGTCTTAGAAGCATATACTGATACTGTAGCTGTTCTTGACTAGATAACTGTTGTTGCTGTTGCTGAAATTGTTGTTGCAACTGCTGTTGTTCTTGCATGTGTAAAAGCAGTCGTCGTTGGGCTAACTGTTGTTGTTGTAATTGTCTCTGATATTGCAAAATGTTCTCATTTTCATACATGGTACCCTGATCATGTTGAAATAAACCATTATCACTTGACTGAACTGTCTGATCACGCACTGGTTGACTTTGACCTTTGGCACTAGCGGATGAATTTGACCTTGACACTTGTGCACTACTCGTAACAGGTGTCTGTCGGTCTTTCTCATTATTTGTTCTACTCTGGTTATCACTGTCCTCTATAGACATTTCCTGTCTACGTCTCTCTAGTTCCCGATTTAAAGCTGTACGATACCTCTCATAACTCATCACAATCTTTTCAAGTTCTTGCTTACAAAGACGATTCAACATAGCATCAAAGGTTTCCATTTGATTCAGCTGGAACAAGTCCCACTGAAATAACGAAAAATCTTTCTTTAGTTTCAGAATGTTTCAGAATCTTAACAATAAACACAGTTCCATGTTTTACACAGTTAAAAGTTTCAGTACATTTTGGACAACCACTTCTCTTCAAAAAAAAAAAAAAGCAAAAAAATGTATAAAACTAATAATTACATCTTGTGTACATGAGTAAATATTGTACTTACATAAAGGTCAAGTTCGTAAATAAATTCAGATACAGAATTTAATAATGCACTTACAGCAGCACAAGTTTATAAACTATTTCTGAAACTGGAAATTAAATGGCCTTACTTTTAATTTATGATCATGCTCAGGCGGCGCTTTTGCATAGACACATAACCATTCTGGTATCTCTACAACAGAAGAACAAATCATAAATGTTACAAGAAAAACTCCACAGTGAGAGGAACATAACTAATTCAAAACAAGGAACTTTCAGGCATGGAGTTATATCCCTTTGAAACTTGACAGAAGAAACTGTCAGCCCTTTAGTATTCATATTTAACAAGAACAAAATGCATTTCATATCAATGAAGCTGTCAGTATTTTTTATAATATTCCATAGCTTACTAAAACATTTCAAAGACCCTGTATACTGAAGTTTTTATGCCATAAAAGCTTGTTAAACATCGAGAAGAACATGTGACCTTGACCTTTAAGCTGGACACCTGATTCTTGCACGCAACATGTCTTCATCATGTCCAACACATTTATGCCAAGACATTTTAAAATACATCCAGGAATGACAGAATTGTTGACTGGACATGACCATCAATGCACTTTTATGAAAATTTCCTTTCAATCCAAGTGTAACCTTGACCTTTGACCTACAAACCTCAATGTGCCACACATTTATGCAAAATTATTTCATAATCCATCCATGACTGACAAAGTTAAGGACCGGACAAAAAGCAGACAGACAGACAA
This sequence comes from Cyclina sinensis, assembly GCA_012932295.1. NCBI lineage: Eukaryota > Metazoa > Mollusca > Bivalvia > Venerida > Veneridae > Cyclina > Cyclina sinensis. The sequence continues at coordinate 17,705,146 of JAAONU010000011.1, forward strand.
TTCAAAAACTATATCCCTCCCTTTGGGGGCATAAAAAAACAACAACAACAAAATCTATAAATACTATGAAGAATGTTATTTGTGCAACTAGAACTAAAGTCCTGAGAATTAAGTTTATACCTGTGTTAAGATACGGATTCGCTGGTACAAGGTTTCCACGAGGCTGAGTTTGTGATGTCACAGGCAGTGGGTTACTATGGTGACCAAACTGATAAGCCATCACTGAAGAACATGGATGAGCATACTGGGCTTGCTTTGTATAATGACTGAAAAGAAATCAAGCACCATTAAGCACAAATTTATTCAGTAGGATAGTTGTACTAAGTTACGATGTATCACCTTAACTGACTATTTATATCACTTGATGATATGTGAACTAATCAACTCTTTACCCTGAATATCAAAGCAAACTTCATTAATACGCATAGCCTCATACTGTTAAAGCTTTTCCATGAAAAATTTAACTATTTCCCTGGTACCACTTTTATATGATAGACAATTTTGGTAAGTTTAGTAGGAAAGACAAACTGAGCAGGGATACAACAAACAAAATCTGGAAGTGGTTTTGAATGGTAAAGTCTATACTAAAGCTGTACTTGTTGCTCCATTTCATTCCCTATCCTTTACAACAGAATGTCATTCATCAACTCTTGTTTAGAATGAAAAGAATCTTGTTATTCCTGTAATAGAAAAAAGTCAGCTTTAATATTTGATAATTTGACTTACTTTACGTAATAAACACCAAATTCCTTGGACTCTATTCTGTGCCAGCCTGTGGGTAAACTCTCTTTCTCCAAGGGATGGCTCCAGTGGGTTGTCTGAGTATTGTGGTCAATGTAATACTTACGTCCACGCACTGTCCAGTCAACTGACCAGCCACCAGGTAATGGCAAATCCTCATGACCAATGAAGTTGGAACTGCCTGCAAAGATAGAAATTTATCATAAAGCACTTTGTAGTTGTGCTCTTCCTGAATATGTTTCTTTCATCTTTCAGCTATCAACTGTTTCAAGGATAGGGAAGGTAAGACTATGGTAATCTACACATATTATATGGTCACAAAACTGAATTCCTTGATTATTACTCAGTTTTATAATGAAGGGGTTAGTCCTAGGAGAATAGTTTAGGTGATTTGGTAATAATCATTTCAACTGCTGCATATCAGAAGCTGCATAAGATAAGTATTCTTATACACATGTTTCATGATATAAAAAGATACATATGCAGGGCTTTTTGGTAATCATTTTGGGAACATGAAAAAAAAACTGTCACATTTTGGACTTTTTCTGCAGTTCTTCAAAATTCAACTTGACTGTTTATTCATTTCTTTTATGCTCTAGCAAATTTTTTGGCAGACATTAAGTAGCAGACATTTCATTTTTCTCAACAAAGAATGGTTGTTGTTATTTCCAGTACTTTTAGGGCTTGCTCTTGGAATTTTTTCATCCTGACTGGGAAAAAATACTTTCTGACTGAATAGCAGCTATAAAATTTCCTGAATCACAGGACAAAAATTACATTAATCTGGTATTAAAATGACCAAGTAACAGTCAGTGGACAACTGAAACAAGGTTGAAATGGAGCCCAGTATTTACCTGTTATATCTTAAAACCATATACACAGGTAAAACTTCATGGAAGAACAATCTACTCTTTCAATACATTCTGGGTCATCTATTATAAGAAAACACTATAAACCTACTTTTGTGTGTGTAATATAATGCTGTAAGTGGAAACAGTATGAACTTTCTGATATTTTATGAAGATATATTTCATTATAATAGATTTTATTCCCACAATTATAATTCAAGGTTTATAAATAAAATTCCAAGCCAAATGTTGATGCAAGTATTCTTTGTGACTGAAATAAAATATTTTTCAAACAGTCTACAAAATAAAAAGAAAATAGCTATCAACAATGTAGACTATATTCAAACTGTAATAACGTAGTCTATATCTATACAAGTCGGAAAAATGTTTTTTTTTTTTTGTTTTTTTTTTTTTAAATAAAACCCTTTAATTATGCCAGGAGAAATATCTTAACATATTAATGATGAACTAAAACTCCTTGAATGCTTAGTTTTTCCCCCCACAAGTTTACCTCAAATAAAAAATACTGGTATCAGAAATTTTGGTACCAATAGATTGAAAAAGTAGAATGTGCATTATGTGTAATTGTTTCAACAACATTGTTTCTGTCCTGATAGTAAAATATTTATTTTTATTAAATATTCAAATGACATTGTAACTGCAAGAGTTTATTCTTTTTGGGAAAATACCATATTTGAATTTTAAAAATGGTAATATATTTTTTCATTTATTCTAATTCAGAGGAAAACTTATCATTTTTTAAAGGAAAAAAAAAACAAAAACAACATCAAAACTGTCAAAACCTGAATGATGTGTGCCCAATCAGTGAGTAATTACAGACCTGTAAACAAACTGATAATCTGTCAATGGATGATTGAATACTGATTGACAGTTAAGTAAACACTTTCCTAATCTGTTTGCAAGCCCACTAACTACAAACAATAAAGCTGTACAGTTCTGTAATTCACACCTCAATGAATTTAATGATAGTCAAAGCATGCCAATTTATGACCTAAAGGATTACCCAATCAGGTTTCATTTTTCTGAGAATGTAACAGTACCAACCAATCATTGAAAACCTAACACATTTTGTCTTTAGGATATAATATGAACTTTGAACCTGAAAAATCCATATCAACATTCACTCAAAAGATAATCTGTGCATGAAAATCTACACCTAAGGAAAAGATTAGCAACAGTGGTAAAATAAAATCTGTGACAAGATTTCAACAGAAATTATCACCATTTTCCAATCAGTTGATACAAGATGGAAGATTTGAGTGACATAAATTTAAACTTTGATAGTAAACTTAGTTCAATACCACTGGATGATTTGTACACACCATTGGACAATGAAATAAATAATTGTACCAATGATACCAACATGAGCCGTCCTTCCAGCACACTGAGCTTTGCTTCATGGACGTTCTCACCTATCACAGATGATGATACAAAAGAAACACCACATGATGATGAAGGTAAGATAAACATTTTTTGTTTTGTAAATCAGGGGAAAATTTGATAAATTTCCAAAAACAAAAATTTCTGAATATTAAAAAAAATTCCCTTCAATAATGTGAAAATTGAGTAACCAAAACAGAAATTGAGGAAATTTTATATAACTATTACAGAAATGCCTGCAAACAAAGATCAAATGGCTGCCATTAATAAGCTAATTCACTACATTCTAGAAATGAATTATCTGACTGGATGAAAAATTAGCAAAACTAATGAAATTAAAACAAAGTTATATCTCAGATCAGCTTATTTGTCCAAAAACAGCTGAACTGGCTTTTTGCTCAAAAAGCTCGGACTAATACCACGGACATATTACTATGCCAATATATAGAGTTCATACATGACACGCAGAATATCAGAATGGTAGTGCAGATTAACTCAGAAAGCAAATTTGAGGGGTCAGTGTGCAATATTTGTAAGTGCAAAAAAAAGAAGAAAAACAAAGAGGCATATAGCGCTTTTTCGCATGCAACCCTTGGAAATATATTTGCTTTAAAAGAATTAACACCCTGATTTTGTTTTGACATTCTTTTTATCATTATACTGCCCCTATGATTTTTAGAATTTATTAAATGTATAACATTTTGCCAAAAATAAAAATGACAAAATCGTGCCACATATATGAAAAATAATGTAACAAATTTTTCATACAAGCCAAACTTGTTATTCATCTCTGTTTACTGACATTACCTTTGCATGAAATACTTAAATTTTCTTATTTCTTTTCAGAAGAGAAAAGGCCAGTTCTAGATACCATTCAGCCAGTTCCAAGTACACACACAACCAAAACCTGTGACCCAGTCCAGTATTTTTCAAAGCCAGCACAGCTTCAGCAACAACAACAGTATACCAGTCCATCATGTGAGTTTGTTTACCCTAACACTATAACATATCATCAATCTGTTAATATACATAACTACATAGGAAACTACTGTATAGGTGCCCCAGTTTGGAAGCAAGAACACATGTGGGATCGTTCAGTTCCAAGTCACACACCATTCTTGGATAGACCAGATGTACCTCATTCAGAGCACAATGATCCACTTGCTAATCTAGCTGGCCTAGAGCTTACAAGATGTTCCACACCAGAGTATCTCATGGCACTTAACTCTCTTAATCAACTGGATTCCCCACCGAGACCGAATCATTCTGCAGCAATGAGCTATAATTGTACTGCATCGTTTGAGGAATCGGTAAACAAATCTTTGAACAGTGTGAAACAGGACAGTGGATATAATTCTGATTTGAATGCCTCACCTGTGATACAGATTCAGGATGGAAATGTTAAATTAGTGCGAGGAAAACAAACATCAACACCACAACCTCCACCAGTACAGAGAATGACTAACATACCTCAGTACAACAAAGAAAACATTATACCTACTACACAACAATTCGTTCAGCCTAACTTTCCAGCTCTAGTGGGTGGATTTCACCAGAAACATAATCCGGATATTGGAATAAACAATGTGTTAATGCAATCTGGAAGCTATCTTCAATCAACTCTACAAAAATCTTCAACAGATCATTCAAAATTAGATAAAGCTGAACCAAAATTCAAAACAATGGCTGACTACCAAATGGCTAAGAAAGCTAAGTCTGAATCAACAAGAGCTGACAAAGCTTTGAAACGAAAGTGTGAAACAGAAATATCTACTGACAATAAACGACGTCGTCACAACGAACCACTGAATAACCAAGCACTGAATGTCATGAACAGCTGGTACGAGGAACACTTAGAAAACCCATATCCAACAAAGGCGGAGAAGGAAGAACTTGCTAAACGAGGTGGAATAAGTCTCGGTCAGGTGAAATCTTGGTTCGCTAACAAACGGAATCGTAGCAACAACACACGTCCAAAGAAACAAAAGAAGGAAATGGAAGGGCGTTTACTAGATATTTGTCATCAGCTTGCTCGTGATGCAAGCAAACCCATCAAAGACAATGCCTACTATATACAACAGCTATCCTCAATTTTAGACACTACAAAATATTATTAAATATGAATTAACATATGGTATACATGCTGACAGACAATGTGCTACGTTATAAAGTGTTGCAAAATATTGCGTACATATCTTTCACAATTATGTCTTGTTATATTTTAAACACTGATTTAAATTGACACTCAGTTAAGCTTCAGTAGTGATAGAAAATATATTTTCTCATTTCATCATAACATAAATTGTGGAATCATTTGCCTCATTCAAGTTCTGACATGTGATAGATAATTTTATGAAGAATGTGATAGGTCTTTCATAAAATATGTGATATCATACAACTTATTTATGATTTTTCTCTGTGATAAATAACCTTCATCATTCATAATTTCATCAATGGTTAATGTGCAATATATATGTTTCATGTGTTTCAGTAATTTGTGTAAGTCTGAACTTTGGATTTTTTCTACTGTACCTTTTTCTATTTATTCTTTTTGGTACTAACTACTCCATCAACTTTTTTTTCCAATGGCTGACACTACTTCTAGAAAATGAGAGTACACCAGTATAAAATAACAATTAATATATAAAATGAAAAAAAAATCTACTTCATGGGGTAAAAAAGAATACTGAAATGTGTTATTGTTTTGTTAACTTTTTGTTAAATATCAATGTGCTAATGTTTACTTTGTGCTAATATGTAAATACTTTGTATCATATGTGAATGTATTTATTTCTGTATGTATTTATTTCTGTATGTGTCTAACTGACAAGTCTTTCTTATAACATTTAAATTAAGAAAATCTTGCTTGTCTGAAATGAATTGCATTTGATTTTTATAATAAACTGTGTAAATGAAATTTCAGTTTCTCATTAATTTATTTACTCAGTCAGGTTGTAGTAGAAGTGGTCCATACACAAGGGGTAAACACAAGATTCCCAAGCCAAAGGCTGCTGGTTCAAATCTCAACAAAGGTGATCCTTAAGTGGCTTTTAGCGTTCTTCACTTATGGTGTATCCACCGACTTTAACCCAGTTACTTGGTGGGACTTATTATTTTCTTGGCACCTAAATGTCCAGAGCCTCCCTAACCCTTTTGATGTATGCAGTAACAGGACATCTTAAGGGCATAAACTTTTTGAAAATTTTAAATACTCTAATTTAGAGATGCTCAAATGGATGTCAAGTGAAATCTTAAAGCAAAACCCATGAAACACTCACTGGCTAGTTAGAGAGTGCCTTTACCTTGTCAAAAAAAGAACAACAAATTTGTTTTTGCTGAGAAGGATGTAGAAGCAATAAATAGTAACAGATTACAAAACAGAAATATCAGAAAACAGAAATGCTAAAAGCTGGATCCACGAAATGTCTGACAATAAGTTACAGATTTAAGTTTTCAACTTCAAAGGTATAATAATTTATTTTGTACTCATTTCACCTGTTGAGTTCAAATTGCAAAACAGTATCAGAACTAAAAAGTATGCTAAAGGCAATAACTCTGCAAAACATGATTGTGTAGACACCTGTCATACAATTTTCATACCATGCACCCACTTACTATTATCTATGTAACTTAAGCTATAGACTTCAAACTTTTTACCACAGAGAATAAAAATATTTTAAAAATTATGATAATAAAAAGGTTATTTAAATTTCTTTGAGCAAGCCATCTCACTATTACCAAAGAGTGTTTCTCAAAAAAAATAATAAAGTAATGAGATTGACAATTTATCTTCTGTATTAAACAATGGGCAATAACTCTGTAAGGAGTTATTTAAGACTTCTGCTTGCATAATTCTAAACTGGTTATCTACTTTTATCTAGATAGAACCTTAAATGGTTATCAGTTATCAATGCACATGTAATCTGACAACGGGAAGTAACTAAGTATCTATTCTTACAATTACAGTTTCAAACACACTTAAATCTGTTGTAGAATAGTTATATTGAAAAGTGGAAAGAGCACAGTGTACAAACATATTATAAACTAGAGATGTGTCCACAGGACACGGAGGTTCCACATTTTGCTGTTTGGTCACAAAAACATCCTGTACAATAACAGGTGGGTATAAGGTTTAAAAATGCCAACTATGCTGACCTCCAATAAATTTGCGTCAAAATAAACACATGCTAACAATTTTTCTTTGAAAGTTTCATGGCTCTAGCAGTTATACATTTGGCATTACACAAGACACAAACCGGTCTACGTACGAAAAGCATGACAGCCAGGCAGACGGACAAGGGCAAATCTATATGCACCCATCCAAAAAAGTAGTGGGGGCTTAAAAATCTCATTTAAAACATGGATTAACAAAGGGAAAATAAAAAGATAAGGCCTAAAAATATGTAGGTTTCTAACTCAAAAGAATTTGTGGGAAATTAAGGCATGTTTTTGCAAGGCTGATGTTCAAACTTCAATGTTGACGATAAAAACCATCTACAAGACAGCTACCTGAAGTTGTGACTGTGTGTGCATCAGTGGATTGTGACTGACTGTATGTTTGTTGTGTTGAGAGGTTCTGCTGGGCATAGTGGTTTCTGATATCCTGGTGGTACTGTTGTATCTCATAATCATCATATACCTGCCCAGCCTCACCACTGCTGTAGTTACCCCCATATTGACCTCCTCCCTCATCACCAGGCTCTGTGTTAATAAAAAAAAATGTGAGAAATACATTTACGATAATACAAGAGCAATAAGTGATCACATGTGTCGCCTGATGATAGCCAATTAAACAGTAGCATTCAGAGGTGACTGGACAGTTTGTAGGCTAAAACGCATTTTTTCATTCAAGGGCCATAACTCAGCCAAAAATCATTCAACCAAAAAACCTGTTAGACATGCACAAGTACTTGAGGTAGTGATCAATCCTGTAACATTTCATTTAAATTGCTTGAGTAGTATAAGAGAAGTAGTCCGGACAAACTTTAAAAATAAAAATCATAAAAGGGCCATAACTCTGACAAAAATTATTCAACTGGAAAATGCTGACGACATACAAAACTAGACTTGGTACTGATCATTCTTGTAAAGTTTGGATGAAATTGCACCAATAGTTTCTGAGGAGTAGTCTGGACAAGTTTTGTGACGGACGGATGGACAGACAGACGAAGGAGAAGTGATCCTTATATGTCATGGCTACTTTGTAGCAGGCGACACAATAAAGCCTTCTAAAACTTAACCTTCTTTTTTTGATGTTTTCTTTTACTGAAATCAAATGAGATTTAATACACAGAAACATCGAGAACTTTCACAGATTCAGACAACCACCTAGTAATTAGTATCTGTTTCCATACCTTCTTGGACAACACTGTAAGATCCACTGTGAATATCTTGCTGCTGGTATCCTGCTTGATAACTCTGTGCAGTGCTTTGGGAACCAGCACCTTCATAAGTCATCTCTCCACTGAAATTGGAACCAGAATTTGTTGTATTTCTACTGCTGCTGGTACCTGGTAGAGAACTAGCTGAACCAGACTTAGAAATCCCAGAACCAGCACCTGAAATCCCTGATGAAGAGGCACTAGCCTGGGATGAGAAATGTTTCAAAGCTCTGGCTTGTTCAAGTGAAGCTGAATCCACGCTTAGTCTATACATCTCTTTTGTAATGCCTTGCACTCCAGAATTAGCACTTGAGACAGGTTGAGAATTCACTTGTTGCTGACTTAAAGTTGACTGAGACTGTCTTTGCTGAGAGACAGGGGACTGAGACTGCCTCTCATAGTTTATCACAGCTGATGTACTTGGGACAGATCGCTGAACCTTTTCTGAAGAGTTTGACTCTCTTATTTCTATCTGACTCTGAGGTCTTGAACTTAACTGTTTACTGGCAAATGGAAAGTTTGCAGTAGAACTGACTGTCTGGTGAGGTACGTAAGATGCTGGGGCCTTGACTCCTGATCTACGCTGTCCTGTTGGTGGCTTCACAGGTTGATGGTAGGCTTAAATAGAGCATTCAACTGCACATTAAACAGAAAGAGAAACAAGTCTGTTGAATGGGTTCTAGAAATATTTCTATTATAAAACAATTCTGAATAACTCTTGTTGTTGACACAAAGACAAAGGTAAATGGTTAATTTCAAGCATCTTTCTTAAGAAAATAAAACTTTAAAAATCTAAATCAAGAAACTGTAAATTTCTTACAAAAATTGTACTAACAAGAATGAAACCAATTATACAAAACAGTGATTTTAGTTTCCACTGAAAGCAAGCAGAACTAATCTTAGTGCTGAAACTTACATCTGAGAATCGGTGGAGTGTCTCTCTTTACATACTTCCCAGCTATGCCATCATTGAGGCCAGATGAGTCTTTCTTCTTTGATAACATGATTTCATTCAATAACTCTGCAAAGAAGGTAGTAAAGAAGTGCTGTTTTCCTATCATTTATTTTACCCTTACTATAATAATATTAAAGTAGTCATATCTCAGTTATTACTTAACACAAAAAAGCTCCCTTTCAAGATTCCAGACTAACCCATGTTTAATACATAAACATGTATTATTTTATCATCTTTTGTCACAAGTCAAAAGAAATATCTAAACCGTCCCTAATTTTGTCCATATATTTGTTTATAAATACAAATTTTATCAAAATATTGTAGTGAAATAACTTGAATTGGCCAGATTTGCATACATGTGATAACCCGATGGGATTTGAGAAAATCAAAATATTCAGCATTGATTCCAGCAGTCCTGGATTTCATCTTAAATTCACGATTTTCTTATCAAGAAAAAAAAAAACCTTGTGCGATCATCATTGTTTTTTATTGACAATCAAATGAAGCTGGCACAGCTCATTCTTTGGACTGCTGTTATTTCAGTCTTTCACACCTCTCAGCAGTATGCCTAATATTAATTAACGAATGTGCTTCAGGTTACTTCAGGCAATTACAGGTTTATGTTAATTGTCAAAGATGCAGTTGACCATTTGTTTGTGTGTATCACAGAGATTAGATGTGATCACTAATTAGATGGAGTGCATTTAATACATGCAGGAATAGTAGATACATGTCAAAGATTCCCTTGATGCTTATTCTGATCAGTAATTCTGCACTTTATGTACCTTAAAAGTCATTTAAGTGTTACAGTTACTTTGAATCATTTTGTACTGGTATTTGTTTTATCTTAATTTATGCATAAACTGCTTCATGCATAAGTATTACCAAACAACACTTCTGAATGCTATTTGAAGTTGCTTTTGTTTTATTGAGTAAGGTAAGCCATATACACAATGTCATGGTCACATTAGGGAAAAATTTCATTCTTTAACAGTGAATGAAGTGAATTATGGTCGTTTCGTCAAACCGTCGTTTCGTCAAACTTATTTTATATAGCAAGCAAAAAGTCCTTTCGTCAAATTAATAAAATATAGTATTTCACACCTACTGAAATCAAATTATAATTGATTGCTGAAGTGTGTTTCTGATTCATTAAAATGAATGTGCAATCAACCTAATTAGCGGGATAATAATCTAATTTGTATAATTACCGGCAAGACAAACAATTAATCAGCGGTACCTTTGCGCGATGTTTAATGTGAACAGCTTTAACGTTAATAGTCTGTTTGCATGTGATTGCATCTGTTTGACACTTTGGTAAAATCGGAAATTATCTACTCTAAAAATTAAGTTTGAAGAACAAACTACCTGTTTTGTACAGAAAAATAAGTTTGACGAAACAACGGTTTGACGAAATGACCAACACCCCAATGAAGTCATGCCTATGACACTGGCAGTTCTTTGTAAAAAGTTTTTTTTGTATAAATGCATACCTTTCTATACCTTAGGCAAATACGAAGGCCAGTTATCACTTACAGCAAATTCTTTTTCTTTACTGAGGAATTTAAGTAAGATATATAAACTCAGGTGGTAGCTGGTATGTAATGTTCAGATAGTATAAACACGTAACACCCTTTTCACTTATGACTCAGTCATTTTTAGCAAGAAAAAGGCGTTTCATCCGATAAAAAATCTATTTGTGCAATTCAAATACCGATTCTTCTTATACCTCAGTAACATTATTCTTTACTACAGGTTGTAGTGAGTTATTTTTGACAAAATACCAAATTCTTGACATACAGGAAGTGTACAACAGAATATGACCTTCGCAAAACGTCACGAGTTTATGTGTATTGTAGCCGGATGTGACGAATCATGCAATCGACGTCCATGTTTACCCTAGCAACTTCACAGGTTTTGGATAGAAACAGCAGTTTACAATTTAGCAACGCGTGAAAAGGGACATTTTTTAGTTTTCGAGAAAATTTGCGCAGACAAAGCTGAATGTCTGCATAAATTTGATCGTAATATATGCGTTGATATTCAAACTTAACTGTTGATTTCGTAAAATTGCTACAGAAGTGTAAAAAAAACAGTGCATCCACCATGGATACGCCAACACCAAAGATAAACCCCAAGGAACAAGAATATGCAAATGCAAAAGCATATTTGTTACAGACAAGTACAGAATCTGGATACAATTTGTAAGTGTATTTATTGTTTAATTGTCATGATATTCTTATCATTAAAGACAGGAAGAACTTTAACATAAATTCTGAGTTATGATTACTTGAATGGCTCAGACTCCTGTCATCAGGCACTTCACTGGTATAAGATTATGTAACTCATCACAGATAATATAACAGTTCTACCTACACTCATTTGTAATAATTGCAAAAGCAGTGGCTGTTTTCACAATATCCCATTTTGTGTTTTATTTTAAGCAATATTTGTACCTTTCTGCCACAATTTTACCAGCTTTTATCGGTGGATAGACACAAACTTTACGGATTTTAAAGGTTCACAATAAATAATTAAGTACCTTCTTTAGTTAAAATCTTGTTTCCTTTTTTTTATTACTTTTTACAATTTTTATATTTACAATTAATGTTCCTGACACGTGCCTGCCTAGTATAGTCAGTATTGACTTTTTGCAGTAATAATTTGAAGTTGATCATTCATGGAGATTTGTATTTTTCATGGAGCACATTTGATAGTGTTCTTATGGACAAATATTTATTCATGATATTTTATTCTCTAATCATGTCTGAACTTTAATCATTTGTCTTGTTTCTTAACATTTAACCATTTTTTCCAAAGGTACATTTACTTGAACTTCTCATCATTTTCAGGTATGATCACCTAAGCACCTGCTTAACAAAAATCTTGGATGAGCGGCCTGAGAATGTTTATGATGTTTTTGAAGATATCAGCAAGGACACTAAAAGAGCCAAATTTACTTCAAATGTTGACACAGTACAAGATAAAATAGATCAGTCTACAGAAGTTGCACTTGCTCAAGTTCAAAGAAAATTGTTTTCAGTAAGTGTCTGAACATGTTTTGGCTTTACTTCAATATCTTCAGACTGCTAAGACTTCTGTTTTCATCATAACAGGCTGTCAAGTGGGCCCTTCTTTCCCCTACTTTTTTGTTGGTTCCATACCATTTTTTAATACAAAAATTCCCTACTAGCCCTGCTTTTTTAACAAAAGTAAGTTCATATGAATTTTTTAGAACAATGTTGAATTGCAATAAGCTGAGTGCTAAAATGGAGTCAGTGAAATAGCACATATTTTCTAATTCCAAGGGCTGATTTTCTGTGTCAAAAGTATACTAATGTATGACATTTTAGTCAAATATAATTTGATCTAAATAATTAGGAAAGGGGAAAGAATGTCAGCTTCACTAAAAACAACTTTAAAGAAATCTTTTTTATTGCCTTAAAAAAATTCTAAGTACAGTATACAGAGTGGGGTGAATTTTAAAATACTACTTTTTTAAGTGAAATCCCTACTTTTGCACTACTTTTTAAATATATTTAACCCTAATTTGTCACTTTTTTAATGGGGGTCACTTGACAGCCTGTTATAAATCCACTTGCTTATTTTATCTGTTGTTAGAATCAGAAGTATTTCATCTTATTCTGATAGAGTATCTTTATTTGCATTTAAAAATACACATTTTTAAATTGGTAGCTGTACAATTTGATTAAAGATCTAGATATTTCGAGCAAACACTGCTTGCTTGCTTTCTGCAATGATTATTAATGGGACATTTGTCTTTATCTTTGCACCATCATTAGATATAGAACAGTCTGAGTACCAGAGTTCTGAACTTGAAGGTTTGAAGTGATATTGTTAGTGAATTATTTTCAGAGTACTGTCTTGTAGCTTTACAAAAATAATCCCAACACATTTCCTTTTTCTTCCTTGGGTTCTAGTCTCTTGGCAAAATCTGTGCTGTGGTTCACAAAATGATACTATGCGCTGTTGTAAATGAAATCAGTATCATTTTATAATTTTAAAGGACTGTAACATTCACATGGATGATACATGTATGTCTTGGTGTTGTGAATTATCTAGTTTTGTTTTAAATCAAGTTTACTTAAATGTTTTATCTGAATGATGAAGAATTTTTAAGAGTGACAGTTAATACATTATAGATGAATCTGTTTGTTAAATGTTATTGATAGGCTGTAAGTAACTTATCAACATTTTTGTATCTTTGTATATTTTTGGTCAGTCAGTGAATATATGTGAATTCATTCCTTTGAAAATTTCTCACAAAAGTCAAGATGTGTCTGTTAACAGACACATTGTTAGATGGTTATCAGTAACTTATATTCAGGATTTCCAAGGAAGTCTATTTCTTCTGTATTGTTACATTGGTAAACAGAGTATTATGCAAATGGTTGCAAATTTTATCTTACAGAAAGGAGATGGTGAAGAAGGGGAACAGGAACCAGAAGATGATGCTGAGACACCACTGCCAAATCTCATGGAACTCTGCTTCTACTTTGAGCAAGCTGGAGTTGGTCTGAACAGAGAGGAGGTTATCCGTGTCTGGATGGCTCTGAAAAATCTTGTAGACACCCATAACCTACAGCATGTGAGATTTTGGGGCAAGCTGTTTGGTACAGAGCAGAACTACTATGTAGCTGAGGTCGAGTACAGAGAAGGAGATGAAGAACAAGAAGAAGAGGAGGAAGAGGTCTGTATTACAACATCAGAAATAATTCGTTATTCAAAATTTACAGGTCTTATAAAGCAACTCTTTTTGCTGATATTCATTTTATTCAGTTACCACGGTCCTCTTGTCTAGATGGGTTTACTTTGCTAAAATTTCCAGACTGACATACATGTACCAATCTAGCTTTAAAAAAGGAAAAAATGAAATTGACAAAAGAAAGCTAAATCAAGTTTGATATTTTTTTTTTTACTTTTCTAAATTTTAATTATTTACTGTTTTTTTTTACATATCAAATTGAAGGTTTCAAACCTGAATAGGCTAAAAGAGTAATTTATCAGAAGATGTATGAATAAAGCTGTGAGACTGTGGCAGTGCAGAGACTTTTGTATATTAAGGAGTTGCAATAACTTGTCATAAACTTAAACCAACCAATATATTTAAATTTCATATTTCAGGCTGAAGAGAATGCGGATGAAGATCAGACAGAGAAGGAGGAAGGAGAAGAAGGTGAGGAGGAGGCAGAGGAAGATGACACACCCAAACCTGACTTCAAACCTCCACCAGTAGTTCCAAAGGAAGATAAAGCTGGTCCTAACAAGAAAACCTACTTCGTTTGCAATGACCGTGAGTTTCATTTATACTTTCTTGACCTTATTATTTATGCATACAACTTCTTGTATACATTAACTGTTATCATAGTTTCAACTTTTATGGTCAAAGTTACGTGCACTGCACTCTCTAATATAAAATACATCTTAAGACACTAGAGACCTAATTTTAATTACTAGAATCTACTTGTAACATATTTTTGCAATTCAAAATGGTCCTTATTGTTTTGTCAAACTGTGATTTTTTATTTTATATTTCTTTCTCTCTTTCTTTTCTTTGATGATATTGTTTTAAAAAAAAACACCAGAATTTTACTTTTTTCATTGCATTTACTTACCCAAGTTTTATTTTGTTAAATCTTTACAGCTGGTAAACCATGGAACAAACTACCAGCTGTCACTCCAGCACAGATCACATGTGCCAGAAATGTGAAGAAATTCCTAACTGGACGTCTAGATGCCCCAGTAAGTATCAATTTACAGTCAAACGTTTCAAGAGTTAAAGCAAGTTGTACTTTTTAAATTACCATTCAGGTCAGTAGTGTGAGGCTTTTTGCCCTATTAGATGTTGAAAACAAGACAATGCTTGTTCAAGAAAAATGGGTTGTTGGTTTAAAATAGAAATAAATGCAATAAATCTATCAGACTTTTTTTGAGTGATTATGACATGCTTTTTCCTGTTGCTAGGTTGTAAGCTATCCACCGTTCCCCGGTAATGAGTCTAACTACCTACGAGCTCAGATTGCCCGTATTTCTGCTGGTACCCACATTTCACCCCTTGGCTTCTACCAGTTTGATGAGGAAGAAGAAGAGGAGGAAGAGGGAGAAGGTAGGGAGAAAAAAATCCTCACACTATTTAATGATTTTAGATTGCTGGTAGGGAGAAAAAAGTCCACACAATACTTAATGATTTTAGATTGCTGGTAGGGAGAAAAAAGTCCACACAATACTTAATGATTTTAGATTGCTGTTAGGGAGAAAAAAAGTCCACACAATAGTTAATGATTTTAGATTGCTGGTAGGGAGAAAAAAGTCCACACAATATTTAATGATTTTAGATTGCTAGTAGGGAGAAAAATGTCCACACAATATTTAATGATTTTAGATTGCTGGTAGGGAGAAAAAAGTCCACACAATATTTAATGATTTTAGATGGATAGTAGGGAGCAAAAAGTCCACACAATACTTAATGATTTTAGATTGCTGGTAGGGAGAAAAAAGTCCACACAATACTTAATGATTTTAGATTGCTGGTAGGGAGAAAAAAGTCCACACAATACTTAATGATTTTAGATTGCTGGTAGGGAGAAAAAAGTCCACACAATACTTAATGATTTTAGATTGCTGGTAGGGAGAAAAAAGTCCACACAATACTTAATGAGTTTTGATTGCTGGTAGGGAGAAAAAAGTCCACACACTATTTAATGATTTTAGATTGCTAGTAGGGAGCAAAAAAAAAAGTCCACACAGTATTTAATGATTTCATATTGCTTGCAGGGAGAAAAAAAGGCCACACAATATTTAATGATTTTTACTAGTTGCCAGAGACAGTCATTCATATATGTTAGGTACTGATTGATTTTCTGGTTTGTGTTTTAAGTTATGCATTATTCAGCACATATATTGATTCAGATAAATCTGAACAAAAGGCTAATATTACATAGGCTGAAGCATTAATGTTTTCTTGAAGCTGTAGAAAATGTGAAAATATATTTCATGAATGAGTGTGAATTATTCCAGTTTATAATATTCTTAAAAAGGCTACTTTTTTTTCGTATTTCAGGCCGTGACAACTTTGTTGAAAATCTGGACTTCGAGGGTATCCCAGCTAAAGAACTTGTAGATCCCTCATTAGCAAACTGGGTTCATCATGTACAACATATTCTGCCACAGGTATGCAGATATTAATACTGATTTTATTCAAGGTTACTATTTATTTCTAATATCCTAACTGTAAATGCTGACACTAAGAAAGCCTGTTACCTGTCATTAGATTTAAAGTTATTGTCTGTTCTTATTAAGGACATTTCAGATCTTGAAGAACAGCTTGTCATAAATAGACTGTAAAGAGAGTGCGCTAATTGGCAGCTACTTTTATTATTGATTCTTGAAGAGATATATTCTGAATCATAAACACTACAGCAGATAAGTTATCTGTATTGTAGGGTCGATGTGTATGGTGGAACCCAGTTCAGAAGAATGAGGATGAATTTGAGGATGAAGAAGAGGAGGAGGAAAGAGAGGAACCAGATGAACCGGAACCAGAAACCGGACCACCACTTCTCACACCATTGTCTGAAGATGCTGAGATAGGCAACATGCCACCATGGACGGCAAAAATATCATCCAATCTCATTCCTCAATATGCCATTGCCTGTATCCACTCTAACCTATGGCCAGGAGCTCATGCTTTTGCAACTGCAAAGTAAGCTATTTCCACCATTTTTTGTGCCCAATTAGGAGGGGCACTTAGATTTGTTCTTGTTCCTCTGTCCATCTGTCTGTCTGTCTGTCTGTCTGAAAATTTGTGTCATGGCTCAGCAAAATTTTTTTTCACTTAGGGTCATGAAACTTCACAGGAATGTAGAAGAAATCAGAAAATGAAGTTGCACCCCTGGATATTTTCATCTCCATCCATCCATGGAGAGCAGAGTTAAGGCCCTTAGTTAAGTGAAAAAAAGCTACTAAAAAGTTTGTGTCATGTGCTTATGCCCTCCTAAAATTCCCTGACCAAATATATTTATTGTAGACACATGAAAATGAAATATCATTCAATTCTCACTGACTCTGATATAATATATAGCTCTGATCTGTCCTTTTTGTCTTATCCAGCTTGCATATTGCATAGTGTGCATACACTTATTATGCACTGTGACACTGTAAAAGAATGGACCCAAATTTGGCTGAAAAATTATGCTTCCACCCCCGCCCCCACCCACAACCACAATCTGAAATCCTGGATCTACCCCCTCCCCAGTGGGGCAGACATCTCCTCTGGACACATTTTCTAGTGTCTCTAACAGTGCCTGTTACCCTTGTAAGTTCTTTTTAAATACAAAAGAAGAAACAGTATAGTTTTATTTTACCTGACTGCATATTGAATTTGCCACTGTCAAACACATTTTTTTTAAAATATGTTTTCTGATGAATATAACCTGCTGTGAAGTCAATAAAAGTACAAAGGTTCAAGTTCTGACTGATATTAAGAGATACTGAAGTGTTATGGTATTTTTAGGCCCCCGGAGGGAGGGCATATTGTTTTTGGTCTGTCTGTTTGTTTGTCACAAAAATTTTTTAGGCCCCATTGCAGCCATGGCGTTCATTCAGATGTAACGCTTGTCTTTCTTGCAAAGATACTTGGCCTAAGAAAACTTACATTTTGTTTATTTTATTTACAGGAAGTTTGAGAATGTTTACATAGGTTGGGGACACAAGTATTCACAAGATAACTACAGCCCACCCTCTGTACCCAACATAATGGAAGAGTTCCCAAGCGGTCCTGAAATCACCGAGGCTGAAGACCCAACTCCCGAGGAGGAAGCTGCATTGAGAGCTGCACGCCAGGAAGCTGCTGAGGCCGCTGAGGATATGGAGGAGGCAGAGGAAGAGGGAAGTGATGAGGATTAGAACATTGGACGTGCATTAACTGACTAAAAAATTTATAATCATTATGTGCATTCAGTAAAGAATTAAGAGATTTGAACTGTGCATTTCTATTGACAGATTTCCACCATTGTTGGATTATAGGCCCTGTACAAATGTTAAAATTTGTTTGAGTTAATAAAGGATTGCAATAGATAAGCTTCAAAAGAACAATTTCTGAAACTTGATAATAAGGCTAACTATTTTCATTGCAGATTCTTAAAGGATAGGAATTCACAGGGAAAAATATAGCAATAATTTTCTTTCCTTCACCAACATATCTCATACATAATATTCCTTCTGATATTTGTATATTGAATGTGAGCATGTGTTGCATTTCTGTGATATTGATTATTTTATTTTTGATTGTATATGTGTAAATGTAATTTTGAGATGTACAAAGATTTTCCATCTCTTGTTAGTTCCTCATGAAAAGATATTGCTAGGGTCCAAACTTTTTGAGGTCTTCGTCCTGTTGGAAGAATTGAAATAGGTGAAATTAAAGATTACATGTTTTGTTCAAAATATTTCTTCAGCATTTCAAGTCTCATAAATACTGGGAGGTGAGAGAATTATTATATTTATGAACAAGAAATATTTACAGAAAAAATAAAATTTGAAACAAAAGTGGCCCGTTTTATGCTTTTTTACTTTTTCAATTAATTATAATACCTGTTTCAGATTAAGGTCTTCATTTATAAATTCAAAGATAAAGATCTAAAATTTTACATCTTTGATAAAGGTTTATAAAATGATTTCAGTCATCTCAATCATTTTTTCTTTTTTTTGAAAGGAAGGGAAACAATCATATCTTAATCATAATCATTGCTTAGCTGAAGTTACTTCCCTTAGATTGCTAAAGAAAGGTAAACTGACTGCAGAATGCCTGTTATGTTTTATGGGAACATAGTAAACTTTGGATGAAAATACAGTGTTGAGTAGAGCACACTTATGTTCTTAAAAGCAGTACATTTTTTTCCTCTCTTTTTTTGTATTTTTGAGCCTATTTAGCATTATTTGAAATATTTGCAGTGTTTCGGGAAAATATGTCATACAGGTTTTAGGAAGAAAAAAGGCAAAGAATTCCGTAACAAAGTGCAAAACATTGGAATACCTTCTCTAGATTTTTAGTTTTGGCTGATAAGTCTGCCTCAAGTCCTCAATTCTGGTAAAGTCAGCAATTATGAAAGTTGTTTTTTTTTCTCTCAACATTTTTTTTAATCTTTAAAGACAAGAACAACTGTTATAGTGAACTTCAAAGGCTGTCTTCATTTCCTGCTTTTACCTCTAATTTACAGCAACTATTTGCACAAAAATTAATGTTTGTTTACTCTTACTCTTGTAACGATTATGCCTGTCAGGGAATTCACTCAATTTTGTGTCCTCAACTTTTATGGGAATAACTCTTCTGTTTATTTTTTAAGCAGACTGCAATTAGATAACCGTAGGCAAAGCTTGTAAAATACACCAAGTGCAATCGCAGTAACACAAAGATACAATGGAAGAAATTGTAACTTTTATTATCTGTTATATGAAACGGCCACATGTATTATCTATCGAAATGACAAACACAGTTAGTTTACATTTGACTGTAGAAAATTAAAGAGGACAAGAGGCTTAAAGTATTCTAAGGTTTTGTTTTGGAAGATGGTCTTGGTTAGTTAGAAGAACTTGTAGCATGAGAGTAGTCAAATTAGAAGAAAATGTTAGTGAAAAGGTTTTACTGAAGCTGGAATCTAGATCTAGTTTCACCCTCGATGAAAATCTTTTTGCTTGAAATACAAGTTAATGCTTAAAAAACCAACATAAAAGGTGAGGTACAGAGAGACAAAGAGAATACAGAGAATTAGAAGTTACTGCATCTATTTCATCTCAATCCATCAGTATTTCTATATTGGGTGTGTGATGAATTCAGTAACTGGTGTGTCTACCTACACGTACAATATTCATGTCGCACATTCAAGTCATAATCCTAATTCATAAAATTCATAAGATTTTTTAGTAATATTTGGTAAACAAGAGGGTTTGTGATTAAGAGAATCATGTTGTTGACAAGTGAAACACACAAATTAACTTAATTGTTTTCTTATATTCTTCATTTTATTTTAAACAAAATGCAATAAAAAAAGTGTTTTGCTTTGGACTGAGAATGAGATAAATGCATTCATTATTCCTGCAGAGTGACAAAATGTTGTTTTCCTGAAGTAACATAATATAATAATCCATTGGAAAAACTTGTGTATATATGTAAGTACAAAGCATATAACCTGTAAGTATTATGTGCATTGAAGTTATTTATGATACGTCCATAATCATCATATAATCTGACTAATAGCACAGCTATAGGGCTTCCATTCAGTTATAATTTTGTATGAAGTACTATACATAAAACTTCCACAAAGTACTTCATTAAAAAAAATTATGGGCTCTATCTGTGTGAGGTAACAACTTAGTGAAGTACCTCTTACCAACCTAAACATGCTCTTTAAATTACCAAAAGAAAAACTTAAAATGTAAACATATTAAACAATATCTGAGAATAATTCCCTCAAATTTGCAAAATAAATTTTTTTTAGGCTTATTTCCCATTAAGAGATACAATTTCTGTTACTTCATCAAACTCAGAATCAAAGAATGTGCTTTAACCTGACTTCTCAGCAATTTTGAGGTAACTGAACAATTTATAGAATTTATCTAAGATATTGAGAAAAGTACACAAATTTTAATAGGAATCTATAACAGTAACATTCTAAAAATAAAATTGATGGATGCCTTGTTTCTATAAATGTAACCATAATTGAATTTCTAGCTGATGCAAATGTTGTTATTTTACTCTAGTTGTCAGCCAAGTGCATTTACCTCACTAGAAAGTTGAAATCAAGACTTGATATGAAAAATGTCCTAAGATCCTGAGGGTTTTCATTTTAAGGGAACAGCATAAAATTACTGAGGTGAAAGGTTTTGAGGAATCTATTTCATGAAAAACTGCTTCACTTCTGTCTTCAGAACTGCATCTCATTTGATAAATTGGGAAAGAAAGAATAGATTGTTTATTTAGAAAAAAATGCAAATGTTAACATTACATTAAGTGCTATCCTCAGTTTTGCTCAGTTGTACTTTTTTTTTTGTAAACTGAAATATTATAACTTAGATTTGTATTTTACAGGGATTTTTTAGGCTTAGTTTTATGGTACCATTACTGGTAGATACACACAGTAAGCACAGATCTGACTAGTCTTACCTCCCCTTACTATAAACTCTGCCAAGCATCAGGGAGATAACTGCAGCACAGGCTTTGATATGAAGATATTCCTTCTGAATGTTGATTACTGTGCACCAGATTGTGAGTTCTGGTGATTTTACTGCTGTAACATTGTGTGACCTTACACTGCCATGTAAGAAGAGTAGCACAATGCCTTTCACTTCACAATGCTGCATCAGGGGATCAGTTCTTTGGCTCAGTGGTCTAGAGTGTTTGTTTTCATTGCCAGAGGACCCGAGTACAAATCCTACTTTGGGTGGTCTTTTCCATAATACATTGCATCTTTGTTACAAATATTCATGTTTTTAACCCATTTTTAAACTTATTTATTTTACATCGATTAGGAAGCAAGTTCTTGCAACTTGAGCTGAATCAGTTTTATCAAATTCAAAGTGATAGTAACCTTGACTTTTGACCCAATGACATTAAAAACAATAAGGATTTTCTACTCAATAACAGCAACCATCCTGTGATGGTTGAAGGCTGTAAGTCAAAAGATACTTAAGTTATTGAGTGGAAATGGTTTTCAAATTCAAGGTGATTGTGACCTTGATCTTAGAATAAATGCCCCCCACCTCCAATTTAGGGGTCTTCTACTAAGGGCAACCACCCCGTGAAGTTTAAAGGCTGTGGGTTGAATGGTACTCAAATGATTGTGTGGGAACCATTTTCAAATTCAAGGTGACTGTGACCTTGACATCTGACGGACTGACCTTAAAAACAAAAGGCAACCAACATACGAAGTTTGAAGCCTGTGGGTCAAATGATACTCAAGTTATTGAGTGGAAACCATTTTCAAATTCAAGGAAACTGTGACTTTAAGCTTTGACTTACTGATCCCAAAAACACTAGGTACTTTTACTCAATAAAGGAAACCATTCTATGAAGCTAAATGGTTGTAGATCAAATGATACTCAAGTTACTGAGTGGAAACCATTTTCAAATTCAAGATGACCTTGACCTTTGATCTACAGAAATGAAAAACAAAAGGGTTCTTCTACTCTATAAGGGCAACCATTCTCTGAAGTTGGAAGGCTGTTGGTTAAATGGAACTCAAATTATCTAGCTTAAACCATTTTCAAATTTAAAGTGATCATGACCTTGACCCTTGATCTGAAAACCCAGGTAACAATAAGGGTCTTCTATCCAATAAGATCAACTGTATTATGATGTTTGAAGGATGAAGGTCTTAAAGAACCTTAGTTAATAAGCAGAAACGGATTTCAAATTCAAGATGACGATGATTTTGACCTTTGCAAGGGCAACCAACCTATAATTTTTTGAAAGCTTCAGGTCAAACGATACTAGAGTTATTGAGCAGAAATGGTTTGCAATTCAAAAGTGCCAATGACCTTTATTTTTGACCTACCGACCAAAAAAATAATATGGGTTTTCTACTAAGTTAGGGAAACCACACTATGAAGTTTGAAGGCAATGTGTCAAATGGTACTCAAGTTATTGAGTGGAACTTGTTTTCAAATTCAAGGTGACAGTGACCTTGACCTACTGACTTAGAAGTCTTCTTAAAAAGGACAATCATCAAATGAAGTTTGAAGACTTGGGATCAAATGATACTCAAGTTGAGTGGAAACCTTTTTCAAATTTAAGGTGATCTTGACCTTTGACTTATTGACACACAAAAAAGGGACCTTCTACTCAGTAACCACTCCATGAAATTTGAAGGCTCTGGGTCAAATGGTACTGAAGTTATTGAACTGAAACCATTTTTAAATTCAAAGTGATCTATGACCTTAACCTTCTGACTCCAAAAACAATAGGGATCTTCTACGCAATAAGGGCAACCACTGCATGAAGTTTGAAGGCTCCAAGTCAAATGGTACTTCAACTTGAAGTTGACCATAACCATGCCCTTTAACCTACTGACCCCAAAACTCAATAGTGACCTTTTACTCAGTAAGGCAAACCATTCTTTGAAGTTTGAAGGCTGTGGGTCAACTGGAACTCTTGTTATTGAGCAGATATGTTTTTTTCAATTCAAGGTGACAGTGACCTTGACCTTTCACCTACTGATCAAAAAATGATAAGGATCTTCTACTCAATAAAGGCAAACATATAATGAAGTTTGAAGGATTTAGGTCAAATGGTACACAAGTTATCAAATGGAAACAATATGGTCTACTGAATAAGAATAGACTGCACCAATTCTCATCATAAATGATGACTTTTTCAAGAGGCAGTGTATTATCTTCCAAAGCACAATGGCCTATAATTGTATAAATACAAGAAATCGGTAGAACCGATGGATGCTCCCCGAATAAATGCCAATTCCGAAAGGGCTTTTGTTTAATATGTATTTTTTTTAAAGTATGAAAAATAACAAAGGGTAATAACTCCTTAATTATGCAAAATAGAGTTACGGTTCTTGCACGCTGCACTTCTCGTCATAGAGATCTATCTACCAATAAAGTTTCATGTTAATATCTCTTATACTTAGTGAGATATGCCCGGGACAAAAAATAAGTATGAGAAATTTCAAAAGGCAATAACTCAAAAATTAATAAAGCAAGAGTTATGGTTCTTGTGCTCTGCACTGCTCATCAATGAGATCTATCTACTTATAAAGTTTCAAGTTGATAACTCTTATACTTCGTGAGATATGCCCCAGACAAAAAATAAGTATGAGAAATTTCAAAGGGCAATAACGCAAAAATTAATAAAGCAAGAGTTATGGTTCTTGTGCACTGCACTGCTCCTTAATGAGATCTAACTACCTATGAAGTTTGGTCTTGATATCTCTCATAGTTTTTGTGTTATGCTCCGGACAAAATTATGAAGGACGAACGGACGAACAAACAGACGGAAGGACGGGATGGATGGACAGACAAAGCGGCAACTATATGCTCGCCCTTCGGGGAGCATAAAAACCATCAACAACTGTGTCAATTCTTTGGCTCAGTGGTCTAGAGCATTGGTTTTCGATGTGAGAGTTCCCAAGTCGAACTCGAAAACCAACGTTCTACACCACTGAGTCAAAGAATTATTTTCCTGATGCAGTTGTCAGAGGTTTATCTATAGCATAATAGGCTGGTATGCAATGGACCATAACATTATATGTAAAGTTATGCCTATTATCTTTGGTTGAAGTTTAAAAATCCCTTTAAGGAAACTGGTAAAGTAGCATATTTGTATCTCTGGAAAAATATCAGCTATTTTCTGTTCCCTATGTAGGAATTTACAAATTTTAAAAATATCCTAATACCTAGAGCGGTAATGCACAACGCTACATGATTAATGAGAGCAATCTCTGACTGTCTTGGCTTTTAATAATGGATGTCACAATTCTTTCAATAAGCAATGTGTTGCCGATTGATTTCTGGTGAAAATGTGGGGAATCGTTCCCCACTGGAACATGGAGTCCTGAATATTTACTGCCTCTTCAAATCAGCCAGCCAGTGCTTGTTTGTTAGATTCAGACACAACTGAATGAGACAGATATGCGATTGTCAAGCTGTTATGTAAATTTTAGTATTGTGTCAGAGTGCAAAAATTTTCCAAATAATGGAGTCTGGTGCAAATTCAGATAGCAGTTCTCTGGATGGTCTTCTTTTGAGAATCATTTATTTAAGGAAGCAATGTGAGATTGACATGTTAGAAAAATTAAAAATAATGAACAGACAGTTGTTAGGGCATTTTTATCTGCCTACTGATAGTCTGATAACCAGTAGTTTCTGTGCCTTGTGATACCCTTCAAAGTGGAGTAATTTTGTGTTCAGTAATCTTATTTTGGCAGTAGTAAAGGGACAGAGCAAAATAAGTTTTATGGTCAATGATGAAACTAACGTATTGGTACTTCACTGGAACACAGATTTCTGAAGTTTTCAATTTTGTAAATATTGTTTTTTTTCCAAATTCAGAAGTCTTGCATTCTGTTACTCAACATCTAGAGACTGCAATAATATTCTAGTTTTACAACATTGTTACCAGTATTGCAATTTCCTGTAGTATAGTGAGATTATTTGTCAGGTTGGTGCAAAATTGTAGCAAGCCGTGACACGACATCTAAGAGTCATCAATATTCTCCTCCAACATTAGTAACACAAGATTCCGCTTTACAGTTTCCTCCATTCAAGGTCAAGGTTTATATTTCCTTTTTAACTGAAGATGAACTGAGGTAAATTGTATTAAAACTATTTCAAAAAGTCTGCTTAGTTTAAGGGGATCGAAGTCAAGGTCAGAACAGATCCTTCGTCTATTTATAACTTGCTACACTAATAACTAAGGAATCCAAGGAACAATCCCCTAGATCTCAACTAACTTTACTAATGTATCATGACAAAATGTTTCTTGTTTGGTACAGGTTTGGTTTGATTTTGGAATTTAGTCACTTTCTGAATTTTCTGAAATAATAAAAATACATCATTTGAATCTTGCTATATCGCACACAAATAAGATGAACTTAATTTTTCTAGGGCCATCATATTGGAGCTGCTACCAAAGAACCAATCATAAATAAACCTAAATTTGCATGTTTTCTTTTTCATGCATGACTGATTTATAATCTGACAACAAATACCATGCTTGTATAAAGCAACCACCTGCCTTAAATGTCCATTCTATTGTAGGCCTGACAATACAACATGTTGTCATCATTTTATAGTTGGAAAACCAGGTCAATAATCAGATAAGAAAACAGGTTAATTTTTAGCATTTATTGTTGGTCAAAATCTGGTCAGAAGTCTAAATCTAGACAAATATATAAATATATTAATGATGGTTTCAGTTTTGTGAATAAAAAAAAATGAAATAATAAATAAATAATGTGTTCTTCTATGAAACTAAATAATGTAAGAATGGTAAGAAAAATATAATACAAATATGCTCTTATATTATAAGAATAAATGAAGAAAAAACATGCATTTCAACCTTTCTAGATATTACATTGGGTAAGTATGTTTTTTGGTTTAAAATTTTGAGAAAATTAACAAAAACAAAAGCTACTTTATTTCTTACTTTCTTAACCTGTTGCAAGCAAAAAAACCCAAAAAAACCTATGTCTCAATGAGCTCTAGAGTCTATTCTCAAACAAATTAGTTTAAAAAAATTCATTATTGTCCAAAAAGCAATTTATCACACATGTAAATATATCATTTGACATTTTTCATTTCGAAAAATAGCAAAACAAGTAATATGTAATTATACATAGGAGCTGAAAATATTCTGTAAATAATAATTTTTCAAAAATAACATTTACCCATAATGCTTTGCATTATGTAACAGATATTCAAATAAATGTTAATTTCTATTTTTGCATTCAATCATGAATATGTAACAGGTAATCTTATGCCCTTATGCAAATAAATGTGAGAATATAAACCAAGATTAACCTTTCTACAGACCATTTTCAGAAATGTTATGTCTTTATAACCCTTACCCTGCTGGAGGCCTTTGTCACCAGTGCAGACTAAGATCAGATTGCACCTCCATGCAGTCTGATCATGGTCTGCACTATTCGCCATTCATTTGGTAAATTTTCAGTAAGTTCCCCAAACAAAACAATTAATGTATCTGTCCAAATTGAAAGATGGACAAGTCCATTTTGGATATTTAGCATGATAAAGGGTTAAAATGAACAGACAGGAAGAAGTGCTCAGTCATATGGCTTCTGCCAGTACCGAGGGTAAACAACCTCAAGTAACAGGAAAAAGGCAAATCCATACAGCTGGTAGATAAAGGTCCACCAACCTAAATATATAATTATGTTCAAGAATGACTGATGACTTAAAGGTTGCAGATGAATTCATGGTTTAATTATTAAATGTATAATTAACAATCTGGCAGTGGTTATGATATGTACACCTCAAAAAGGTAAAAAACAGAAAAAAGATTTTTCTTATTGCTGGACTTCTATCATTTAAGCTTTTGTGTTAGCATTTCCTTGCAAATAACATATACTTTGAGATATGAGAAACATTTCAGCATTTTTTTGTTGTTGTTGTTTTGTTATGTAAGAGCTTAATATGTTGTATGGTCATGTGACTTTTGTCAAAGAAAGGTAGAATGCAACAAAAGTGGTTAAATAATTCATAGGCATTATTTCAACATATTTTTGTACGAAATGACTTACATTTTGTTTAGGCTAACAGCAGGACTTGCATGTAAAATGTATACAATGGTATTCATTCTATAGCTTTATGTAAAACAGTTTATCTTTTTTTAACAGAATAAGTACACTTTCCCATGAAAAACACTCATTCTAGAGCGATTGCAGAAATTGCCCCAGAACAGTTAAAGGGAATATAGTAAGCTAACTAATAGCTTTATAAGTCAGGTTGAAATTGGATAGAATGCTGGAAACAGTGGAGATGGCCAAACAAAGTAGAGGTCACAGAAATCTGGTATGTTATACATACGCATATTTCTCTCAAGGAGTCTTAAAATTCAGGTCAAACAGGCCAACAACAAAATTCAGGACCATAAACTACTATTTTCTTTACCTTTACAGAAGGAAAAAGGGAACAAAGCACTTACAATATTTGCAAACAATATCTGAAAAACTTCATATAAAAATATGTAAATCGAAACGTCTGTGATTAAGTACCCTATTTTGCCTCAATATGTTACAAAAAATGAATTAAAAATTTTGTTACATAAAAAATGATTTCAACATGACATGGATGGTAAGAGATAGGTAATTTTACCCTTTAAAAAAAATGAACAGAAATGAGCACATAACATAGGCTAATGAGTAATACTTCAAGCTGGTATATGACAAATGGAAACATTTCAATCATAGCATAATGACGTGTTCCTGAACAAAACTTGGCTGGAGTTTTGTTCAGTCTGCAATAAACATGTCCAATTTTGACAGAGTAAATTTCATGAGGATACTACTCAGATTCCATGAAGTAATTTTGCATTTCAGAAACTTTTGAGACACACGTTTCATGAAATTTAGTTTGTGCAATTTACTCATAACTGTACTCTTTGTGGTGAGATTTTTAGAAAAACAAAATTTTAACATGGTTTATATATGGGCATACTAAAGTTACAATGTTTGCCAGTTAGTTAATCTCTTTTCACTTACTTTACAAAGAGTAAGTTTGTATTTTCACACACTTTATGAATAATAGAACAATGTTACCATAATAAGTATTGATTTCACCTTTAACAGACTGATGTAAGAGAATGAATTTAATCAAACCTTGTACTGCGAGGACAATGTGCAATACATCTTGCTGGAGAGTCAATTAAAATTGCTTATCAGGCAACATTAATGTCAGTTTGCTGTTAGCTTCTCTTCCCCTCCTCCCAGTTATAGACTGTAACTACTTTGGTACATAATTATGCCTTTGTTTATAGGCAATCATGTACAGTGATGATGCATAATGCATGTCTATATATATATACCAGACAGCAATGAACATTTTTGCTTCTGAAGTTAATACTTTCCAAACAACAGCAGTTCAATCATGTTTTCTAATGGTCAACAAAAATCATTCTTTGATCACCTAGACAACAAATATAAACTTACTACTTTCAGTTTTTATGAAAATGCTGTTTTCTACCATTATAGATATGATTTTGTTTGTATATATTCAAAAATTAATCTTACATGATTTTGCAAACTACAAAAATAAAACAGTAATATTTTTTTCATTTGTTTTATGTCATAATATATAAATAACACACATCAGCAATGGTGATAGAGGATATTGACAACCCGAAAAAACTATAACACCCGAGGCGACAGCCGAGGGTGTTATTGTTTTTTGAGGGTTGTCAATATCCTCTATCACTCTCGCTGATGTGTGTTATTTATTTTATTATACCGAACCATACATGTGATCATGTTATATGGACTGTAGGACTGTTTTCGTTTGGTAACGAGTCGAATCAAACTCACCTAAACGCTTACAGTCAATATATTCAATAAGCGCCTTCGACGTCATCAGACGCTTGAATTTTCTGCAGGGTGTGCAAAAAAAACAATAACACCCGGAGGGTTTTTGAAAAAAAAATGTTACCCTCTGAGCTGATGCAAAATGTAATATTAGTTTTAAAAGCCCGATCGCCTATGGGAATTTAGTATTGGCAGTTTACGTGAGGTATAATAATGGTAAATGTTTCTTGATTGTTTCAGAAAAAGATAATCAGTAATGTTTAATTTAATGAAACTGTTGTATTCTGTATGCATTCATCAGTGGCTTCACAAAAAAGCCCACAAAAGGTTTTAGGACTTTCTTTTTTTCGTAAGAAGCATCATTCTTTTCTGTAAAATAACCATATCTGTATGAAATCATTACCCCTAACAAAAGAGTTCAGAAAAAAAGAAAGACATTTCTGTAAAACAAAACCAGACAAGAAAAAAAAGTCTGCAACGCATTACAATTATATTCCTCTTTTGCAATTCACAGTACCTTAAATCATTGAGAGTAAAAAATTAGCTAAAAGATCTGACAGGAGAAGAAAAGAAATGATTAGTTTCTTCACTTATAACACCTGAGCCTGTTTACATAATACAGAAAAATGTCTTTGCTGATAAAAAAAAAAAAAAACCCTCCTAAAACCTAACCCTGTATAGCTTTATAAAAGCAGTGCACACTTGGTAAAAACTGTAACCCTTAGGATTATACCAATTATAACAAAGAAATAGACACTTGTCTGCTAATAAAATATACTAAAATCTTCTGCTAAAACAGACACAAAAAGCTATCACATTTATCAAAATATACAGATTTATGAATAAAATATATGTATAGGTGAATGAAAATGAAGCACATTTCATGAGCATCTATTTGTGAAAGCTATTTTCATTGTTTAATCTGTTTCATAATTTGAAGTTCAACTGAAATGAAATATTTAAAAAGTATGTCTTTGTCTATAGAAACTTGTTAATTACATTACTATATTTTTGTTGTATTTTGATTTTAATTTCCAAAACCCCTTTCAAACAGATCTTTTATAGCCTCTAATCAAAAGAAATTTATACTGAACTTCATAAAAAATATAAAGCAGATAGTACCAAATCAAACATCTAATGAGACATTATGTACTTGTTATAATAATCTGTTGTAACGTTTTCTCACTATGTCACTCACTAAATCATAGGTAACATATTTTCATAATAAGCAAAATCTCTTTCACAAAGTTCTCAAGCATGAAATGAAAAGTCGTCAATCTGATGAGTATGTTAACAACTATGCTGCTGAATCTTCGCTGTCATCCAATTCGATGGGTGGGTTGAGTCCTGAATGGATCGTTACTTGAACATTACGATTAATACTGACTGCTGGGAAGTAAACACCACAGAGGTCTGTAAAGGCAACAGGGCCCTGTGGTTCGCCATTAATAAAGTAGCTGAGGGAATGATGGTCAAGGTCAAGGAGTATTCCGATTACGCTTCCTCGAGTGATTCCACCCTCAGTCCTGTCTGTATGTATGTCTGCATGCATGAACCAGCTACGTTTACTGTCTACATACATGCACCAACCCTTGTCATCCTTTCCTGTAATAAAAAAAAAGTCAGATTTTGAAAACAAGTCATCAATTACTGCTAAACATATCAGCATTAAATGCCAAACATAGTTTTATTGTAAACTTACTTTCAGAATGTTGTTTTCCTCTTTCAAAATTTTTTGTAGAAACAAGTTTTGCCTCAAAACCTTAAAG
The DNA here is from genome assembly GCA_012932295.1 of Cyclina sinensis. NCBI lineage: Eukaryota > Metazoa > Mollusca > Bivalvia > Venerida > Veneridae > Cyclina > Cyclina sinensis. The sequence goes on from JAAONU010000011.1 coordinate 17,736,304, forward strand.
TATTTCTAATATAAACCTGTACAAAATGTCTTTAGATGGAAAACTAATGGACTAAGTTAAAACTGGTTGACTGATTTTAGTTTATTTGCTTTAGTCTATAATCAAAAACAGAACAAGATTTTTTTCTTCTCTCTAATACATTAACCTGTATAATACACCTTCAGATAAAAGCCAATCTATCCAACTGATAAATTATGATCAGTTGATTTATTTTTTTGCTTTGCTATAAGCTTTGAACAGCTTTTTCTCCCTCCCTGGTGAAGAAGCATAAAATTGTCATCTGTCAGTAAAATAAACAAGTTAGATAGACAGAAGTCTGGTTGAGGGGGATCAAATTCAATCCCTTATCTTCTTTTCCTGTCTGAGAAGGAGAAGTTCTCATATATTTGGGATTAACAGAGGTTAAACAAATATTATTGGACATAAACTCAGACTTCTTTTTACCAATTTTGCTATCTGTTGACTGACATTAAGTAGAACTGAACAGAATCCATCATGTTTTACTTCAACTTTTAAAACGAAATACAGGCAAAGAAGTTGTAACAGAAATATAATGTCTCTCTTTTACTGTTATACCTTCAACTTGAACAAAAGCCTTTGTACCCAAGACACAATCAAAGTACTGAAAGAATCTGAAACCATTGTCTGTTCAAATTTTATGCTGCAGATATGTTATTAAAGTAAAAGAACTTTTATGATGAATATAGATTTGAAAAATAAATGTTTGAACATCATGTACTCTGTGAGTGAATTTAAAATCAATATCTAATGGATAATGCACTCAATTAATGACAAAATTTGGATGTGACAGGATAGAATAGCAGTGTTTGCTTTGTTCTTACCGACAAAAATGTGTATTTCCTGTTTAAACACTGTCACTTCCTGTTTTTAAAATGCTTTTGACATTATGTAAAATTTCTATGCATCATTTATTTCTGAATGTGCTAGCTAAAAAAATAAAATGCATTCCACAGGGAAACAACAGTTTCAGCATCATCGAAAAACTGATAACTATGCTCATATTTGAGTTTTGCATTTCTAAATCCACTTATATTGGATTCATAGTCTTTACAGTGTAAATTTGTATCCATATTTTCAACAAAACCTGCTGGAAACCTTATACTGTGTGTTTTTGTCCTCCCAAGAGGTTCAATATTGAGGGAAATTCTGAATAGAACCTGATTACAGCTGTTCTGAAACAAGATTTGAAATGAATTTACTAATTCTGTGTCTGTTAAGAAGGAAATCACTTAGAATTGACAGACTACTTTAAATGGAAATTTTGCTGAATTGTTACAAGGAAAGCTCACTTCGTTAGGGAAAACCTGTTGATGTAAAGATTTATTAAATTCTAAGATTATTTGCCATTATAAGAGGCATCTAGTGATCTGATCTGAATGATTTTGAATTTCAACAACAGATTATTCTTAGGATTGAGCCATGGTTTTGCAAAATTCATCTATTTTTGTTCAGTAAGCACAATCAACCTTAAATGATCATAATATTCAGCTGATAGCTATAAGCCAGGGTTGCAATTTTCATGTTTACAACATATTATGATAATGAAACTGCTTCAAAATAACAATCAAACATATAATATTCACAAAAACAAGAGGGCCATGATGGCCCTGAATCGCTCACCTGATAGACCATGAAACGATATTGTAGACATAATGAGGAGAGAATTGGTGAAAGAAGGGCATGTGTCCACACTTGCTGATTGGTGAAGTTTTAACTTTACATGAACTGTTTTAATAATTTCCAGTTTACCTCATTTCGTCTAGATGATAAATACATGGAAAATGTTAACATTTCAAAGTCATTAGACTTTCGATACATTTTTTTTTTCTTTGTAAGTTAACATGAAACTATTGTATGAAGTACAAATTGAAATATGGATATCTGAAACAGGTGTAATGTTTTCATTTTGGCTGAAGGTAGTTTCCTTCAGAAATGTACAGTCTAGAAGTGACTTTTGTGTTAGGGTATATGCTATTTTGAGACAGTATTTAAGTTACATAATGGTATGCAGTTAACCTGTGTTGGTAAATTCTGTACCAGTACAGAATTTGAGAGCACGTTATGACACAAGATAGGTGATCCACAGACCATGGACTGTACGTACTGAACTCAGCAGTTGGGAAGACCAAAGCAAACTTTGCAGACTAAGATCAGATGGCTATATAAACTATATATAAAATGAATTGACTATGGGGCGGGGTCAATTTGACCCCGGGGATCATGATTTGAGCAAACTTGGTTAAGGTCTACTAGGTCATGCTACATGCAAAATTTCTAAGCTCTAGGCTTTCTGGTTCTGGAGTAGAAGATTTTTTGAAGTTTATCCTATATAAACTCTATATAAAATCAACTGACCCCCAGGCGGGGTCAATTTGACCCCGGGGATCATGATTTGAGCAAACTTGGTAGAAGTCTACTAGTTAATGCTACATGCAAAATATCTAAGCTCCAGGCCTGCAGTTCTGGAGAAGAAGATTTTTGAAGTTTTTCCTATATAAACTATATATAAAATGAATTGACTATGGGGCGGGGTCAATTTGACCCCGGGGATCATGATTTAAGCAAACTTGGTAAAGGTCTACTAGGTAATGCTACATGCAAAATATCTAAGCTCCAGGCTTTGTGGTTCTGGAGAAGAAGATTTTTGAAGTTTTTCCTATATAAACTCTATATAAAATCAATTGACCCCCGGGCGGGGTCAACTTGACCCCGGGGATCATGATTTGAGCAAACTTGGTAGAAGTCTACTAGGTAATGCTACATGCAAAATATCTAAGCTCCAGGCTTTGTGGTTCTGGAGAAGAAGATTTTTGAAGTTTTTCCTATATAAACTCTATATAAAATCAATTGACCCCCGGGGCGGGGTCAATCTGACCCCGGGGATCATGATTTGAGCAAACTTGGTTAAGGTCTACTTGGTTATGCTACATGCAAAATATCTAAGCTCTAGCCTTTGTGGTTCTGGAGAAGAAGATTTTTGAAGTTTTTCCTATATAAACTCTATATAAAATTAACTGACCCCCGGGCGGGATCAACTTGACCCCGGGGATCATGATTTGAGCAAACTTGGTAGAAGTCTACTAGTTAATGCTACATGCAAAATATCTAAGCGCCAGGCTTTGTGGTTCTGGAGAAGAAGATTTTTGAAGTTTTTCCTATATAAATTCTAAGTAAAATCTATTTACCCCCGGGGCTGAACCAGTTTGACCCCGGAAGTCATGATTTGAGCAAACTTGACAGAGGTCCCCTAGATGATGCTTCATACCAAATATGAAAGCTCTGGGCCTTGTTATTTCAGACAAGAAGATTTTTGAAATTTCCATTTTAAAAACACCTTTTAGGGCCTCACAGCCATATTGTGCATTGGACCGGAACCATTTGAGCAAACTTGGTAAAGGGACATCTAAGGACCATTAGTATGAAGTTATTTTAAAATTGGGCCAGGGGTTTAGGAGGAGATGTCATTTAAAGAAAATGTTGACGACGGACGACGGACGGACGACGGACGCCGGACACAAGGGTATCCTAATAGCTCACTCTGTCACTGCGTGACAGGTGAGCTAATAATTGGGAAAGATGCTATTTTATCATATCAGTGGTAGCCTCAGAACAAAACATGGTACAGTTAATATTTAGGTTACAGAGGAGAGTTAAAGTTAATATTTACTTATATATTTGACAAGAGAAGTTCATTTCAGACTTTTGTTTACATAGATTATAGTGATAAGACATGAAAGAGAGTGTTTTTGGCACTTATTGTCTAAACTGGCACCTCTGAGCCTGGCCAGCACTGATTGTCTGGAATACACTAATCTGGACCACTGACCTCTACAGACATTTTATCCATTATATCAAAAAAACTTTTAAAGTGTTTGGCAGTCTGAAAGCCTGGACTTTTGTCTCTGATTCAAGGAAAACAAAAGATGACAAAAATTGGTAGAAATGTTTTTCTTTTGTAAAAAGAAGTTATAATGTTGTTCAAATCAGAGAAATGAGCATTGTTTTCATTCAAGAGGAAACAAAATGAGATGTCAAAATGTGTCAAAGACTAAATGATATAGCTAATAGATGTCTGCTCTTCTTTTCAATACAGGTTGCAAGACAGTCAAATATCCCTGAAAAGCATTTATGTACAATTCACAAAGAAACACAGGTGAGTGTATGTACTTAATGAACTGCTTATTATAAAGGCATATTAACTCTATTTTAATATGAATTTCCCTTTTATGAAACTATAATCCCACAAATTAGTTCATCAAACAGAGAAAACTATTTTTTCCTCTATTGATGTTGGAGAAGCTTTTGACCATGTATCAGTCTGTGGGGATGAGTCACTGATATTTAAGGGCCCAATTACCCAGGAAGAACCAATAATAATGGCCTAATAATTAGTTTTGTTTGAAACTGGACACTGCCTTGTGTCATTATATTCAAGGCTAGGCAAAAAAGGTCTTTTGGTTTTCTTTTGTTTTCAACTGAATTTCAATAAAAAAAAAAACACTGGTGAAATGTTGAATAGTGAAGCAAATGGCCTCTTTGATCTGAAGGAATTTGCTTACATCACCACAAAGAGTCAGGCTTGTAGAATAAGCAGATAAAAAGAGAAGTTTAAACAATGGCAAGCAATCAAAATTAATTTACAAAGGCTTACAAGTAATCTTAAGATAATTATAAACAACAATTTCCCCAACTTAGGACTAGATCAAACTAAAATATCTGAACACTGGAATCATGTTAACTTGAAAGATATTTTATGTTCATGCAACAATAGATGCTGTGCTATGCACCATGTTTTACATATACCCATAAACAACACTGCTTACTAGAAATAATGTCTGAGAATCTAATGAAGAATATTAAATATTGAATGAAAAATGACAAAACTGATGTACCAAACATTGTTTTATCTTTGGCCTTCAATGACAACAGAAAATATGATGTTCAAAAATTGTCATGACAAAGTCAATATTGATGCGGGTAAACAGTAAACTCATTGAAGTGACTCACTGAACAATGACTACCAGCTGTTGCAATTAGATACTAACTTTAGATTTTCTAAGGAATAATGCCATATTGTCATGAACTGTCTGTTTGCTTTACTGGAGTTTAACAGCTTATAACAGACAAAATGAAATCATTAAAGCAGTTCACTTAACCACTGTTCCTGGGAAAGACCAGTACACTACTCCCCCACCATTACAGGCAACATAGCAGGACATATGCAAAGCCATAACCTTTTATCAGTGAGTTATTAAGTAACAAGTTATCAACCTTAAAACCATCAATAAATTGTGCATACCAGTACATAGTTACAATATAATTGTGAATTGAAATCAATCCTCATCTTCATCTCAGATAATGATTTTTTTCCCTAAAAATTTGTAAATTGTGATAAAAACATGCTCTCCATAGCAACTGCTTTTTGTGAAATTAATTTTCTTTTTATTTGCAGTACTATAAAGGTAGTCAGAGAAATCTTTTTCAAGAATTTTTTTATGCTATTTCACATTAACCATATTACCTATCATTAGGCACATTAAGAAAACAGAACATTCATAGAGGGGGTGAATATGAATAAGAGCTATCTACTTCTTAGTTTTATAGCACTTAGAATTTTTCTGCATTCACCACCTCATTATTGTAACATTTTAACTTTATTTTGAAATGACTTCTAGTTTAGCTTGAGCAGGGAAACAAAACATCATGAAAATTACTGAGCAAAAGAGAGAGAGAGAGGGAAATCTTGTGCAATCAGCTTCCAGAATTTCTACAGATCAGTGAAAACATAAGCAGGAAGAAGAATTGAAAGTGCAAAAACCTTAATTGTCAGAAAGTTACTTCAGCTTTAATACAATCTGTACAGAGTTAAATCTCTGTACTAGAACAATAAAGTTTCTCAATTTTTTTGTTCTTTTCTGTAAAATATTTGAGAAAATTTAAGATCTTTTAGTTTTGGAAATACAAAAACTGCAGGTAACTTTGCTTTCAGAAAGCTCAATTTTGATGTAGATTTCTTAAACACGCAGACCTCAACCTAGTAGTATAAAAGCCGTTAACAACTGCAACAGAAGACAAATTTCGGCCAACAAATTTTGACTGAGAAAACGTAACTACTTTTCAAAGAAACTGGTAAGTACAAAAAGTAATGAATACTATCTACTGGCAGTGTTCCACTTAGATCCAATAGGTACAATATAAACTGTGTCAGACTCTTCTGTCTTACATTATTATTTATGACCAAAAATGACAGAAGGTCCTATTACTATGTCATAATTTATGAAGTAATATCCATTTCAACACCTTGTCATATTGCATTAAGGCAAAACATTCTTTACCAGTTACATAATTCTATATATTATATCAACCTTGAGAAAGAGCCAGACTACAGTACCACAATATTAACAAGGGAAAATAACTCTGCCTATGATTTTGTATATCTGCCTGTATAGAGATGGCCAATTACCACATGCCAAAAACTAAACTAAGGGAAATAACTCTAACCCATACTTCAATAAAGGCTTCTTCTCCTAAAGAAGTACCACATTGACTCTACACAAAGTCACATCTACCATATCGATATAGTTATACCTTTATCTTTCAGTTTCAAGATTCTACCTTTCTTTTACACTGTTTCCTCTACTTCCTTCAAACGAAGATTTATTTGAAATTATTTTGATGCTGCTTTATGCATATGTTTTTACATAATTACAATCTGCAATTTGATTATAGTCTGCACTGTACACTGCTCAGACAGTAAGTTTTAAAATTATTATACTACTGAGATAAATGGAATGGACAAGTCCGTATTTTAGAAATTTTGTAGGATATTATTACATTTCTCATTGCCAGACTATCCCAGACCACTTAGAGTGTTAACTTTGTCAGACCTCTTTTGAAGCCATAATATATTTATTATTAATTAATGGTCCAAGAATAAAAGCTATTCTGTTAAATTATTCAAGGAGTATGAAGCAGAGTCTAAGAAAAAAATTTCTTAATATATAACATCGCTGCTGGAAATGTCTGGCCTTCAGCATAATAGAATAAGACTGATATATTATCAGTTGAGTGCAAAACTGTAAAATATAGTGTCTACTTTTTGCACTTGCTATTTTTGGCTGTTAGCTTACAAAGTGGACAAAATGTGTATCAAAATTTGCAGAACTGAGCCGTTATTAATTCCATGCCACCTAAGGATTATGGACTTGAACCACAATAAAGGTATGACTCTTTATGTAAGAAGTTATGCAGACTCTTTCAGATGGTAAAGTTGTGTCATTGATATAAAGTGGCTTCCCATTTTCTTCAAGTTCACTGGATAGAAATAATGCCAAAACCAGAACACCTCTCTCCCCAACCACAAAAAAAACCCTAATAATTTACCTCAAAATTAACTGTAAACCAAATCTGTTGCACAGACAAAATACACACTCACAAAAGGGTGGTTGTAATTGTAAAACAACAAACAAATTAAGATCTGCTCTTGAATATATAGAACTTTTACACAGATTTACATCAGACAAGACTTGTATAAACTAATATAAACACCTTTAGGCAGAAAATGTGTGGATAAACAAACGTTAATCAAAATTTTGCTTTGTTTTGTTATCTTCTGTGAATTGCCCTTAAACAATATTTCAGATATTTAGGAAACCCCCCTTACAGACTTTTCAGTAAATTTTCAGTCTCTTATAATACTCTGTATTGTCTGTAAGAAATTACCACAAAATTCTCACAAAACCTGAGTCAGGTTTGAAACTGGACTCAAACCAATGACCTATGACCTTTAATGAGAAGAATAAATATAATATTCACAAATGAGTTTCCTTCAGTAATCAACTTATAAAGATAATATGTAATATTATTGGCAGAATGAAAATTTTCAGTATATGAAACTATGAATATTTTCCAGGAAATTTGTTATCTTTAGTTACAGACCACTTCTACTACCACATTAGCTGACTTTTTATTTTTATTGCTCTATAAAATCATTTTCATGGAAATTCTTCAAACTGGGAAGATTTTATTACCTTTGCTACTGTGTTCATGCTATCATACAATATCATATATTATCTTGTATCACTTAAGTACTCCAGGAGGAGTTATCATTCTTTGATATCACAGACTACCTTATCCAACTAGAGTTATCTATCTTCATATCCTATTTTATCAAATCAAACAAGAGTTATCTCTTTTATTTATATTGGCATCCAAAAAATCTTTCTATTATCACAATCAATTATCTTTTATAGTCATTTTTTTCACTTAAGTTCAAAGCTTAAGAAGTTATATCGGTCAGTGGGCTACAATGGAAATTTGCCATAGACAAATCTGAAATAATTCTCAACCACTGCTAAAATTTCTATCTAACAGGTGATTCACTTTATACGCCAGTTTCTTGGTAAAAAGAAAGTATATATTTTGATTATATATCAATTTGGTAACTTCAAAATTGACAAGCACTATTTTTATTTCTATAGGAATTGCATCCTCAGCATTAAAGGTGAAAGATCTATGGAAAATCTGATGCCAGACGGTAACCAGTTGCAGGCTTCATAAAGACATTTGATAAACTGGAAAGTAATAACAATTTTGTCAGTGACAAATTATATTCATAACATAAATACAAATTTAATCAACGGGAAATATGATGAAGAAACAATCTCAGAGATAAATGAAAGAAAATGCAAAATGTCATCATTCCTTATGTCTATAAATCAATTATATAATTCCAGTTATAGACTAGAACTTTGTCTATGGATGCTGGCAATCATGTCTAGGTATATCTACAATTCCTGTTAAAGCTAGGCAAACCTCAAGTTTACTGTTGTTTGGTTTTAAACAAATGGCTATTTTAACTCTATTTCTTTAGGAAAAATTCTCACAGCTTAAATTAAAGTTTCATCATTTAAAAGCAAGGATATAAGAACCACTTAACCAGGTAACAATCTTCACAAATATTGCTTTCAGAAATTTTTTAAGTTCCTCAGACTGTAAAAAAAAAATAAAGACATTATCATTAGTCTGAGTTACTTCATCAACCAGTCAGGTCTACAAGCATGAACATAAAACTTAACAGAATAAAATCTGTCACCTTGTCACAGAGATCTTTGCCAACATGAAAGAAAGAAATTACTTAGGACATTAGTGCAAAAACGCGAGAATTTTGCAATACAAAGCTTAAAACCTTTACATAATGTAATGAGAGTCTTACAGACAAACAACTTGGATTCTTGTATATCTGATTTAATCCTATTTCTTGTCTTTTTCCTGGGAAATTAAATAAACACTTCTCTATTTTTCAATTATCTATTACCCCTGTGGTGGTCTCTGAAAGCTTATGCCTGTATTATGAAAGAAAACATAATTGTCTGGAACTATTTTTTTCGCAGTCACATTAAAAACATATATTTAATAGTCTGCAAAATATTTTCATTTCAATTCTTTTAGCATAGCAGTTTCCAATGCTGACAAATCACAACTGTGGCCCAAAACAAGGAAATAATGCTGCATGAATATTTTTTACAAATATTTCATTGCTCAAAATTTTTTTAATTTTTCAAGGCACTTAAGTTTGCATTTTTTAAGATTCCTATAGGAAACTGTTTTTTTTTACAGCCAGTATCTATTTACGGACATGATGGGCTATCATACTATATGATGTAACAAGACCTCTGCTGGTGGCTTGGCAAAATATGCCTGAAGAGAGCTATTGACACAGAATGACCTTTGTTAGAAACGTATTATCTGAAATCATGCAACTTTAAAAGCTTTAGTTGGTTCTACAAGACAGTCACCCATTTGAAAGAAAATAAACATCTGACCAAAGTTTCATAATCATCCTGAAAAAACCTTTGCCTGTGGCCTTCACCTTCAAGTGTTGACTCTAAAATGATGGTTATGCATGTAATCTCAATATAGTAAACTTTTGACCAAAGAATTATAAATATCCTTCAAGCAGTGAAAGAGATATGGAGAGGACAAAAAATTTGTCCGATACATGTTTTGTCACAATTCCTGCAACTTCAGCATGATGCCTAAAATCTTGGTTCTGCACCTAGCATTGATGAGATAAACATCTGACTAAACTTTCATGAATATCCTGCAAGGGCTTTACAAGATACGGAGCGGACAAGAATTCTATAGCTCAAATCTTTGACCTTGAACTATGACCTTTATCTAAAAGTGGTGGACCTGAAATGTTGGTTTTGCATGTCATCTCAATGAGGTAAACATTTGACTCAAATTTCATGAATATATATCTTTTAAGCTTCAAGAGATATAGAATGCACATGAAATTGCTAATGGACAGACAGATGGACAGACAACTACAGGCATTACATAATATTTGTACATCCCATAGGCGTACACAAAAAAGCAGAAGCAAAGTTTAAGGATGACTAAGGGACACTCTGAATGTCCCATAACTTACAATCTGCAAATACAGTAAGATTTCAATTAACTAACAGGAGTTTAGTTAAGAATTTCAGGGTATACAACCTACTTCTCTTGTGCAATCATCCTATAAACACTGAGTATCTTTTTGAAATAGTTTTCTTGTTTCACCTTACATCAGTCCTGTCAAAACCAATGGCAAAAGCTTTACACTCTAAAAATGGATCATGAACGTTATTTCAATTATTAAAAATATACTCATATTGAAATATTCACCCATCAAATGCAGTAAGGTGAAATTGAACCAAACACACAGGGAAAATTTTACATGAGGAATTCAAAGATAATCTTATTTCAGTATTATCAAATAAACAAGTCTACTTTTTCCCTTGGAATAAACTCATTTTACAAGAATTTCATTCATATATCTCAGAGGGGTATCAATAATGGATAATGTACTACTAATTTACAACTGAAACTATAATCTTGATAACGTGAAATCCAGAATCTTATCTCCTGAAATTGTACAACATGCAGAAACTTGATAATATAACAGAACATTGTGACGTTTCCTGTGATATCTAATGTTTGCTTGATTTTTTATTCAAGTTTTTCCTTCTTACCACATTTATATGACTTCATAGAAATTCTGAATATTGATTTCAAGTAAAGCTAAGTATGAGAAAGTTCATTTCAAGAAAATTCTCTGTAAGACTGTAAAGGTCATGCCATTTTAACAATGGCAGAGGAATGGTGTACAAGAATCCAGGTTGAAAATGGTATTTCTGGTTCAGTTTAGTTTTCTTTCATTTACAAAGGGCTACTTTCAGCATTTTTTACAGGTAGACAGGTTGTTCAGCTTTTGCTGCTACTAAACAATTCAAGCACAAAAGGTCAATCATTAAATTGCCGCCTTTAACAGTTACCATCTAGCCAGACATTCCCATTTGTACTGGCATTCAGTGCAAGTCTCTTATATTCTTCTTTGAGAAATGCCTACCTAGCATATTTGCCTTGCTCACGTCAAATCTTGCAATGCCGATAGCAGGATCGGTGTTGGTGTCATAACGGTCTACAGTCACTTCCCAGTAGTGAACACCCTTTGAGAACCCAACTCTCCCAAGGATAATGCGATGTTCAAAGCTTTTGCATGTTGCAGTCAGATTGTCATTAGAAATGATGATGTCAGGATGTGCTGTCGTTGGATCAAGGCTGAACCACGCCACTGAAAAGAGAGACAGATAATGAGCTGCATGAATATCATGACTTTGTCTTTTGAAGTATAAAGTAATACAGCTGAAACATAATTCTTAAAATTGCCTAGGGACGATTTTTTTTTATTTTCTTGTAGCAGAATCACATTTTTCATTGCAAAAAGCATTGACAGGACCACAGACCATTTTCATACCAGACAGCAATTTCATACCATTGCAATCTGTTTGACAGAATTTGAACCATTTGTCAAAACAAAGGAAACATTTTTCTCCTTACAAGTACACTTGTCTATAATCACCCTCTGTATTTTTCTTAGAGTAAAGGAAAAACATACATCTTAATATCAAAACAAGGAGTGCAACAAAAAATACTCATATTGAACAACCATGAGTAATACATCAGGTAATGTCTACAGACACTGCAAAACAGAAATTGCACTACAAGTAGCATCGCAAGGCAAACATCCATTAATACATTTATACCCTGTGATATCTGGGTGGTATATCTAATGTTCCATCTTCACATCAAAAAACGTAAGCTTTAAACTATCTTTCAAACTTTCAATATACTTTTCAAATAAACAGTTCAAATCCTTTCAACAGGTGTTCTGCACTCTGATGTTACTGAAGTCAATTTCTAAGTAGATTTGAATGCACCGGCAAATCCAGTCTGGCTTATTTTGTGAGTGATTTTAAAGGACTATAATGAAAAAAGAAAATTTTTATTAGAATTTTGATTTCTAGATATTTCTTTCAAATAATATCTTAAAAGATAACTTTTGAAGATTTTTACATCTTAATAATATCTCAAGAGATAACTTTTGGAGATTTTTAGATTTAAAAAAAGATCTCGAAGATGAAGATCCCAATTTTAAGTCTGCAACTTAATTTTTGCTATTTTTTGGTTAAATATATTTCTGCTGTTCCAAAAATGACCCACTTGTGCATTCTATTTCAGAAAATTTTGTCATTAACTACAATAATTAGAAATCTACACTACGAGATGAAAATTTAATTTCAACTAACAAATGTGTTCTGCCAAAATCTATTCCATTTGAAAATTTGAATACAACAAAAAGAAAAAAAAATGAAAATCTAAATAATGACATAGAGACTTTAAAAGACTGAACTGAAATTAAAGAACTTAAAGACAGCTGAGTTTTAGAAATCAAAACTTGTAAATGAAAAAAATAACAATTACTCTATGAACTCTCCTTGCGGAAGTAATTCACTTCTAGCAGATGTCTTAACTGTCAATACAAATAAACAAGAGTGATACAAAAAAAGAACATTCATTCAACAAACAGATAAGGAAATGAAATTAATGAAGTTTCAAACTAAAATGAAATAACCACACTGAAGCTAACAGAACTTCAGGTGTCAGTAAATTAACATACTGGGCATTTTCATATAGAATAACAAACCCATGCACATACAATGATGGGAGTACATGTATAATTAATCAGTGAAAGCTGCAGCATTGTTGAGAAAAGGACATTTTCAAACGCATTTTGCAACAAAAGCACATTTATTTGAGAAAAAATAATGATACAATGTTGACATCTCAACACAAGAGTAGAGAAACATTCAATTTAAAACACCATGCCTTTCTCTAGAGCCATGTAATCTCTATATTAAGATGAACAAAAAGAAGAAATAAATGATGATGATATTGCTGATGATGATGATGATGAAAAAGAAAAATTAACAAGAGGGCCATGATGGCCCTGTATCGCTCACCTGAGTATGACTGCTTTAAACAAAGTTGCTATGGACCTGGTTATTTGACCCCAGATGGCCCATATTCAAACTTGACCTAGAAATTATTGAAACAATCTCTTTGACAAATTTCAAGGTTATTTGTACTGAAAATGTTATCTCTAGAGTGTTAACAAGATTTTTTCCATATTTGGGCTCTATGACCTAGTTTTTGACCCCAGATTACCCATATCCAAACCTGAGCTACAAATCATCAAAACAACCTTTCTGACAAATTTCCAGGACATTTGGACTGAAAATGTAGCCTCTAGAGTGTGTACAAAGTTTTTCAATATTTGGGCTCTGTGACCTAAATGTTTTGACTTCAGATGACCCATATTCAAATTTGACCTAGAAACCATAGAATTATGCTTTCTGACAAATTTCCAGGTTATTTGGAATTAAAATGTTACCTCTAGAGTGTTAACAAGTTTTTTCCATATTTGGGCTCTGTGACCTAGTTTTTGACCCAAGATGACCCATACTCCAACTTGAGCTAGAAATCATCAAGAAAACCTGTCTGACAAATTTCCAGGATATTTGGACTGAAAATGTAACCTCTGGAGTGTTAAAAAGTTTTTTACATATTTGAACCATGTGACCTAGTTTTTGATCCCAGATAACCCATATCCAAATCTGAGCTAGAAATCTTTGAAACAATCTTTCTGACAAATTTCAAGGACATTTAGACTAAAAATGTAACCTCTAGAGGATTAACAAGGTTTTTCTACTTTCGGGCTCTGTGACCTAGTTTTTGACCCCAGAAAACCTATATTCAAAACTAAGCTAGAAATCATCGATAGAACCTTTCTGACAAATTTCCACGTTATTTGGACTGAAATTGCTACCTTTAGAATGTTAACAAGGTTTTTCCATATTTGGACTCTGTGACCTAGTTTGTGACTCCAGATGACCCATATTCGAACTTGATCTAGAAATCCTCAAGGCAACTTTTCTGACAAATTTCCAGATTATTTGGGCTGAAAATGTAACCTCTAGAGTGTTAACAAGGTTTTTCCATATTTGGGCTCCGTGACCTAGTTTTTGACCCCAGATGACCCATATTTAAACTTGACCTAGAAATTGTCAAAGCAACCTTTCTGACAAATTTCCAGATTATTTGGGCTGAAAATGTAACCTCTAGAGTGTTAACAAGGTTTTTCCATATTTGGGCTCTGTGACCTAGTTTTTAAACCCAGATGACCCATATTTGAACTTGACCTAGAAATTGTCAAAACAACCTTTTTGACAAAATTCCAGATTATTTGGGCTGAAAATGTAACCTCTAGAGTGTTAACAAGATTTTTCTATTTTTGGGCTCCGTGACCTAGTTTTTGAACCCAGATTACCCATATTTGAACTTGAGCTAGAAATCATCAATAGAACCTTTCTGACAAATTTCCAGGATATTTGGACTGAAAAAGTAGCCTCTAGAGTGTTAACAAGGTTTTTCTATATTTGGGCTCTGTGACCTAGTTTTCCAACCCTGATAACCCATGTTCGAACTCGTCCGAGATATCAATGAGACAAACATCCCGTGCAAGTTTCATGACAATTGAGGCAAAAATGTGACCACTAGAGTGTTAACGAACTAATTGTGGACGGACGGACGGACGGACGGACGGACGGACGACGGACAAAAGGTGATCAGAAAAGCTCACTCTGTCACTATGTGACAGGTGAGCTAAAAACGACCATGACTGACCAATACCTTGAGCATTAAAACAACAATTTTAGTGTCTTTTTGATTTTAGTTATTTCAAAATTGTTATGGACTTTGTGCATCTTAAAGACAAGAACAGGTGCTCAGTGAATTTGAAAAACTTACTGAAATATGCTGATCCACTCTCTAGTAAAATCAGTTCTATAAATCTGAATTAAGTCACCCTAAGCTTTTTATATCTAACAAGTGATTTTTCATTTTCAATTATGCCTGCAGGGAAGATGGTTGTCAAATTGTTACTCAGGTACAGGTGCACCACCAGACTATAATCATTGGAAACCTGCAGAAATAAAACCATCTCCAGCTGTTTCTAGGATATTCTAGATGGGTGGAGTGACATACAAACCTGGTAAATCTAAATCAAAGCTGCAGATATCAATTAATGAAATGAAATAAATCACTTTAATGAATGATAAAGTTTTTCAGTAAAACCATTTTAATTAAGTTAATGTTATATAGTTAAACAGTTTTAGTTTAACATTTTATGCTAATGTCAACAATGCATTTGAAATTAAAATGACCATCTACTAAACTCAGACTTTCAAACTGAAATGACCATTTATCTGTAGTTTTGCTCATTAACATTAAAAAATATGCATTTGAAATGAACTTTTTTTTTTGGTAAACAAAGCTATACAATCACAAATTAAAAGTTTTTGAATTGTGGAACACATTTTCCTCATCTTTAGGTCACTGTATATAATGGTCTGCAGTGCTTTCATTTTTTTCTGACATTCGTTAAAATATTCAAATATCATCATGGTCTATATTGTTAGATAGAATAAAGCAAGATTCAAATATAATATTTCATTAAAAAGGAATAAACAGTTATAGATTAAATTTTAAAATATTTATTATTTTAAAGATCACCTTATCCTTCTATCTAATTTAATACTGTCGAAACATGAATGAACAAACTGGGCAAGAATGAAATGACAGTGTATTATGATAACATTTTGGATCCTTCAGTAATTTTTGCTAAAAACATACGTTGCACTATAATTACCTATAATTACGAAAAATGCAATCGCTCAAAAATAATATCAGGTATTTTTCCGATTCAAAGAACTGTATTTGACTGTTTATCAATAACTGGTATAGGAATATGTGGAGAAAAGCCATTCTGTAAAGGTTAAAGCTAAAATAAATAGGAAAATAGTGGAAACATAATTGAAAACCTTAGAAATAAGAAATCAGTTAACTTTAATTTAAAACCTTTGTTTATCAAGTGCTTTCTGCAAAATGTAATCTTTTCTAATGATAAATTTTTCTGCTGACAATATCATTGATTTTAAAAAATTCTCTCTTCAAAGTGAACTATTTCTACTAACAATGTTATTTCTGCTAACAATGTCACTGATTTCACAATGATTACATTTGAATTGAGCATTTCCAAAGTGAAATGAAGCTGGTGATTAACGTAATAACTATTAATTTCTTTGTCAGTGTTCTGGGGACATGGCTGTTGGCTGTTCGATCCACAACTCCAGTAAAGTACCAACTGGCAGGCAAACTGGCACCATACTCTCTCATTAAAAGCCATGCCTCCTATAGATTATGACATCCAATACTAACAATTTTTAACTGATTGCACAATTTTCATTTACAGTTACCATACAGAGCTTGAATAAATCAACATTTACTAATTAACCTTTAGAAGCTCATTAACTTTAATGTTACTGACACTAGCTACACTTAAGATTTGATATTATGATTAAAAGTTCATTTTCCGATTTTAAATGCATTTTTGAATTCATGCCTGATCTAACCGTGATACCATTGGCAAAAAAAACTTTTAACAAAAATTAGTTAATCAACTGTTCAAATATTAATCAAAAACCATAAAATCAAATACCATAACTTCAAAGCCATTAATTTATCATATAGTTTTAATTTCTTTTAAAGATAACAGTTTATTCTTGTAACAACAAAATGCTTCGGGTATATATCATTTTGTTGGGTGGGCAAAGTAAGAATTTCTGCAAATATTTTCATTACTTATTAAATAGTTCCAATATTAATTGAGTAACAAAATGTCTCCATTTCAACTTATGCTTTTAAGCAAGATAAAACATTCATAAAGAAAATGCAGACAGGATCAGGAAAGTAAAACATCACTATATCAAGTAAGAGTGGTTAACCCTGATGGCCATTCATACCAAGTAATTTTGCATTTTCTTGCATCAGTTAAAAGATAAATCAATCTAGATATACATTCCAATACAAGCAAAAGGATCTTTCATTATTCTCAGCCTGACAATATATAACCTTTATGTTTACACATACAATTGCCTTTGTGAGACTTATAAAACACGCGTTACATCTATTATTCAATACGTTTGCGTAAAATATTACACCCAAGTGTATAAACTCATTGGTAAAACCCTGAAATGTTTCATTTCAAAATGCAAATTCTAACAGGAAAGCTTTAACAAACTTCTCAACTGTAGACAACAAATGAAATATTCAGTTCAGTCTGTGTTAATGTAACGATGTTCCCTCTCTCTAAAACATGATTTTAGGATTTCATTTATTTGAAAATTTTGGGTGTAATTGCATTTAATTCTAACTTTGATCTAATCAAGACATCCACAAAGTTATAAGATCTCATTTGAAATTGTCTGCAAGGTTAATGTCGATTTTTTATAGAACAGCAGCCACCTTAGTCACTTTGTGATTCATTTTGAAATTTACTGTTTATGAAACACGGTTGAATGTGGGCAAAACTGCCCCAAAGTTGTTTTTGTTGTCTCCTCACTTCTACAATACTCTTTAGGTTAAATTTGTTGTTAATGAGAATTTCTGATACTTTGGCATATATAATGACTTCACGTTTTTGCATTTTTGCATTTTCGCCACAAAAAAGCAAAGACAGGACAGATGTATGTGTCATATTGTCACCCTTCTTTTGTCATTCTTTAGCATTTTTGAGGTGAAAATGTGAAAACACAACAAAGTTGGACATTGTCGTCGTCCCTACATGTTTGCGCATTTTGAGATATTAGGTGAAAAAGAAAAAATACGGCATGGCGTAAATCAGCCACCTTATGTAATTGTAGTATTGACTTATTCAGAAGATAATGATAATAATATATAAGTTGTATTAACGTTACTAATTGTCTTACGGATGAGACTCTTTACCAAGGTCCCATGTATCAGTGCAAAACACTGAGCATAGAAAAGAACCAGGGGTGTCTCTTAAATAGAATTCTTTCTGTATGTCGCACTCACAAACAAATAGAAACTGTAAACAGACCTTTGTTGATGACTGTAGTATTACATTATAAATCTTTCTTTTGATAACATACAAAAAGAAATCATAACACCTATTTGAAGCCACCTAGATTCACTGCAGAAATGTTGTAAAAAATGAAATCCTGGACATTTCAAGTACTGCTAATATATGATCAATGTACTTATAATTAAGGACAACTGTCTATCTACACTGGAAGCAAGCAATTAAATGTCCATATAAGTGTCTGGATTCTACAACTTCCAATCAGCTTAGCACTAAAAGTCTGTTGACAACTCTCTACATAATGGTAGGTGAATAAGTCAGGAGGTGGACAATTTAATGACATCTGCCTCCATAACATAATAATGTACAGCATGCCTTAAGGCTATTGCAGCATAACTGTTCAATACTCAGGAACTGAACTTTTCAAAAACCTTGTATGAATCCTTTGCTGCCACTGGTTCACTCTTGCCAAGGACGCAGGCTAGTTTCAAGCTTCCACTCAGAGTATGCAATTTACTAGAACCTGAACTCGTTCATTTCATTTGTTCTTAGCCACTGTTACAGTTTAACTGGCCAAATATATAAAAGTTCTAGGAGACAAAAAATCAAAGGGAGATAATAATATATAACTTAGCAACTTGGACCTTATTATTCTTAGAAAGATAAAAGAAAAATCTCTATGTAAATCTTGTGAATCCAGAAATTATAGCTGATGATCTATAACAATTAATATCACTGTACTACCAGATGTAATTAATAAAAACATTTTCATTAATTTTTGATGGTCTGATAATGATTTTAAATAGATGAATATAACTGAAAAGAAATACTGCTAATGCTTTGGGCTATTTATACAATACTAAACAGTTTATACCTGAAAAAAAGTTCCAATTGTGGTATTACAACATTGGCAGTAGACTGAATGAAATATGAGTAAAGAGTTATCTAACTTGTTTGTCCTTATATGCTAAAAGATCTGATACTGTGGTATCATTTTATTGCACATAGGGTTAATTTTCGCATATTTCGCACTCAGGTGAATGCGCAAATTTAAACCCGATGCTAAACTTTGCCATAAAAGGCTGTTTCAAGTATGTATCCGATTATGCTTTTTATCCGAATATTATACACTTGTTACATTACTTCACCAACGTCGATGTCTTAAGTCAGTTTGTCAAAAGTTTTAACAGATAACGCAGAATTTAAGTGAATAATATTTCATTGGAACATGAATCCAGCTGTAAATAAATCACCATAGAAGTGTGTCTTTATATGCAGGTCGGGCATTTTAATAAATGTCGCTGTCATCTCATACAGTTCCAGCATTCATTTTTTACCAGGAGAAAAACACGCCTATAAATTCAAACTTTTATTTTTTTGTAAAATAAATTAAGTGACACTTTGTTAAACTGGAATGTGTAATTGAGACAAACAGCGGTCAATCATATCCGTTAATTGTTGAGCAAATGACACGAGCAGAACGGAATAAACAACGATATGACAACTGATGAACAAAGGGTGTTATTTTTGACACATGGCTAACTCGCTCAATCAAATAAACAGAAGAAACTGTAAAAAGGGTGGCCAAGACTGATTAGAAAATCGACAGTGTATTTGACAACTTTTATTCTACAAAAAAATGAATTTGCGCGAAATTACGTCCGCGCGAATTAGTCATTTTCGGCTTTTGCGCGAACTTTCGTGCCAGCGAAATTAAATGATACCACAGTATGTCGTTTTCACATTACTGGAATATACTATGTGCAAGACTGTAGCTTGCCTGTATAAGGGGCCATAACTTGTACAAACGTATTACTTTAGTCAAGAGTTACCTAACTTCATGGAAGATGACTTCTAAAAAGTTTTAATTTAGAAAAAAAAATCCAATATAAGTGATGACAGTCTAACATATATTTATTTAAAACTTTTAGTAGATAACTGACAGTTTGCACATAGATTTTTATTTCAGGATACAGTTAAATTTTTATAACAGTAACAAGTATTTTCTGAATGTTGTATTTTTCCGCATAGATAATCAACTGATTATGGCTTCTAATTAAATACAGAAATTTGTAAGATTTTAGCATTGGAAAAAAAACATTTCACTGTCCTGAATTTTCCATCAGTGTGAAAAAAGAAAGTGAATTGACAAAATAATGTGGAAACTAAGAACTGGTAAAAAACTGTGCTTAAATAGTCAAATGAAAATAGGGCACATAATTTATCAAATTTCAGGTTTAGGATATGACAAAATTTTCTTTTTAGAAATTTGCTTGAGACATAGTCAGAAAAGTGGAGAACATATGACATTTCCTTTTTGATTCACAACTTAAATTTGCATTACAATGTCGGAAAACTTGACTTTTCCCAAACACATTAATTTGGATGAAAAATAGACCAAAGATTCTGATAGCTGATGAAGGTTAGGCTAGTTGTTACCATGGTAACACTGTTGTCTAGACACATAAAGTAAAGACTGTATGACACTAAATTAAGATATAGCAAACAGTGCTGGAGATGTCTAGATTGAATTTTTTAAAAGTCAATGCTATCTGAAATATAGTTCCTTGATTTACAGAAATTATAAGGCTGCAAGAACATTTAGATTTGCAAGTCAAAATTCAACTGCAGTACTGTCAATCATTTCCACTTTTGCAGCTACCATAGTTGTAAGTTTGAGCAGAAATATTCTAGCTGTCATTACCCTTTTTAGACAGTTTCACTTTGAACAGTTCAAGGAGTCTCTGCTTTTAGCTGTGAAATAAAAATGAAACTACTGTGAATCATTTAAATTTGCTGGGTTGAAATTTCGCGCAAACGGCAAAAAAAGTATGTTCGCGTGGTCCTAAATTTGCGCATTTTCAATTTCAGATTCAATTTTTTTATCAGCATAAAAAGCAGACAATAGCTACATGACCCTGGATCACCACAGACACGTGTATACGTGTCAATTACCGTGGTCCGTTTTTGAATATACAAACTGACAGGTCTAACTGTTAATTGAGGTTAACTGACACAGGTTATGTGTGTACAGATTAAAAGATCAATACCGACAAGTCTTTTGTAACCGGTCCCTAATCAATTACGCAAAAAAAACATTGCCACTTAGGAAAATTACCTTAATAATAATTATTAGTAAATGCTTCAGACAAGCGTTCAACAATTCAAGGAAATGCAAACGAAACATACTTAAAAAGAAAACAAAATAAGTTTCATTTTAATTTTACTAGATATTTAGAATTTGCCAAAACATCCGATTATTCAAGTTATATTGGCTAAAAACAACAACTAATGGTCAAAAGTGAGTGGAAAAAAATATGCAGGTATTTCGGACAGGATCAAGATTCAGATATAACATGAATGTTTTATTAGTTTAAAAAAAGCGCGGTCTTTAATTCACGCATACTTCCTAGGGCGAAATACGTGAAAATTCGTCCTACGCGAACCAAAATGATTTCACAGTAATTAACGTTTACAAAATTATTTGCTGTTTTAGATGGGATGGACCTTTCATTTATTGTGACCATTTCATATTCAACTTTCAGTGTATAATACATGACTTAATATGATGATTTTTCTGAGAAAAACATCTTTTAATATAAAAATTAAATGTAATTGTACTAAAAATTTGAGACAGAAAATGTATTTTATGCCCAAACTTCAACTGAAAGGGGCCATAACTGTCAAACATCAAACAATGTACAAGAAAAATTTATGAAATCAAATACAGTTACGTATTATACATGGAAAGTTTAATCCAGGAATGCATAAGAGATCAGAACCAATCCTGTTCCCTTAAAAAGTTTTCTGCATCAAGGGTCATAACTCTGCAAAATCAATCAAAGGAAAAAATGACAAAAATTAAAATATTTACAGCTTAGATTAAGAGAAGAAAAGTCTGCTTTATCTTTTTACTTTAATGTTTCATGCATACTAAATCTGAAAAGAAATCAAGTGAATGACATCTGTGAGAAGATTCAGTCATATAAAATATTTAATGTTCTTTAAAATCCATTGGAAAAATAGAAGAAAATAGTATGTGATATGACAGGAAAATGTAGCAACCTAATCAGATATAGAAAAGACACTCTGCATTCAAAATGCAATATTTTCTTTCACATTTGTTGGACAAACAGTCCAGCTATTGTACACAAGTTTGGGGAAAAAAATCACAAATGGGTTGTGAATGAAATGTTTCTGTGATTTTACAAAACTAGTGTAAAGAACATTATAAAGAAATACTGACTGAACACCTCTTCTGGTTTCATTTAGTCACCATGGTGAAGTAAAGTGACTGATAAGCCATGCAAAGTTGCCAGTGCAATTACCATAGCAACAAAAACTCTTGTATGCAAACCAAGATCTTGAACATGGAGAAACAAAAGATTTCTTTGATCATGACAAAAATGTTTCATAACAATTTGTAGGAAACTGGTACTGTAACATCTTTGGCAAAAATGAAGTTTTTTTTCATGAATTAACATAAACTAAAAGGCATATCACTTTTCAAATGCAATATTTTTTAAAATCGTTTTCATTTTACTAACAATTCTCTTCATTAATTAAGCTATTGATTCTACTTAAATGCCAAACAGACATGTTGTTTTCATGAAAAATCAAATTTAATTGCCTCCTTGCATAAATCTCAAGTCAAGAAAAAGAAATGGGGTTTTATAGGGGGAACACTTTCAGAAAAAAACAAAACTGGATGCACAATAATGTATTTACCCCTAGTTTACTTCTTCAGATGTCTGTAGAATAAAAAAACAAAAATTAGGTCATTAAGTACTAAAAAAACATAGCAGTGAAACTGCTATTTAGTTACTTAATACCACTTGGAACAATTACTTTTCTGGATAATATCAACAGATTAAAAATAATACTGAAATTAATATACTGAATTACTACAATAATTTGTTAGAAAATTTATGGATCTTTTAAAATAATAAATTGCGGCTTCCCCACAAATCAAACAAATTACTTAAGTAAGTGCTGTTTTAATGATTTAATCACAAGCCACTGGTAGGTGTGAAATAATTAAACAAAAAATGCTCATTTATTTTTTGCAAAATACAGAGAAACAGATGTACAGTGGTGCTCAAAACACGATTCCAATTAAGAAAGCAATTAACAATGTTTATTTCTCAGAATAAAAGATGCTGGAAGCCCAGCAAGCAAAGCTGCCAAAAATAAATACAAGAAGAAGCAAGGTGCCACTGGAGCCGTTGTAAGCAAAGCTTTGATTACACCAACAGTGCTGCAATGGTTGTAATGGCAAATTTAATTGGAAGATTTATTTCCCTGCATGATACAACGAATCAAGATATTTAACAAATAGTTTCATGATAAATTCTATAAAGTAAGGTTTATAATTTATTCACAGTAAATACCTATATAAATTTCAAAATATGACACATGCCAGGCCATAACAGCGTTTCTTCACAGTTTCTCAAAAAATATTTTTTAAGGGTGATAACTCTGTTAGTATAAACATGACTGGGATTTTTCAACATGAAAAACTGTCTGCTTTTTAAGATACATCATTTTATAATGGAAACAGTAGGGACTTTATAAAGGTTAAAAGTGAGAAGAAAAAATAGTTTCTACTCTCACCTCTTTTCATCTAGTTAAAGTCAACTATTTAACACAAAAAGCAATTAAATGTCAATGCACAATACTTAAAGGCAAAACCTTGTTTTATAAATACCCATCTATCTTAGTATTGCAGTGAGCCAAATTGATATGACAGTCAGGTGTTACAGTGAGTATAATTCTTTACTTAACCTTAAATACTCAGGTGTTACAGTGAGTATAATTAAATGCCTAACTTAAATACTCAGGTGTTACATTGAGTAAAATTAAATGCCTAACTTAAATACTCAGGTGTTACACTGAGTACAATTAAATGCCTAACTTAAATACTCAGGTGTTACATTGAGTATAATTAAATGCCTAACTTAAATACTCAGGTGTTACATTGAGTATAATTAAATGCCTAACTTAAATACTCAGGTGTTACATTGAGTATAATTAAATGCCTAACTTAAATACTCAGGTGTTACAGTGAGTATATTTATTTACTTAACTTAAATACTCAGGTGTAACAGTGAGTATGATTATATACCTCACTTAAATATTTTGAAGGACTCACAATAAACATGTTTCATGTGAAAGGTATTGATTTACATTATTGTTTTAGTCCCGATAGGAAACAACATTACATTTATGATAAGTAATTACATCATCAATTGAAAATGAGATGAATGAATAAAAAATTTGATGCAGTAAAAAAATGAATCATGCAAAAACAACAACAACAACAACACTATGAAATTACTTCCTCATGTGAAAGTGCTTTATAAATTAGACCCCTATCCAAATCATGCAACATTAATAAGGGTTTGTGAACAAGGTGGCAGTAATCCAGTTAAAAATTTGTACCATTATTAATATGAAATTTAACAGCTTTTTATTAGCACTGTTTTCATTCATTTGACTGTATTAAGAGACTTCCAAAGAAGAAACCACAAAAAGATCCTAGATTCTGTCTTTCAGGGACAGTTCTAGAAAATCTTTGTAAATAAGACATTATTGTATAATTGTATAAAAACTTACAATAGAATTTTTAGAATTGTGAAGTAAACTTATTAAAATTGTCAACCAATGCTGAATAATATATACATTTCCTTCAAATAGATACAAATGTATCATGAAACTGTTCCTTTTTTAAATGATATATACTCATCTTACTTCAAGTTGTCTTTTGAGAGTGAACCTCATGTAATCATAATAAATATTTGACCAAGTTCTCATTCTAGTAAAAAGACATATATTTTTGACCAAGGAAAAATAATTTGCAGAAACAAATTACCTTAAGAGCATGACATATTACAGTGAAATTCCGATTTTAAGTACAGGTCTTCCATTGAAGTAAAACTGGAAACAAGTGAACAACAACAACAACAAGTATTAAAAACTAAATAATGAACAAAGTAATAGCAACTACTATCAACTGAATTTTACAGTAATATTAATTTGGAACTAAATAAGGGTAGCCACTACAGATATCCAACATACATGCAAAAAACTCAACTTGATGCACTTTATTCCTTTATTAACGTACCGTAAATGCTCTAATAGTCGTCTAGTGTCAGATAAAAGATGATTTTCCAGCATACACTGGGTATAGATACCAGCTGTAAAAATAAAAACACAGAAATTATACATCACTTTTACTGTCTTCTATCAAAATTTTATGGATTCTTTTAAACTTTGGCATAAATAAAAAAAACAAACACCCATTCTTTAAGGGAAATTGGCATTATAATGGTAAAATAAGAGTTTTATATCATACAGCAAAAAATCATTTCCCTCCTTCAAAGAAGAACAAAGTGCAGATTGACCCTTTCCCTCTGTAACTGCATGTTTTTCTTGAAAGAGACTAAGATATGCAGAAGGGCTCAAGTCCATGACACCATTCAGTGACAGGTTCCAAGGGTTTACAAGTCAATGACCTTGACCACTTGAACTTTGAAGTGCTGACCACTCCAACAGTACATTGTGGCAGCTACAAGAGAAATTTAAAAAACCTGCTCCTTCAAACCGGCAGCTATGCATTATTTAATACTTTCATAAAATATCTATAGAATTTACTGGTGAACACTCTTAACAACTAAACTGAAGTGTTCTCAAAATAATTCACACTTTTAAATTTTCCTACCACAACTGCTTTCACTGACTCACAAAACATAATCATGCAAAGAAAGAGGGACAAAAACTTGGAATAAATTAAGAGCTATAATGTACTAAAATTTCACAAAGAAAAGAATAAAATCACCATTAAAACCAAGGCAACTGTTTCCTCTCTCCACAGAAATTATATAAATCACAACTTTTATAATAATTTTAATAAACATGCTCAGCAAGACGATAAAAACAATACTGATGAAAATATATGAAAACTTTATTACTGATACGGAAGTGGTATTCATCTTTTAAATATTTCATTAAAATGGCTATAAACATCCTTGATTGTGGGTTACCTTTCCAAAGCTGACAAAATTCCTTCCAAAACTTTTTATGGCCTTCATAAAAGAATCACCGTTATTTGTTTTTGTGTTTTTATCTAAATTCATCATATTTAACTGTATCTTCAGAATTACAAAGAATTTTTAAAATTTTATATAATTATAATATAGTAAGCTCAGATTTGCATAATGAATGCACACTATGAAATCATTTTGCACACAAACACAACAAAGGAGGTCAGATCAGACACATCTCAAATAAAGGGGCATAAATCTTTCAGTTTTAGTTTCTTTAAAGTTGTCTTCCATCAGCAAAATATTGTTAGGATAGACTTCTTTTTGGTGTAATCAAAGTGATAAATGAAATATACATTATGTGGACTTAAAACTTTGAATTTTATCACTACCTGATTTGCTGATGTTATGCAAGGTCTACATTTAATGTACTGTCAATTATACAGTTCTCACAGGCCTTTGATTTCACACTGCAGGTTTAAAGGTGACAGTTTACATCAAAGGGAAGCCTTCTACAGGCATTGAGCTGTTTTATGAGATAGCAATAAAACAGGTAAAGACAGATAAATACAAGAAGGCTTGCTGGGAGACCTCTAAAAACATTGAAATGAGTTTGATGAATCATTGGAAAAACTTTGAAAGAGAAGAGATAATTTAATGTGATGTACATCCACCCCTGTTAATGGTTCATGTAAACCATGTGTGTAAAAATATTCAAAAACCTTGGTATTCCTACAGGGGACAAAGTTTCTTGGGGTAAAAAACTGAAAACATATCAAACAAATGAGATTTACAGGTAAAATGTTTCCATTGTATCTCACCTGAGTGGAAAATAATGACTCAGTCTGTAGTCAACAACAGAAAAAATGATGATGAAGATGATGAGAAAGAGAAAATTTTGCAATTAAAAGATCATTATAATGATTTCAACAGAATTTGTTCAAGCAGCCTTTTTTTGCTGAAAAACAACCACCTTTTTTCTTGGTCTTTTTGTATTGAAAGTCAACTTGTGTTAAGAGAAGTTTACAACTGAATTGATTTGAACTATCATTTTGGTGTAACTTGCCACAACATGTTCAGGAAAATTCAAAGCAGATATTCTACACTGTATTACACCAGTATCACAATATCGGCTTGCTCTGGAATCTAGGGACTTGTATATCATTCTGACTTTTAAGACATGTATCTGTTTGATTTTCAGAAATAATGTCAGGTAATCAAAGCACTGTAATACCTCACAGTGAGCAGCAGTAACAACATAAAATCACTTCTTGTTCAACAGACACAGATTATTAACTTTAATTTCAAGCAACATCAAAATAGACTGAGACACATGAAGCTAGATGTTTTAAGGTTCAAGACTGATTTTCTACAACTTATATATTATTATCATTATCTTCTGAATAAGTTAATACTACAATTACATAAGGTAGCTGATTTACGCCATGCCGTATTTTCTCTTTTTCACCTAATATCTCAAAATGCGCAAACATGTAGGGATGACGACAATGTCCAACTTTGTTGTGTTTTCACATTTTCACCTCAAAAATGCTAAAGGACGACAAAAGAAGGGTGACAATATGACACATACATCTGTCCTGTCTTTGCTTTTTTGTGGCGAAAATGCAAAAATGCAAAAACGTGAAGTCAAACTTTGTCGTCCCAACACTCACAGCAATGGTACATCTTTCATCTATATTTCTTAACAAATCACAGGAGATAAACTGGTCAGGGAATATTTTTTCTGCGGATACAAATATTCGGAAACTGTAACTCTTCTCTGTGAGCGACACAACACTTTAACAAGGTAAAGTTAACGATTAAATCTAAACTAGAAACACCAATTTTACTCCATTACTTGATGTGCTGTGATATATGGCATATGTGTGATAAATCTGCACATGCGTAACTTGAATGCGAAGATGAGAAAATGCAAAAATACAATGTAAACTAGAACTGTGTCCATAGGACACGGATGCCCCCACTATGCATAAGTGCTCATAAACAAGAGCATGTATATCCTGTATGTAAGATTTTTTCTGTACATATACCTAAAATGATCTACAGGTAACCTTATGTACATGTTAAATTAAATTACAAATGTAAAATTTATATGTTCAATTATTTATATGGTATATAGTGAAAAAATCAACAAAGGGCCATAATTCTGTTAAATATGGTCACAGCAAAAATTCCTTCCTTTACTACCATCTACACATTAAAGCTGTTCATCCCTGGAAGTTTAAGCAAAATCTGCCATCCGGTTTAAGAGGAGTTGCGTTCATAAAATTTCTATATGGTATATAATGAAAAAATCAACAAAGGGCCATAATTCTGTTAAATTTGGTCGCAGCAAAAATTCCTTCCTTTACTTCCATCTACACATTAAGGTTGTTCATCCCTGGAAGTTTAAGCGAAATCTGCCATCCGGTTTAAGAGGAGTTGCATTCACAAAATTTCTATATGGTATGTAGTGAAAAAATCAACAAAGGGCCATAATTCTGTTAAATTTGGTCGTAGCAAAAATTCCTTCCTTTACTACCATCTACACATTAAGGTTGTTCATCCCTGGAAGTTTAAGCAAAATCTGCCATCCGGTTTAAGAGGAGTTGCGTTCACAAAATTTCTAGTGAAAAAATCAACAAAGGACCATAATTCTATTAAATTTGGTCGCAGCAAAAATTCCTTCCTTAACTACCATCTACACATTAAGGTTGTTCATCCCTGGAAGTTTAAGCAAAATCTGCCATCCGGTTTAAGAGGAGTTGCGTTCACAAGATTTCAGGACGGACGGACAGACGTACAGACGGACAAGTGCAACGCTATATGCACCCCACTTTGTGGAGCCATAAAAAGCGAAAAGGTGAAAAAGAAAAAAGCAAATATGCGAAAATGCAAAGACACAACAAATAAGAAGCAAAAATACAACACATTTTATGTGTTGTATTTTTGCCTTATTTTGTCATCCTTTTGCTTTTTCGCCTCGAAAATGCATAAACACAAAGGGATGACAAAGTCCCAAATTGTCCTCCCTTCCTGTTTTGCATTGCTGCATTTGTGGCAAAAAAGTGAAAATATGACATGGTGTAAATCAGCCACCACAGTTACACCACAGTACCCTGAATAAATAACAAAACTGTCTGAACAGTTTTTTCCTATGGGAAGATTTTAATTAACAGATTCCAGACAATTATTACAAAAGAAAGTCTTGAGTGTTTCAAGTGTTTTATTTTAAATTACAATATTTTCTTTATCACTTTAACTTAGAACTTACATAATATTGCTTCCAAATCTAACTAAAATGATTCTACAATCTGTGTTTTTTGACAATAAAGCTTGATGAAACTCCCAAAATCTTAGTAAAAGAATAAGACAGAAAAGTTGGGGTAGTGTTAAAATGGTCTAATAACAAGAACACTCATCCATTTTATATGTCAGAAACAGGGACATATTAAAAGATTTTTAAGAGATCTCCGTGGTGGGGGCAGCAAGTACCTATGCATCTAAAAAAATACAAAAGAAATTAAAACTATTTTTTTTTGTCCTGGGGTCCTGTCCATCCAGTAGATAGTAAAGTTCTAGGTTTTGTGATTTCCCATAAGAAGTTTTTTCTTATGTAAATCTATGAAAAACCAAGTGACCCCTTCTGTGGGGCTAATTTTTAACCCAGGGACAAAAAATGAACAATCTTGGTAGAGGTCTACTAGAGAATGCCTTACATCAAATTACAAAGCTCTTTTTCAAATGGTTTTAGAGAAGATCTTTAAAGCATAAGTAAAATCAGGTGACCCCCAGGGTGGGGCAAATATTGACCCTGGGGTCATCATTTGAAATAATTTGGCAGACGTTCACCAGACAATGCTACACACCAAATACCTAAACTCTAAGCCTTATGGTTTATGAGTACATCAGCTACATTAAACTTTTGTAAGATGTCAGTGCCTCAGCAACTTAGTGATCACAATAGCTCAACTTTTTTCTTCTAAAGCAGAAAAGCTAAATATGATCAGCGATTAAGTGCAATTCTAGGTGTTGCTGTAAAAGTTAAAATGAAAGTATATATAGCTAAACAAATATACCCAAAGGTAAAATTCTAATGAAACCTGCTAGAAAAAGAACAAAATCAAAAGAAAAGTTCCTCATTTTTTTCTTTCATTAAGTCTTCATCACCATTCAAGCTGACGTAACTTTGATCACCAGCCAGCCACACTAGGATTTACGTGCAAGGTAGCTCTCCAATAACAATTAAGGTATCTTTTTCTAGGGCATAATGGCATAATTAAGAAGAAGTCAAAACACCATTTAATGCCTAATAAAAGTGTTTTGAGATGTCGGTGCCTTTCCTCATCAGCCAAGCATCTCTAAAACATCTAAAGATAAACAGAGAAATACAGATACCAGGATTTTTTTTACCAAGTTTTTTTTTTCTGGCTCCAGAATGGTTGATTTGTCTGATTTTGTCTAACTTTTCCATTTTTTTGCAAATCCATAGATTTAGCATTTAAGTCTGTAACTGCTAAATACTGAATGTTTATGGAAGATGTAGAAACTCAGGAATTTATAAAAGCTTACTCTTCCAAAATACGCTTCTAATTTTCTTAAATGATTGTTCTACTGTTTAAAAAAAAATATTAAGATAAGCAGAGTATGCCAATTAATATTCACATGTTTAAGAAAAATTAACATTTCTATACAATTTTAGACATAAAATAATTTAGAAACAGATTTGTGAAAAAACAGTTGATTTCATTTACACAGACTTAATATTGAGTTCCATTGTACAGCTGACTGGAGGCCCGCGTGTAAGATTGGGAAACCAAATGTGTAGCCTCGTTAAATAAAGACTTTACTTACTTACTTACTTACTTACTGACTATGTAATGAATGAAATCTTTCATTCAAAAAATGAACATTTTTAAAATTATTTTAAAGTTTCAAATCACAGTTCCATTTTTACAGTTAACAGTTACTTTAATGAATATTTCAATCACAAACTGCTTATAACATTATCTGTATTAAGAATTATTAATATCTGTGGTAATAAATCTTCTCCAAAGAACAATACATCATCTGTTTATCACGGAAACCCATTTATTAATGAAGAAAAAATGAAAATTCAATAGTACTCAAAAAAGATAACTCATTCTTTGATCATTATAATCACCATTCTGTCAATATTTATCAATTCCATACCTTCAAATCTCTGATGGCTATCACTAATGAATATTGTAATAATGAATATGGATTTCTGTCTTCATCACTCACATTTTTCTTTGGAAAAAAAAACCCCTGCTAAAATCATTTTCTAGGCTTAAAGGGCTCTGCTTAAATAGGAATATTTGCTTTGTGCCACTTAAAGAGTAAAGATGAAAGAAATAGTGATAGCCAAGTATTCATCAGAAATTACTGTCAATATACATTTAGATTGTCTGCTGATATAATTTACAGGTTCCATTATAATTGTCCCTTGAAAATTTCAATGAGTAAGGGGAACATTGGGCAATTTCACTGTCTGGCTACCTTTGGCAATTATCGTTTCAGAAAACAATTATTAGAACTCCAGGGATCCATTGTGACATTTGTCTGTAGTATAAATGCTAATTAAAGCAAAAGGTTAATGATTCTTCACATCTGACTTCAATAAACCTGACTGATAAAGCCAAAAGTCTAAGAGTTTTATATCTCTTTAATATTCTTTAATAACACTTAGGATCAATACCTATATGATATTCATTTTCATAATCTTCCTTTCAGATGTCTTACAAATTCTAATAACATTTTTTTTTCTTTTCTGCTCCTGCATAATTTAGCCAACAAAATTATGATGTCAGGTAATCAAAAAGATTTTTCAGATACCTTCAATAATATGTAACTGGAATCCTTATTCTTGTAGTAGAACAAGACAATGAGGTTTGAATTCATGTCCATTCAAATGTATTAACTATTTTCTGCTTGTATTATCTGAGAGAGGATGTTTGAACTACAAGTGCTTTCTGGCAGAGAAGTGCATAATAAAAGCAGTGAGTGAGGTATTCAAGAGGCAAGCCACAGAGCAATCAAGTCTCTCTGATAAAAGTTTAATATCATCCCTGTTGTTTTGCTCTGCAAAGCAGTTTCTGGAGAAGTTTGCTGGCACCAAAGCTGCTTTTATTTTGGCAAGGAGAAACTAACCTTGTACTCAGAAGTCGAGAGCAAAGGAACATTAAAGAACATTCAGACATGTTGGCTTTCCAAGATCTGAATTTTTTATTTTGACCTGTACCTGTCAGATACATGTACTTTTATTTCTATCATTTTGCTTTCCTGCAGCTGATGGTGTTCAATCTACAAATTAATAGAAGCTGCAACTATAATACTCAAGTCAAATAATTACTGGCATTTTGAAGTTTTTAAAAAATTCATGAAAAACCATATTTATAAATCAAACAGATAACTAAAACGACATTCATTTCATATTATACATGAGACTGTTCCAAACAGCAGAACTTTGCTGAAAACTGGATAAAATATCTCCAGAAATTTCAAGAAAGAAGGCATCTTTTTGCTTCAAGCTTTCAGCTAATCCTGGATCATTAAAGCAGGAACCTATCAAACTCGCTTGAAAAATGCTTTTCCCTGTTACAGAAATAATCTATTTAAATGAGAACCTCTTTAGTTGTAAGAGCAAGTTGTCAGTAAATGTGCTAATTTTCTCCTTCATTCTGTCAACAGTCCTTATCCCATTTGTACACTAAAAGCTTTCTTAATTATCAGTTTTTTTATGATTTTCAAAAAGGATTTAGAGTCAAGTTCCTCTTATAAGACCAGTCAAAATGTGATCTTGAATAACTGCCCTTTTTTGTTCTTGCTTTTAGACTTCAAGGGTCCTTAAAACTGCTGATTTTTGCATTATTTTGAAATAAAACAGAGTTTGACTGGACCAAAATTACTGTTAAACTACAGTACACTGAAAACAGTATGAATAAAATAAAAATTGCCAGTAGAAAAAAAATTATGGTGTGGTCTGCTAAATCATTGATCCTCCGCTCATATTCCATAAAAAATTATGATTAAATAGTAGATTTAACAGAAACTATAAATGCCATCCATAATTATTAGAAATTTACTGAGATAATTTTCATTGACACCCATTCTGTGGAGCCAGACAATACTGATTTATGAAGGATAAACATGATGCAAAAAAGATTGATTTCCACAAACATTACAATATGATGCACAGCATTGATTTCCACCCACATTACCAAAGTTTTATGGTATATTAAGTTACAATATGGAACTATCAACTGACAGGAATAACAAAAAAAATGTTTGTGTTATATGAATTTTCATGAAATGTCATGACATAAATCTTCCCTTTCACAGGATATTTCTGTTACATGCTTCCCATGCCAGAGCTACCAAATACAGACTTTGTTATACAGTATGATAAACTCATAGCAAAAAGTATTAGCATAATGTTATCACAGAAGACTTAAAGCAAATTTGGATATGAAAAGATATACTATTTGTTGTTTGTGTTGTACTTGAATAACCCGCTATAAGCTATGCACACAGCATCTGTGACGGATTCTGAGCAACCTTTTTTCTCTAATTGTCAAAGTCTTTCACATCTGTGTGACATTAGTTTCTTTTTTTTAAGTTGTAAACTTGCACATCTGGGAGAAAGAGTTAAGTTTCACACATTTTGACAAAAAAACACACCTAATCTCCTTGCAGGGGGTGGCAACTGCGGTTGCATAGCTTCACGAACAAGGCTTTGAAGTAGGACATATTTCATTATTGTAAGAGAAAATGTTATTGATATGTTTGCTCAAACAGACAAAAAGTGAGTGCTTCATCAAGAAATAACATTACACTTGTAAACTACAAAATTTCTCAAGAATGTATACTGATTACGCTGTTCAACAGGAAGATGTTTCAAAAACTGTTCCAAAATTCTGAGCAATGCAGTACTATTATCATCACACAAATTTTCATGGAGCCTGAAAATTACAGGGTGTAATAATTGTATACCTGTAATTACCTTTACGGTAATGTGTCATTATCAAAGCTCTTGAAAATAGATGGTGTAAAAATTATACACCCTACTGATATAATGGAACACTTTAATGTTACTACCTGAAAAACATAAACTTCGAACAAAATCATTTTTTATGAGAGTTTGAAAGTATCATAAACTGACTGCATCAAGACATCAAAACTGTGTTTTATTACTTGCACTAAATCATAATGAAACAATTAACTGCCATTTGTATACCAAGAAAGATGTCTGAATCAATGGCATCAAAGCTAACATACACTTACTGTAGTAAATGACCCGTAAATTAAAACAAATTAGGCACCAAAATGGCCATGTATGTCCAGAAAGATAATTATCTGTGTCTTGTCTCTGATAAAGACAAAAAGTAAAACTCTACAAATATCCTGCAAACCATAGAAAATCACCTATATGACAAAGATTATGAAAGGTTATGTAACTATAAGCTTTACACACTGATAGGTAAATCTTGGCAATACTTGCATAGCAATTTTACTGATGTTTATTTCAGTAACACTGACACTCTCACTGACACCCATAGACCTTATTTTGACATATTATTGACAAGTTGTCTTAGAGAAAGATTCTGTGAGAAATCTGAAAAGTTCTACTTGAGTTATGCTATAGTACAATGGGAAAATATGTCATTCTGCACGGAATTAATGGGAATTGTAACATTTCTGCAGTATCGTTCAGATCTCTGGTCCTAAAAAGCACCTTAGGACCGAGTGACAGGACTTAATGTCCTTCTTGACAACTTTTTTTTTGAAAACTTCACCTAGTATTATATATTTATGCTGTGTTTTAAATTTTCAACAAGCGTTCCATGATACTACCAATTTGAAACTTTCAGTGCTTTGATTTTTTTCACTTTATTGGGGTTTAGTAATTAACAGGCATTCTGTCATCAGTCACAATGAAGAAGTGTTCAATGAATATCTTGTTAAGTTTAATATTCTTAACAATAAAATCACCTTCATCAATTTTTCTGTCCTTAACAAGATCTTTACTCTTGGAAGTTTTAATTATTCAATTTTCAATCAGAGAAAGGTTCTAAGAGACTGTCTCACAAAATCCTGAGGCTAAAAGCTTTTTGTATTTAACTCAAACAAATTTGTTCAATTCAGGATATCTCAGTAACCTAGCTTTCAGGCACATTTTAGCTGCGTTCATTAAACGTCTAATGACGTATGTGTTAGTTGCCTTAGTTAAGGTTAGCCTTGAGGTTTAATTAGTAACACATTATGAATACAATTCCAATTTAATCAATTTCTGGAAGTTTATAACTTGACCGGCCACATTTATTTTTTCATACTAGTTTCACTTTAATGAAAGTCATCATGGCAAATGAATTGCTTCTTATGATTGTGTAGGAATAACTGATTACTTCTTGCACAGAAATTTCAAAACATACTGCAATATTACTGATGTATCTGAGAAAAACAGAAAAAAAATTCAGAGCAGACAGAAAAGGAAGGCAAATTTCTGACTCTACTAAGGAGTTAGCAAAGATCTCTTAAAAAGGTTTAAAAAAGAAAAAAAAAATGCAAATGATTTTAGCATCAGGAAATACAATGTCAGGAATAACAGAGCAAGAATAATCTGAGAACAAGTTTTTCAACATCACTCTTAAAATATGGTAATCAAAGACAATGTTGCAGAAGTTGAGAGTTTCAATAAAAACGTTAAAATAGTAGTTTTAACAGGATAAAGTCCTTCCTCAGTCAGAATTAAACTTCAAAGTAATTAAAACAAGAGAGATTGCAAGGTCAGATTATACACTTTTTTATTCTATCATTCTGTCTTTCTAATCATGTTGTGTCAAAATACATCAATCATGGTCCCATCTTGAAGACAAAAATGCTTCCGTTAATTAACATCTCATGCAGTTCTGTCACATGCATTTGCTTGCATGTGAATAGACATTCTTTTCAAATTGTGCTGACGAAATTAATTCCTGAAATGAAGTCATTCTGGAAAAAAAAACATGTAGCGAAAAATTTTTTTTACAGCTAAATAAATATCCTCAACCAAATTTTGAGGTTTTGTTTTTTGTTTCAACTTGTGAACAGAAGTTTTGTTTTTTGTTTCAACTTCAGAACAAAACAGTCTTTTCAGTTCATGACTCTGACAGAGTATTAAACAAGAGGGCCATGATGGCCCTGTATCACTCACCTGCGTATGACTGCTTTTAACAAAGTTGTTATATGGACCTGCTTAATTGACCCATATTCGAACTTGACCTTGAAATTATCAAAACAACCTTTCTGACAAATTTCCAGAAATTTGGACTGAAAATGTTATGGCTCAGGTGAGCTAAAAAATGTCTTTTTGAGCATTCATCAATACAGTGCAAGTGTTCTAAAATATTTGTGATTTAGTCTGAGAGCTCTATTCAACTACATTTAACGAGAGAGGATATCAATACATTTAACATATTAAGCATACAGCAGAGCTTAATTTAGTGAATATTTTCTTACATTCATTCAATTTTCAATATTAAAACTAAGGTTAGTAGGATATACAAGTTGTCTTATGATATTAACAACCCCATACTTCACAACCATATAAGAATTAACTTATGCACTGATCTCAAGCTCCTAGTTACTTGTATTCTTTTACTTACATGTCAGAATCCATGTACCCTATCAATCTCATCTTTTACTTACCATGATTGTACAATAAATACAATACTGCAATTTGTATTTCTTATTAATACTGAATATTGTAAGAGAGTAAAATTTTGTTCCTACATATTATATAATGCTACACTGCTATGAGAGTAATTAGTTGTATTTCATTTTTGTCTTGTGTTTCAGCGCAGTCGTTTTCTGCTGTTCTGTTAAGCATAATACAATGTTGTTTTTATTTTTGGTTGAGCAAAATTCTTTGAGCTAACTTTGATTAAAATGTTCTCAAATTATTAGACCATGTTACAGTATCAAAAGCCTTTGGAATATATTACAAGGCTCTTAAGAGGAGTACATTCAGACAAAGTGTAATTCATTTACTAACTAGAAATGGGTTTTTGATTGAACAAAAACATATGTCTCCCCCCAGCCAGTTGCTGCAGGTAGTATTGAGTCAGACGATTGTAAAATTTGACATTTAACCTCCAAGTGTGACCTTGACCTTGAGACACCACACCCGCAAAGTGGGTTCTGCACGTCACCTTGATGAGGTGAACATCTGACCCAAGTTTCATAAAAATCCTTCAAGGGCTTTTGAAGATACAGAGCGGACACGATTTTGTGGCATTTGACATTTAACCTCCAAGTGTGACCTTGACCTTGAGACACCACACCCGCAAAGTGGGTTCTGCACGTCGCCTTGATGAGGTGAACATCTCACCCAAGTTTTATAAAAATCCTTCAAGGGCTTTTGAAGATACAGAGCGGACACAATTTTGTGGCATTTGACATTTAACCTCCAAGTGTGACCTTGACCTTGAGACACCACACCCACAAAGTGTGTTCTGCACGTCGCCTTGATGAGGTGAACATCTGACCCAAGTTTCATAAAAATCCTTCAAGGGCTTTTGAAGATACAGAGCGGACACGATTTTGTGGCATTTTACATTTAACCTCCAAGTGTGACCTTGCCCTTGAGACACCACACCCGCAAAGTGAGTTCTGCACGTCGCCTTGATGAGGTGAACATCTGACCCAAGTTTCATAAAAATCCTTCAAGGGCTTTGGAAGATACAGAGCGGACACGATTTTGTGACGGACAGACAGACGGACGGACGGACTGACGGACAGACGGACGGACGGACAACCGGGGGAAAAACAATATGTCTCCCCCATTTTTGGGGGGAGACATAATTACCTCATAACTCATATGTAACACTATTAAAAGTGTAGTTCAAGGACACAGTGGATATTACTTGCAAGTGTACACAAAATTCACAACTATTATCATCTTATTTGATTAAAAAAGATTAAGTCTTACAGTAAAGTAAATCCTATGATTAAAATGGCAGAATACAGCAAATATATGCACTTAATAAGGAAACTACCAAAAGTTACTACCATAAAATTAACACACTTTACAGTAAGTTACACAAAATAGGCCATTAATGCTAAGAACTGAGGAGTTTCTCTAGTATTTAGTGTATATCAAATCTCTGAAGTAAGAGTGTCATTAACTTTACAGTAATAATTACAAACATAAAAGACATAACAAGAGGCTCTCCGAGGGATTAAGTGACAAACTACTGGAATCTGGTAAGCACTTGGAAATAGTTCCATAGCAACATAATACTGTATATAGCTTGCAAGGTTCTTTTGTGAATGAAATTGGAAACAATGAAATGTATAAAGAGACATCTTCTCAGAAGCTGCTTCATATGATAAGAATTTTGAAAGATGATTGCAAAACTATCTTATCTTCAGGTTTCATCAATTCTGTTGTTACAACTGTTTTGCACATTAATTCATGCAAATTTTAAAATTTCAGTTATTATCTTATGTTTTTCAGCATATTAACATGGGATTCTAACTAAACAAAGAGCACAATAATTATCTCAAAACTTTTGCCAAGCCAAAGACCTTCAATATTTTGCCCAAGGAATTCTACAATGTCAGAAGCCTTCAGTAATTTGTCCTGTCAACATTGTGACTGGGCAAGCCATATCTATTTTGTACCGAAAATTTAGCAACTTTTCCCATGGATAATGCCAAGCAACTTTGTCATGACAGAAGCCATTCAATTATCTGTCCTATCAATACTGCCAAGACAGAAGACCTCAAATGTTTTGTTCTTGCTACTCTGCCATGGCAGACACATTCACTATTTAATCCTGGAAAAAAATTTTCATGATGGTAACCTTAATTTTTCTTATCCTGGCAATGCAGACTTAACTTGAAAAGATATATAATATTGTAATAATAGATATGACTTATTCCAAAGTTAACCCTTACCTTGCTGGATACAACTGACTCTGCCCTTGAGACCAGTGCAGACCAAGATCAGCCACACCCATGGAATCTGATCATGGTCTGCACTATTCGCCAGTAAATTTTCAGTCAGTAACTTTTCAATAATCACCCCCATAAATCATTAATGGACCCATCCAAACTGAAAGATGGACAAGTCCATTTTAGATATTTAGCACAGTCATGGTTAAAGTGAAGTAAGATAAAATAGTTAGACTATTTTAATAAAAACTTGTTATCAAAGATTACATCTTGATCAATAAACCTAACAGAAGATGAAAAACTGTCAGTAAATTTCACACCATCTCTTCAAGCTTCATGAAATATTCATAAACTATTCAAGGCTTTGTTATGTTTATAGTGCACATTACCATTCATTTTACTTAGAACTACCACAATGTGCAAAATTCACCTATGCTATAAATTCTGTGAAGCCTGGGAGCAAAAACTGAGAAGCACTTCCAAAAATATCATACTGTCAATATTTCAACACTGGCAATAGTAAATTTTCATCATAGCAATCTTCTTTTCTAAAAGCAGTTTCAAAATAGTTAAATTATGACTCCCATTTGAAAGTAACGTTTATTAATTTCTATCATGGAAACAACTACCTAAAGATTCTAACAGTATGGTTCCCAAATACTGTGCTCAAATTAATTAAAGAAGCACA
This sequence comes from Cyclina sinensis, assembly GCA_012932295.1. NCBI lineage: Eukaryota > Metazoa > Mollusca > Bivalvia > Venerida > Veneridae > Cyclina > Cyclina sinensis. Next base: position 17,776,340 of record JAAONU010000011.1, read on the forward strand.
AATATGTTATGGCGTAAATTGCCCACCATACTAGATATTCGCTGCAAATTTCATTTGTAGGTATCGATGGTCAATATCCTCAAGAAACTTGTACACTTTACAACAAATTTGCAAAGCATGGGTATTTTGTTTTTCTTTTTGTTGTGTAACCCCCTGAATAAGATTTAGACTTCTGCATGTGTACAGTTCGTTCACGATAGCACATTTGACAAAATGAATGTTTAAGTGCAACTTCTTACTGTATCTGCTCTTTTGAAAATGGTCCAGGGTGTGCGATGTCAATAAGCAACTACTGATGCTGCTTGGGCAGTGCAGATGATCGAAAATGGATTTACGCAATGTGAGGTGGCCACCGTTCTAGATGTTTCTCATAGCGTTGTTGCCATGTTGTGGAGTCGTTATCAGGAGACTAGAGAATTCACAAGAAGAGCTGGGCAAGGTCATCACCACATTACAACACCTCATCAGGACCAATATCTGAGAACTTTGACCCTCAGAAATCATCATTGTACTACTACTGGCATGAAAATTGACTTCCAGCAAGCTACAGGGGTTTCTGTGTCCACTCAAACTGTCCAAAATTGTCTTCATGAAGATGGTTTGGATGCCCGAAGACCTGCCAGAGGACCAATTCTGACCATTGCCCACTGGAGAGCTCGCTTAAAGTTTGCCCAGGAACACATCACTTGGCAACTGCACCATTGGCTATCTGTGCTCTTCACAGACGAGAGCCACTACCATATTTCGACCTGTGACAGGCGTGTGAGGGTGTGGCCTCGCCAAGGAGAGAGGTATGCTGAATGTAGCATTATTCCATATGATAGGTTTGGCAGTGGGTCAGTTATGGTGTGGGCAGGAATATCCATTGACGGGCGCACAGACCTTTATGTGATTCCAGGAGGTAGTCTGACAACCCTGAGATATCTGGATGAGACCCTAGAACCAACTGTTAGGCCATAATTATGGTGGTGCAATAGGTGAAACTTTTTGTTTAGTGCAAGATAATGCTCGAGCACACACTGCAAGTATCGTACGGAACTTCTTTGATGATGAAGGTATTGAGGTCATAGACTGGCCAGCAAGGTCTCCTGATCTTAACCCTATAGAGCATGTCTGGGACATGCTTTATGTCTCATAGACTTGCCTCGTGTTCGAACCCTGTGAAGAACGTCCGTGAGCTTTCTCATGCTCTTGTAGCAGAATGGGATGCCATACCCTAGGATATGCCTAAATGCCCGAGGGAGATACACTCATTACTGACACTGACTATGAAACGTTTCCAGGCCTGAATCTGCTTTTACAGACATTGCTTGTTCTCCTGTAGGACCACCATTTCAAAGTTAATATGATAGTGTTCATATCCTGGACACTGCCTCTGTTCAGGAATGTGCCTGTTGGTGATGAAAATGCCTTTTTGTTTTTGTAAAAAGAATGATTTTGTTATTTCTGTAAAAGATATTCATAAATCTACTCAACGCGTATGATATTTTATAGATTATATGGGGGCTCCTTTAATTAATTTGAGCAGTGTATCTTAGTTTAAGTCACTGTAACAGGATTTTGATGAATACTTTATATCAAAAGCACAAAACAATTAAGAATTAAGATTTCCAAAAGAAGCACAATGATTTATCAATGCAGCATTTTAAGTTTGTATAATAAACATTTATTATTTACACTGTAATGACCTGATTTATAGGCAAAATAAAAATGTGCAAGAATCACTTGAATAAATCCTTAAAAAACTATAATCGACAGCTGAAGCTTCTGCTATAGCGACAAATATCAACTTTTTCCAACAGTTCAATTTATTTTTATTGGAATTAAAGGACTACATTCCAGTGTATCATTTAATTACAAACTAGTAATCCTGCAAATTAAGAGAGTAGATATATAATAACATTTGTACAAATAGAAGTGTTGTGTAATGGGATATTGAAATTAGTGTATTAAAGATGGGCTGATAATGACAATGTTTATAACATGTATGTAATAAAAGCACCATGAAATTCAGCAGACAGTATGGCAATAATGTAACATTACATTAAATTAATTAAACCTTGTCTCCCAAGATTATTTCGTCAATGTAAGCAAGTGGAAATCTTTCCGCCCATTTCAGCATTATATCACCAAAGTGGTACTTACAAAGAATTAATGGAATTATGACATATTTATTCACTTATATTTCATATATAAATCATAAAGAATTTGTCCATAAAGATTTGCTAGTATATATTTCTTTCCAAAAGCTTTAAAAACCAATTACAAACCAGGAATAAAGAGAGATTTTGATTAACCCAAAAACAACAACAACAGACTTTTAATAGTGATATTACTGACAGTCTGGTCAGTGAACTACCATGTAATTCAAGAGAGTACATACCATGCACAACAAATACCTTGACATATAATATTTCAGTAAAAAGTTTTTCAGCAACAAAATCATCAAATGGATTTGTAACAGACATCAGTGAGGTGGTGTATGTATTTTGTCTAAGAACAACACTGTAACATAAACTGCTAGCCATGCAAGTTCCTTTTCCTCTAGAAGATTATCAAAAGATGTCAAATTTATGGGGGTAATTTGCTTGTAAAGAATTCCCAAATATGCCACATTCATGTCTAAGCCTGAAATTTATGATATCTCTAAAGATTTGCTTTACTATCATTTGCTCTGGAAACTACAGCCAAGATTTTTGTCAGTTTTTCTTGATTTACTGAACTGTTTTCATCATTTTAATATTAAGTCCATTTTTCCTGGCAATCTTAAAGCATATAAAATGTGTTCTTTGACAAACTTCAGCATGTCAAAATATTTTTTTCATAAAATTTACTATCAGCAGATTTTACCTTGAAATAGTTTCCATGTGCCCACTGATAAATTTTTTGGAAAAAACTGATGCGAAATGCAGCAAACTAATAGGGTGCATCCATAGTTTTGAGATAAAACTGACGCTCATTTTCACAGTATCAGCATATTTGTAGAAGCTATGGAGCCAATATTAATTCAATTTTGAATTAACTCCTAAGGATTTACAGAAATGATACATTTTATTTTTTTCATTTCACAACTGAAATTCTGAAGTTTTGCTCCAGAACTAATTTACACACAAGATAGTTTTCAAAACTCGGGGGCAATATGAAAAGAAAAAAAGCAGTAAAAAAGAGTAAAAATAATACTTAAGGAGGATGAAAAAATGTCCATCAGGCATGAAAATCCCAATATATATATACTGTTCACTGGCTGGACAGAATTTGGAACTAACTGACAGAAAAGACAGACAGACAGACACTCAGGTATTTTTAATCGTATAAAGGAAAAAGCAGCAAAGTCATGATATATGAAGATTTTTTTTACAAACTCTAAGACTTTTTCGAAACTCTCATAATTCCATCCACTCTTAATCCTTCAGACATATATGAAGGTTCAAGAAACCGAAATGTTTTTATTCTCCCTAAAAACGAAACTGACATTTACAGAAAAGGAAATGAAAGAAGGGTGGTCTAGGATAAAATATGATAAATTACCTTCCGCTGTCTGCAGACTCACTAGGTCGCTGTATTCACTTTCACCGGCGTGATTCTGACTTTTTACCCGTGCATTATAGATACTGTTAAAATGAAGGCCATCAACTGTACACATTGTCTCGGGACCAATATACACTACCTGTAAAAATAAACAAACACACAAATTTACACAGGAAAACATATACCTTAAAACCATTAAGGATAGCATACCTTCTTTTAGCAACGTACCTAAAACTTTTAGTTCAATGTACCACAGTGATTTTCACTACTAAGGCCATGGGACAAATACCCTGTAATTAATGGATTATATACTGTATATCTCTTTTACTGGCTTATTCGACAATATAAAATGAAAAATTATTGAAAATTTAAAAAACATACATTCCAAAATTTCTTCTTTAGACATTAAGACACCAAGAAAGTGTTTGTTTGAAATAAATGCTACCATAACAACTCTATAGAAAGACTGATAACGTACAAATGTGTTCAGTTTATCTGTTGTACTTAGAATATTTTACTGTCACCCACACATCTGGCAATATTTCATTCAGTATCATTCAATATTCAAACTATCAGTATTATTCAAACTTTCATGATCTGAATAAAAACAGAATACAGTATTCTTAATTTCATAGTATGCTTCTTAAATCCTTACTTCTTTCTAGAGAAAGTCATGCCAATCTATTATACAAAATATATGTAACATAATGCTCTAAACAACAACCTGACTTTCTTCATAATAATTATTTCATAAAAACTACAGGAATTTCAGCTCACTTAATGTCTAAGAAATCAGTTGTGGTACTTTCACCAATTTATCTCCTGTCACAGGATTAATTTAACAAGTTGTTATATCTGGTTTAAACTAAAGAAAATGGCTCAAACTACCAAAAAATAGGTCAACTGAAGAGAAAAGTGAATGTCTTTAGAAGCATAACTGGAACATTTCTTGAAGTCATTAAATGTCAACAAAAGTCTTTTAGTTTGTCTTAAATCTTTATTCAGCATTCAGCTTGCATCACAATGCATGTGCATACTGATGCAATATTGGTCGTAGCTTTTTTGAATAAAATCAATAGGCAGTCTGGTCCCTTAACTAATTTTTAGAAGCCGCAATAAATTTTGATAACGTCCTCATAGAACACAATGAGTGACAGTCATTTAGATTAAGATTTGTTCTTCAGGTGGTTGATGCGCGAAAAAATTTCATTAGCTCCCATCTGAGTCACTCTCCACTTCAGAAAATCCTCGAAAAACAATTTGTCACCAAACAAAGGATCTGGTCATCGAGAGAAAATTATGGTTAATGTATTAGTCAAACAGTTTCCTTGAGGAATGCTAAGCGACAGTGACAGCCTTATTTCCTGTGACATTTCCCTTTCTTCATTAGACTAGGGGCCAATATGCCCTAAGTTACATGATTTCAGAATAGAACATAGGCTCCATATGGACCAAATGTTGGTTCTGCCATAGCAAACAGTAGTGTTATGGGACCCAAATCATGTTTGCGTTCCAATTTAAAATGGATTAGGTGACAGCTCATAGCTGGGTGTCAACTCCCTAAACTGAGTCAGTGTTTTAGTCCTAATGGATTTTTGAGACAAATTAATACAGAATTTTCAGACAAATCAACTGGTGTTAAATATCATTGACAGTGGTGGAAACATTCCTTTGAACCACTAAAGCATTTCAAAAGACAGTCTTTTAAAATATTTTTAAAAGGCTGAATTTAAGTTATATACAATGTACATCTATCTTAAAAAAATAAAATAACGCAAACCATGCTTGTTCACTAACAGTAACAGTATTTATTTTATGCCTACCAATGAAATATAGGGAAATATCAGTGAGATAAAAGTGATAATACACTGTTTTGAATCAGTTAATTACCATTTTGATAATACACTGTTTGTGCCGGAACTACTGCTTGATGAAACTTCAGGAATTTCCCCACCACAAGAGAATCCGCTGTATTTCAGACTGTGACAGCGAGTGAAATTTATTTACCTTGTTAAATCCAATTATAATATTGAATTCCTGAGCCTAACTAGTTGTGAACAATGATGAAATTCGCCATATATTATTTAAAATGTCTGATTTGTTTACATAACTCAGATGGACAATATCCAATATGGCCGACTTTCAATTCAATTTATTGAATATTACTCGGTATTAATCCGCTTTTATAATTAAAGTATGTATGGCAAAAATTCAATAAATATTGATAAACTGTGTAGACAAAAATAAATGTTATTTGATAAAAGTGTATTCAGTTTATTTCAGCAGAAGTAAAGTTATCATATGTATTGGAGATTGTCTGCACTTTTTTTTTGTGTGGAGTAACAGAAGTACGCATTAATTGATTTGGGGCTAACCATGGGGAATTTATTGAAGGCCCTGATTAAAAATATCATAAAAAAAACCCCATTTTTGACGTGTTGGCATAAAATAAAAATAAAATTTGTTAGTTTTTTAGTGGAAGATGGGAATTTATTTCATCTCGTGAACACCATATGTTCAATTTATTGGGCTAATAAAAGGCTGAATTTAAGTTATATACAATGTACATCTATCTTAAAAAAATAAAATAACGCAAACCATGCTTGTTCACTAACAGTAACAGTATTTATTTTATGCCTACCAATGAAATATAGGGAAATATCAGTGAGATAAAAGTGATAATACACTGTTTTGAATCAGTTAATTACCATTTTGATAATACACTGTTTGTGCCGGAACTACTGCTTGATGAAACTTCAGGAATTTCCCCACCACAAGAGAATCCGCTGTATTTCAGACTGTGACAGCGAGTGAAATTTATTTACCTTGTTAAATCCAATTATAATATTGAATTCCTGAGCCTAACTAGTTGTGAACAATGATGAAATTCGCCATATATTATTTAAAATGTCTGATTTGTTTACATAACTCAGATGGACAATATCCAATATGGCCGACTTTCAATTCAATTTATTGAATATTACTCGGTATTAATCCGCTTTTATAATTAAAGTATGTATGGCAAAAATTCAATAAATATTGATAAACTGTGTAGACAAAAATAAATGTTATTTGATAAAAGTGTATTCAGTTTATTTCAGCAGAAGTAAAGTTATCATATGTATTGGAGATTGTCTGCACTTTTTTTTTGTGTGGAGTAACCAAAGTACGCATTAATTGATTTGGGGCTAACCATGGGGAATTTATTGAAGGCCCTGATTAAAAATATCATAAAAAAAACCCCATTTTTGACGTGTTGGCATAAAATAAAAAGAAAATTTGTTAGTTTTTTAGTGGAAGATGGGAATTTATTTCATCTCGTGAACACCATATGTTGATATTTTCACTCGTGGCTGCGCCACTCGTGAAAATATCACATATGGTGTTCACTCGATGAAATAAATTCTCATCTTCCACAAAAACAAACAAATATCCTCTATATATTGCTTTAATTTTTCTGAAAGTTGCTGATTTAATTTCTACTTATATGGTGTCAGTTATATTACAGCAGAGGAAAAATCTGTTTATTTATACAAAGATATTCAGTTCCTTTGCATGCCAATCTTGTTCACTCCATATTTGGTAAAACCTTTTATGCGAGGGAAGTTTAATTAAGATCCCCGAAAAGTAACAAGATATTGACCATCACTATCTTATTCAACTTCATTACCACTGATGACTTCATAGGCGCCCAATTGTCTGCCATTTCTGCCATATAATAGCCATTTTCATTCTTGAACGCTAATGTCATGATTGATGCTGGTCAGTAAAAAAGAGATAAAGTCACATGAACAGAAGTGATTTCTGTCACTGTCGCCCGCCATATCCTTACAATGCCATCTACAGAGGTTGTGGAAGCCAATTACACTTCATGACAGGATATTGCTATACTGGTCTATATCATCGTAAGGGTACCTGTCAGACATCTCATGATACTTAGGTTAGCTTCTTACACTCTGTTTTACAAACCAAGAGAAGCCTGACCCAGCTACCTTTGTGTATTTGATGGTATTTTTCCAAATACAAAACTGGTCTTCCCAGTATACATCTATTTGTCATATTCTTTGAAATCTTATTTTCAGGAACTCCCTCAGAGCTGAGTATAAACGAGACTGATGTCCATAATTTCAGTAGCTAACTGACTGTAAGACTTTGTCCAATACTTAACATACAATGCAACAGCTCCTTAGCAAGAAGTTATCCAATCAATGGACTATGAGTCCAAAAAAGGTTCAGAAGAATTTTATCCATTACAATTGAAATATTTTGTTCTTGGCCTACCTAACCCTGGCAGACTGAAAGGAACCCAAAAGAAAATGTTCGATGCATCTTCTTCCATCCTAGTTCTCATGATTCACACCCTGTTACTTCCTAACTTGTCTAGACACAGCAATGTAACAATAAACAATCACTCACTTCTGACCATAAGAAGCCAGGGTTATTAGATGTGCAGATCTGGTGGATAATGGCTTACTGTAAATGTAATTTCATTTATTGTTACAAAGCAGCCCTGATTAATTCCCATGGGTCTGTTCTTCAACAATAGTCCCTGATAATTACCATATATAAATAGATCATGGATTGGACAGTGACAGATTGGTTAGAGTGACCTCTATTTACGGAAGCAATATCTGGCTGCCCAATTCTATAATATCCACTCTCAAAAACCAATATACCTTAATACATCAAATAGTCATGTTTACTGGTATGGAAGATGATCTGTTCAGTGGTAAAATGCTGGACTTGCAGATCTCCAGTGGTTGCTAGATCAATCCCTACTCCCCCACTAACACTATTTTATTGCCTTTCTGATGAATAAATGAAGGACCTATATATCAATACTTTATGCTGAGCATGCTAATTAGAACCAGCATTGTCAACCTTAAATAACCAAACTCAGCAGGTTACAGCCATATGTAAACCAGTTCAGTAGAAAAACAAGACGGCCACAATGGTCCTATATTGCTCACCTGAGTAGCACCAGTTAAAAGAGCACATGGTAAGTTACCCCAGTTCAAAACTGTACTACATAGAAAATATTTAAGCCCTAGGCCTTGTGGTTTTGGAAAAGATTCTCAAAGTTTTCCCTGTAAAAAGCCTATGTTAAATCAAGTGACCCACAGGCCAGGCCATTAATACCTCAGGGGCATAATTTAAACAGTCTCTGCAGAGGTAAGCTAAATAATACTATATATCAAATATCTAATGCCTTGGGCCTTCAGGTTCTGACAAGAAGATTTTGAAAGATTTTATATATTACACAAATAGGACTCCCATCCAGGGCATAATTTGAAAAATGTTGGTAGAGGACCTCTAAATGATGCTCAAAGCAAAATATCTCAGCCCCAGGCCTAGTGGTTTCAGAGAAAAAGTTTTTCCTATATAATACAATGGAAATCAAATGACCTCCAGGGCAGTGTCATTTCTGACCCTGAAAATTTAAACAATCTTGGTAGGGATCCACTAGAGGACGCTACTCACCAAATGTCAGAGCTCCAGGCCTGGTGGTTTCAGACAAAAGAATTGTTAAGGTTTTTCTTTTGGTTGTCATAGCAACCAGAGATCTGCATGAAATTCATTCTTTGAACAAGTTTGGTAGAACTTTATGCAAGGAACATCCCTGCCAAATTCCATTCATTTTGGCCTAGTGGTTTTGGAAGAAGGTGTTTAAAGGCTAAGTGTTGACGACTGAAACTGGATGATTGACATCACACAACCAAAACAGTTTACCCTGAAGCACTTTGTGCTCAGGTGAGCTAAAAAGGAGACTGATCTTTCCAACATTGCACTTTTACAGCATCCACTGGCATCAGCTGCTCATTTTTTTCACAGTCTTATACATGTCCATTTAAATGTCACATCCTCTATATTCCTGATTTACCAGGAGAATTTTTTTCTCATCTTCCATACATAGCTACAGCTTCTTATATTTTCCCTAGACAGATGAAATTAGTCTGGACGTATTAGATTCCTAAGCTATAGATAACTCTATTTCTGACTTCCTTTCTTTTGCTGTTGTGTAATTTCCCTGATGAGTTTTACGTTTTAGTGTTATGCCCTTCTTTACTTTTTTCCCCCTAATAAAATACCAGCTGTTTACAAAAGAAGACAAAATATTATTACGTTCATTAATATTTCACCTGAAGATAAACAAATTTACTAGTTCTATAACACTATTTCTTGCTGACTGCAGATGACTAAATTTAACAGGCGAACTACATGTATTACAAAAAGTAACAAAATTGCAGCTCTAGACATTCATTTTTAAATCTCCCACAGGCACTCTTCATGAGAAATGTGTGTATGAAATATTTGATTCAAATTTCCAGTTCAAGAAAAAGCATTTTTACAAATAAAATGTGTAAGAAGAAATGTTCAGGCCAATATTTTTATTTTATTTTAAGGCAAGAACTTCAAGCTTATTTTTCAAGAGATTTTCTAATTAAAACCGATGTCAACAAACTGAGTTCAGTTTAAACACATAATTTCTTGCTGCAATTCTCTCTCTTTCTCTCTTTTCAAGTTGATATTATTCTGACACTGACATCATATATTTGTTATTTTCTCCCTAGAAGTTCTTACCCTGAAATCCCCACCATTGCCATCATCAAGTTCCAGAGTGTAAGCATCTACCACACTTCCTGGATACGGTTGCCATGCTATTGTCACACTGTTGTTCTCAGCACTACACTCCTCTGGCAATATTGTGGGCTGGCCTGGAGCTGAAATTAAAGAAGAAACTTCAACTTTCAAACAGATAGCAAACAAATCTGAAAATCATATTTGCACAACATGAAATTTTCACCAGACTATGACCTACTGCAGTGGTACAAGTATTGACAGACTTACAGACGATAATATGTCTCTAAAAGTTACTGATAGCCTCTAATGTCTCATGGTTAAAGAATCACACCTCTCAATGATGAGAGGTTAAAAACAATGGTTAGGTAAATTGTCTGGCTGATGTGACATAGTTAGTGGTGTTTAACTCTCACTCATACCATCCCTAACTCGGCCAAACAACATTTGAGCCTAAATACTTAAGTAATACTATATAGTATCATTATTTCTTTGAAAAAAAAAGAGAGGAAAATATTCAGTATTATTACCAAGTTTAAGCAAGTGTCAATTATGAAATACATAGATTAGAATAAGTAAAATCTTATGAAGACATTATAAAACAAAACAACTTGATATTGTATAATGACATCAACTAACAAAGAACTTGAATTTAACATAGTGCATGTTCAAGGTGGACTGTCTATTACCAATTCCTCTTCAACATTCTCATCTTAACAAATGATCTTCCCAAAAGTGTTTTTCATGTTATGAAAATGAAAGACTTAAGGTATTTCTGGAGAAATCTGACATTCTATAACACCATAGAAAAGTGATATTAACATTGTCACTAAATGCCTGAAAGTCTCAATGTTCATATGAATCGCAGTCATGGAAACAAAAACATTCAGAAAGAGTCTCTATAGAATTTTCCATCTTCTCTTAATAACAATACATATACCAATATTTAATATTCAGTTCACAGCTTTTGAAAGTCTGACTTGCCGAAAATTAACTATAGGTCTTCAGTTTTCTACATTTTTGTATTCTTATCCTTATTCTTATCATAGTTAGACCAAATAATTTAGTTTTTTTTGTTTTCAGTATCAGTTTAATCATTCAGAACCTTTCTGAAATTTTTGAAGGTGTTATTTCGTTATTAATAAATATTACATAAATATATAAAATGGGACTCTCAGATCCTCTCTGGGATCACAAAATACCATGCAGGCTGAACACATTGAAACAGAAGTATTGTATTAAAAAAGCACACACACTATCTTACATAACACTGAAATTAAAACACTAAATGTTAAAAAAAAAAAAAAAAAAAAAAAATGTTACACACTGTGTGTTTCCTTGAAAAGGACCAAGGGGTAAATTTTGGCACTTCTGAATAAAACTGACAACATATGATTCCATAAAAATCATAATGTATAAAAAGTTTCAGTTTTAATTCCATCTTTTATAAGATAAAAAAATGATGGATGAACTTTATAGCCATATTATCAAAATATTTGCCTTGCAAACAAAAATAAACCAGGTTGGTTTTATTTAGGTGAGCAGAGGGGGGAAAATGTTCCTTTGTATCTGTCAGGCCAGCAGACTTGAGGAAATCTAGTGCTGTTTTGGGACCAATAATAAATAGATGATTATCTAGAAATAAAAACTAATAGAGACCATAAAACCTACTTGATGGTTTCCTGGCTGTAATAATACTGCCACCTTGGTCTTACAGTTCGGAATGTTTCTTGCTCATTTGGCAGTCAAGATCAGGCGTTCTAATGTGAATTCTTACAAAATATTCCAGAAATATCAAATTCATTACCGTAACGAAGATGCACAATAAAATGTGATAGAGATGTGTTAAAAATTTGGCAAATCATGCAAAAACAAATCAAAATGCAAGATGAATAATTTAAAAAGAAGCTGAACTAGCTACAAGAATGAACATTAGTCCCTTCATAAGTTTATCATTTTTTTGAGAGGAGAAGAACTGTCTGGTAAAACTCTTCAAACAGTGGACAGTACTAAAACATTAATGGGTTCTTTTGCGGCTTATTATGGTCCATTTCATTGTCTTAGTGTTCAAATTACTGCCGAATTTATACAGTTAACGAGAAACGTATGCTGGTAAGTGAGGGTAGCAGAGTGAAGCCAGGTCCAAGGTAAACATCAAACTTAGCACTCATCCTCGTTACTTGACATAAAAGAGACAGTTCAAAGCTTTGTGCCAAACTTGATTATGATTTAATAATAATCCTTAATTATGTAAATATTTTTCCTCCTTTCTTTTTCCTTCAAGTCATCTGAACATACACCCTTTGTTTGAAGTTATAAACTCTAAGTGGTTCATTTTCATCAAAACTGACAAATTTCTAATGAACATGTCATGTGCTTTGTGTGAAAAAAGATAGTTTTTGAAACAAGAATATTAAATAAGAAACTGTCAAAAAGTTTTGAGAGATAAAATGTATAAAACTTTATCAAATGTGCAAAGCATTGGAGACACAGAAGTAAAAAGTTCTGATGACATTTTCCTTAAATAATTTGTTTCCATTTAAAACGAATTAGCAGAAGAAATCTGCAAAATTTAAGAAGTGAAATTGCATTTTCTAAATAAATAATGCTTTCACACATTACAGAAGCATTTAATTCCAGTTTTAAAGTCTTGCAACACTTAATTCAAAATGTCATAATTAACGGTCAATTTTAATAAGACACATTTCATTCATATTTCACTATTTAACAGAAAACACATTGTGTTTTTCCGCAGCAAATTATGTTGTAGGTGTTGTAATTTCTAAGTCAACTTGCAGTCAACACTACTGAAAATAATTGTCTAGAAAACAATAAATTTGCAACAAACAATAAATAACATAAATAACTGCAACTATAAATAAACACCTATGTTGAAAACATAATGCCTATTAAAAGCTTACAACACTGTTACTTACCTATAATACCATCTGTGCAGCAAAAAAGAGCAAATTTCCATTATATTGCAATTTAATTTATGCCTATTTTACTTGTTTAGATGTATTTAAAGACATTTTATGAGGTGAAACAAATTACAATACAAACCTAGCACAGATTTCTGACGATAACTTACTTGGGTTTTTTTTATTTTTTTTGCTTACTTCATTATATAACTACAGGTTTTGAGCTGAATCCTGTAATATGTTTCAGTAAAGTACTGTTCCTTGGTAATGTAACATCACAGGCACAAGATACTCCTCGGGATCTTTAGTGTTATTTTAGGCCAGTTATAGTTTTCAGGAATCACAATGTCCCTGACAACATTTAAAATATTCGTAAGTTTTGACCACAAACAAATCAACTATCTTAGCACTTGGAGTTGGATTTTAGGATGCAGTTATCTGAAAGTTTTATTAAGAGATTATAGTTCTGTGATACACTGTAATATATCTGGTCAATAATATATTACTGGTTTCTTTAATAATTGTAAACTTAAAATTGCCTTAATCAACAAAATAATGAGTTTAATGAGGTCGTTCTACAATACATGACCTTAAAACTGCATGGACTTCAATGGAGAAAAAAATACCACAGTAAATAGGATCAATTCTGTTAAAAGTTCTGTTAAAAGTATTTAATACACTTCAAAACAAAAGCAGCATGGGGCAGAGGGAGAGGCGTCTGGAAAGGCAGTAACGCCTGATGAAACTTGTTTGTTGTAATCTGAAATTCAATCAAATACTAATGTTATACTCTTGAGAATTTATTTTTGAGCACTGCTGTATTTCTTAAATAATAAAATCTAAAATCAGATCTGATTACTCAACCATTCCCCTTTCAAGTGGTTTTATATTTTGTGCAAAATCTATCTTTGTAAATATTTCCTGATGAGTTTCTTGAACTCTACAAAAACTTTCCTCATTGGATCACCTTATTATATTATTCTGCATTTTTTACAAGCAGAAACTTTTTGAATGGCAGCTGTTACAGCTTTCTGAAAAATATTAGCAGATATATTCTGCAAGCTTATTTCGTGATATGTTTTTTAAATGTGGGGTTTCTTTTCTTTTCTTTTTATTTATTTTTTTATCTATTTCAGTTGGTACCAGCTGTCCTTATGAGTGGGTCCCCCCATCCCCAACAAAGAGTTTGATATATGTATTGATAAGCAGGAGATATTGTGGAGTCCACTAAGGTTGGAAAGTGTTACTCTATTCCTTGGAAACAGCTTTAATTTATGAAAAATATTAAAGACTCTGGCCTGTTTTTTATGTAAATTACACTACAGACATTCTGACAAAGAAGTACTAGAAGGTGGCAATATATTGCATACTTGAAAATAGCTTCTGTTGTATCAGTGTGCATTATAATATAATGATAATACAATCATATAATTTACAGTTCTGACAATTTTTGGATGGTTTAAAATTTGAATGGAAATATTTTTCTAATTTTCAGTGCAATATTTTCCTTAACTCACAGGTGTGAAAATGTTCAAAATTTTTTATTACAACAGAGAAATAAGAAATGTCTTTCTCCATGGGTTACTGTGAAATTTGGCTGGTTCCCCGGGGGGCTGGTTCCATACAAACTTTTAACTATCTCTTTAACAATGGCATTGTAAAAATGAACACTTCAATAGAAATGTGTCTTCCTTAATTCAAAATCAAAACAAAATCTTCTTCGAAAGATGTTCTCAAGAGAGTGCATGGTTGACAGAATGCAAAACTATGAACTTAAAATATTTATTCTTCTCATGCCCAGATGTTAGCCAGACAGCTTGCCAGCTTGCAGGACATAATTCACTGGGATTATCTTACCATGGCACCCAGCAGAAGACAGCCAGGTTGCCAGGATATAATTCACAGGGATTATCTTACCATGGCACCAGCTACAGACAGGAAGTGCCAGTCAGGTCATGTGATATTGATTACTGCTGGCCCATTAGAACAATTCAATTGCTAAATAACTCATCTGGGTATTACAGACTGTCTAGAAAAATATACAATGACATCGTAATCTTGGTAAATGTGCTTCTGAACTCTTCTTATCTTCTTCCTATTATATTTTTGCCAGAAATGCTTGTTACATCACTACAAATTTCTCTAGAATACCAACAACTCATTTTAAAAAAATTCCCCTGGGTATAAGATGTCCTTTCCTGGCTATGTTTTCATTCAGTCAAGTTTTCACATAACTAAATATAGAGCATTTTGTTTTAGAATGTAAAGAATTTACTGAAAATACCAGGGATTTCATTAAGTATGAGTACATATTCCTTTGTATCATCCTGGCATTTCCGATATACTTTTTTAAAAGAATAAAATTTTACCTACTAAAAAGTGTTCAATACCTCCTTGCACCAGCACCAACTTTCTCATCATAAATGAATATATTTTTCTATCAGACATCATCATTTTTTAAGAAGTATAAAACTGCCATCCTTAGAAACCTGCTTGAGTGTAAAAAAAAGTTTTTCTTTGAAAAAATCTGCTTTATAACGGAATGGTATTTTTTCAGCATTGGTAAGAAATTGTGTCATAATTATTCTGTATTTTTTTCTGATTTAATCATTTCATTTCTATGCCAGGTCTAGAATTTGAATTGATAATTTCTTATCGCTTCTGCCTGATTAGTTGCAGGCCAATAACCAATAAGGGAATTGGCTGCGAGAAAAAATAATTACAGGAAGTGATATCAACTGTATTTTCCTCAAAGCACTTTCTTAAATTCTTTGCGAGTCTGGCAACCATGCCAGTTTATGTTTTATATCCTTTGTTTGTTATTAATAAGATTCAGGCAGATTATGATAGAAACCATTCACTACTACCAGGTACAAAATTGTTGAATGAAACCAACCACTGCCACTTGGAGTCTCCAATAGCCCAAGAGGATTATTGGATATAAACATGTGCCATTACCTGACCTTCTCAAGGTAGTGTTAATCACTGGAACAGGTTGCACTGTTCAAACTGTAACTAATACTGCCTTATTTTGAAGTGAGGTTGTTTCTGATAGTTTCTATTAAAATTTTGATCTTACATGTAATTCAAAATATACTGTTAATAGATTTCTTGTAGAATTACATATCCATTTGAAAAAGATACGAGGTATTAAAGACAAGCCATTCAAAGTCGTGTATTCTGCAGCTTGACTGTAAGTACTTTTCATTCTAATATGCACCAATGTCATTGAGAGAATTATGCTGTATTTACCTTCTTCAATGTGTAGGGAGAAAAGTTTAGAAAGGGCTTGAGAACTTGTTGGAATTTCCTTGGTAAACTCACCTTTCATTTGGAAGAAATTCATTGTTTGTATGGCATGAATAACTGGTGTGTTGTCCAATGTGAGTTCAAAATCAGGTGACACACGTGGAACCAATTCAATCTCCTTGAAGAAGTTCTGGTCAATTGTTGTCACTCGGTTTAACAATGAACTTGAGATCTGAAAATATATGTAAGTCAAATTTAAAATGAATAAAGTCAAATTCAATTTTCAGAATAATTATCTATTTCTTAGTGTCCCATAGAAAAGGTACAAATGGAAATGCAAGTTCAAAGTGTAATGATTTTTACTGAGGACACTGGGTACTAATTACCCTTTTTTCTCAACTAAGTAAGTAACAGGGTAGGCCAAGTCAAATGAGTTTTCAAAACATTAGTAAAACAAATAAGTTCAGCTGAGTTAGCAAATTCTAGGAGCCTTCCTGTTTGGGAAGATTGCAAAGTGATAAAGTCAGAATCCATTAGACAGCAAAAGCCTTTCTTGCAGTGTAAGATTTTATCCACTCAATTTCAGAGCTTTTTTTCCTGCCACTGATTTGCATCAATTTGCTTGTGCCGGCGGTGTGACTGAATTACTGTATCGTTAAGTGCCATCAACTGTTGTTAGGTCATCTACCGTTTTTTAAAGTCCGAACAAAATTCAAATGATCTACAGCATATTTTACATGCCTTTTATGGTAACAATGAATCATGCTAAAATCTTACAGCGGAAACTAACACAGCTTTTTAATGAAATTCTATTGCCTATGGGTATTACTTTATTAGTTTGGGATTCATTAATCTATTTCTGCTTTATTGGTTATTTGGATGGCTAAGGTTGATGCAATGTTCAATACATTTTAAAAGATTTTAGAAAGTTTATAATGATGATTTCTCAGACAAATTACCTTGCCTGTGGCCATAACAGTGCCAACTACTGCATTAACTGAACTGCATTAAGACTGCACAATACAATGATGACTTATAACCATTCAATTTACAATGCAGACTGTCGCATGGGGAATTGCCCTTCAGTCTGTCTTTTTCAAGTACTTGGGGGGAGAAAAAGCAAACAAAAAACACCGAAAGCCTTGACTCCCAAGAGATGATTTAAATCCTGGCAGGACTAATATGAAGAGCTCTGTTTGTTTTACAGAGCTTCTGTCAGCATGGGCCAGGATATAAACATTGATTTTTCTATTCAGACTTAGATTAATCACATCAATAAAAAAAACATGTGCATGATATGGTGTATAAATTTTTGATAGACTCGGAGAGCATGATTTCATGGTTAATCAGTCTTTTCATCCACTTTTAATCTGCTGTGATTAACACTGATCATAATAATGGGAGACACACTTTAATTTCTGGTCATTTTCTTTAATTACAATGTTTCTTCTCTAATACAAGAGATTAGTCTTCAAAAAGGTTTTATTTAAAGGAGTTCTTTGTTTAAACTGAATGCTGTAAATTCTCTTTTAATATGCTGATATCTTCACAATGTGCAAATTCAAAATAAAAATGCTTTAAGTGATGTACATTTCTGATTAAATATGACTCCCTTGTGCACTGATCCAATGTTTTTGTCTGATAGTATTGCTTTCAAATCACAACTCATTACAATTTATGGACACTTGATTTTAGGCCCAATGGTCAATAAATTAGGGTTTGACCACTCAACCATTGGGCAGAAGACATCAAGCATAGCTGCATTTATCTGTACATCACAAAATAAAACCTGAAAATCAGGCCATTTATCTGACAGTAAGAAAATGAGATTCCAACATTAGTGAACTATTTAATATGATCAAAAGAAAAGCCCTACTTAAAAACTTGAACATGGCTGGAAAGAAAAACCTATCAGACTGGGAACCAGAAAAAAAAGACTGGATCTAAATATTTACATTAATTACATTTCAACCTTCATTAGAAGTTGTTGAAAACTGAAACCAGTCTGCATATCAATTATTCATCTATTCTGTGCTGAAAAAAGAAATTAATTTACCAAAGACAAGAGTGACCAATATAAAACATTTCTTGTCATTAATATAAAGAGAAACTAATTAGCAGTGGGAAAATTAACACTTCAATATCACAGGGCCCAAGCTTACTAAGTGGATGATTAATATTTCTTCATAAAAAACTTTTATTGGAATGCAGATGAAAAAAAGAAAGCTTTTGCCATTCAAACTGCTGAATAAATCTTTGAAATGGTTGTAACTTGCCATAGCAATCAAACAATGGCATCTGGCAGTTTAAGACACTTGTGCATTATTCAAACAGTATCAATGTTTGTTTTAACTCAATATTAATGGAAAAATTGACTTTAATATAACCTAGTAATAACTTGGTTAAAATTTCTATCCATGCAATCAATGAAAGAAAATATTGGCTCTTGTGAAGAATTTCACTGTATTTGCAGGAATCTGACTTCTTGGCTTTTACCATTTCTCTCCACATAACACTCAGTCCTTGAAACCATCAACATAAATGTACATTATGCTGTTCATCCTAAATATATGTACATACAATGCTGTTCATCCTAAATATATGTACATACAATGCTGTTCATCCTAAATATATGTACATACAATGCTGTTCATCCTATGGCAATTCATCTTTCCTTATATTCTTAAATTTAGAACACGATAAGTGGGCATCGATTGTTCTTTAACGCTGACATATATTCTTATATTTACTACATCTTGAAGACACAATCATTTAGCCTTAAATATAAGGCTGGTTCTTAATCCCTACAAGTAAATCAGTATGTACTAGGTAGCTGATAGGCTAATGGCACCAGAGATGTAATCTTACACAGGCTTAGTAGGTATCTATACAGGAGAGTTTCATATATCACACTGCACAAACCATATCAGCCCAAGTTTTGCCACACCACAGTTCATATCTAGAAGATGGCAATCAAGTGACAGTTTATCCATCATTACTGTCAAAGACATTGTCTGAAACCTGCTTTGCTTAACAAACATTACCACCCAGAGAAAAAATGTTTTAAGATTTAAAAATATTGTAATGGAAAATATCTTAAAAATTTGAGGCAATGGCTTTCACTAGAGGAAGAAAGAATATAAAAATCAAGCAAGACAAATGGGGAAAAAAATTTTTTTTTTTTTTATCATCATGGTTAGTTGTTTTATCGATATTTCATATTTCATTCCAGATTAAAAAAAAAGTTATTGCTCTTTGAATGCCTCTTTCACTTACTCCAGTTTTGTCTTGCAACAAGCCATTTACCCATTCGGCAGAGTTACTGCCCTTCTTTCAACTTATATATGTACAAAAGTCTGCTATAATAGGAGTCAGATCTAAGTTAGCATTCATTTGCTTGGCTTGAAATTTACTCATCCCAGGTGTTAACCAAATGAAATAAAGGTAAAATTTTCTGTTACAAAAATAACTTGCAAAATTGGCTTCAAGATTTTTTCAAATGTCTACAATTACCTTCATTTCAATAAATCACATTTATAAATGGTAAAACTAATGTCGTTATCAAATGATTTAAAACTTTCACATTCTAACCCATCTGTAGCCAAGTTTTTCATCCAGATTTCTGATATCAAACATCTCTTTGTAAATCATGCTTGGCAAACAGTAAAACACAAAAGGTGGTAGGGATTCTGCAATGTTTGTTGAATTATTGCATGAATGGAATTTCCTTTCCATGTGTTTTGTCTCAAAACTGCAAGATGTTTCATTTAAAAAAAAAAACACACACACACAGTGGCTCGAAATATCTCTATCATAAGTCTGTTACAGATTTTTCGCACATTACTACAATGGCCGACTCAACAATCTTTCCAATATTTATTATTTTTACTCCTATTGATTTCTATAAATAGTAAAGTGTTTTAGCATTAAGCATTTTTTCCAGGGGCAGTACCTTTGCAATAGCTGTACAACTTGCAGAGTTGCAAAAGGTCTGTTTGAAAATAAGAATCAAAACATTATTAATTTGTTTTCTTTTGAGCTGGTCATAATATACTACCAATTATTTCTTCAATTTTAAACAAGAAAATTACAACATTTATACCGTTTCATTTCCAATGTTTTCAGTTAACTATACTGTTTTAAACTCGGAGATCTTAAAAGGCTTTCAAGAATGCAATGGAATTGAAGCCAAATTTAGCTCGCTTTTCTCAAACATGTAATTTTCAAAATTTCCTCTGAAGTTTTCAATTCAAGACTTCCTAGTGATTACATCTATATATTTCAAAGACATGGAGAGAAAAAGACGAATTCTCCCAATACTATGCAGACAATGTGTCTAAAACTTCCCCCAAAGGCAAAAATTAATGGAACTGGAGCAGAAGTGACAAGATTGGATTTTTTGTCTTATGACAGAGATTGTCAAATTATGATTAAGGGAAGAATGAATGTCATGCAAATAAGTCTAGGCAAAATTTGTCTCAATATCCAGTCATTTCTACGTGACATATTTTATGTACAGAATTATATAATATGGTAGGATGTCTGGTGCTGCAATGTTCTGTTACAGAACTGTAACAGTTGAAAATAAGAAATTTCTTAATACTGTTGTTATATCAGAGATTGGATGGAGAAACTGGGAGGTCATGTCTGGGGTTTGGAGGTGGGTGGAATAATAAGCCAACATTTCTTTTTTCATTTGCAAAATGATTGAGATTCTGTACTAAACTAGAACTGTGTCCATAGGACACGGATGCCCCCCACTATGCATAAGTGCTCATAAACAAGAGCATGTATATCCTGTATGTAAGATTTTTTCTGTACATATACCTAAAATGATCTACAGGTAACCTTATGTACATGTTAAATTAAATTAGAAATGTAAAATTTATATGTTCAATTATTTATATGGTATATAGTGAAAAAATCAACAAAGGGCCATAATTCTGTTAAATATGGTCACAGCAAAAATTCCTTCCTTTACTACCATCTACACATTAAAGCTGTTCATCCCTGGAAGTTTAAGCAAAATCTGCCATCCGGTTTAAGAGGAGTTGCGTTCACAAAATTTCAATACGGTATATAGTGAAAAAATCAACAAAGAGCCATAATTCTATTAAATTTGGTTGCAGCAAAAATTCCTTCCTTTACTACCATCTACACATTAAGGTTGTTCATCCCTAGAAGTTTAAGCAAAATCTGCCATCCGGTTTAAGAGGAGTTGCGTTCACAAAATTTCTAGTGAAAAAATCAACAAAGGGCCATAATTCTGTTAAATTTGGTCGCAGCGAAAATTCCTTCCTTTACTACCATCTACACATTAAGGTTGTTCATCCCTGGAAGTTTAAGCAAAATCTGCCATCCGGTTTAAGAGGAGTTGCGTTCACAAGATTTCGGGACGTACGGACGGACAGATGGACGGACGGACGGACAAGTGCAACGCTATATGCATCCCACTTTGTGGGGGCATAAAAAAAACAAAAAACATTTCTCAAATGCAGGCAGAGCATGGGCAAAACATTTTTCAAAACTTTTGTGTCAAATCAACAGAAGGTCAAAGCATGTATCATTTCAACATTTTCATTTCTTATAGCAGAATTTGTATTTCCCAACAGTGAGAGTGCAAGAATTGTTTTTTTGCGCTTTTAATTTCTGTTATTGATGATGAAATGGTTCTGCAGAGAAAATTACATTTCAAATTGACGTTATGCAAGAAGATATTCTACTTTGATTTAAGGCAGGAAGCTTTAGGAAGCTTTGACTCTCACGCACATTAGCTTGAAGCTCATCATTTCCAGGAAACTAAAATTGATAATTAAAAATCATTAGTCTGAGCTGAAAAGTCAGCATCAAGGCAGAATGTAGTAGTATCGATTAGGTCAAAAATTTATCTGTGTGTATGTGTGTCTGTGTGTTTGTGTGTGTGTGCATGCGTGTGTTTTACCCAGCATTCTTTGTAACTCATTCTGCATAGATAGAATGGAAATTCCACCAAACTGAAATTTTGCAAAGAGAACGTGTTTGAATCTCAATTAGGAAATTCTCGAAAGAGACTAGAAACCTGTATGTCATTTCCTTGGATTTTTTCTTGAGAAACTATCACAGAATGGGTGAGAACAAAAAAATCGAAATCAATAATCATAAAACTTAATCATTCAATTATCGTACAATCAAACGTATCTTTGCCAGACTCATTTTGATTATTTTTCTTGATAAAACTGAATTATCTTCCCTGATTATTTAAACTGGAATTGCTCTGGCAGAAAATTGGTGCCTTATCCAGCCATGCTGTTAATCAACTTTAACAATGATAGCAGAGATTATCCTGTTATCAGGAACAGAATTAGTGGCAAAGTGTTGATTACAGGTTAAATGTCACAGAATGACTGGTTAATCTGGGCTGCCACTGTTTCATCACGTTCCCTTGTCAGTCGCTATTAGACATAATATGCTTTACCTGGGAGACCTTCCCTCACCCCTGGTGATAGTCCAGATTAATTTTCTTCTAATGCATATTTATGTCTCCCTTCCATGCCAAAATAAAATCTCTGGATCATGATGTTTGATGTTTTTGTAGTCTGTAAAATCAAGCTAATCTTCTGCATCAAAGAAGACAGTGTGACTTGTGTGAGAGGCAACTTACTTACCAAACATTACAAAAATTCCAGTTAGATTTGCTTTTTATACTTTTTTCTATATCAAGTGTAGACTGGTGTTCTCCTTTTACTTATATGAAATACCCTTAATACCTGCTCTCTAAGATTTTACCCTTTGGAAATCACAGTCAATTCCACTGATTTAATTTCCAATGCATGAGCTAAAGTGTTATATTGTCCCATGCCCAGGGATCACCATGGTGAATACCTCTGGAGAAAGTAGGCTAAAGTAACCAACAAGATTCTAAGGTCGGTTAACAGTAAAGCTATACAAGCATGAAACTGACACAACTGGAACTGGTACTTGCAGAAAGGCTGGCATTTAAATTCTGAATGGTCTCTTCATAAAGGAATTCTCAGTAAAAGGAATCATATTAAATAGACTGGTTGCTTCATCTGAGGTTATTGGAGAGGTCATCAGACCTCTCCACAGTGTTGGCTTTTATTGCTGGCAGCATCCATTTTTGCGTATCAAATTTTAGTTAATGATCTCATATTAAGCCTAAAATCATGAAAACCAGTCTACGAAGATAGTTATGCGCATGCTCCGAATCAAAATACGAATTTATTTAAACGAAACCAAAATTTAACATCGGGTCAAAACGGCCCATAGTTAAAACGGTCCATTATGAACAGAACATACAGAATAATTTTGTATTCCCTTAACTAAACACAAAAACTTTTTAAAAACTACAAATTCTAAAATGGATTTTTTTCCGAGAAACTCATCAGCCTGTTGAACAAATTAATATTTAGCCATGGTCATGAAAAAATGGTAAATATTTTTTACGAATTTCAGAGCATTTTTGAAAAGTCAATTTCCTCGATTTGGATCAAGTTTACGCCCTTTTAATATTTAGTCCAGCTTAACAGATACTATCGCTGATTATTTTGTAAAACATTTGGACTAAGAAAGGTGTAATAAAAGCTTGAAAGGGAAAACAAAACTTAATGAGCCTAAAAAAGCGGCAGCTTAACATGGGAGTTCTGGCTTCAACAACTACATGCATTGTTGTAAAAGAGGGGGGAGTAAAGCCTGAGGGGCTTATAAGAAGATCCCTAAGATTCTACAAGGTATGAAATACATGGTTATCTTAATTTGTTTCATTTATTTAAATGATAGATACGCCAATATAAAAACATTTGAAATAACTAAATTATAGTCAGTTTCGGTCATTTTGCCTAATAAGGTATTAACTATTAATAATAGTTAGGTTACTAGTTTTTATAATTATTTAAGTCACAGAACGTTAAAAAAATTCAAAATGATCTTGGAAACAAGTAGATTGACGACAGCGCTGACCTCTCTTTGGCTTACTTTTTAAAGGAAGCCAACTTGTACAAGCTATAGATCAGATTGCCAAGAAGAGACAGCCATTACAGGTACATCACCACCTCAAATCAGCAACTTAGTCAGTAAATCACAGTATTTAAGTTTTTTTAGAATTCTATGGGAAGTTAACTGCTAAAATCAAAAATCACCTTTTCTGATCTTTTTCTGAACTGGTTTTTTAAAAGCAATTTAATAGTAAATGACAAGACGTAACAAAAGGGGAATTATATATTTTGGTTTACTTAGTTAAAAATTCATTGAACTTAATAATGAAACTGTCAATATAACACATGTAGCTGAGAATAAATTGATAACTTAGTCCACTTTCACCTAAATAATTAAACATCAACCTGGAACAGAACAAAACAAGAATAAAGTGCAAATGTAAGGTGTTAATCAATATGCTGACACAGCAAATTGAAAATACTCTTTATTTCTGAAGTTAGAAATGTCTGCAGTGTTTGGTGTGTGAGTTATGAAGCATGAAAATATGGAAATTTCTAACAAACTGCTCTCCATTAATTCTATATGGCGGAAATTGAAATTATCACATTGATTTTCATTATAACAGCAAGAAGCTTGTACGACAAGCATTGGTCTTGTATCAAACAGATTCACATAAAGAAATCATCAAATGAAAACATCAAGTGGAATCATAAAAATCAATTGTTCATGTGACCAAAACCATCCTTTCGCTTGTCTTACAGACCTTTGCACTTACAGATATTCATTTTTCATGATTTACCTGGGGCCTTTAACTACTGAGGTAAATTATTTGCCAAGCTTTATGGATTGTCAATGATCAATATTGAACATACAAGGTATACATAGCTTGTTGACAAGTCCAGTGAAATTAAAGGTCAGGAAATACATACAATTATAATCTCTCTGGGAATATGTTTCTAATTAATGGATAAGTAATCCATCCAGACACTCTTCATAAGGCAAAGCTTGGTTCATCTCAAAAGCAAAGAGATTCTCCGACTCCAAAATGAATACTGCTAAACTCAAAAGATGACCACAGATAAACATGTATCCTTTGAAAAAAAGAATAAGTTATCATTCAAGAAAAAAAAGTTATCATTCAAGTAAAAGAATAACATTTCTAAAGTTATTGCAAAGCATCTTGTAAATATCAAAAACAGACCAAATGACATCTTTCCTGTTGATTTACAGCAGTTCCTGTAATTTTACATGTAAAAATGCCAATCTGATAATCTCTATATCTTGTTGTGGCCATGTTAGGCTGATCTCAAAAGCTTACCAGATGATTTGCCTTTCTGTTACAAATGCATTCCATCATGTTGCTTTTGAATGCTAGGGTGATAGTTTTATCTCGTTAAATGCATCTTGTTACACTGATTAACAATATTTTTTGTTCAGCTAATGCAGTATTTCTATCTGCTGCAGAACTGACAATACTGTTTTAAGTTTCAAGGAATAAATTGGGACCTGACTGCAGTTTAACTAAAGTAAAATTAGGGAAATCTGAGAAGTGTTAAATTATGTATATGGGTTAACGTCCATAGCCTCCTGCAGACTCATCTACCACATGGACAGCTTGGCACTATACTCGGCCAAATTCAAGTCAAATTGAATAATGAAGGCACTTAGACTAATACTGAGCAAAGTCCTAAAAAATTATACTATTTCATACAAAACATGTTTTGATTGAAACAATTTTGCTGCCAAAGTTGAACGACAATGGTTTCTTAATACAGTATATACCGGTACTTGTATGAAGACAATGATTACAGAAAAATGTTGCTCTTATCACAGAAAAATCTGCTTTTCTCATTAAATGATTTTCACATTCTTCACTGATTGTTTTCCCTGCTGCATGACTGGACTAGTGGTCATCATTTAACGATCAATATACTGTCATTAACTGACCCCTAGGGACAGCACCCAGGACCCCTGGCAAAGACTTAAAATATCTCTCTTTTTGCATCAACAAGCACTACATGAATCATCTTCAGACTGTGACCCCTGGAGAATTGTTGAGCCACTGTGTGGAGACCAAGTGCCAATCTCCAGTACAAGATCGGCAGACATTGTGGCACCAGTCAGCGTGTTTTCCTTTCCTCAGATTCGATGATTAATATCTGTTACTGACCATGAGTCTGATTTCATTTCCAGACGAACAATACATTTTTTCCAATTATACACTTGGAAAAAAGGTTGATACCTACTTAGTCCAATGCTATCAACTGCATACAAAATTAAATAATGTCTTATCACCTTCACACAAGACTGACCAAAGTTTACCAACTTCATACAAAGCTGAACAGTTGTATTATCAGTATTTCAGCAAAATTATTATTCATTATTGCCAGAACTTTTAAAGGAGCTGAGAGGGCTACCAAAACAAACAGCCCTGTTTCTTCAGAGGGGGTTGTATTATAATCATAAAAGACTTTCATTTATTTATAATGGCCATTACTAGTCCTTTATGTGTTTTCAAGATGAAATTTCCAAGAGGTATTGTTTAGATGATAATTATTACTATCAACCTGGTGCAAATATTCTCGCTTTAGCACCTCATTAGCAGTTTTCATTTTTTTAATCAGATTTTATTTAAATCTGACATGCTTCTTTCTTCTTACAGTTGTTTTTTCCTATCAAACTAAGTAGGTACATGATGAGTTTTATGACCTATCTGCCAAATGTCAATTTTCAAATTAGAGTCAGAACTTAAAACTGTCAAGGCAAAAATACCTAAGTGACACAGCAAGCCATATATCTGCAACCTAAGAACTTAATTTTTTAATTAATCATCAGTCTATTTGAACCTTTGGTACTGAAGTAAGTTTTTGTTCAAACTTCATGGAACCAGCTGACATCTGTCATTGTTGTTCACTGACATATCTGGACATATCTAGACCCCTTGGGAAAATAAAACTGCCCCTATAGCCAAGACTTCCAAACAGTACATGTCAGAAGTATGTAGACCTTGCAGACTTCATGGCTCCCTAGGATGTGGTTCATTTCTCCCCTCGTATCTAATTATCAGAGCTATGCCACCCAAACTGTCACTTCTGATGAAACATTGATCTGTTACATGACCAAGGTGAACTGAAAGTCTGCATTCCAAAAAGCAGGGAAAAAAAAATAGACATGCTCTGCACGTGATCTCATGTTCTCATATGCCCCTGCCTGCATGTCAGACAGACATGTACAAGTAATGTAATTTGTCAAATGTGACATGATGAACTTCCTCAGAAACTCATTTAAGTGGTACTTTTCATGAAAATTAAATTTCTGTTCTTGCATTTCTGCTGTTGCCTGTTACATAGCAGAAACAGTCCTGTAAGACTGAGTGAAAGTAAGATTGCATTTTCATGAAATCAGAAAAAAAAAAATAATTTGAGGGCATAAGATGTATCTAAAATACTGGGGGTTTCAACATTCTGAATTGGAGTAGAGATACCAAGATCTCAGTTAAAAAAAACAACAGCAATTTCATTTCAAAGACAACTTTCTATTCTACACCACTACCATCAGAGACTTTTTGAACTTCTGTTTAAATGTGAAAATTAAGAAGTTATTACTTTGGAAGAGTGCCTAAGCTTAACTCTACTTCAAAGAAAGAGAACATAAAGATATATTATACTGGTATTCAAATTTTATATAAAAGGAAACTGTATTTTAAACATTTAATAGCTAGTGTAGGATGAACTTTAACAGGTGGAGTTTTAACCAAGATTTTAAGAATTTCTATAAAATATTCTTTAGTATTCATAGTGTAGTTCTTTTCATAAATGTCCGATCAAATTTTATCATCCATAGCTTCTTAAATAACATAAACTATAAAAGTGTTTCTGGAACTTTGTCGGAGATTCCAAAGAAACATTGCAATGTGAAGTTTCTTGGCTGATAAGAAGAATACTTAGAGATTTATTGACAATAAATTTACCACTTCATCAACTATTTTAATAAAGATGATAATCCTTAAATAAACAGGCACTTTCTGAATTTCAGAGAGCCAAGGATTAAAGACACTTCCAGAAAAATTTTGGTGGCCTCAAAGAGATAATTTTTCGGATAAGATTAATTTTCGGATAAGATAGCACTCTAGGTGTTGAAAAAGGCATGTGATGCTGGCCACTGGAGAAATTTCCACTTAGAAATAAAAATAACACCACTGTGCTCTTATCTTTATGTTTCACTTCCCTCTGTTGGCAATCTTGAAAAAAACATGGCATTTATCAGAAAATTAGGGATTTGAAGTGATTATAAATTTAATACTGTTGTACTCCCCTCTAGTTTTCTTGAACACTGTTCCAGATATCTAAATATTCTGCCAATATTCTATTCATACAATGTACTATTTATCAAAATTAGGATTTTTCACAGTGGGCAATTTCTATGTCTATCACTAGTTTCTTAGAACAATCTGTTTAATCACTGTCGTAAAATGGTGAATAATAAAAATAGAAAATAGCCTCTGGCAGACAATCTGAAATGTCTGTCCAGACTGCCATTTTGAATAAGAGTTTGTCAGCTAGAAAATGTTTTTCACCATTTTTTCATTTCATAGTTCCTTTTTTCAAAAAGTGCCAAGGTCTGCATACCTCTGTCCGTATTAATGAGAAAGCTTGATACTAATCAAACATGGAAGACAGTGTAAAAAGTTTCCTGTATCAACCATTTTATCTACATAATGACAACTTCTACCTAAGAAATATGAGCAAATTCCAATTTGTAATTCCTAACAGAATCAGCCTTTGTCACAACCTTGTTCTTAGTCTTACAAGTATTCTGGCCATATCTCACATTATCTTCTTTCCAATAATCTTGTTTGACTGGCAGTTCTGTATCTCATCTATCTTTCTCTTTGCTCTTTGACATAAAAGTACTAATGAACTGCAGCCATCATGTTCATTTCCTTACTGTCTTATTACTTCCAAAAAATTTCAAATGGCAACTACCGTATGAATTAGGAAACTCAGTAGTTACCTCAAGGAGTCTGTGTCAGTTGGGCCCAAAACCTTCAGAAATCATAAATTCCCTAATTATAAGTAATACTAAAATATTACACCGAATAAGGGACTTTTTGATTTCTCAGATATTGTGGACACATCTGACCCCATTGTTCCATGCTAGCTCCCCTTATCTCAAGCATCATGATGACGCTGGATGTAATCAACCTCTACAGTGACACTATTTACCTGTAAAAATGATGCAGGGTCAGCTTCTTTTAGTACTTCAACACAGAAATAGAGGAGGCTAGTGGTTTTCTGTAGGTGACTAGTACAAGAATGTGCCTGGTCCTTCAAGATCTTGATCTTCATGTCTCGTTCTGCACTCACAAAGTCCAGTAACTCTTGCTTGCGTTGATGTATGGCTTCTATCAAAGCATCACACTGGGCAACAACAACTGCTTCAAACTCTAAACAATTGGCCTGAAATGTACAGGGGTTACTAGGTTAAATCTTATTCAATAAAATACAGTCAATCTTCTTCAGTACTTACTAAACGTAAAGCACAATTTCATGTGGTTATCATTGAAAAGACATCAACAATATGATACAATATTGTGAAATGTGAGCATTAAAGCATTCCTTGGCAGTGTCTTAGATATAAAAGTACTAAAATATAGCATTAGGGTACTACATAGTTTATTATAAGATTTATACCAATCAACTAATGAGGCATTCAGCTTCTTTGCATAAAAAGAATCAATGAACACTAGCTATTTTGTTCTTGCATACACAAACCTGATGAACCTGATGAACACCTTACTTGGACGCTTAATGCCAATATATGAAATACGAACCTGACAAATTTCTGGGTCAATAAAGATTGGACCAATACAGTATACAGTGCTAACCCTTAAGTCTGTTTAACACACTATTGAGCATATAATATTTCAGAAAGCTAAGGGAAAATTTTCCAGTATTTATTACATAATTACGACCTGTCACATAGAAACCAGACTCCTTTAATTGCATACTATACCATCAAGAATGTACTAATTTTCATCCTGTTTAATTAAAATGAGCTTAAAATTTACCATGAACATTGAGCTAGAATAACATTTTTTTCCACTAACATGGTTACTTCTTATACATATTTTTTTACCACAACGCAGAAGGAAACTTTCAGCCTGAAAAGTGAATTACAAATTATATCTTCTCAAAATTGGTGTTCTCAGAGCTTACCTCTGTAAACATGGACATATTTATTCTGGTTACATAGTTCTTAAGATCAAAATTCAGCATACATATATGTCGGTATGTAATGGAATCCATTACCATTTTTTTAGAATTCTTCAAACACTAGTGCTTTTTTTTCTCGAATTACTTGTAAAGTCTTTACAATAGTACTGTTTTAACTTGTGTGAATCAATCTGGTTATAAATTGCTGATAATCAGCAAAATTACAGATATTGATTAAGCCATCAATCAAAATTGTTACCAGAAGTAAATAGCTACTGTTTCCTTACTTGGTTGAACTCATGTCAGATTTGTTTACAAATTGCTAAGGAGTGATTGTGTATCAATTTATCGAGCAAACTAATCATCATTTTTTCTCGTTTTTAGGAATGTGTTTCGATAATTGGCGCCATTTGTTTACCAACAAAATAAATTGAATAATTTAATCGAACTCCACAACACAGATCAACAGTTTTTCCACGACTCTTATTCACATTTTGTCATTAGTCTATTTCATACAATGGCCCTCTTCTCGCCCAAAAGTATAAACGGGAAATGAAATCTTACATATCAAATTCACATTGCAAGAGTAATTAGTACACAATTAACAGAAATCATTAAAATGTCTAGCCTGTTATTCATTAAAATTTACTCAAACTCCAGATAAAAATCTTAATCACACAAACAATTTATTCATCAAAGCCATTTAATTCACAAAATCAGTGTGTAAAAACTGCAATCTGATCATTTGAGTCTCGTCTCAATTTTCCATTTTTCTGACAATTTTTTAATTTTGAGATCAATTAAAGGAAGGAGTAAACATGTCAGAATCTGCAAAGCACAATATTTCTTTTCATGTCCCAAAACTTTATTGAAAATACAAAAATAAATTAATCCTGATGAAATACAAAATAAACAAATCATTGGGAATGCCTACATTCGTCTTGAAAAAACTTCTTGAAGAGCTCTATAAGCCCACTGAATTTTTAACTAACAATTCAAGTATCTCTTTCACTTATAACATAAAGGTGCTTTAAGTTTGGCCTGACTTAAGTCCCCAAGTTCAGTTTTGGTAAGTTTTCCAATCAGTGGGTTATAATCTTCTGCTTTATCTCGGGTCATGGAAGATAACTCTTTCACTCAGAAGATTTTGAATATCCCATTTTTTAAAAATTCTAGTTAGCTCCAATCTCTGAATTTTTTTCTTTTCTTATAAATTGCTGTACCAGTCTCTAAAGTAATTGGTTTAAACCCTTTACTCTTGAATAACTGATTGCTTGCTAGCTGCTTGCAATTTTGAAGATGCCGCCTTAATTTGTATACCAGTCTGCAGTCAGATTTTGCTTCTATAAATAACAAGTCTAGCCAGAAAAGATAAGTTTAATGAGGAAGAGTTATAAACAAGGGTAATATTTTACTGTTTTAAACTACTGCATTGTCTGTTATGGCTGTTATTTGCTCATCAACTATTTCACCAGCAGGTATGTTTCCAAGATAAGCTTTGCAGTTTATAACTGGCTGGGCAGATCAGTTTATGGGTGGATAAGAAATCCAGAGCAGTCTCCTCTCCTTCATTACCAAGATGATGTAAATTAACAAGTTGTTCAGGAAACATAACATACCATTCTAATTACTTGATCAGCAAAAACAGCAGAAAAAACTGCAATTGAAACTTTTTGCAATTGTCTAACAATCTATCTTTATCTGCTCAAGGTACCGGTAAGTTTTTTGCACAAAACCGATTTTAAAATAGACAGGTAAAAAGCTCTTTGCTGAAGCACATGTTTATGGGACAGCCATAAAGTAAATGACTTACGTGTTAGAAAGCAAGATATTTTCGATAAAGAAAAAAAAAGTAACAAGTTAATTTTTTCTCTGGAGTCTGCAAGGCTGATAGCTTTAAAAACAATGTAAGCTAAATTATTTATATTCTTGAAAACCACAAGTCCTGTGAAATACCTTAGTTCTGGTCTTCATGTGGTTAATCATGTTATTTCATACCCAATTTCATATGACTGTAAGCAAGAAATCATTTAATTCTGTGTTTAAATTTTGTCTCTTTCTATTCTGATTAAATTGTCTGGTGGGCAAGAAAACAGAAATTCTGATCTGTGTCATGTCTTATTCTTAATGGTTGTAGCCAGACAAAAACAACAGAAAGTCAAGAACCTATAAAATAGAACATTTATATTCAATCTTCCTTTAGAATGATCAGTATACTCAAGAGAATGACAAATCTTCATAGCATTCAACAGTTTCAGAAATATTTACCAGTTCTTTAGGGACTTACAGTCTTGTCACAATTTTCTTTTTTGTGGTAACAGCTCCATTTTCAAGTACAACTGGGGATTTCTCATTTTTTATTTTAGCATCTGTATTGTCATACCGTGATTTTTTTAATGCTTCATTTTATCAACAAATGCTATGTATTATATTTTTCTAATAATTTTACTAATTTATCTTTAAAAAAGTTGCTCAATTACAATTTCAAGAAACCATCCTACTTTTCTGAAAAAGTACAAACACCTCAAAAGGGAGGTTTCTGTGAGAAAATCAGAGCTTGTTTACGGAAGCCGGTGACGCTGACAACAGATTATTACTTACTGTTTAGCATTTCTATTTCAGAACAACTAAATTATATAATGCCTGATTTGAAAAGTATCAAATCTACTCACTGGAATTCTTTCTGTCATTGCTTTCAACTTCTGTATGAATTCTGTCTCTGTTTTGGCCTTCTCTGACAATGCTTGTAATGTCTGTGATAACTCAGTCTGAAAACAGAACAATTACCAAAGATCAGTCAAAATGTCTAAGATCAGTATTTTATAAAGATCATGCAGCCACAACATATAAATAAGATCAGCCAAAATGTATAAAATCAGCCACAGGAGTATAAGATCAGTCACAATATATAAGATCAGTCACAATGTAAAGGCAAAATAATAAAACTTTAAAAACTTTTAAAAACAATAACAACAACAAAAAAACAATAATAAGAAAACCCGTAAAACATAACTACTATGTGAAAAAGGGCTCCCGAAAACCGAAAATTTGTCGGTTTTGACCGAATTTTATCTCTATGGACCGATTTCGATGTCCAAAAGTGCTTAAAAAATCAGTCCAGATAATTTCCAAAAAAAAAATCTGTCTAACTTTTCATAAAACAGTCAAAATCTCACACCAAAACCTCAATTGATCGCTAATCCGGTACTTCACACCTATCATAAAACCATAAAACTGTCACTGTTGCCCGCGGCAATTATCGCCAATTAACTTGTAAACAAGTAAAAGTGTGCTTGATTTGCAGCCGGCCAATGGATCAAAGTTGACCGGCTCAAACTGTCATCGAAATCAAACTCCCCGCAGCGGTTACTTCCCCTGATCAGTACAGAAAACAGTTAAAATAGAAAAGCGTGACGTAACCGGTGCAAGGAGTTTGCATCGAAATAGGCGATAACTGTCGTCTGCTTAATTTCATTTAGGGCTATATAGTAATTGTAGTGGCTAGCTGCAGCACAAAGCACACTTTAAAATATCAGTGACTAGTTTGACATTGTAAAATTAGCTCTAATTCTACTTTCGCTTTGAAAAACACATATTTTCACGACGTCAACACTATCATAACTCAAATTGTTCTTTGCCTTTAAATCGTTTCTATTTTTTTTTTGTTGGTTCTTGGTCTCGGGGGTGGGGGGGTCGAGGTCTCGGACCGATTGAGATTTCAAAATTTTAGGAGCCCTGGTGTGAGATACAATCAATTATAAATGTGCCTAATAAGATGTATTTTCATAACCTGCATTATGGATGACTATACTGTTGAAGATTACAATCCAATCATTATCATGGTAGAAGCTGGGTTGGTAATGATGACTGAGATGATGAAAATAATGAAGATGATAATAATTAAAGTGATGCTGATGTTTTTGTTCCTGGTAGTTTTAATGAAAATGAAAATTTGTATTTAAGATGTTGTAACTGAAGATGGTGATGAACATCACAATGATGAAAATTTTTACTGACTTAGAATTGAGGTGTGCATGCCGCTGCAAGATCAATTAGCTGAAAGAAAGCCAGTAAAGTGTATCAAGGGGCCATTTAATAATTCTTCACAGTATCCTTACAATTCCCTAAGCATTATGTATCCTTCAGATGCCAATGGTTATAATATGCCAAATATGGCATATTTTGTCACGGCTAATTGAGCACATTTCACATTTGAGACCACTTTTAAGTCATCAATGAAAATGGAAATGAGGCTTCTGACCTTATGATCACCCTGTATAGATGGTTATCCATTCTGCTAACTGACTCGTTCAAGAATCACATTGAAATTCTCATACTTATGTCCTTTAGAGACAGAGAAATCTAGCAATTCAGGTAAATCTTAACAGCACAACTCACACTATGATACAGGTTTCGCTCCAGTGATGATAATTATATTGAATATCTGACACTTGAATGTAAGACTGAAATGATTTCAAATAAACATTGATTCCAACAATGCACCCAAGTGGGATCCAACAATGCACCCCTGTAGGTGACATGAGTATAACATATGATGTGACATAATGACATCGGAAATAAGATTTTTTGATTTTTCATTAAAATGTTATTAAAGACTTGTTAAAAATTAAAGCGAAGGAATGTGAAACAAATTAATTTGAATGAAATAATCAAGTTTTATTGACAAGTTCTGCTTTTGTTGTAAAAGTTAATAGGAAGCAAAACCCTACATTGACTGACATGGCTGTTTTATGCACAGACTCATTAAAAAGGACCCCTCCCTTACAGGAAATGAGCCACTACAATAAAATTCTTAATTTATCACTGAATTCTTTAATAACAATTTAATACAACTGGGAAATGAATAAAAACCAGATGCTTTCTCCATCATTCATTTTAAATATAAGTTAGAATTGAGACAGAAAACGACATCAGAAATGAAAATAAAAAATGTAAAATTGGACAAAAAGAAATCAGAAATGTTCTTCAACTGTTAATACATCACAACACACCTCAGAGCAAGCAAAACATGCTTCTGTTTCCAGTTCATGCACTATAACTCACAATTCCAACCAGAATGATTGATTACGTACATGTTACAAAAAAATCAGGAGTGTGGCAAAGGTTCATCTCCACCAAGATTTCTAAAACTGATTCTTCTTTTGCTGATGTTAACTACACCAACCAAATAAATTCATCAAATGCCTGGCATTTTCTTGATATTTTTTTCCCCATACAAAAAACACAAATTGTCTCAATGATAATATGAATGCAACCTTGTCAGATGGAAAAATGGAGAAACCATAAACATCATTATTCATATTTTATCCCAATGGGCTTGTTCTTCAGAACTTGATTGAAACAGGATGAAAGACAAATTTACCAAATTTGTTGATTTATTGGAGATTCAGAATCAGATAAGGAATCATTTGCAGTGTTTTTTTAATGTTCAACACTTTGATATTTCTGGCAGTGAAACATTGGTAGGTCTTAGTCAGCAAAATCTAAACAGGGGCTTCACGGAGTGGCACCAACACTCGTCTGTTTTACATGTCAACAATGGGGGCCATAGTTAAGGTTCTTGTGCACTACTCCTGAGGGAGGTCTATACCTCTGACATTTCATGTCAAGATGTTGATATTGTTCATACTCAGGGCTCCCGAAAACCGAAAATTTGTCGGTTTTGACCGAATTTTATCGCTATGGACCAATTTCGATGTCCAAAAGTCATTAAAAAATTGGTCCAGATAATTTCAAAAAAAAAAAAAAAATCTGTCTAACTTTTCATAAAACAGTCAAAATCTGACACCAAAACCTCAATTGATTGCTAATCTGATACTTCACACCTATCATGAAACCATAAACTGTCACTCTTGCCCGCGGCAATTATCGCCAATTAACTTGTAAACAAGTACAAGTGTGCTTGATTTGCAGCTGGCCAATCGATTAAAGTTGACCGGCTCAAACTGTGAAATATAATTTCATCGAAATCAAACTCCCCGCAGCAGTTACTTCCCCTGATCAGTACAGAAAACAGTTAAAGTAGAAAAGCGTGACATAACCGGTGCGAGAAGTTTGCATCGAAATAGGCGATAACTGTCGTCTGCTTAATTTCATTAAGGGCTTAATAGTAATTATAGTGGCTAGCTGCAGCACAAAGCACACTTTAAAATATCAGTGACTAGTTTGACGTTGTAAAATTAGCTCTAATTCTACTTTCGCTTTAAAAACACATCTTTGCCCTTAAATCGTTTCTATTTTTTTTTGTTGGTTCTTGGTGTCGGGGAAGGGGGTATGGGGGGGGGGGGGGTGTCGAGGCTTCGGACTGATTGAGATTTAAAAATTTTAGGAGCCCTGTTCATACTGATACCTTTGATCATTCAACTTAATAAGCAATTTTGACAAAAATTTAAGTTAAAAAGGGACATAACTACAAAAATATAGCTTTCAGAATAATGCCCCTTGTGTTACAACTGCCTTTTGTCATGATAAGCAAGCAGTCCAAGTTTCATACTGATATCTTTGATAGTTTTGAAATCATTCAACTTAATAAGCAATTTTGACAAAATTGTCAGTTAACAAGGGACATAACTCAAAAAATATAGCTTTTGTGTTACAACTGCCTCTTGTCATGATTATCAAGCAGTCCAAGTTTCATATTGTTATCTTTTGAAATCATTCAACTTTAAATAAGCAATTTTGACAAAACCTGTCTTAAAAAGGGGCATAACTCCAAAAATATAGCTTTTGTGTTACAACTGCCTCTTGTCATGATACTTAGCAATCAGTCCAAGTTTTTTATACTGATATCTTTGATAGTTTTGAAATCGTTCAACTTAATAAGCAATTTTGACAAAAATTGTAAGTTAAAAAGGGACATATAACTCCAAAAATAAAGATTTCAGAATAATACCCCTTGTGTTACAACTGCCTCTTGTCATGATAAACATGCATTCAAAGTTTCACATTGATACCTTTTAAATTGTTTGAATAATGGGCTACATTAAAATTTTTGCATGACAACTACAACGATGACAACACAGCTATCATAATAGCACGACTTTTTCTTCGAAACAGACTAGCTAAAAATACTGAAGAAATCGAGGGATTCAAACCTAGTTCAGTAACTGTTGTGAAGTTTATATAAATCGGGCAAAAGTGTCACTGGAGGAGGCGGGCACTGAACCTTAGATATGATAAAAAACTGTTTACAAGTCCTTAAAACCATCTACAGACCTCAAGAATAGCTTACAACTTCATATGTGAAGAGAAATGTCAATACAGTGCTGAAACTCTGTCCTTCAAGTGAGTTTTAGTGGTGTAACAACCATGGGAGACCTATTCTAACTGGCTTCCAGTATCTAAGGGCTCTTAGAAGGTGTTGTTTAACCTGCCTTACAGATATGCATCCGAGATTTACAATACTTATAACTACAAGACAGCCAATGCCTTTCCAGAGCTCACCTATCAATCACTCTATTCATTATATTTCATCCATGTAAATGTTGCATGATATCAAGTAAACACAAGATCATATCAAACCTGTTTTTTCATCAATCAAAGCTGTGCTGAAAATACAAGTGTCTATCATATGACAAAAAATACAAAACAAGAAATGAGATTCAAGAGGAAAGCTTACTTGCCTATTTTTTTCTATTCCAGGGCAAATCTTTTACACATAAAGAAAATTTCTGCAGGAACAAAATCTTTCAGTAAAAAAAACTGATGTTTCTATACTTGAAAGTCTTTATTTTGCCAATGATAAAAGGATGCTACCCTTCTTTTTTTGTCTGTGTGATGAAGGTGGAATGGGGGAGTTATGTGAGGTTCAGAAATTATGTTCATGAAAACTCTGGTTCTGAAACATAATTAGCAATTAAAACCTCTTTCATACAATCTTTAAAATTTCTCATTGTTTAATGGAGCCTATAACTGCAATCGTTTACAGGGTCTTGAAAGCAGTGACAATCAGAGCAAACCAATTAAAAACATGCACTAAATGTAAATATAAACCAGTTCTGACAACATAATTAGTGGTAAGTTATCTCATAATTGTCAATTAATTCTCCCTGTCAGGCAGAGCTAATCACCCTGTCTACCGTTATCTGGGTGTATTTGTCTTCCTGCAGTAAGATACACTGTACCTTATATAACCTTAATGTGATTTACCTGCCAGTGACACTAATTCCTATATCTCCCTTTTCTATCTACATTATATATCTTTGATATTAATAGTTTATTATCAATGTCATCTCTTTTCGAGGTCTGTATATCTTCTATACCGCTACTCTTATTTTATATAATTATTACCGGTAAATTATCTCCCTTACTTTATCTTCTTTTTTTTTTTTGAAGGCAACATCTACAAAATAAATGATTTATCTCCCTTTAAAAAAACTCCACTAATCAGTCTGCCACTGTCTAATGAAGGTTTAATTAATCAAAACTGTATTTGTCTCAAAATTACAAAATGGATGATATATGTGTCTGAAAGCAACAGTAAATCACTGTGAAATCTGTGGAGATTTGACAAGATAGAATGTAACAAACTCAGACTTACAGGTTTTGATTCAAAGCAATGTTGATGTCAAATCATAAAAGAAATTAATGTACTGAAATTCTCCTACAAAGATTTACAATTTTCTTTGAAATGATGTTATACGAAGATACATGTATAGCTGAGACCCAGGCATCTCAATGATTTCAGCTTTTTAATTTCAGGTGAATGAAAATTGAACCAGAAAATATAGGAATCTTCAAAGCATGTAACATGCAGTCAACATGTAATTTTCTCTTTGAAACATTACATTATTATGAATACATAAATTTTTATTCCTTGATTTTCTTTCACAACACCTCTTAACTTACAAAACAAAATGTCTTAGTTACTGGAATTTTATTGAATTATTATTTAAATTGTCACATTCTGAGCCATGTCCTAATACTTGCATAAAGTGCAGAGTCATGTTGCGCTTTTACAATTTTCCTGATCTATGAAATCTGCAGAAAGTGCAAAGTCATGCTGTGATTTTAATACCCCTCCCACTACCAGTTTTACACAGTACAGACAGTGCAGTATTAATGATGCAAAATCTCCAGGCACACTTCTTAGAAGCAGTTAAAACATTAAATAATTCTGTTATTTTGGCTCCAGGCTTTCTGCCTCTGATATCATATGATCAAGTAACATTAGCAGTATCTTTGTAAACATAATTATTTTGTTTGCATCAGTGTATATTGACACAGTGATGTAACTCGCCAGGTAAGGTATCAGGAAGTCTTCCTCTGGTGCCACAGGTTCTTTCACTATCAAAACAGGCTTCTGGCTGGCAGAACTCTATGCAATGTTTTTTGTTGTTTCTAGATTAAGCCCTATCTGTTATAATAAGGGAAAAACATACTGATGTATAAAGTAACTTGCACTAAACTACCTTTGCAAACTCCAATTTGAAAGGTATCCTGACCTTGAATAATGAGAAGTATTAAATGGAAGCTTTTTAATTTAATGTAGTGAATGGTTCAGCTTAAATATTTTGAAAATTCTCTTCCACTGCAAAACCAACACTGACCAAACCAATAACTTCAGAGAAGAGCCAGTGTAGCAGCACTACTTACAACCAGTCACAGCAGAGGACTTGAGTATGACAGTAGCATCAGGGTAACCTTGATGGAGTGAATTTTGAAAAAATGCTTTTGCCACCAGGCTAGAAAATATAAACTCAGATTGAGCTACCTGCAGATAAGTATTTCATATCCAGGTTAAAAAAACAACAAAAAAATAATTACTAACACTATGGTTATAAATTTATGTAACTGCCTAAATTTTTCTCTCATTTCTCTTCTGTTCCCACTATTTCTTTTTTCTCGGTCAAACAAATTCCCCCTAGTCTCATTTAACTATCACTTGACTGACAGATATATGTGGCAATTTCATTTTCACAAATATTTACAAGGAGTCAAAAGATTATAAATTGTTCTTACCACCTAGCAAGACATATCTGTAAAAGAAAAAGATAGCCATAATTCTTGGATTCAATGATCCTTGTTAATGCCAGAGAAGCTGATTCTCTCATTACTTTTCAACTCCAGGGAAGCTCAGAAACAGGCTGTTTCTCAAACCTCTTGGAAGACTGATGTTTGTTGAGGCAATTTAGACAAAGTTAAGATAACTAGGTGAAATGATGAAAAATGACCAGAGTGAAATGCCTAACAAGTCAAATGATACCCAATAATGACAAAGTGTGGCGCCAAACTGTTAATTATTTTAAGTCAGGATGAACTGGGTAGCATACCAACATGAGAGTATTAAAACTCTTCATTTCTTGTGTAATGTTTGAGTAAATAAATTTATTTCTGCACTGTTTTTGCATGCAGTTTTCACTGAAAGCTTACAAAGAAATCTTTGAATCAAATGGAATGTATTTTTATAATTCTTTTCTTTAAGTCTCTGAGATAACATTTTTTTAATGTTAAGCAATAACTTTTTTTCAATTAAAATTTAACCCATTAAGATTAAAACCTAATTAAGAGTTTAATTAAGTATTTCAAGATTTTTTCAAAGAGTGTAGATCATATTGTGAAAGAGCTAACATATTTCCCCTTAGCCACCCACTGTTTCTATAGCCCTTCTAACACTAAACTTCTCTGTCAGACAACACTGAAGGCTCTGAATCAGATCTTATGATTAATCAAGATGAAAATGATAAGGAAGAGATAGGTAAAGAATGTCAGAATTCAGTGTAAAGATAGTGTAATACATCTGGAGACAGAGGTCTGAACACATTATGAGATTCCACTTGACTGCACTATTACAGTTGCCATTATGAAGCAATCACAGGACAATAACAGATAATGCATTTGCATAACCTCATAATATGTGCTAGAGTTACTAGAAATAACAGTAGTTCCTTCTTGGAGGATTTAGATTAATTTTACAGGATTAATGTAATTGATACAAGTGGTATAATAATTGACCTTGCATAACATTGGATGTCAAATCACAGTGACTTCAGTCACCAGCAAACACATTTATCTCAACTAAAGATTATTCCAAACAGCTCTGATTAATTAAAAGTGGCATTGCAAATTCCAGTGCATGACCTATCAGTAATATAGTCAGTTTCATTAAAAGTTCTGCTACTTTGCTCATATCCATCTAGAACCAGTATTTTTAGCAACAAGATCATTTTTCAACAGCCATTAGTACATTGAAGTAACACATTAATATCAGATGCACATATCACCAGTACCTGGCAGTCTATTCATAAAACAACTATTGCTGACAATTAAGAACAAAGCCATCATTGCTTGCCTTAAAAAGTTAAATTTGGATGAACTAAATGCAATCCACTGGTTATAAAGAGCATAAGAAATTTGTGCGAAAATTAATGTTTGCTAGACAGAAAGACTGACGTCAATGAGGCTGGACTAATGTTGCTAAAATAACTTTGTACCAGACAGTAATTTCAAAAACTGATCATCTTGCCTTAGCCCCAGGCCTTGTTCATCACAAATATTGCTTTTCAGCAGGTCTGTGTGTCCATTTACTGATCAGAATGAGACAAACTTTTGGTAGTGTATGGCAAATGAACCTTTTCTCACAAGTTGGAAAAAAAATGTTGACACTTCTGTAATGTTAATGTTTACAGTTTCAGGCACGAAGTGTCCCATTAGAGCAGTAGTATCACAGTCTGAGTATAATAAGAAGAGAAATGCTACATAGCTTGAGGCTGTCTTCTCACGACCCTGTGTGCATGGTGCACACACAATGCCAGAATATTTGTGCTAAAATTTGTCTGATAGAACAAAGCTATCTTATCAGCTAGCGTCTCCCAACTGCAGTTTTATTATTTCATAACAGGCAGCTTGAGACAACAAATTTACAGGACAATTTTATAATTCCACTTTGATACTGTTGAGTTTTGCTTCCAAACTGATATATATCTCACAGCATGAGAGACACAAGCACTCTTCTCAATACAGAATCTAGATTGCTCACTGCAGAGAGAACATGTGAAACCAGCCATTGCTCTGCAATAAAACAATGATAATGACAGTTAACACTCATCAACACATATAGCAGCCAGAATATCTGACATTAAGTCACAACTTAAGTTTTTACCACCCTTGTGCAAATGTAGATACTTAGAAAAAACGGTACATATAACA
The DNA here is from genome assembly GCA_012932295.1 of Cyclina sinensis. Classification (NCBI taxonomy): domain Eukaryota; kingdom Metazoa; phylum Mollusca; class Bivalvia; order Venerida; family Veneridae; genus Cyclina; species Cyclina sinensis. The sequence goes on from JAAONU010000011.1 coordinate 17,818,932, forward strand.
ACAAACAGTTCGAGAGGTGAATCAAAAAAAGTTCTACGTGTTATGAAATAAGGTAGCAGATTGCACTTTTCAATACTATAAAATATAACGGAAAAGCAAAATCCTACAAGATCTGGCAACAGACATGAACTGCATTTTTTGACAATGACATGCAGTAACTGTTTAAAAAACTAAGTTACAACAGCCTGCACCGAGAGAAGTTAACACTTAAACAAACAGTAAAACTATTTGATGATTCTTTATTCTGTACCAAAAAGCCGAAACTTTGTTGTCTCAGACTCCTCAGAGGCTTAATGTAGTAAGTCAAAGATATCTAACTGATGCCTCCAAAACACCTCTACAGCATAAAGAAAACAAATAATACTTGTTCTGTGCCACATAAACCCTTGCACTTCGAAGCTTTAGGATTTATTCATGTGCAATTATTTTCATATTCTTGCCAATACCTTTTTATGATAATTATTTGCAATATGTCATAACTACAAGGCGGCAAGAATTTATAAATTGACAATCTTTATTGTTGTTGGAGCAAAAGCATCCTAAACCTTGTACTAAAGTAATAAATAGCCAATATTCATAAAACAGGCATTTATTTACTTTGGATCTATAATTTCAAAGCAGGGAGTATGTTACTGCCCTGCAGTGTAATTAAAAAAGCTTTAATCTACCTGCTTCCACTAATTTTCTACTGTTGTGTATATGTTATCCTCTGGGATGCTTCTTTGAAATGTCTTATAATGTAAATTGCATAAATATAATCAGTTCTTTTTCTGGTGCACTGAAAATTGCATCTCTGTCATTAAACTGAAACAAAATTTATAGAACAAACAAATTTTCAAAGCAAATGATGTATGTGTAGGATCATCAACTGTATCATCAGAATTTAAGTACAATATTATATAATGAAATTAATTCTTTAAATGTAAATACTGAAAAGTTTCATGAGAGCAGCTGTTCTTCTAAAATAATTTCATCTTTTCCTAACACAGTATGGCAGACTGGAGAGCTTGATCTCTGCTATTCCCTGATAGAGCTTGACATGTTCTTCTTGAGCTTGATCTTAACTAAAAAAGAGCATGCACTCTAAGCTTCAACTGTATAAAAAGAACTTATATGTTACAACACAAGCTTAGGCTACTTTTTCGTCTTTCTCTTCCTTGATCAAATAACCACTTAATGCATACATGACAGTCTTTAGAAAGTAAAATCTTCAATACTGAGATGATTGAGAGAAATTGTTTCTTCAACAACAGGCACTAACTGTCTTTAATCAATACCTTACTACATTCAATCAACTTTAACATACTCTTTCCATGCATTAACAAAATAATTCAGGATGTACTGACAGACTGTTCCAACTAGACAGACAGTTTTAATCACATAAATTGCCTAAGGGTGTCTTTTAAACTATGCATTGTAAATTTGGTCTGGTGAATGCACCAAGCATTGCAGAAAACTAAACCACTTTAAATGAAGAAAAGGCCATAACAAATGGTTACTGACGCCACTTAAATACAATTATCTTTTAAATACCGACAAAATAATCAAATTAACACTTTTACTTCTTTTAATAGTAACTGTCATCTTAACTGAATGAAGCTGCATGGTGAAAGATGCTTGAGGATAAAAGCATTTATAATTCCTGACATCACTTCACAGAATCATAATAGTGGTAAGGTTATATGTATTTAACATCTCAGCGGTACCATTAGAGAGATTATGTCAATATAGAGTAACACTGGCACTTCAGTTAATTAAACATATCCTCATAGTAAACAGTTATACTGACAATGATAATAGCCTATATTTCTAGCCAGAATTCCAGCCTTTGTCTTAAAGCAGGAATCTCATACCATAATACATTGTTTTTTCTCAACCTTTTGGTTAACAATAAAATAAGATATATTTAAAATGCCCATCCTGGCCCAAAGCCTCATCCCAAAGGTACAAAAAACTACTGAGCTCAAAGAATTTAGGACAAAATAAATATTTCAAAAATAAAACCTCCACTTAGCTTAAACTGTCTCAACACTGATAAATGTTTTTGTTTCTAAACAGTAATTTGGACTCGTGTTATTCTACCGAAAACAATGTCCTGCCAACAAAATGAATCTGCTCCTTGCAAATTGTTGTCTTTTCCTGGTCAGACTGCCCAAAATCTGCTTTATATACCGGTAAGTCAGTGGATGTGTTACACTGATTTTTTCAGACCTATGAAGCAGTCACTTTTACCTGGTATAGTGGACAAATGCCAGAAACTCCATCTCAACTCAGACAACTGTTCTTCTATTATTTATGTTGATTATGGATCATTAAGCTGTAATAATCTGCTGGTATTGCCAATTAAGAGACTGCTGATCATTTTCCCCCCCATCAATACTGAAGACATTACCATAACCCTGGGTATCACAGAGGACAATCACACTACATCTGAAACATGCTGACAGCTTTTATCAATCCACCTCAGCGGGACATAAGACCAAGGTCTTTGACAGTACAATATACCTTTATTAACATAATATTGTTATTTTGAGCAGGAATCTTTATCATCCACAAATACTTCAGATCTGAAATTAATTCTGGACTTGTTAGTGTATGAGATTGAAAATGCTCAGATAAGGATTTCATCATCCTGAAGTGAGAGCTTTAATCCTACAAGAAGTTCATAACAGCCCTTCTTCATAAAAAAAGTTAAGTTTCATTTTATTCAGTTAAATTTTCATTATTCAAGCATCAAATTTATTCAAGTCCAATTTATCTATAAAATATAAAGATAAAGTTCTCACTGAAAAACTCACTCATTTAGGAGATGTTTTATTTAAATCTTGACATCTACAAATACTTAGCAGAGCAATAGACCCTTCAACATTACGTTAGCAATAGCAGTTAAAATCATTTTATTCCTCAAATGAAGCCATATCTAAACATTTCTAGAAAATCTCTGATGTTATTTCTGCCTTAGTGCATACATCTAGCATTTCATGGCAAATTTATCTTGATGAGTGTGCAAGCATCTTGTATTTCATGTAGCAGTTATCTGAAAGTGCATCAAATTGTTATCATCAGCTCTCCTATTAACACCAGAATCAGCTGGTGTATCAACACTGATAACACCCAAATACAACATCTCACAACTCAAGGCTACAAACCAAGGAATTTTCTGCTAAAAAGCATCCAAACCAATTGAAAAAGACATGCAACATGCCTTTTCTGACATGTTTGTGCTACAGGTGCAGAAAACTCTGCAGAAAACTGTGATTTAACTAGATTCAAATACAACAGAAAAAAAAATCAAACTCCACCCACATTATACTTTTTTTCAAAAAGTTTTATTATCATTGACATCTGACTTGCCTTTTAGAATGGAAATGCAGATTGTATTAAAAATAATTGTATGATCAAATATAAAGTCATGAAATAAAAAATAAAAAAAAGTGCCAATTACTCTCCTAGAATTATAATGCATGACAGTCACTGCTGCAGCATAAAAAACTTTGACGATTAAAGCTTGTATAGACCACAATTTAATTCTAATTATTTCTTATACCTTATCTGGAATCCTTTTTCAAATAAAACATAATGAAGACCCTGAATTTAATACTCTAACTTAGTGGAAACAAACATGAAATTGAGCAATGAAACTAAACATTTTTCACTGCACTGAATGTTACAATGCAGGATTATCATGCAATACAAAACCATTGCAATTGTTTTTATTCTTGTATCACCTTTCCTTACTATATTGACTTCAATGCCTCTGCTGCATTTTCAGCTGACTCACTGTTAGCTTTTCCTGTGAACAAACAGTGATTGTCCTTTTTTTCTGCACAATGTATACAGAGTCCATAATTAAACAATATTTCAGCCATGATTAAAACAAGTGTCTAAAATGAACCTCTAAAACAAATAAAGCACACTACAGTTTCAGCAATTTTAAACAAAAAGATCCAAAAATAAATATTGTTTACTTTTATATTTAAGAAAGATTTCCTTGAGTGTCTAAAAAATAATTCTAAAAGCACATCCATAATGTTCATGGCTTAAAAGCAAGTGCTGAAAAATCTTCATTTGTCATTCTATTTCCTGAAAGACAAGTTCATGCAAGACTGGTGGCAAATTCGTATATATCTGAGTTATTCCCTCTTCAAATATTTTTCAAGGTCACAGTGAAAGCTTGGACCATTCCCAGTTGGAACAGAAAATCATTGCTTTTCCTTTATACTTCTCCCCTTTTATATGTTTTTCTTTAAGGGCTTTTTTTTTGTTTTTGTTAAAAGTTGCACTCGGTCTGCATTTCTTTTAAACAGACAATCAAATTTTTCTGTTTTGAGCTTATGTCAAGAACTTAATTCAGGAACTACAATAGCTTGTGATTAAACAAGAGCATTAAAATCTGACATACATGAGTACTTCATAATATTTTCACAGCCAAACCCCTCATGAGTAAGCTGTGAATTTAAAGACAATATAGATGCTGGTATGAAAAATAAACCAGACTTGTTTCCTCCTTCTTCAAAATATGAGCCATGAAAAATATCATTTTTATCAATAGAATTTTCAAAAGATAGACTATAAAGTGCATCTACTTGATAAAAACTATAAAAATGTGCAAAAGCAATGCTGAACCCCACACAGCTCAATCTGCAAAATCTCTGGTAAAAAGCTCTCCAAGGTTCCACTGCCATTAAAAGCCTCTCATAAACTGGGAGTCAAACTGTCTGCATGGACATTAAATGTTCAGTTAATGAAGATAGCTAATAATGATAAGCATATAAATTAAGCCAGCAAAGGTGAATAGAGGCAAGATAATGACCATGATACAAGAAATAAATCAGACTGGATGACTGCAGTATGTAGATAAAGATACATACCTTTATGATGCATCTGCATTTGACCATCCTGATCTACATATAAATATCACAAGTCTTTTCTAGAAATCTCAATAAATATGTAACAAGACATACCAATTAATCTACATAAAAGTATTGCATGCCTTATCAATGAATTTGTTACTTAAATTCAGACAAACTTAAGTAAGACAAATTTATTTTCTATCATTCGATAGACTGCCCTGGACAAAAAAAAATGTTTTCCATTAAAGACCTTGGCTGAAGTGCACACAAATCAACCTTTCAGACAAAATGTTATTGCTAGATGCAAAATCTAAATATTACAGTATTTTCACAAGAACATTTAAGACAAGAAGTGGTTTATATTACGGTGAATATTAGTGCAGTTTAGACTGCATATAACAGTATTCATTCATAATGCAAGACATGCATAGTCAAAGTGATTTGTCTGTCTTAAAATTGTGAACCAAATACAGACCATGATTAAACTGCACATCCATGCATTCCAGCCATGGTATCTGTTTTCATTGCTACTAACATTAACCATGAAAGGGTTAGTCTAAATTTGTGACCATAAAGCCTGTTCTGTATATAATTAAAAGGTGGGGAAGTGCTGAAACATCAACATCCAAGAACTGACTGCCAAATAAACACTCAGACAATAGTGCAAAAGAAACATTCTGAAACAAGAGAAATTTTTATCAATAAATTACCTGCATAAAATTTAAACATTTCAAAGATCTAAAAAGAGTTCAAAAATCAACTTGTCTTTGTAGTCAAACAGGTCAAGGATTACAATAAAATTAATACAAAAAAGTAAGACTTTCCATGACTTAATCTCTAGGAAAAGAGATAGCCTTTTCAGCAATTTGTATCCATAATTATTTATTGGCCAATATCAAGAATTAATGAGTCTGTAGGAAGATTTATTCTGCTGATGTTGTTAATTTTTCTCTCTCTCTTTTTTTTTCTCCTGATGTAGCTAATTTTTCGTAAAAGCAACAAGTCAGTGCCAGAATGTGACAAGCAATAGAACCAGTCTATCAGAATATAACGAGAAAATCAATCAGCTAATTTTTATGAAGACATCTTGTAGCATCTTAAGATAACATGTATACATGGAAGACTATAAGAACTGATGAAACCAACATATGCAGGTCAGGAGCGGATGTGGTCAAGTGGTAACACGCTGGACTGGTATACCAGGGGTCCCGAGTTCGATCCCCCGCTCCTCCACTAACATTACTAAAAGTCATTCGGATGAGACGTTAATTACTCAGGTCCCATGTATCAGTGAACCAGGGGTGTCTCTGGAATGGGATGCTTTCTGTATCTTGCACTACCCCCATAACATAAAATAACTAATCTCTTCAGGGGGTGTCGGTCATATGGGCAACCGGTACCGACGGTAAATAAGCTTAAATAGATAGATATGCCGGTCATTGGTAATTCAGGGTAATCTTGACTTTTGACAATATACATAAATAAATCACAATTCTGCCTACAACCGTTTACTGATTTTTCCACTACAACATTCTCATTGTTTAGTAACTTACATTCACACAGAAAGTGACAGCAGAAAGAAAACACTACTTCCAGACAATGACATACTATGACAGCCAGGGAATTTCCTTTATATAAGTCAACTGAAAGTCTGTTACTTTTAGTGGTATGTTTAACATGCTTACATTTTTACTGACAAAACATTCTTTGTGTTGCAGGAAGAAAAATAAACAGAAACCGGCATTTGACTTCTAACAAACTGCTGTCATTTATGTCAAAAGTAAATACAACAAATGAAATATAAACCTTCATTTCATTAACATAGAGTTAAATATAAGCTTCTGTGGAATAAGTGTATTATAAGTCTTCAATCTTGGCATATGTATACATTACATTTCTGAAACCAATATCTTTCCTCAGTTTGTGGTCCATGCCAAAAGTGATCTATCTCATGTGTCAAAGGTGATTTTAATTATTGCAACCTTTAGTCATCTGTTTATTCATATACTATCTATCTTGTTCAAACACTGTGTATTGGTGGCAGCAGTGAATAAAGAGCACCTGAACCTAAATTAATTTGGCAGTTATGTCCCCTTAGGCAAAATCAAAATGCAAGGTGTCATGACAACCACCCTTCTTGCATAACCATGACAACAATGTGGACAGCTGCTGTCGTGAACAATCATGATAATATGATAAATTGTACATGACATTCTAAAATCATTACAATCATCAACAGGTAATGTAGATGCTGTTTGCCTTCAGGCCTTCGTTCATTTCAAAGGGAAGTAATTAGTCAGGGGAAGTAATTATTTATGGCATGCCTAAAACAAATTTTGATGCTTATCAATCAAGTTAAAATTGAAAAGTTTTTCAATAATTAATTGTCTGCTTTCTGACTCATTGTCAGTATTAGTTTTTGACTAATGTCTGTAATTTACTTGATTACCCAAACATGGTAAGGCAGTATCAGGTGGCACTCAGGTTAATTATAGTAACGGAACAGTTGTATTCCCTGTGCTTAGTCACTCACAGATGAAGATATGTCACATAGAAATGGCCAGCTACAGTGAACAGTCAGTCACTTAGAAATAATCTTACAAGAAAAATGTTTTAAATTTGTATTCAGTTACTGTTGCCGCTGGTTGCTGCATGTGTACATGTGTCACATCCTTTGCTTAATTGCTCTTTGTTTGAATCATGTCAAATATATGAAAATTTATGGCACAAAATGAGCAGTCCAAAAAGTTAAATATCATCTGGTGGTATTACAATAGGTTTTCAATGGTTAGTTATCTGACAACAAAATTTTAGCCAGGAATATTTTAATTATAATTACACAAGCCTTAAATAAAGCTATAAACAAAAGAGCCAGCAAATTTCTTTTTTTTTTTATGAAAGATAAACAACTTGAGCAAAACGTTATTGTCTGTGCTATCTGCATGATCAGTCAGACTTGCACCTTTACAACTGAGGGTGTCAACACTGTCACCATGTCATCTGAAGGCAATTCCTACAGCTTTGTAATTTCATATACTTGTAATGAGTGCCATAAAGTGATTACAATTTATAAAGTTGCCCTACAGTGTTTTGACAATCATTCAAAAAAAGGATGAATGAAAAAAGAGGTAATTCGATGCACATGTCACACCATGAGTAAATCTTCTTATCACATACACTAAAACTTTTGAATTCATTTTGGCATCAGAAAAAATCTAAACAAAGCAAGGTAAACGTTAAGTGCTTTATCCAAACAATGATTTTCTTTTTCCTCGGAAACCTGTTTAAAAAGTAAGCAAGCACTGTGGTTTACAGACTCACTCAGTGGTTGTCGAAATACTCGAGGGACCAAAATAATTATTCAAATATGTTTTTTATGAGATTTTTTTCTCTACCACTTGTTGCAAATGACAGAGAATAAAAACTTCATTTCAGATTTACCCATACAGAGTTGCATAATTAAGTAACTTTCCATTATTTCAGTTCAATTTTTGGATACAAAATTCCACTTGATTACTTTCTACTAGATGCAATAGAAATGTTGTAAGACACACATCTGTTTCGCTTTAATTCTCCCGAGTCTTTTTACACTGGAACAGATTGCACAACATGTTCATGTTTTTTAAATTTTTCCGCTTAATTTGTGAAAGATAAAAGTAACAACATTAATGAGCAACGGAAATTTGTTTTTCATTGTAATCAATACTTTCCATGACTTTATTAATTTTGTACAATAGGATTTATCATGTTTCGCAAATATTGATTGTGCAATTTAAGGCTATAAAAACATAAATCTTTTTATCTTAACTGAGGCAAAAAAAGGTGCGGTAAATTATTGATTGTGTATTTGTTTTCTTTAGGGAATAAGGAGTTGTGTTAATCATTGGTGAGTATAAAATAACGAGGCTTGCACTTCTTAATGACAAACTAAAACCAATTTAAGAGGAGAGTCCTACATTTCAAGTACTCTGACCTTTACCAGCTGTGGAGATACAAGTTTGATCTTATTCATTAACCCATTAATGCCTGGTGTCCACAAATTTAGACATAGGCAAACAGTGCAGACCCAGATCAGATGCTGAAAAATTTCCGGCTGTCGGATCAGGCCCTACACTGTTTGCAAAAAAGGACTTTCTTCCCTAAATAGAATGAAATTTAAACTTCATACCAGAAACCCTTTTAACTGAAAATGGACTTGTCCAACTAACAAGGTACAGACATAATCCATCAGGCATAAATGAGTTAAAGTAATCACTGTGATACTTTTGGTACATTTGAGTTTGTTTTTTTGTTTTTGTTTTTTTTTCTGTAATTTATTTTTCAATATGTAATGATCCTTATTAGACGTAATGGGCATAATTTATAATATTAATTTTATAATTAATTTATAATTAATTTTTCTATACTGTCTGCATCTTCCATGCAGAATGCAACTGTTTCTTTGATACAAACAAAAATGTTTTTACATCTGTTTCATCATTTAGATTGGAAATCAGTATTAGTATGTACAGACAGACTGGCTCCTTGTTAACAGTTACAGACTGTTCAATTTTTCTCTTTCTTGTTGATTTTCAAAATACCATCATTTTCATTCAAAACTTGGAATCAATCTGTGAAACCATTAAAATTGATAGCAAAAAATACATGCAACATATTGTATTTAGAGTCTCAAAGAAAGAAACACAAGACCACAATTTGTTACTCAGCAAAGAGGAACTATGAAACATTAGCACTGCCATTTGTCAATAATCAAGTTAGCTTCAAAGAATTTCTGCTCCCTAGCTTTCACTTTGATGACTTAATTTGATCTCAACTTTTCTGTCATCTAACATGTTGTGCAATGATAAATGTTTAATAGCAATAAAGTATGTTGTCAAATGGAAAGGAAGATTGGGTGATAAATAAAGCTGTTGCAGGCTTCAGCTGCCTTATACAGTTGCCAGTCTTTCTGATAAGCATGAACAAAAGCTGTTACAGGTTCCAACTGTCTCATACAGTAATTGCTGTCTTTCTGATAAGCATGAACAAATCTAAAAATAAACAAATCTTATGTCACGCACAGTCTTTCCACTCACAAGTTAATTACCTTAATTGATCTACATATACCTACTTCCTAAAAATACAACATATATGAAACGAACACAAATTCATATTATTTTATTTGTCAAAACCTTTAGAGGAGGTTTTAAAGGGAGCAGTGGCCTAGTGATTAAGGTGTCTGCCTCTCAACCCAGGGATCGTGGGTTTGAGCCCTACCAGGGTCACGACCATGTTTCCTCATATGACACCAGTACTGGATGGTTCCAGAAAGCGGACTCAAGAGTGATTCAACTAAGCTGCAAGCTTTCTTCACAATTGAGCTAAAATAGATAATGTTTAAAAACCTTTAGATCAAGGCGACGGTCAGCTTGACCTTTAACCTTGATCCTCCATTGGTCAAATAATCATTTAATTTATTTATACTGAGCAACTTCCTTCCTTAAAAATGACTAAATTAAACATACTTAATGCACTTCAGTACAGGCGTTAACAATTCAGTAAATGTTATCTTTCTTCCATGTATAATAGCATCGAAATGATTTTACCAGGAGAGCCTCAGAGTATTCACAGTATGCAGCTGAGTAAAAATCATGAAAAGAGCAAAAGCTTCAGGAAAGCTTAATCATACATGTGTTGACATATTTAGTCATTGAATTACGGTACATGTTCATCAGATGTGAAAAGTGCACATTCATGAAACTCATTTCCTAAACTTAATTTTGACTAATTTTTCATCATACAATGACAGAAAAGCAAGACATGTTTTCTGTGATGAATTGTGCGTATAAATTTCTTCCTAATGTGCAGAATAAACTGAAAATTATGAGTTTTTTTCTCTAGGTAATGGAATTCTGGCAAAGGTTCCGTTTCCAATGATCGGCTAGCAAACACATTTCTGATGAATGAGCTTTGTGTTCTCGACTTGTGGACAGTAAAATCAGATTATCTTAGCAGGTTTTTGTCTTGCAGAATATCAACCATTATGAAGAATTCTTCAGATAATTGTTTTGTACTTTTACAAATGTATTTTTGGCATTCTATATCATCTTTGCTCTATGTTTTCCAACAGTATTATTCTTTTCTTTTTTTTCCACACATTCATTCAGACGCAAGTCCTCACACTACTGTTCTGTATTTATACACATTACTATTCTGTAAGTAACCTCACTACTGTTCTGTATTTACACACATTACTATTCTTTAAGAAACCTCACACTATTGTTCTGTATTTACACACATTACTATTCTCTAAGTAACCTCACACTATTGTTCTGTGTTTACACACATTACTATTCTCTAAGTAACCTCACACTTTTGTTCTGTATTTACACACATTACTTTTCTGTAAGTAACCTCACACTATTGTTCTGTGTTTACATACATTACTATTCTCTAAGTAACTTCACACTATTGTTCTGTATTTACACACATTACTTTTCTGTAAGTAACCTCACACTATTGTTCTGTGTTTACACACATAACTATTCTCTAAGTAACTTCACACTATTGTTCTGTATTTACACACATTACTTTTCTGTAAGTAACCTCACACTATTGTTCTGTGTTTACACACATTACTATTCTCTAAGTAACTTCACACTATCGTTCTGTATTTACACACATTACTATTCTCTAAGTAACTTCACACTATTGTTCTGTATATACACACATTACTTTTATGTAAGTAACCTCACACTTTTGTTCTGTGATTACACACATTACTATTCTTTAAGTAATTTCACACTATTGTTCTGTATTTACACACATTACTTTTCTGTAAGTAACCTCACACTTTTGTTCTGTGTTTACACACATTACTATTCTTTAAGTAATTTCACACTATTGTTCTGTATTTACACACATTACTATTCTGTAAGTAACCTCACTACTGTTCTGTATTTACACACATTACTTTTCTTTATTAAGTGACCTCACACTATTGTTCTGTATTTACACACATTACTATTCTGTAAGTAACCTCACTACTGTTCTGTATTTACACACATTACTATTCTTTATTAAGTAACCTCACACTATTGTTCTGTATTTACACACATTACTATTCTGTAAGTAACCTCACTACTGTTCTGTATTTACACACATTACTTTTCTGTAAGTAACCTCACACTTTTGTTCTGTGTTTACACACATTACTATTCTTTAAGTAACCTCACACTATTGTTCTGTATTCAAACACATTACTACTCTGTTAGTAACTTCACACTATTTTTCTGTATTTACACTCATTACTTTTCTGTAAGTAACCTCACACTTTTGTTCTGTGTTTACACACATTACTATTCTGTAAGTCCTCACACCTATTGTTCTGTATTCACACACATTACTATTCTGTAAGTAACCTCACACTATTGTTCTGTGTTTACACACATTACTATTCTGTAAGTCCTCAAACCTATTGTTCTGTATTCACACACATTACTATTCTGTAAGTTCTCTCACTATTGTTTTGTATGTACATACATTACTATTCTGCAAGTTCTCTCACTATTGTTTTGTATGTACATACATTACTATTCTGTAAGTTCTCTCACTATTGTTTTGTATGTACATACATTACTATTCTGTAAGTAACCTCACACTATTGTTCTGTATGTACATACAGTACCATTTTGAAAGTTCACACACTATTGTTTTGAATTTTGACATTTCTGAGCTGAGAGATAGCTAATATGATACAAGAAAACAATATATTATATACATGTTTTAAAACTTAAGTGATCTTGAAAACAACACCAGGTTTTTTTACTACCAAAGGATTATGAGCACTCATCCTGGAATAAAAAGCAAAGTATACTTGCTAGCCTGCCAAGTACTTGTAACCATCAAGTATAAGACAGACGAGACACAAGCAACAGGTTGGTATTTTCAAGACATTTCCCATTCCTTTTCTCCTTGAAGAAATAATAAACCCTGTGGACTGGTCAAATTTTATTAAACATAAATCAATTATTTTGAACACTTTGCTATCAATCAAACATAAAATTCATCTAAAATGTTGAAACTATATTCAATAAAATCAACAAGCCATAATAAATATTTATCATAATGTGAACATTAGCATACAGGTGAGCAGGTTATTACCCCTTGCTAAAACGGAAATTACAGGTACGCTGCTTAAACTGAAGTGGGCAGCTTCGGACTAGTCTCCACTGGCACTTGAAACTTCCAATAAATATTCAGTGGTCCTCTTGGCCATGTAAACTACACCCAAGAGCGATTTATTCATGCAGACATTTTCTGGTATATGTCCAGAATTTGGTACTTGACTCCCAAAGTGTACCACAATAGACTTTCCTCTCAAATGAACACCTAATTTTTTCTCTAAGGGTGGTAGTCTTATAATACGCCAAATTGATTTCAAATCAACTGGAAATCATAAGTATCAGCTGAACAATTATTTCGTCTCTTTTCTGGCTTTCTGACTATCATCAAATTCAAGCATCAGACCCTGTGACTCTATAGTTTCTTGCTCAAATTTCGGAAAAGAAAACAATTATACAGTACAAATATTTATCTAACATTTTTTCCAATTCAGTTATGTACATATAATAAGATTATTTAGAAACGTTTACTTGACTAATCAGACTAACAGTCTGTTTTTATCTCATTATTGTATCTTGTTTCAAAACAGTTCTGCTAAGTGAAGATTCTAACATTTTTTGCCTGCCCTCAAATCAAAACAAAAATACTGCTGGAGCTGTTTTTCTAACTAATACTAAGCAAGGAAATATACTCGAGAAAAAGCATCTATCATTAAGTCAATCTAACATTTTTCGAGGTTCCAAATTTTCAACCTCTGGATGGTCATGTTTGACTTACAAGATGTTACCATTTACTCTAACAAATATATACTGACGGAAAAATATAACTGTGCACACTAAAATACTTAATATCTTTTATTAGGTATAAAATTATTTTAGCAGATTTCTTTTGTGTAATTGACAAGGTAATCTTGTTTCAATAATACTGCTTTTCGCGAGTTGCACGTGCAAAATTTATAGCCCGTAACGGTCGCGCTTTTTACGTGTTTCTTTATGTTAACATCCTCGTACATGCTGTTTCGAGTTATTTTAACCGTCAAATTATAGTGAGCTACCCAGCAGTTCAGAAAAACACCTTCATTTGGATTTTAAGTCTTTGAAGACAATGCCACGCATCTCAGAAAATGATCGCCTACGTGCCGTCGGTATGCTCCAAGCAGGCATTGCTCAAAATGCGGTTGCGCAGCGTTTTGGTGTTCACCGAAACACCATATCAGCACTTTGGCGACGATTTCAGCAACGTGGCAACGTCCGTGATCTACCACGTCCAGGGCGTCCACGTGTGACGTCAATCCGTCAAGACAATTATATCCGGCTTACACACCTACGGAATCGATTTCAACCGGCCACATTAACAGCACGAACAATTCCTGGCTTGAGACCTATCAGTGGACGAACTGTTAGAAACCGATTAAGAGAGCACAGCATTACTTCACGACGTCCTGCGATACGTCCTACTCTTCTCTTACGTCATCGACAACGTCGACGTCAGTGGTGCAGACAGTATCTAAGGCTTCCAAGAGCATATTGGAATAATGTTCTGTTTACTGACGAGTCGCGGTTTCACTTAGAAAGTTCGGACGGACGAGTTCGTGTATACAGGCGTCGCGGAGAACGTTACTTGGATCCCTGTGTTTTTCAACGTCAACGTTTTGGTGGTGGTGGGTCGATAATGGTTTGGGGAGGTATCTCATCTCAAGGCAGGACCCAGCTTGTAATTGTCCGTGGCAATTTAACGGGTGTTCGTTACAGAGATGAGATTGTCATACCCCACGTGCTGCCATTTCTTCAACGTCAAGGGCGTAACATGCCGTTTCAACAAGACAACGCTCGGCCACATGTAGCACGTGTAGTTACCGGGTTTCTGGCTCAGCAAAACGTGAGTGTCTTACACTGGCCCGCTGTTTCACCAGATCTTTCACCAATTGAGCACGTTTGGGATGAGATGAAGAGACGCCTCCGTCAAAGACGTAACCAACCTCTCACGCTGGACCAACTAGCGCAGACATTGGTCAACATCTGGAACACCATTCCACAGGCAGTTATCGCTAACTTAGTTGCCTCTATGCCTCGTCGCTGCCGTGCTTGCTTGAAGGCCAATGGAGGCCACACACGATACTGACCTTGTGAAATCAGATTTCATACCTGTCAACTTCTGCGCCTTGTTACTGTAAAAATTGTTTTACATGATGAAGTGTTTGTATTGATTGTTAGAAATAAAACGTTGATTGGCTAATTTGCAAAGTTTTATGTTACTATTCCTAATATTAAAAAAAATTCTATACCTTGAAGTATGCACAGTTATATTTTTCCGTTAGTATATATAAAAATATATATTAAAGAAGAGAAAAATTTTCTGGTTTAGTGCTTACTTAGATATTGGTAAAGCAAATAAATCATAGATGAGGAATGTACTGATATAGAAATGTTGTTCTTGGGCAGGAATAAAAGGACTTGCATATCTATCAAAACATTTACCTAACCATCAGAGATCTGGCTTGTTCAGGAACTTTAACTTACTAATTGGCAATTTAAGTAATGATGAAAATATATATTTACTATTTATGAATAACAACCTAAAGAAAACATTGCAAAAATGTTTTGTACTGATCTAAAAACCGATCTAGAAACAATGATGTGCTATAACTGTCTAGAAAAAAAGCAACAAAGAATGGAAATTTGTTTACACCCATCATCCACTTGGTATTTGCCATTGTGCCTTATTACCAAAATGCATACATGAAAATATTGACAGTATCCAACTGTTTAAATTCCACAGCAAATTCAAATAATAAAAAAAAACAATGCCAAAAAGCTTTCTAGCAGACTGGCTATAATTCAGAGACTCTGGGCCCCATTTCTTCACCAGGGAGCAGCTAATTACCAGTGACTCATTGAATACAACTTTGCCGATTTCAACTAATTGGATACATTAACAGAAGTTTTCTGTGGAAATTCCTCTAATGGACTCCTATGAGTCTTTTTTTATCAGGGACAGAAGAAAATTCCAGTTAAAGGGCTAATCATCTCTGTCTAGAAGAGTGATTATGAGGTGAAGCTATATAAACATAAAACAATTAACATATCAAAGCTGTTGTGTGATACTCATTTCTTGTGACTCAAATCCTATAGCTGATTATAGGTCAATGAACCACAACAATTACTAATAACTGAATCTCAGAAACTGAAGAAAAATGGTTACACTCCAAAAAAAATTTGTTTTGCAGCTATTAGAGAAAACAATTAGGTATTTTTGGTAGTTAAAAAAAGTGTTTTTAATTTATTAAATTCTGCATTCATGCCCTTGAACATACTAAATTAAAATCAGCCAAATGTGCAAGTGCATGCAAAAAAGCAGAGCTTTTCAATTCAATGACACAACCTTGGCATTACCACTTTTACAATTTTTCATTAACATTTTTGCCACTGCATCAATATAAGAGTGACATGTGTAATGTAAGTGACAACTGGCAAGTCCTTTTAATCGCAGTGCAAGCAACAGAATTTCTGCAACTGTCAGTTTTGCAGCAGGGATGATTTTTGCATCTAACCTTCAGCAGCATTATCTAAGATGATAAAAATTAATGACATTCGGCTGGTACTTAAAATGAAGACAGAAGACATTGCATGCTTCGAGGCTATTCAAGAATCAATCAGGAGTATTACTTCAATACCACATTTCCTTTCCACCATGTATATTTCCTGCACCGCGAGTGCCCTATAATTTGCAAAGGCTTTCATTTTCATCCAATTCATCAGACGTTTGCTAGAATGCTACTGAACTAAGTCACAAGACGGATTGCTGTAAATGACAACAAGCTTAATTGTCAACTTGTGTTGAATGATTTTAAAATTCAATCAAAGCCAGTTTTACCAAATCAGTCAGTATTCAGTATAAAAGATGTATTTCAAGGCGTTAAATATCAACAACACTCTATCTAATACTTATATCACATCTATAATTATACAGCTGATTTTAAGAAAAGACTGTTACCGTTCCTTGTCAAATAAAGCAAAATGGAAGAAAGACTACAAAATCAGGTGCCAAAAGAAAAAGCCAAAAATTTGGTCTCCCAGCCGATAATAAACAAAAACCATCTATGGGTAGTGTTATAGAGAATCATTATGGTAAACAAAAATATAAGACAGCAGATTTTTAGAAATCAAAACTCATACAAGCTGGGATCATTTGCAAAACCTCTGATATTATAGGTTTTACTTTGATAGCATTCACATCTGAACTAAATAACAAGTATCATTTAAGACCACAGAGAGATTAACAACAAAAACAAAACAAAAATCCCACTCTTGGGATGGCTAATGATTTACATGTATCTCATAAGCAAGCCAGCTGCAAGGTTGAAATGTTACTCTGGGCAGCTAATCAACAACTCAGGACCTGGAGTGTGCAAAGGTTAGAAAAACAAAACTCCCACTTCACAGAAAGCTTTTGCAAGGCTGTGATTGATTATTTCTGAACTACGTCTAGCTGCTGGCAGACTTCTTGAATTTAAGTTGTTTTGCTTTAACTTTTTTTGTCGGCAATGCCTTTTAAAAGACCTGATGTCTGCAAGGTTATTGCTGTATTGACATACTGCAGTATAAACTGCCCCCCCCCCCCCCCTCATCCCACCCCCTCACCCCCATCCAAAAAAAGTAAGCAATTAATTTTTACCATTTGTAAAAAGAAACTCAACTGCACTAACTAAATATTGTGGGAAATTCCCAATTACTGACACTAGAAATTTAGTTCCAAAGGGTAAAGACTGGCTGAATACCACTCATGAGTCAATTTAACTACCTCTGTCCAGTTAACAATCTGCAAGACATTTATCAAAGGTCAGTGTGTCTGCACAATTAATCCCACAAGGGGAATGCAGCTTGATCAAAACAAATCAGCACATCATAGAGACCCACTGTCACATGCAAGGAAGTGCTCAATCACTGACACCTATCTTACTCAGCAGAAATTTGCCTTATATAGAGTTCTTCATCCTATGAACTTGCAAGAACTAATTCCAAGCATTCATTCTAATGGTGGATTTTTTCCCCACAGAGTTAACCAGATACTCAATAACTCAGTGTACTGTAATACTGAGGGAGGCAACTCACAACATCTAGCACATGCAGTTATATTTACCTTGGGAAATTGACTGACTGAATCAGAAACTAAGTGTTTAACTTTTTGTTTCAAATGAAAAAAATCTTTTGATCTCAAAAACTTGTTTTTTATGAGTAATCAAATTAGTATTGCCAATAAAAGCACAGTATATAATTATAATACTGTCTTTCAAATATTTTAAGTTATTACTTTTTAATTGGTATTAAACCTACCAGTCGCATATAATCAATCATATCAAAGAGCAAGAACTAATTCTTCATCACTTTTTGCCATACACTCAGAGGACAGCACACTGCTGGGCATATAATATGTTCTCTCGTGATTATTTTCAAACCAAGAACAATGTCAGAGATATAGTACCTTTAGCAATAATGTTATTAGTAACCATCTGCTCATGCCATCAAACCAGCTTGAAACTTTCACAATGTAGCACTAACAATTTGTCCTTAAATGACTTTTTCCTAGGGAAAAAAAAGCTGAATATACTGCCATCAAAGTCCATTAGGTCAATTAGGACTAATTGTTCAATGTAATAACTCATCCCTAACCCAGAATTTTAAGAAGGTCTTTCATTCAAAAGTTTTAAAATCTGTTACACTCAACATCACATATATTTACAAAGAAGTTAAAATACCCTGACATATTTTTACATAATCACTTTGCAACATTTTTTAAGCAACAAAATCAATTTAGCTCGACATGACTGCATGCAACTGTATGCACCAATCAGTCAAACACTCTATAAAATGTCTGGGTTTCAAACCCTAGTAATTAACAACTTTAAGCCACAAAAGCCACTAAGTAACTCAATTATATATCTTTTGTCAGTTTGTTGTACAGAGTACAGCAAATTATGTTGCTGCTTTTTATCATGGCTATTACAATGTTATTTATTCAAAAACCTTTTTCGATAATCTGAATTATCTGTACAAAATAAATGTATTATCAATACTCCTACTATATGATGCTTTTAAAGAATTGCTACAGTGTAATACATGGCAGAAATACTATGTCTCTTTCAAAAAGAGGGAAATCGGCTAACCTAATTCTGAAAAAAAAACCCGTCTCCTTCATTAGTCAATTTCTTGCTAAGCCAACGATTTCGTTTTTATCGATTATCCACTATTCAAACAATTAGATTTTGATCTCCATGCCTTCTTTTGGACCACAATGTCTCTATAACAAACATTCAACTAATACCTATTAGGCGGCTTCTAAAACCATTTTCTAATCATACTAAAGTCTGGCCACATAGAAAAGACATTTATTTTATTAACTTATTCTGTAGGAAATTTCGGGACAATGACAAAAAAAAACCGAATAGCTGGCAAATGATATAGGCAGTGTCTTAGATATTGAATGTTTTCCAAGTTACGAGGAATTAAGTCTGGACTGTGACTGAAATCTGGTTCTGACATAAAATGTTATACTTTGTTTGTATAATAAATACATAATAATTTCTTTCAATTCTTTTTTTATTTCATTTTGCTCTTATAGTGATTTAGACTTCTACTTACGGGCAGTATAGACTGAATGGTAACACTGGAAGAAGTAATGCAAACTACATGATGCATATAAACAGTTTGTATAATCTACAAGTAGATGTGAAATCTTGAATGCTCATGTATTTTTCATGATATTATTTCATTATTCCATGAACCATCCAGTAGCCTACTAAATATTTACATATTGCACTGGATGTAAGACCCAGGAATCTACCATTCTAAACTGTTGTCTGTAAAATGTACCTCATATAAAGAAAGGATAAGAAACTCATTATTTCAAACCCTACAAATTTTCTTTTCTAATCATCCCTGAAATTCCACATTTGTAACATTTCTTTGTAATATTGTAACACTTTCTTTCTTTATTTGTCTGCCACTTGAGACAAAGTAATACAGTTAATACTGCATTTTCAGCACTACAATACCAATGTCTAATGCAGAGTATTTGCATTTTCTATCTAAATTTCATTCCACTTATTACATTTTGATATATCTTCTGGGGGCAATCTTTTCTCACTTTTCACAACATGGTGTCGCCTGGTCTTTTTCAAACTGGCAGAATCTGAAGGGAACTACTGTCATTAAAAATAAACAAATTCCTTATCTGTCTGCAGTTTTGTTTCAATTAATATACAATTGATAATCTTCTGATACATTCACTTTCATAAATAAAACATTAATTTCCAAAGGATAGGCAAATTAGCATTTATTGTATTGCAATTTCACTCAGAATTACCAAACTTAACTTTTATTATCACTCGAGGCTTAGATATTTAAATATTCTCCAACTTTGATTAATTTTGTAAGCATTATTAGTATAACCAAATTCCTTTCTTTTACATTTGCCCTTTATAAAACATTTACCGCTTGATACTCACTCAAACATCATCTTTTTGAGTCTCTTAATAACATTTCATTTATTTCTAGTTTCTTCTTTTTTCTCTAAAAACATTTCATCTAGCTAGGGTATAATTTCATCCAAGCCCCAACACATGACGCTCAGCTAGAAACATGGTCATATAGTAAACTTATGTGCATAGAGAAACACAACACAATTATCAATTATTTCTAAAAGCTTTTTTTTATAAGTTTTATGAGAATTATATCATAAAGATTTGTCCAGGTAAGCAGTAAAGCTGAGTACACCTATGTAATATTTCTGGACAACATAAATAACAAAATGTACAATCATCCTAACATAAAGTAATTGTATGTAACTGATTTGCTCTTACACATACCATATGGTACCTACCCAACCCCTCTCTGTCTTTCATGTGGCATGCTGGGGGCGTGCTCTAGAAACCTGTAAATCATTTCACCATCTTGATACCTCACTTCAAAGGGACAGGAAACCCTACATGAAACATGCTGATGAGTAAAGAGTGAAATTACTTCTCATCTATCAATTAAACTCTGAATTAATCAAATGATTTTGTTGCCACTAATCCTTTCTAAACATTTGTATAAGACAAAATATATTTCTATCAATCTGATTCAAGTACAGTCATCATGATCAGTCATTTTGAGAAAAAGAAAAAAAACAAGAAATGCATATTTACAGTTATCATAGAATAATAATGTAATATGTATTATATAATAACAGAATAAGTAATAATTCTTTAAATGAATCAAAATGTGACTTTTCTGACTGCTAAAGGTGTCTATCCAAGGGCTACAACTCTTCCTGAAGATGTGTGTTAAAAGATAAATACCCTATAGCTACACTGCAATTATTTTGGTATAACTGGATGATTGAATAGCCAATCAACCTACCTTTCTACCCAAGGTTTTCTTCATATATTCATCCCAGTTCATTCTTTAATTTGTATGTATTTGATACATGAACAAATTTGCATTAGCTGATAAACTGGTAAAAAAATAAAGACAGTTCCCTCCATTCTTACTAGGATAATTGTGGAAAGTCATTTGTGTGTACAGACCTCCTGGTTTCTGTTTATTTTGCAATCAAAGATAATGTTGTTTTTGCCCCAATGTCTTTTACCCATAGCCCAACACCATTATACATGTTACTTAAAGTATTGATGATTTTGCTTGAAAACGAGTGTGAAAAGGAAAAATTTAGAAAAAATGGAATAAATGGACATGAATCATAAAAAAATTTCCTGAATATTGCTCACCAAGTAATTTTGAATAATAAAATATGACTGAGAGCAATAAAATTGTGCCCTTACCACATTGGTGAAAATAAAAAAAATATGAATGGCGCCAGGTAGCTATATTTCTTTACCCAGAATTCCTCCCTTAGGGTACGCCCTCTGGTGGTTCCCTTACATGAATTTCCATAAAATAATACCAGAAACCCTAGATGAGTTCTAACAGACCTAATTAAAGTTTCATTTCAAAAATTCAGACATTTCTGAGACTTTATTAGTGTAGGGTTACTTTTCCTTACCCACTCTAAGGCCCTCATGTAATTCATTACCAAATGTTAATGGAACCAATTAACCTTTGACAGCAAACATGCACTAAACTTTCTTTTTATACCCACAAAACATGTTTGTCAACATATTACTTTCTCATTTTTAATTCAGAACATGTGAAAGTGGGGAATAAATCTTCAGAGCCCAGAATTCTTTCACATAAATCTGTTATTGTTAATTGCAAACCAATTTCTGTAGATAATGAACCAATATCTATTAGGTGGGTGGGAAGATTAATGCAAGGACTTCAAAACACTGTGTGTGTGCATTTTTTTTTCTAAAAATCTTCTTTACTACACATTTCATTATATTTAACTATTAAACTTCAGTCACATGTGACATCCTACAAGTAAAAGGCTGCACCTGAGACTGTTTGTAAACAAAATCTTGCAGGTCACTAAATCACATGGATAGTTGAATCATTTGCTCCTTGACAGAACCACAGCAAGACCCCATAACCCTTAAAGAAACTACCCATGAGCTTTGATACAAGAAAATGCACTACTGTTAAGGGGACTTGTCATCAGATATACTTGGTATCTCTAAACTCAGTTACTCATACCTACATTAATGTCAATGGCCCTTTTAATGACAATCAATCATGAAGGCACTGTCTCTAAATATTTGCTCAGAAAGTTTTCAAATGAAATATTTAAACAAAACAGCATTAGCGACTTTGAACATACTGCACTGAATAAAAGCAGCTTAAGCTTTTACCATGTCAAGTTTGATTGCTTCATGTTTTATTGTACATTCTTCCAATTACATGTATTTCAATCACCCAATCTTTTTAATCAGTCCCCTAAATCATCAATGAAAATGCATGGGCAGATCTGAGTGGTCCATGAGCAGTATTAATGTGCTGGAATCAGGTAATTCAGGTGTTGCAAGTTCCATCCCCACTCTTCCACAAACACAAATAAATACAGTCTTTTAATGGATGAGAAATTAAGCTATATTGGTACTATAGTATACATTGAGCATGTAAAAGAACCAGGAATGTCTCTGGATTTGCATTCTGTATCTTGTCCTATCCCCCCACAACCTGAAAAAACTAAAGTCTTCATAACACTGGTCATATGGGAAATCAGTACTGACAACAAGTAAACTCAAATGGATAGATCAAATAATGTTAATGATTTAGGGCAACAGATGGACAGTAACTATGCTAAAATTGTATTTTCATGAAACTAGATCCCATCCAATTAACTTTTCATTCAGTTTGAAAATAGGGTGTTAAGATAGATCAGTACTTGAATAAGTCCTGTTCAAATTACATCTTTTGAGTTCAACAAACTACTGATAATGAAACATTAAAAGACTAAATGAGGGTGAAAATTCAAAATTACTGTGATGTGAAGAATTTAGATGAAAGGTTAGCTTTTAACCTTAGAGGTGACACTGACATTATGTAATGTAACTAACTCATGTAGATTACAATAGCTCATCAAAAGACTGAATTTTACTGGTAATTCAAACAGTAAGCAAAATTGACAACAAGCAAAATAAGATAATTAAAACTGAATCTAGACAGTGTCAGAGTGATTTAAAACAGTAAAAGAAAATTAATCAAACTAAAAATTAGAAAGGGCAAAGCTGTTACACAGAAAAACATGCAAAGTCTGTAAGTAAATAAATTATTCAAATTTAATGTACTCTTGAAATATAGTTTTTGCAACACAACAATGAAATGGGGAAGTTAAAAAGGGGAACTTGCATTATGTGAAAGTGTTCACAGTTGTACTGGGTTTCTCTATTCTATTTGAGTTTATTTGTCATTGGTACCGGTTACCCATATGACCGACGACCCCTGCAGAGATGAATTATTATGTTGTGGGGGATAGTGCAAGATACAGAAAGCATCTCATTCCAGAGACACCCCTGGATCTTTTGCATGCTCGGTGTACAGCACTGATACATGGGACCTCGGTTTAACGTCTCATCCGAAAGACAATTAGCAATGTTAGTGAAGGAGCAGGGGATTTACTTGGGGACCCCTGGGTTACCAGTCCAGCACGTTACCACTGGACCACTGATCCGCTCCATACTGGGTTTATTATCTTAAAATATCTATACAATGTACCAAATTTCAGGTCCCAGTACATGCCCTCACTATACTTTCTTAAATCTAAAAACTTTTGTTGACAAAGATTTGTTTCTTTAATATGCAAGCATTTGTTGACACAGATCTTATCTACATGCAATAAACTTACAAACAGGATTAGACGATGGACGCCTGCCCCTGACAATTATCTCCTATGTAAATACACACATACAATTCTCAACAAATACTAAAGAACAGCATTGTCAAACAAACAAACAGGAAATGATTCATTTGAAAAAAGGTGCTTTATTTACAAAATAGAGGCTAAACAGAAAGTGTACCATAGATTTCCCCTTTCTGATCTTCTTTGGGGTTTTTTGTGGGGTACATTAATTTCATTAAATTTCATTTTCACTGGATGACAACTTTGTACAAAAGCTGTATTGATTTGTTGAAAGATACCTTCAAGCTATATAACTCATCACCAAAAATCAGAAACTTAAATACTATTGCATGCTGCTGACTAGAAGAACTTCTAAAATTGAAGGTTTTATGTTCGTCTCATATAACTGAAAATAAATTAGAAGTCAAGATGAAGTTTACAGCAATTAAGGGTTTTAAATTAAGTTAGTGGAAGTTTATTTATTGTGCAGGGAATGCAGTGTGGAAATTTCATTATTTAGATTTTGTCATGACAGTATAAGGGCTCCACTAGAAAAACCTTCAAGTTACTGACCATTAAGACATGATTGTGTCTTTGAACTCTTGCATCTATCTAATGTAAGATTAAAATGATCTCTGTCCAAAAAGTGGCCATTAGCAGCACAACATTACTATAGCAGATTGCAGAAGAGCATTACTCCAACTTTACCTACCGGCTTAGTTAATACATAGAAAGCAATAGTCTAGTGAGTCTCTTGTAAGAAGAATGAACAGTAAAATTATTTAAGAACCCCTCAAGTACGACAGGTTATCTCAGTGATCTGAGCTGTTGAAGTTAAATGTTGTTCATAAATTACAGCCACTTCACCATTTCAATTAAAAAAGGTTAATTAAAATGACACTGGCTATTCTGAAACTGTCAAAACCTGCAACTGACCAACAGCCTGCAGCAAATTGACCAAAACACAATACAAACTGGGCGTGAAACTACAGTCTTCAAACAGCATCTTCTCGATTAACTTGAATTCAACAGAAAATTACTGCAGTAATAAAACCAGTATTACAGGTAGTTAAATCAAGTGTTCAATTGTTGTTGATTTTATGGTCTTCCTTTTAAGATTATTCTGTGGCTTAAACTTAATTTGCTTCCAAATTAAAATATGTCTGAAACAGCTTACACTTGAAACCAAATTCTTTAAAATACGAAAATTTTCCAAAAATTATCCAATTTGTCTAGTTCATGCTTTTTAACAAAAGCATCAATTAATATATTGTCAAATAAATCTCTTCAAAAAAAAATTAAAGATCGACAAAGCTTTTTTAAAGATATTTTGTGGTCTGACCTTTAGGTAGCTGGTTACATAAACTCGTGAGACTGGCTAGTGACAACTTCAATCAGCTATAATATGATACTTTGTCATAAAAATATTTTCATGATGGCACTAAAAGACATATCAATCAATATTTACTGATAAATCACTTAAAATCTTAAATTGGAAATCCTGTCATATTCTTTTTAAGATTATATCATTAAAGCTGCTTAGAGCTATGATTTGTCTGAATTAACAAGAAATGTAGGCTTAATATCATTTTCTCTGATACTTTTTTCGACTGGTACTAAAGACCTATCAATCAAAATTTTCAGATTAATCTCTTAAAAACTCCTACTAAACAAATGTGTCATGGTGACAAAAAAGAAAAAAGATCTGTAACCCCAGTGTCTTTCAAACTTCTTGCTACAACTATTCCCCAATTTGTCATTTTCTGTAACTTTTGACAATTTACAAAAGTTTGATTGAACACTTGATAGTGATTGGTGTGATTAGGTTGGACTTTCACTGAGACACAGGGAGCAGCAATTTTTACATGCCATCTGTTCAAATTCCTGTGAAATCATAAATTCTAATTGGTAGTCATTCAGTAATATTGATTTAGAAAGACAGACTGCAGGCACATCTCTTTCTTATCCCTTTGTTGTTTCTATATCTAGATCAGAATCACATAAGCAATCAGCACATAAAGATGACAATTTCTCCCTGCAACCATCTGTTAATGCAGAAGGGAGAAGCTATTATATGATTTGGCCAATGACTGTGAAAATGTTATCATTTCTATTTTTCTTTCATCAACTGATCAAGAAATGGTTTCCCAGCACTATTAGGGCATAGAAGCTTAGGTTAAGGCCATATATTATTGGTAATATCAGATAATTTGTCAGTGATCATACTGATATAAAAGATTTACTATCATTCTGTAACTCTATCACTGAAGGTCCAAACCTCCTTTGCTCCGAAAATTCTGAAGTCCTCTGATGAAATGATAATACAGAGACTATTAGACAAAGACTATAAAAATATCCAATTTAATATTTTGTTGTTTTTTAAACATCAGTGTAATCTTGCCATATTAACTTGATCTCTCTATCATGCAAAAGTAAAATATAAATACAATATATAGCCTACTATTAATCTAAAGCAACTGACTCACAGACGATGATAAAAAGAAAATGTTTATACATCTTGAAATTCTTGCTGTAAGCGTGAAGAAGATATCTAAACTAAGTTACTGACTCAGTTTTTGTGACAGAAAAACATCAAAATATAAAGTTTTACACACTTTAATCAGTAAAAAATTTACCCCGTTAGTCACGGGGTAGATACTTTAGTTATAAGATTAATTTTGAGGCAATCTAATAACTAGACGTCGTGGCTCAGTGGACTAAGTCTTCGCTCTATATTTTACTGACCGAAAGGTCGTGGGTTCGAATCCTGGTTAAGTCAAAACTTTTTTTTTTCAGTTTTCATGGTGTATAGAAGCATAATATTATATTTTTTCCATAGTATATTAAATCCTCTTAAATTTGAAAGAATAAAAAATTTCAGCAACATTTTGTGAGTCTGTCGCTTTTAAGGCACATAGTAAAACAAACTATTTCAACACAGTAGAATTAAAGTTACAAGGGTAATATACAGCCAATGTCGGGGATATGCACATACTAAAACCTCATTTCTGTATGTGTAACAAATAATCAGGTACTTAAATTTGCAAACAGATCAAGTTGTCATGAACAATGTGTTAAAGCAAGAAAAGCCATAAATTTGGAATCAATTTGATTCTCAACAAATTCTATTTATCCCTCTTTATTTCTAATGCCACTAAAATCCCCAAATCAGCACAAATTTTGATCCTTCTCAAAAGCAGGTAACAAATTAGAAGCGATTTGCTAAATGATTTTCACACTCCAGGCGCCTGTTCTACATACAACTGTTTCACCAAGGTAACGATTGAAATCAAGCAGAGCAATAGCTACAGCTTCAGCTGAATTAAAGGGGTGTGTCTGCTATTAGAGAGAACCCTCACCTGTCTAAATAAGATAAAATAAAAATTGAGCTATATTTTAATTAAAAATCATAATGGATTCAGTGCACTTCGTATATATTGCATGGGGTAGTTTTGAATACTGAAAAAATTATAAGAAACTCAAGTTAATATATTTTGGTTGAGTCTATGTCATAGTATTAACTTGATTTTATTTTGCATTTAATACTTCTGACAGTAAATTCATTATTAATCAGGTGTTGTGAAGGCTTCATGCACAGACATTGTTATTTTCTGGTGCAAAATACACTCTTTTAAGTGCAGACATGATTTTTTTTGTTTGCAGTCAGGCATAACATTCTTATAGACTGATGCAGGGACATCACTAGCCTCACAAACATAGGTAATTTTGGTGCATAGAGCAACAAAACTGTCACCTTTTCCTGCAAACAACACTTCTTCAGCAAATGGAATCATACAAATTTCAGACTAGTTAGACATATGTTAGCATGTCAAATGTCACTTTTAAATCACAATGAAAACTTACGAGCTTAGTGTCTGCCTGTGTCTTTATTGTTAATCCAGCATGTTAATGAAATGGAAATCTCTACTTAAACATTCATCAATCAATCATCAACTGGCTTTATACAGATATCTCAATATAAAAGGTAAAAATTTTCCGTGCTTTTTTACCTATTCAAGAGCCAAAGTGACAAAGAACAGTCTTTGTAGCTGTAAATTTTCCTATCAATCGTGTCATCAAAGTTATTAGTAAACATGTTTCAAAAGAAAAAGCTGACATGTGAGCTTCCCTTTGCCTGTACTATCCAAAAGGAAAACTTACCAGTTAGTTAATGCCTTTGTAAAGTATACAATGTGGTCTTTGTTTTAAACCTCACTATAATAAGGCTGAAACAAAACAGCTAGCATGCATGATGTATTTTTCCAAATTATCATTTGCTTACTTAAAAATGCTGAAAACGTCTGTAAAAATTAAGGTAAGATCATGTGAAAATCCATTTATCTCCCCTGCCAAAAAATAAATGGGGTATTAATTACCCATTTTAAGTCAGGGCCTATCAATAATAACTTTTCTTATCTTATTTATCAGGGCAAGAGGTACCTCACCTGCCCCTTAATTCATATACATATCCCTCACTGCCCCATGGGTAATGTGCACCAGGTGGAATATTGCAAAAGGTGAGTCCCTACCTTGAAATTCAGACTCCTGTAATAGCCCCTGTGGGCATGCCATACATTTCAAGCTAAATCAATAATTTGTTATATATACAATGTATTTTATGTTTTGAATATTATTTTCAGTGCAGATAGATTTTAAACAGGGGCTTCTAGTATAATGAATGTACTAATTTAAACTGATCACTAACATGTTATCTAGGAAATTCTGAGAAGAACAGTCATAAAGATCAAATTTAACTTACCCACACTTGAAAATTCACAAGCCAATAATAAATACAATTATTATAAGGCAGTAACAATATCATAAGAAAAGTTAAGAGGAGAGACTTTCCGTACTGAGAATGACATTATTTCTTACAGCTTTTTATTTAAGTGCTCATACAGTGTTTGTATAATTTTTGTAATTTTTAATGGCTTATGCAGGTGAATTCCATTTCCACACCCTGCTGGGACCCTTAACAACTTAGTATGAAGATCATAGAGTAAAAAGTGAGGAAACGGTTGAAACCCATCTAAGCATCACTTGAATATATTTCATAAATTTCTTCACACGTCTTTAGAAGATGCAAATGGTTTCCAAAAATTCCAGGCAGCAAACTGTACATTGTAATAGGAAATCAAGAATGCCGCTGGGCTGAATCTGGTGATAACAATAGCGAATTTCCTAGACATCTTGACGGCAACTCTAATAGGCCCAAACCATGATAAAGCAGGAAGATCTATTTGATTAACTGAGTATTAAAAGTGTCAATATTTGCACTTGACAATTATAAATTCACTTAATAGGTGTGATGTGCAAAGCAGAGTTTCATTTCAAGTGGTCTTATGCAAATATTTAAAAGTTTGTTA
This sequence comes from Cyclina sinensis, assembly GCA_012932295.1. NCBI lineage: Eukaryota > Metazoa > Mollusca > Bivalvia > Venerida > Veneridae > Cyclina > Cyclina sinensis. The sequence goes on from JAAONU010000011.1 coordinate 17,848,528, forward strand.
CACAATTAAGATAATGCGAGGAAATTGTCACTGAGTTCTTTGAAGGTAAATTGTAAATGGTGGGACAACTATTACATGGTGTGGTAAATATTTGTTGTCTACTGTAGGATTAAATTGAAGACACAACAAATAGACCACTGTCCTTGGCTCCTGGACAGGTGTTTCTCGACATGACTGAAGAGGAAAAAAAAGTAACCAATAAATACAAATTAAAGGAAAATATTGCTTTTGTTGAATGTTTAAGTTTCAAATACCTTTAGCAATTTTGAAAGGTCTTTATGCCACAGCTTTTGATGAAATTTGGAAGTATTTTTGGCAATACCATAAATAAGTATAATTTGTTATAATAGTATCTCAGGCAGTCGGCTGCTGTGCATCCGAAACACTGAAACCCTTGAACATGCTGAAAATTAATTTTATTGCTGATGTAAATTTTCAACTCTGTTACATCTGATGTATTATCAGAACTTGCAGAAGCACCTAGAAACAGCTGTAAACATTTACTATCTGTACTTAAATCAAAAAAATTAAATTCTACATATATTTTTTTCAAGTAAAAGTTTGCTGATTCTATGATTTATCTATCTTCAACATCTGAAATTTATGGCTCAGCTTTAGACAGAAACTATATATTCAAACATTTTGATTGATAACAGTTGAACAGGGAAGCTGATTTTTTAACTCAGAGTCTGCTTAAATGCATGCACTGTGCACATTCTATTTTTCTGTTTATGAAATCTCTTTATTTTCTCTCTATTTTTTCCCTAGAATCTTTTGCAATAACTGCTTTCTGTTTTAGTACTATTGCTGACTCCATATGCCTAATAAAGTGGTATAAATCAAACAGAATAAAAGCCTTGGCTATATTAGGCAAAGCCATTGCCTTAAGGGAGATGATATTTTTCATTTTTTATCTGATGGAAAAACATTGCTTTCTGACAGTTATTATTGCAACATGGATATTGTTTTGAGGTTTTCATTTGTTTTTACATTGGCATTTGCAAATAACATCCATAAATAAAATTCTGCTTCAAAATTAGCAATAAAATATAATTTTTGCTGATTAGGAAAAGAGGTATGGGCAGGTTTACATTGATTAAGTTATTATTTACCCAGACCACTTGGAATTTTGACACCTATAAACCATTGTTGATTATTGTTTTTTGACAATGGATGACGTACAAATGTACTCTATCAGCTAACTGACTAGGAGCAGGTGGGAGGGTGAACTATTTTCTTCACCACCAATCAGAAAATGGCAAAAGCCAAAGTTCCATAAAAATTATATACACACAAATTTGCTTACAATAGTGATTAAAATGTCACTAAATCTTAGAAATAAAATTGCTAAATTCATGCATAAAAATGTCTTCCCATCAAAAGTAAACTTTTCATTTTCAGCTGGCATAATTTTGTCAATTCATCTCACAAGTCTTCCTTTTTAAAGCATTTTTTTAAAGTTTTCACTATTATGGTGTGGACACAAAGAACATGAATCATGGTCTAGGTATTATATATAATCTAAACACTCATACTTCAGAAGTCACTGATGAATTTACATGTATTGATAAATATTGCAAACAAAATCAGTAAAGTGATCTGTCACATTTAATGCAGCAGACGACAAAATGACAAACCATAACCAATTGTAACAAAAGCTAATGACAGGTATTCTAACCTGAGTACACCCCCTATTTACCTGGACTATTCATGTGCTTAACATTGGCTCCAAATGTCTACATTAAGAAACGTTTAACCTTAAAATTTAAAAGCTGACCTCAGCTATGTTGTCGGCCTGTCAAATCGCTTTTAGTCCTTTTACACAAACAATTATCAATACATGACTGTCATAACAAGGTCTAAATTACATACATTCTGGCCAAAATCCATACATAAAATGTCATGAGAATGAAGGGCCAGTGTCTCAAGTGGGTTTAAGTACAGAATTAATTACGTAAGGTTTTTTCAATTGCTTATGTGACACCTGAATGAATGGGAAATACTAACAATTAATATATCACTCATTACAAATACAAACTCTGTGGGCATCCAATTTGTTTTTCAAAGCTATTTATGAAATACAAATTTTAAACATCCTTTCACAGTTTTGTATCACTCTGATACAACTAAATGAATCACATATTAGAGACGGCTGTAAAAAAATTCCATTAATGTTCTGTAAATGGCCAGACTGATAAGCTCCTCTGCAGATCTTTTGGTTTCACTACATTCTGAATGGGATTAAAGATTGACGTAGTCACTAGAATACAAATTGATTCCATTGATGCATTTCTGATGCAAAAAATTGCAGTGATATGCATGAACAATTACTCTCATGTGACATTCAGTTATGTTTCAATGACTTAATTATTTAAGTCAGATTCTGATGTTTATAGTGATCAGTTCTATCTTTTCTTGTTAATGTTCACAGAATCACAAACAAAATGCATGAAAATGTAGCACATGTGTTATTTCATATAATTGTATAAAACGTGGCCATTATAAATGTCCAAAAGATGCAAAGTTACTGCTCTACAGATAAAACCTTTTCTTTCTTCATGAACTATAAATGTAAGATAACATCTAAAATTACATATATAAAACAAATTCCGCAATTTCTTTAATGTTTGTCTTCCTATAAAAAAAATCATCAAGAAGTATGCGACTGCTTGCCACAAGTATGTTAAGAATGATTGACCAGATAATTTCTAATCAATATGAGAGTAAACACTGTACACTTTAATCATCACAAATGTCACTGGCAAGTCTAAAATGCAGGAAATGTGCTATTAAAGCCGCTAGCAACAAAAATATCTTGCTTTTAACTTAAATGTCTGGGTTCATGTTGAGACGTATATAAACCCAGAAATCATGACCATCCGGTTGAACTGAAAAATAAACCCGATAGAGAATTCTGTTAATTTTAGCCACCTTCAAAATTTGATTCTTGAGCAATTCGGCCATGTACAAAAGGCAAAAACTAAAGTTTGAATCAATAGAAATTTTAAATCGTACATGCCAGTTGTAACTTTTAATACTGAAACAGTGTAACTATTTCATTTAGCGGTAAAATATGCAAGTTCTACATGATTTCAGGTTATCTTTCTTCAGTCAGTGATGCAGAAGTAACCACATGTGACAATTTTACTCCCATATGACATAACTCTGACCATCTGATTTGATTTAGCACCTCTAAGCAGTCAATTATGCATCATGTGTTAAACACTTAAAAAAACATGTTAATACTTAATACAGTCATACATTATTTGTCTATACAATTGACACACATCATGTTACAAGTAGCAAAACCTTACATAATAACTCAATAGACAATCACCAAAATTGCATTACTAGGTGATGAAGTCACATAAAATGATGTAGTATTCTACACACGAAAAAATTATAAGCAATTTCTACAGGTACAACACTTACAGAAATGGAAAAAGTTTAGACATAAGAACAATTTAAGATAAAATAATTTAACCCAATGTTTCATTAAATACATTAGTATTTTGTTTAAGTTGCGCTCTCTTTTTTTCAACATAAAAAATCAATGTTTATTGTGAATAATCAGGCCTTTTTCCCTGATGAATAAAATTTCTAATTTATCAGTTCTGCATTACTTTTCATGCCTTATCTTTACATTTGCCCTTTCAGCAAGCACCAGTTAATAATAAAAAATTCTACAGAAAAAATCTATGAAATCTTCTTTGAAACCTGCACAGTACTAGCTGACTTATCAAAAACAAAAATCTGCAATTAATAAAATAGTCCATGAAAAATGCAAGAAAGAATCATGCTGAGGGGTTGATGTTTGGTGGTATATAAAAATCAGCTATTAATTAACATTAACCCCTTGAGATGCCAGAACCGTTATCTAAGTCAATGCCATTTTATCATTAATCACTCTAGCAAGAATTTCAAAGCTCACTGGGATCAATTATCATACAATTTCTGTCCAGTGCAGATCAATATTTTTATGCCCAAAAGTCAACTATCTGTAAAACTTGTATCCAAATATTTTATTTCACATGAAAATTGCTGACAGATATTCTATTGTACAGGAAATAATACGTTTAGAAATATGTAAAAACATTTAATATAATGCAAATAAGTTTTTATAAATATTTCATAATCTGAATAAAATAAATATTTAGGGTATTTTCTATGGGTCTTATTCAACATTCAATAACTGATAAATTGAAATTCTTTTGTGAGCAGTCTATAGAATTACCAATAATGCCTGATTGTGAGCAATAAATCATATAAGTTTAAATTTCACTCTTTTACTTGCAGCAAGGTCTGTTTCTTATTCAATTCTTTTTTTTCTTTGCTGTCAGTTGTAGTCTCATTTCAGCTTTAATAACATTTCAATTGACAAGAAAATGAATAAATATATATCAAAAATATCTCCACAAGATGTAAAAATATTAAATCCTTGGCCATTCTGATTAATAAAAAATCTCACATCACCTGTGTGAAATATTTTAATTTCTCACATATAAATATTTCAATTCAATACACTATTAACTTGTATGAATTACTGGCATCTCAAAATTAAAACAATGAGCTTAAATGCTGGGAAGCTATTTATAAAAGGAAGCTAATAAGCTCTAAGAGGTAACACAAACTAAAATGTGACAAAATAAAGTACAAACCTTATGAGATTTGCACATAGCACCTATGGCCTGAGACTCGTGGTTGATATGAGGCCCATCCTGATGACAGATGATGCACATTGGGATCCTACAAGTTAAACAGTATAAACTTAACACTTCTTCTGTATGCTCATAACATTTTGGATCTTTTTGCTTTAATTTAGCACGTAATAGGGTTTTACCCTGAACTGGGTCCACCAGGTTATGCTTTGCAAGTGGTCCACGTGCAGGGTGGCAGTTTTCCCTACACTTTTCACAGTAGCTAACTTCACACTGTTCACACACAACTGTTGCATCTTTGGGATTATCACTTTCACATAATTCACACTTTTGAGATATGTTTTCCTCTGATTTTGAATCTGTAATTTTTTCAACAATTATATCCAAAACACGATTTCTTGGCAGTGACTGAAATCCCGTTTCGCCCAAATAAGTAACTTTTTTGCATACAGGACATTTAATTCCATACACACAACCTTGTGACAATTGTGTTGATGACAAGAAAAGATTATGAATACTTGGTGTACTGATATAACTACTGGGTCTACTGTTGCAGACGACCCCAGAATCAGTTTCACTTACAATACTTAATTTGTCAATTTCTGGAAAATCCCCTTGGTCCGAATTATTTTCATCTGTCTGAGGTAAAAATTTATCCACTGAATCCTGTAAGGTATGGGCACATCCTGAACACAAATTATGAGAACATGATAATAAAACTGGTTTGACATAAAATTTGGTACATAAGGGACACTTTAACTCCCCCTCCATGATTTCGCACCTTTACCGATCAACTCTCTTTTGAACTGTGCGGTCTCATCAAAGGATACATCAGGTACATGTACACTGCGAGACTTGCTCGTGGTTACGCGAGACTTCGATAGAAAGATGTCTGCTCGTACCGTTCTCGGAAGAGCGTGCAAGTTTGCACTGAAAAGCAGTGTTTGGAACAACAATTTAACTAGATGTTTATGTCGGCTTTATTCTGTTAGGTAAGTTAAAAGACAGACAGACAGACAGACAGATTTCTTTATTACACCCAATGTAATTTTTTACAACATGGGGATAAGCAATATAAAGGAAAAGACAAACGTGTAACTTCCGGTAGTACCTGAAAAAGTAGATAATTTAATACTAACATATTTTAAAGTTTTAACTTTGGGGGAATCCTCGTGTATAGAAACACATGAATTAATATGTTAACAGTTAAAAGAGACAGAATTTGGAAAATTCCAGAGACAGTGTATAGTAATACATAAAGTAAAGTGTTAACAGTTATACAAAAAGCATTTAGTTAATAAGGAATAGTGATTTACTGACGTAATTGTACAATGCCATTTTCATCGTAGTAAGTAGTAGTAAACTTAGAACGTAGATTGAATGAATGTATATCTTTGTGTATAGTAAGTAATACAATAATGTAAATAGCTAACAGTTATACAAACAGCATATAGAAAATTTAAGAAACAGACTATAGCTGACGTGGTTGTACAATACTATCTTCAGCGTAGTAAATAGTAGTAAACTTAGAGTCCAGGGTATACAAGGAGTGTAAAAAGAAGAGGAAGAAGAGAAAAAAAACAAACAAACAAAAAAACAATTAAACTTGTTGAAAAACACATTAAAATTTTGACATTATTGTGCGGACAAATCTACTCAATTTAACAAGTTTAGTCTCATTCTGGCACGATAATATTCTTGCCAAGCAATACTCATTATCAAAAATATTAAAGTCTTGTAAAAGATTGTTTCTATCCCTGGAAAAGAATGTACATTTTAGTAAGTAGTGCTGCTCAGAGCCTACCTCGCCAGAGTTGCAGAGCTTGCATGTATTGTCAAGGTACGCGGTTCCTCCCCAACGTGCAGTTTCAATTGGGAGACGATTATTACATGTTCGGTATCTGAACAGGTGGATGTAGTTTTCTTTTGGGAGAATGTTGAAATATCTCTCATATTCTAAGGTACGTTTAAAGGAACTGTAGATTCGGCCTTTATTTGACAACTGCATTTGACTATACCAGTGTTGTTTATACTGATCTATCAAAAGTTGTTTTATTATTCTATGAGTATTTTTATGCACTAGAACATGCTGGTATGACCAGATATCTGGTCTTCCAAGACTTTCGAGAATTTCTTTTATCTTGCCGATCCATTTAAAGATTACGTCATTTTTATTAAGCATATACTTGTACATCTTAGCAGATAGTTTATTTTCTTTGCCAACAACTAGACGGGACCAAAAAGAAATCATTTTTGTATATACATTAATAAATACCGGATATCTCCCAAGCTCTCCGTAGAGCATATATTTTGGGGTACTTTTACGGGCATGTGTAAAAAATTCTTCTCGGAATATGTTATTTGTTACGCTCAGTTTAAGGAGATTGAATGAAATGTCGACAAAATCATCGTAATCGGGGAAACGCTTGGATATTATCAAAACTCAATGTTAACTTCACATGAAAAGCGTCTGTGTGACCAGACGTTGAACACTAACTTTCATAATTATTTTTGCCACGTCCTTGTTAGCTTAAGGCATAAGTTTGATAAAGTCTTACTATAGTTATCATCGTTCCGTTGTAAAGTCCTAATTTAAAAGTATGTCCAAACTGAATGCCATTAAATAATGTGGTCACAGACATGTCTTTAAAACATTTCACTGATTCTTTTTTTAACTATTCCTGATTTTCCTTTCAGCAAATGAAAGCAAATATGTAACATTTTCACATAAGAAAACAGCATTTACTTTGTCAACAAATGCTGTATTTTTCAAAAAAAAAAAACATAAAAAAATGGGAAGTGTGATGTCTATCAATGTATGTAATGCTAGGGTAAAACATTTCAATGATTCTGGAGTTAGACTATCCTCCAGTGTCCAATATCTGAGCATCACCTGTTCCTGAGCCCTAAAAATAAATGTGTAGCATTTTCATATAGGCATGTATTAAAGTTTTCTGTATTGTGACAGAGTTCCGTATTTCAGACCTTGTTCAGAGCCCTTTTTTCAAATTGCCTTAATCAGTGGAGAAGTTGGGATGGGGAAGGGTTAGTCCAACTAATTGTATGCAAGTCGAGATATTGTGTAATTTTTTGCATGGGTCAATATCTCGCCTCCGCGTTATAGCGAGATTCTGACCCATAACAAAAATATCTCAGAATTTGCTCAAGACATCAATTGAATTATTTTGACTAGGGGAAGGGTAGGCTAGTCTATGTAGCTGAGGGGGCTGGAAAGTGTCTGAAGTGTTCATAATTATAGGAAATGGTGACAAAACATACGCTAAATATTACCAAACAGAGTCTGTACATTATCACCAAAATAATGTTGTATTTTTTCAAAATACTGAAAGAAAGAGAAGTATGATAATGATCAATGTATGAAATGCATTGTTACATTAATGAAAAAACATCACAATTTCTTAATTTTTCTTTCATAAGCCTCTTTAAGTATTGCTGTTTTGAAAATTGTCTTTCTAAAAATTAAAATTAGAATTTATCATAAATGAAAATGTTCTCAGTTTTCTATAACCCAAGAAAAAGCAGTGTTTTTCAATTAAAGTTCTTCAGATGACAGAAAAGAATATGATGTTGTTATTGTTGGTGGAGGCATTGTTGGCATGGCAACAGCCAGAGAGCTTATTCTTAGACATCCAGCCTTGTCTTTTGCTGTGGTAGAAAAAGAAAACAGACTTGGTATGCCTTTTAAGGTTTTAGCAGAGCTGTATTTGGAAGTAGTATTGCTACACCTGTATCTTCAGTAAACTTCTTCTGCTTCTTAGCTCAGCTATATGCAGTATATGGACAGCTGTCCTACTCACCCTGCGTCTGCATCCAGATTTCTGATTAAAGATTTTTTGTGCAGTAAAATATTTTTTTACTATAATTTCTTTATTTATCCCCCCGCCAAAGGCAGAGGGGATATTAGAAATGGTTTGTGTCCATCTGTCCATCTGTCCCAGTTTTGTCCGGAGCATAACTCCAAAAGTACTTGAGTGATTTTCTTCAAACTTCATAGACTGAAAGTGCACATTAGGAGGAAGTGCAGTGTGCAAGAGCAATAACTTGCCTGCTTTTAGAGATACTCCCCTTTATCAGATATACTTGAAAAACTCTGTCTGAAGCATAACTCCAAAAGTATTTGAGTGATTTTCTTCAAACTTAATACACTGACAGAGCACATTGGTAGGAAGTGCACTGTGCAAGAACAATAATCTACCTTGCCTACTTTTAGAGTTATTCCCCTTTATCAGATTTACTTAAAAAGTTTGTTCCAGAGCATAACTCCAAAAGTACTTGAGGGATTTACTTCAAACTTAATACACTGACAAAAGACATTGGTAGGAAGTGAAGTGTACAAGAACTTTAACTCTACTTTGCCTTCTTTTAGAGTTATTCCCCTTTATCAAATTTACTTGAAGAAATTCCAGTGCATAACTCCAAAAGTACTTGAGGGATTTACTTCAAACTTAATACACTGACATAGCACATTGGTAGGAAGTGCAGTGTGCAAGAACAATAACTCTACCTTGCCTATTTTTTGAGGAATTTTCTTCAAACAGCATATGCACATTATTACATTAAGGTTTTGAAAGTACAACCTTCAGGTAACTTCTTCCCAGCGGGGGGAATTAACCACTTGTTTCTTTAGGGATTTACGTCAGACTTCAAATATTTGTATATTATCATCACCTTCATTATATGAGGTAAGGTTCTTTACTCTAGCACCCATATTTCCAGAATTATCTCCCCTTTAAACTGAGAATTTTCCTTAAAAAATGTGATATTTTACTGTAATTTTTTATTTCATGGGGGATTTACCTCAAACTTATAAATATATGTTCCTTATCATCACCCACATCATATGTGGTAAGGATCATAACTCTAGCACCCATATTTTCAGAATTATCTACCCTTTAAATTTAGAATTTTCCTTTTAAAATTGTAATAATTGTAATATTTTACTATTACTTCTTTATTTATTGAGGGATTTACTTCACACTTCAAATAAAAACTGATTACCAACTGGTCAGTATATTGTCAGCACCAATTTTAATTCCATTACTCTGTAATCTTTATAGTTATAAGATTGCTGATCAGTAGCAGTGCCTATTTTCTAGAAATAGGAAAAAAGCATAAAAAACAACTGCTGTAAAAAAATGGAAAGATAACTGTGGAAAATATTTGTTGTTAGTAAGAGAAGAATCACCTCCCTTGATACAACGCTTTTCTTTTCAGCTGCACACCAGAGTGGTAATAACAGTGGTGTTATTCATGCTGGGATATACTACACACCAGGATCCCTGAAGGCAAAACTATGTGTTGAAGGGTTAAATAGGATGTATGAATACTGTGATAAGAATAATGTACCTTACAATAAATGTGGAAAGGTAAGACAGCTGTGCCAGAGAGTCCTTTAAAAGAAGTTTCTAATAGAGAATATGATTGTTTTTTTATTTGAAATTGCTTTTCAAAGATTTTTTCTAGGTAGGAACTGTTGTTCTTAATTCGGAATATAAATGTTGTAAAAACTAGTGACAGACTTTGATAAAATATTCCAGAGACACAACATATGTTGTGTGACCTTCTTGATATCTTGGCTGACTTTGTCCTAATATTCATCTTTTGAACTACTTAAAATTTTAGGATGCAACCTTTGAAAAAAGCTATGTAAGTTGCAAGAACCATAGACTACAGTTATTGGGAATTTAAATCTTGTTCAAATTGTAAATAAACTGATAGACACTTTTACCAGAACTTCTGCATCAGGCCAGATGGTGATGCAGTGCTGTAACCTCTCCCTTGAAGTTGGATCTTTTTCCATAGTTCTTCTGACACAAAATTTCCTCTGTCTTTCAGTTAATAGTTGCAACTGAACCTGATGAAATCCCAAGACTTGAAGCTTTACTGAAAAGAGGTATTGAGAATGGTGTCAAAGACCTACGCATGATAGATGGAAGTGAAATCAAGGACATTGAACCAAATTGTGTGGTAGGTTATCTAGCATAGCTTCATACCCTACAACTTTTGCCTTTGAAAAAGATATTGATTCATTCAAATGCACAATTAGAACGGAATTAATAAATGAAGAAAAAGTACCTTCATATAGAATTTTACTCTGTAGTGCAGCTTAAAATTTGCATCACATTTGGTCTTGACTCTATCAGATGTACTTATATTTTTTCAGCAATGCTTTGACAGAAAATCCATTTAATATTGATATTTGATATATATGTTATCATGAATAATATTGTACTTCACAGATATGTGTTTCTAGAAACCTAACACATATGCAAATTGTGGAGATATTAATGACATTTTAATTCATTTAAAATCTTTATATGAGCTAAGTAAAGGACACTATATGTTTGTATGGAGAAGTTCAGCTTGTTTTAGAAACTTCAGGTAGGTGCATTGGAGTCTGATTTCTTTATGAAAATCTAATAAAAGCATGATTTTGCATGTTGATATTTCTTTACCTCACAGGGATTGAAGGCTGTACATTCACCACACACTGGCATCATAGATTATGGAGTAGTCACACAGTCTTTTGGAGATTTCTTCAAAGAACGAGGTGGAAAAGTGTTTACAGATTTCTCTGTCTCAGAGCTGTCTATGACAAAGGAAGGGAAGTCAGGTGATCCAGATGGTAACAAGTTTCCAATCACAGTTGTTGGTAATCGCAGTAAGGTGAGTGGATTTCTTGTAAGATTTTCATTCCTGTTTAAAGCATGAGTTTATTTTCTACCACAAAATGACCATTCACTAGAAAATAAATTCTTCCAATTTGAGAAAAGAGCAGTATAAATTATCAGTTGAAAGATCCTTGATTTGCTGCTATCTGCTTCCTGATTAGGGCAATTCCAGTAATAAGTGTATGTGGGGAGGGGACGGCACTTTTTTGAAGACTTCCACCACCCATAAATACAAATAAATTATCAGATTCACCACCCAGTTTTATTCATTTTCTTGAAACCCCATCACTCACAGTTAGGAATTTTACAATATATCCACATACCCTGTCTTTATTTTTGATGCACAAACCCCACTGGGCATGTTATTTTTTGAAAGAAAGAAGGCTGCTTTATGTTTCCAGCATTGAATTATTGTGGTTTTTGCATGCTGAGTTTATGTCCGAAAACTGACAGGTCCAAACACAGGTACATGTATAGTTACGAAGTGATGGACTTCCACAGTACCATGTAGCTTGATTATTTTGTCTGATAGATTAATGATGTATTACCTCTAAATTTTGCTTCAAGATACCTGAAGCCAGTGGCATGTAGCCATTTCATGACGTCATCTATCGACCAATTTTTTCCACGATTTTTCTTCCACCATGGTGGTTGCAAACACAAGGGGGATAACTAATGAATGTTGGTAATGACAAATCTTTGCATGAGTCTTTAATGCCCAGCGGGCAAAACTGATGCGACACCAATATGGTTTTTCTCTTCTTCATTAATTTAATTATTAAATTAATATGGGTCTATGGACCCCACCCCAGTAATTTTTGTATTTGACAAAGACCCATGACCAATAATTACGATTTTTTAAGGACTCCCACCATGCATAATTTTTAATTTCCAGTTAACCTCATGACACACAAAATTTCAGGTGCTGTCCCCTCCCCCATACACTTATTACTGTGCTCTTAGCTAGTTGTGATATGGCTTAACATTTGTTCTATTATAACTCGATAAAATGGCCGTATCATGTCAAACTTAGTTAAACATATTTTTCAATGGACATAAGCTGTTATTATTCCTTTACCTCATTTTTACTTTTTCTCTCTCAAGGATCAGCAAGGATCAGTATTGAAGTTGAGGTTTCAGAGTGAAAATTCTTTGTGGGGAGATTGGGGAAGTAGGGGTTTCAGGGTCGAAAATTATTTATATATTTGAAAACATTTCATCTAATGTAAGCACTTATATATAACTTTATCAGAGACATTATATAATTTGTAAATAGTAGATCTGGTGATCATTACAGAAATGTTTTTTTTTTCAGAATCAAATTTTACAGTGTAGATATGTAGTGACTTGTTGTGGTTTGCAATCTGACCGTATAGCAGAATTGTCGGGCTGTAATAGAGAGCCAAGAGTTGTACCATTCAGGGGAGATTACCTTCTTCTTAAACCAGAGAAAAGTGATATGGTTAGAGGAAATATTTATCCTGTAAGTATGTTAATAATGTCTGTCCTCGTGCATCTCCTTCCATGATGGATTTTGATAAAACCTTACAGAAGTGCTCAGTGTAGTTATGCATATTGACTTGATTTTTTCATTTGACCAATATTTACAGGAGTTATGGAACTTTATAGATTTTAATTTTTTTTATCTGTTGTCAGCACAACTCCTCCTACATGCATGATTGGATTTTGATGAAACCTTGCAGAAATGTTCAGTATTTAGTGTAGTTATGCATATTATCATGAATTTTAGCATGACTATTTTTTGCTGGAGTTATGGGACATTATAGATTTGTTTTTTTTTTTATCTTTTGTCTGTGCAACTCCTCCTACTTGTTACTCTCCTGCACATCGGTCGAATGTTTCACTTTCTTACCTTTGCTAAATTCAATTTTCAGAATGATATTTTTATTTTTAGACGGAAATCCATAGTTACTTTTCAGCCAGTCTGTGACTAGCCTACAACAAAATGTCCATACATACACTTGACAACACAAAATGTAAACAAACAATGCATGTCTGGATGTTACTTATGTATTTCACTTTTCAAAGTGTTTTTTTAATATGTTTATGTAAATTAACCAGTAAAACTATCAAAAAGGTTAAAATCAAGATGGTATGGTTGTTTTTAGACGTTTAATTGCTGTATTAAGATGTTAACATAAATGCGTAGTTGAAATATGTTTACAACATTGTCAGAAAACACCTGTCTATCCATAATTTTTGGAATCACATGATCATTTAAACAAATGAAAAATGGTTTCAAGATTTTTCGGTTTAGGAGATATTGGTGTACTTTCATTGGTTGTTTAAAAGTTCATTGTAAAGGTCAGTATCATAAATTCTGCTCTTATTTAAGCAGCGGTGTGAAGTAATGGTAGTGTATTCACATAGCTGCTTAGGGAGCATACCTATGTGTATGATTGGATTTTGATGAAACCATACAGAATTTTCAGTACGTAGTGTAGTTGTGCATATTTGTCTCAATAATTCACTTGATATATTTATGCAGGAGTTATGGGACTTTTAAGATTTAGATTTTTATCTATTTTTTAGATTTTTATTTTTTATCCTACATTTATCATCAGATTTTATTGAAACCTTATAGAAATGTTCAGTACCTAGTGTAGCTGTGCATATTGTCATGATTTTCCACTTGACTGATTTCTACAGGAGTTCTGAGGTCCACGTACTTGGGTAGACAAGTTTTCTTAAAGGAAAACAGCATGTAGTCTATCATCTTCATTACAAAAAGACTCATGTGATAAAACTACCTAGTATATACAGTCCAACATTAATTGAGGCAGTAATATAACATGCCGTACTTAAAAATTCAGTAAGATTCATAAATATTTTGGCATTTAATCATGTAATGCTCTCTTACAATGTACAACTTCACAATTTGAATTGTGCACAGATATAAAGGTTTGCTAATTTATAATGATAAAATCTGGTTATTGCAAAATACATACACATTTATGTAAGTAGGGATTATGCAAATGCTTGTTTGCAAGTTAAAATCACTAGCAGCAGTTGTCTTCCGTTTGAGTTGTGCAGCTTTGCCCAGTCACACATTCACAAGTTAAGACTAGTTATATTTTGCAAGATTTTATAGGAAATTATTAACTAAAGTTATTCAAAATACAGCAGATACATACATAAAGATAAATACAGGCCATGTTTTGTTTCCTAAACATTTACAAATTGTAATTTTTGATGATGGGTAGGAAGTAGAGAATAACAGCAAAAAGAAATAATGAAGAATGTTTTATCTAGAATTGCACTTACTTTGATATGCATTGAAAAAATGCCATCTAGATGAATTAAGAAGAATGAGAAATAAACAAACATGTAATTAATTCCAGGTACCAAATCCAGCCCTGCCTTTTCTAGGTGTACATTTCACACCAAGGATGGATGGCAGTGTTTGGCTAGGTCCTACAGCCGTTCTTGCATTTAAAAGGGAGGGCTACAACCTTTTAGATTTTAATATAAAGGATACAGTAGATGCTATTAAATTCAGGTAAGAATAAGCAAAACAAGTTAAACGGAAATCTTTTACTTCTCAAGAACACAGAGATGTATGCCACATACATTGTTTGATTTCCTAGCTCTGAAGAAGCAAAAGAACATTGCCCGCCCTTGCTTTTGAGAAGATCATCAGTACGAAATCCTGAAACTTAGGAGAAAAGTTTTATCAAAGTTTATTTCCAAAGTATTGAAGTCAGCCTTATTTAGTTTCAGTGGAAAGTTTTGATAGAAATCACTTGTATATTCTTGTTTGATTCATTTCTTTTAGAAATGATGTGTTGTTCTTATAAGGACATTAATGACATGCTGTAAGATGTGCTGTTTATAGCCATAAAAGGCAGTATAACTTTTCTTAGGCTTTGGTTATGCATATTTGACTTTTTTGCCTAGAATTTGTAAAGATTTGTTTTGTAAAATCGTTAAGATACAATTTACCAAAGTCATTAGTAGTATTAACAATTCTAAAATTCAGTAGATCATAAGAGGAAGTAAGTAAGCTGCAGTTTTCAACAGCAGTTTATTTTTTTCGGTTTAAAGGGGAACCAGAAAGCTTGCTTTCAAACACTTTACCTTCGGCCTCAGTGAGATGTGGAGGGCTTTTTTCATATCAGCTCAAGTGAAGCAACTCCAAAGGTTTATACCTACATTGAAAACTGAAGATGTGATTAGGTAAATGTTATATTCATTGAGCTATACTTCTACAGTTTGGTAAGATCCAGAACTCCTTTATCCCTGCTTAGTTGGATATTACATCTAGAAATGTCTGTGTGATAGGGTGGTTATATTTCAGTATCACTTGCCCTGCCCTCTGAACATTTTATATTTAGTTTTTAGTTCACCTGAGCCGTTGGCTCTTGGTGAGCTTTTAGGATCGATCAATGTCTGTTGTTTGTCCACACTTAGTTTGTTAACACTCTAGTGATCACATTTTTGCCTCAATTGTCATGAAACTTAGTCAAGATGTTTGTCTCAATAATTACTCGCACAAGTTCGAACATGGGTTACCTTGGATGATAAACTCGGTCACATGGTGGAAAAATAGAAAAACCTTATTATCACTCTAGAGGTAACATTTTCAGTCCAAATAACCTGGAAATTTTTTAGAAAAATTGTTTCAATGTTTTCTAGCTCAAGTTCGAATATGGGTCGTCTGGGTCCAAAAACTAGGTCACAGAGCCCAAATATGGAAAAACCTTGTTGACACTCTTGAGGTAACATTTTCAGTCCACAAAACCAGGAAATTTGTCAGAAAGGTTGTTTCAATGATTTATAGCTCAGTTTCGAAAATGGGTCATCTGGGGTCAAAAACTAGGTCACAGAGCCCAAAAATGGAAAAACCTTGTTATCACTCTAGAGGCTACTTTTTCAGTCTAAATATCCTGGAAATTTGTCAGAAAAGTTGTTTCGATGATTTCTGGCTCAAGTTCAAATATGGGTCATCTGGGATCAAAAACTAGGTCACAGAGCCCAAATATGAAAAACCCTTCTTAACACTAGAGGTAACATTTTAAGTCCAAATAACCGGAAAATTTGTCAGAAAGGTTGTTTTTGATAATTTCTAGGTCAGGTTTGAATATGGTCATCTGGGGTCAATAAACCAGGTCCATAACAACTTTGTTAAAAGCAGTCATACTCAGGTGAGCGAAATAGGGCCATCATGGCATTCTTGTTTATACTTTCAGTCTTTGTTTTGACTCTATGACTTCCCTTAATGGAGAGTTAAAAAGATTTGAAAACTGATATGATTTGATCTGTTTAGATGATTTTAAATACTTTTTGCTTGTAACATGTTACAGGCTGTTTATCTCCATACTGAAATATTTTGCAGTTTTGTTGATTTTTACACATTATTAAAAAAAAAATAAAAAATTCTATGCATTTCATAAAACAGAGGACCAGCAGGTGTTCGTGCCCAGGCTTTAAGTAGAGATGGTGCTCTGGTGGATGATTTTGTGTTTGACCAGGGAGAAGGAGATATAGGAAGCCGAATTCTCCACATCCGGAACTCTCCATCACCTGCCGCTACATCTTCTCTATCCATTGCAAATATGGTTGTGGATAAAGTTGATAAAACATTCCAGCTTTGATGGGAGTTTGTTGAAGAGTACTAATTGTTAGATAAATGGTGCAATCATGAAAACATAAGATATATTGATCGTTAAAGAATGCATGATTATAGTGAAAATGGCTATATTTAATCATCTTTGTATAAAATCAAGGTTTGAAATTTATGTTGTGGAAATTTGATCTTGGGAGGTTTGAAATGAGAAGCATGGCTTATTTAACTTGAACTCGGGCCATTCAGTAAATTCTGTCACTTGTCTTCATAAGCCTAAAGTAGTTTCATCAAGAAAATTTTCACATCTTCCCTTCCAAATATTCCCCCTGCACGGAAACACACACTTGGAGCCTTAAATGCTGCATAGTAGTCTCCCCGTGGTCAGGGTCTTTTTCAGCTTTGGCTTAGATTGGGAAAAAAGATGTGGCATGCTGCTTTTTGGGAATTGGAGAAATCTTAAAAAGTTAAAAAAATAAACCTCTTTAGTATACATGACTTATATTCATGTGTATCTTGTAACAACCCATTACCTTTTTTTTTTAAGAACTTCGGCTCATACGTCAAAACAGTTCAAGTTACAACAGCATCATTCTTAGTTATGCATCTCTAAATGCATTAACAAGACATTCAAGTATTTCATTTTCTAACACATCTGGCCCTTCAATCAATAATACACTGATAGGGTTACACTTCGATGGATCTAGTACTACTATTTAAGCAGAACTATCATTTACAGTTGTATTCTCAGCTACAGATTGATTGATTGACGTAGCGTTACACTGAACTGGGATCGGACATGATTTTTTTCATTTAAACTGTTTATGGTCATGTCTCCACTTTGCTTCAGAGGAAGGCGTATAAGTGTGGCAAAATAATGTAATTTTCTGCATCCTTTAGCATCTGTTTTTCTAATCTACTTTGAACAGTATTTATTGTTGTTTGATGTTTAACTATGAAGACCATTAGTGACAGAATTTACTGAAAGACCCTTGTACGCTTATGTGAAGACAAATTTCAACTTTTACTTTCACAAATGAGGTCATCAAGTCAAAACACAGATTTATATTTTAACACTCTAGAGGCCATTTATTTTGTCCAAATAGCATGAAAACTTATCAGGTTTTTTGTCTTGATGATCTGTAGGTTGAGTTCGAATATATGTCACCATAGATCAAAAAATAGGTCATAGGGTCAAAACAGAAAAACCTTGTTAACACTAGAGGCTACATATTCTTTCCAAATGTCATGAGAATTTGTCAAAATGTTTGTTTTGATAAGATCTAGGTCAAGTTCAAATATGGATCATCTGGGTCAAAAACTAGGTCATATGGTCAAAACGCATTACCTTGTTGACCTTATAGAGGTCACATTTTTTGTTCAAATGACATGGAAACTTGTTTGAGTGTTTGTCTCTATGATATCTAGGCTGAATTCAAAAATGGATCATCTGGGTCAAAAACTAGGTCATATGGTCAAAACGCATTACCTTGTTGACCTTATAGAGGTCACATTTTTTGTTCAAATGACATGGAAACTTGTCTGAGTGTTTGTCTCTATGATATCTAGGCTGAATTCAAAAATGGGTCATCTTGGGTCAAAAACTTGGTTACAGGATCAAAACATACAAAAACCTTGTAAATACCCAAGAGGCTTTCTAAATGTGATAAACCTTTGTCAGAATCTTTGCCTTGATGATAACTAGGTAGAATTTGAATATGGGTCATCTGGGGTCGAAAACTAGGTCAAGGAGTTAAAACATAGAGAAACCTTGTTAACACTCTAGAGGCTACATTTTCTTTCCAAATGTGATGAAAATTTTTCAGAATGTTTATCTTGATAACTCAAGGTGAGGTGTGAATATATATCATCTGGGATCAAAAACTAGGTTAACACTCTAGAGGCCAATTTTCATGTCTAAACAGAATGAATACTTATCATAACATTTGTCTTGATGATCTCTAGGTCAAGTTTGAATATGGGCTATCTCATTTCCTAAACCAGCCTCATCCCATGGTCAGTTTCAGAGTCATGGCCTGTTAGCAGTGGGACACAGGTGAGCAATTAAAGGCCATTATGGCCCCCTTGTTTAAATTTTGCACGGTCACTTTGACCATGACTTGATGATTAACTATGTTCATAAATAGCCTTTAGATTTGCCCAATATTTTTCAGTAAACTTGTTACAGATTTGATCTATTTTCACAATGGAGATCTTTGTGATTAATTTATGAAAGGCTACAGAATGGGTCATCTAACTATGCTTGTCTTCCATGTACAATTTCATTAGTGTTTAATAGAGTTGAGAAACTTGTTCGGACATTTTTACGTAGAATTCCTGTCACAGCTAGTGAGCATAGCTGTTTAAGCTTTGTTAGTCTAGTCTGCATTATTTCTTTAAGATTTTATATTGTAACCAGGATATCTGTGATATTGTGTTAATTTTATGAAGATGTACATTGCAATGGATCTGTTTATTATAATTGAGAATATTGTTATAAATGTTGTCTATTGAATCAAGATGAGGTTTTATATTATACTTTAATCTGTACCTACACCACTTTGGGGGAGCATATTTGTCCATTGGTAATGCTGTCACACTGTCCCTATGTAGACTGGTTTGTGTCGCATGTAACTCCAAACGTATAACTGCTAGAGCCATGAAACTTTCTAAGAATAGTTGTCAGCATGTGAACGAATGCACCTAGGTGTTTTGACATAAATTTATTGGAGATCAGCAGAGTTATGCCCCCTGATTAAGCAAAAAAAGCATTTTTATGTCTCCACAAAGTGGGGGGCATATAGCGTTGCACTTGTCCGTCCGTACGTCTGTCAGTCTGTCGCGAAATCTTGTGAACGCAACTCCTCTTAAACCGGATGGCAGATTTTGCTTAAACTTTTAGGGATGAACAACCTTAATGTGTAGATGGTAGTAAAGGAAGGAATTTTTGCTGCGACCAAATTTAACAGAATTATGGCCCTTTGTTGATTTTTTCACTATTTTTTGATTGATTTATTTGTGCAAATATATATGTCATACATGATACATACAGAAATTATAAATAATTTTAACGTTAGCCAATATCACAGTAACAAATATCACATATTCTTATCTAATTACAGATAACAGAGTATTAATAAATTAATTAATTTGATCTCTAGACATATATATCACACAGGATGACCCATAAAGTTTTGCAACTTATTTCCAATGGGGTCCTATTGATAAAAGTCAAGGTACAAAAATGATGGCCGCATTTTAAGAACATGAGTAAAATTAGTATATAAATTAAAGAAAAGTTATAGATTCAAGTTGCGTTTGAAGTCTTGAGATCAAGTTAAGCACTGAACCAAATATCACATAGTGCAATTGAAGAATAATTATCACAGTATATTGACTACTTATGCCCTGTTGACATAGCATAAGTAAAAAGACATATATATATATTGCTAAACCAATCATATTAAAAAACAGTTTAAAACTGGACATTCTCAATAAAATATAAAATCAGATTCTTCTGTAAGTTTCATATTATCTGTGAGCATGGATTTCACTTTTCTTTTAAACTCAAACTTATTTCTCACATTCTTAATACAAAGTGGAAGACTGTTCCAATCCTGGACAGCTTGATAATAAAAAGTATTTATGGTAAAACTATTAGCTGGTTGTACATAGAAGTTGCACTTGCTATTTCTACTATTGTATCCGTGCATATCAGAGACTAAACAAAAATTTTCATACATGTAAGATGGACATTTCTTATTATATATTTTGTGAACATGATTGAGTCTTAGCTGTTTGACTCTATTTTCAACATTCAACCAGCCGATACTACTGAAATCATTTACAGTTAAAGACGTTCTAAAATCATATCCATGAATAAATCTAACAACTTTATTTTGAGCGACCTGTAATCTATGCTTCAACTGTTTGGTAATACCACTGTACCATGAAGAACTGGCATAATCAAAATGACATTGTACCAAAGAGTTACACAACAACTTTTTCATGTCCATATTTAAACAGTGTTTTTGTCTATATAAGAATCTAATTCTAGAATTAATTTTTTTCACAATACTGTTAACAATAGAAGTAGCAGAAAGATCATTATCTAACACAGAACCAAGATATTTAACAGATGGTTGAGATACAATTGTATGATTATTACATTCCACACTGAAGTTTTTAATTTTTGATAATTTCTTTTTAGAACTAAATAAAATACATTCTGTTTTACCAAGATGTAAAGATAATTTATTATCAACTAACCACTTGCTACAGTTTTCTAGTTCATTGCCTAATACACTACTTATAACATCTGGATCCTTATGTGAAAACAATATAGTACTATCATCTGCATATAGAATAAGTTTACATTTTTTACTAATACTGATTCTCATATCATTGACATAACATAAAAATAGAAGTGGCCCTAGAATACTACCCTGAGGCACACCACATGTGATATTCATAGACTCAGACATAGCATTATTCACATTTACTATTTGATTTCGACCTGTTAAATATGACTGAAACCACTCCACCGACTCAACACCCATGATATTAAGTTTGTGGCATAAAATTCCATGATCCACAGTGTCAAATGACACAGTGTCAATGTCACACTATATACCATATAAATAATTGAACATATAAATTTTACATTTGTAATTTAATTTAACATGTACATAAGGTTACATGTAGATCATTTTAGGTATATTTACAGAAAAAATCTTACATACAGGATATACATGCTCTTGTTTATGAGCACTTGTGCATTGTGGGGGCATCCGTGTCCTATGGACACAGTTCTAGTTAGTTGCATGTAACACCAAATGTTAAACTGCTAGAGCCATGAAAGTTTCTAAGAAAAGTTGTCGGCATGTGAAGTTATGCACCTGGGTAATTTGACACAAATTTATTGGAGATCGGCATTTTTAGACTTTATACACACCTGAAATTTTACAGGATTTTTTGTGACAATACAGTGGAATGTGGGGGCATCCATGTCCTATGGACACATCTCTATTTGAGATTTTATGAAGGTGGTGCAGTTTTACAAAAATCTCGAGTTAGATACTAAAACTTCCAAAGATTATATTGTCAATTTCTGTATTTTTAAACTGATTCATTTTTGATATGCATTCTATGTAAAGATAGATAAACAAAGTTACTGAAGTCATTTTGTCTCAGATATTTAGTTAAGGTTTTTAGATGCAGTTTCAACTTATTCAGATGAAATCAGAAAGTAACCATTGTGTGATTTTATCATTTTTATTCTACAAACTATACATTTGCCAGACATTATGGTCACAATTTATATGTATATAGGTGTGTGTCTATATAAGCAGGTCTTGCAGGAAAGGGGCAGATCAGTGGTCTAGTGGTTACAGGCAGCACTGGTCTTAGGTAAATTCTGTATGGAAAATAGATAAACTAAGTCATATAAATAGACAGAAAGAAAGGCAATGCTTAAAACCACTTCATTTAACTTCAAAGAAATTTCAATTATTAACTTGACTTTTTCAAAGAAAAAATAGAGCTATTGCTACAGTCATGGTGTTGTTGCCATTGCTGTCCAAAAACTTTAACATTGATCCTAACTTTTTTATTTCTTAATAGATTGTCTTCATACACAGTAACCCCGTTGGACAAGACCTTCAAGTAGACCAGACAGAACCTGATCTTGTCTCGAAAACTTGACCTTGTCTCGTAAATGACCTTCACCTTCAAGGTCAAATTATTGAATTTTGCTAAAATTGGCCATAACTTTGTTTTTTTATGATTGGATTTGATTCATACTTGGACAAAACAATGCTTATATCAAAACTGACATGTTGAGTAATTAACATATGACCTTGACCTTAAAATGACCTTAACTGTCATGGTCAAATTGTTGAATTTTGCTTAAAGTGATTCGTACTTGGACAAAACAACACTTATTACTTAACCTACATGTTGAATAATTTAAGTAAGACCTTGACCTTAAAATGACCTTGACCATCAAGGTAAAATGATTGAATTTTGCTTAAATTGTCATAACATTGTTATTTATCTTTGGATTTGATTTATACTTGCACAAACAACACTTTATGACAAAACTTACATTTAATAATTCAACTATGACCTTGACCTTAAAATGACCTTGACTGTCAAGATCTAATTATTTAATTGTTGTTAAATTGTCATAACTTTCTCATATATTTACTGATATGATTCATACTTGGACAAGACAACACTTACCACAACTCCCGCATTTGTATTATGCCCCCAAAGGGAGGCATATAGTAATCGCACTGTCTGTCCATCCGTCCGTCCATCTATCTGGTGAAATCTTGTCCTCGCTTCATCTCCAAAATCGCTTGAGGCATTTCATTGAAACTTAACAGGAATGTTTGTCTCCAAGCTTAGTTGTGCATATCATCAGGAGTTTCTGGTTGGATTATTTTTGGCAGAGTTATGGGCACTTAGTCATTTTTATGCCCCCACTTCAAAGAAGAGGGGGTATATTGCTTTGCAATTGTCTGTCTGTCGGTCGGTCCGTCGGTCCGTAGCCAAATGGTTTCCGACCAATAACTAAAGAATGCTTAGGCCTAGGAACTTCAAACTTGGTAGGATGATTGTCCATCACCAGTAGACGACCCCTATTGATTTTGGGGTCAAGGGGTCAAAGGTCAAGGTCACATTGACCTTGTAGGTAGAAACCGTTTCCGACCAATAACTAAAGAACGCTTAGGCCTAGAAACTTCAAACTTGGTAGGATGATTGTCCATCACTAGTAGATGACCCCTATTGATTTTGGGGTCAAGGGGTCAAAGGTCAAGCTCACAGGGACCTTCATCCTAAAAACGGTTTCCGATCAATAACTAAAGAACGCTTTGACCTAGGTTCACCAAACTTGGTATGCTGGTTGGTCATCACCAGTAGATGACCCCTATTGATTTTGAGGTTATTAAGTCAAAGGTCAAGCTCACAGGGACCTTCATCCTAAAAACGGTTTCTGATCAATAACTAGAGAATGCTTTGACCTAGGTTCACCAAACTTGGTATGCTGGTTGGTCATCACTAGGAGATGATCCCTATTGACTTTGAGGTCATTAGGTCAAAGGTCAAGATCACAGAGACTTTCATCCTTAAAATGGTTTCCGATCAAAAACTAGAGAACGCTTTGACCTAGGTTCACCAAACTTGGTACGCTGGTTGATCATCACCAGTAGATGACCCCTATTGATTTTGGGGTCAAGGGGTCAAAGGTCAAGCTCACAGGGACTTCCATCCTAAAAACGGTTTCTGATCAATAACTAGAGAACACTTTGACCTAGGTTCACCAAACTTGGTATACTGGTTGGTCATCACCAGTAGATGACCCTATTGACTTTGATGTCATTAGGTCAAAGGTCAAGATCACAGAGACTTTCATCTTAAAAACGGTTTCCGATCAATAACTAGAGAGCGCTTAGGCCTAGAAACTTCAAACTTGGTAGGATGATTGTCCATCACCAGCAGATGACCCCTATTGATTTTGGGGTCAAAGGTCAAGGTCACATTGACCTTGTAGGTAAAAAACGGTTTCCAATCAATAACTTGACAACCTAGCGCCGTTGACCCTCAAACTTCATATCTGCATTTGTCTTGGCCAGTAGATGACCCCTATTGATTTTGGGGTCAAAGGTCAAGGTCACATGTATGTCAAAACAATTCAGACCAATAACTTGGCTACCAAATGGCATCGGGTTTTGTGGACTGTGAGACTTACATTTTAGATAACATGTATATTTGGTCACTAGGTCAAAAGTCAGTCACAATAATCTGGCCACATGACTAATTGGCTGCCGATAGGGGGCATACATGTTTTACAAACATATCTTGTTTACTATAACTTCTTTATTAAAATCTTGCCCACGCTTCATCTCCAAAACCATTGGAGGATTTCATTGAAACTACACAGGAATGTTTGTCACCAAACCTAGCTGTGCATGTTGTCAGCAGTTTCTGGTTGGATTATTTTTGGCAGTGTTATGGGCCCTAAGTCATTTTTTACTTTAACTTCTATGTTAAAATCTTGTCCAAGCTACATCTCCAAAACCGCTTGGAGGATTTTATAATATATAAAACATCAGTAGGGGTTGGGAATAAAATAATATTGTTTGTATTCAAAGCCAAACTCACAGCTTTCTATTTCATTGAATAATTATGTCTTCAACCTTCATATAAGAAGCAGAAAAACATTACCATTTACCTTCAGTTCATGCTCTTTTTTTTTTGTCTGATCTCTTTTCCACAGGCATATTCTATTATATATTTACACCAGTTTTATTTCAAAGCTACATTTCGGGGGCATATGTCAATTTCCAGTGACAGCTCTTGTTTATTCAAGTATGATCTTGACATTAAAATGACTTTGACAGTCAAAGTCAAGTAATTGAATTTTAGTAAAATTGGCCATAACTTTATTTTTGGTTGGATTTGATTCATACTGGGACAAAACAACACCTATGACAAAACTGACATGTTGAATCATTCAGATATGACCCTGACCTTAAAATGACCTTGACCATGACCATCAAGGTCAAATTATTGAAATTTGGTCAAATTATAGTAACTTTCTCATTTATTCATGGATTTGATTTGATACTTGGAGAAAACAACACTAATGACAAAACACACACACATTGAATGATTCAAGTATGACCTTGACCTTAAAATGAACTTGACCATCAAGGTCAAATTATGGAATTTTGCTAAGATAGCCAAAACTTTGTTATTTATTGATGGGTTTGATTTGTATTAGGACAAAAAACACTGAGAATAAAACGGACATTTTGAATAATTCAAGTATTACCTTGACCTTTAAATGACCTTGACATTGCTTAACTTGCTATATCTTTGTTATTAATGGATGTAGTGTTTTTATAGTTGGACATAACTACCTTTTAGACAATACTTCCAAAGAAAGTTTAACTGAACTTGACCTTTATTTGACCTTGAAGTTCAAGGTCAAATTATTGAATGGTGCTAAAATTGGCCATAACTTTTTTATATATGGATGAATTTGATAATTATATTTCCAAATGATGTTTGCCTGTGGAAACTGGAAAAAGTCGAGCATGGCCCCCGCTTGGCTTTTGTTATCATAATAACTGTGATTGTAGATGACCATATTTGTGTCTAAGTTTTCAAATTTAAGTCCAGAATGACTTTAATTCATAGATGTTAATTGAAAGCACACTTAACTATGACTCTGTTGGAATAAACTCTAAGCTGTTTTAGGGGTGCCTTTTATAAAAGAGCTAGTTTATGCAGGAAAAGATGGTAGTTATGGTTACTGTTGCTGGACCAAGTCACTTTAAGCTTTGTTGAAATTGTAATTGAGCTTTTTTCTTCTTTTTTTGTCAGAGTTTCAAAACTTGACTTGTTAAAATTCATTGACTTATGCAAATGCTAGTTCATAAACTAGTTCATAAACTTGGAATCAAATCAACTCAGGTGTGTTTGGGGTCTCTAATAATTACATGTACAATGGTCTCTGTGTAGTATCGTGTGCATTTGTACTATTGTTGCTAATTTTGGGTAACGAAATAATGGAAATACTATTTCAATAAAATGGGAATAAAACAGATTTATTCTTTGTATTTATTTTACACTGCCCATGTACATGCATACACACTATTGTACATGCTAAAAATATATCTTCAGGAACTGGAGAAACTTAGATATAATACCTTTGTCTGTAAACTGAAGCATTTAATTTGCTTCATTTTAGAGGGAAAAAATAACCAAAAAAGAACTAAATTGGTCTAGCATGTAGAATATATTAATTACAGCATTATCTGCTAATTGGTCTTCTGCAAAGCTTTGATACACCTTGTGACTGAGTACTTGCATACCATTACAGCCTTTGCATCTAGGGTTGTGGTGGTTAGTTCAAGCTGTCTTAGGAACCCGATTGCTTTTGTTATGAGATGTCTTTTATGTATGATTTATGACTTTTCCTCACATAAGAACAGACAGGAGTTTTTATTTCGTTTTAATGAAGATGGTATAATTTCTATAACTATCTGAATGACTGCTTTGATGGTGATGTCGTTGAGTGGCTTGGAAGATACAACATATACATTTGTTTTTGGTAAAATGCCTGTGATACTCAGACTTCTAGAGGTCAGATGTTGACTGTTCGCTAGAAGCTCACTTGATCCTTGACTTGAATGAAAACTGTGCAATGTGTCAAAGAGACTTGAAAAATAACATTTCCCAGCCCACATTCTATAAGTAGGTACCATTAATGAAGGTTTTCACTTCTCCCACAAAGGTAGCTGATTTCATTTTGAATGCAGGCACATGTTATAAAAGTTGGATAACTTGATTCACAACAGAGAAAAAAGCAAGAATAAGTTAGAGAGTATGTTGATAGCCATAAATATGCAGGAATTTTGAAAAAAAAAATCACATGACAAAACATATTTTGAGTATCAGCAGCCTTCAGTCTGAGTAAAGCATTAATAAAACCTTCACTTATAAGTGCATTTAGTTCTTAACAGACATTATATATTGTTAAATACATGCTATTATGCTAAAAAAGTTAAATAATATTTCACTCACACTCTTTCTTTCAAGTTTTAACAGAATTTCATATTCTTAGGTAGATAGGATTGTAAGAGGAGATTAACCGATACAAGCTGCAGATAGACTGACAGATTTTTTTTTAAAATTTGGATAACTGTTGTCATGGTTTGGTCTTTTTTATGTAAATACTGTGTTACTGACATGTGCAATAAGGGTTACAATTCTTAATGGAAAATATTTCAGCTATTTTTGGGTTTCACTGTATGATTTTTTCTTGATGGAGATAAAAGCATTAGAAGCTGTGGAAACTGTTGACTGTTTTTAATACTGGTCATGTTAGGTACTTTTTGTATTGTAAAAGCTTGAAAAAGGTGAGTGGCCAAATTTACAAGAAAATTTAACATGTTTTCAGCACAATCAATCCACCAGTTTTTAGCTCACCTGTCACGTAGTGACAGAGTGAGCTTTTCTGATCACCTTTTGTCCGTCGTCCGTCCGTCCGTCCGTTTTAATAACAACTGGTTTGTTAACACTCTAGTGGTCACATTTTTGCCTCAATTGTCATGAAATTTGGTCAAGATGTTTGTCTCATTAATATCTCGGACGAGTTTGAACATGGGTTTATCAGGGTTGGAAATCTAGGTCACAGAGCCCAAATATAGAAAAACCTTGTTAACACTCTAGAGGCTACTTTTTCAGTCCAAATATCCTGGAAATTTGTCAGAAGTGTTCTAATGATGATTTCTAGCTCAGGTTCAAATATGGGTCATCTGGGTTCAAAAACTAGGTCACGGAGCCCAAAAATAGAAAAATCTTGTTAACACTCTAGAGGTTACATTTTCAGCCCAAATAATCTTGAAATTTGTCAGAAAGGTTGCTTTGATGATTTCTAGGTCAAGTTCAAATATGGGTCATCTGGGGTCAAAAACTAGGTCACAGAGCCCAAATATTGAAAAAACTTGTTAACACTCTAGAGGTAACATTTTTAGACCAAATAATCTGGAAATCTGTCAGGAAGGTTGCTTCTATGATTTCTAGCTCAAGTTCAAATTTGGGTCATCTTGGTTCAAAAACTAGGTCACAGAGCCCAAAAATAGAAACATCTTGTTAACACTCTAGAGATTACATTTTCAGCCCAAATAATCTGGAAATTAGTCAGAAAGATTGCTTTGACGATTTCTATGTTAAGTTCAAATATGGGTCATCTGGGGTCAAAAACTAGGTTACAGAGCCCAAATATTGAAAAACCTTGTTAACACTCTAGAGGTTACATTTTCAGCCCAAATAATCTGGAAATTTGTCAGAAAAATTGCCTTGAGGATTTCTAGACCAAGTTCGAGTATAGGTCATCTGGGGTCAAAAACTAGGTCACAGAGTCCAAATATGGAAAAACCTTGTTAATATTCTAAAGGTAGCATTTTCAGTCCAAATAACCTGGAAATTTGTCAGAAAGATTCTATGGATGATTTCTAGCTCAGTTTTGAATATAGGTTCTCTGAGGTCAAAAACTAGGTCACAGAGCCCAAAAGTAGAAAAACCTTGTAAAAGCTCTAGAGGTTACATTTTCAGTCCAAATGTCCTTGAAATTTGTCAGAAAGGTTGTTTTAATGATTTCTAGCTCAAATTTGGATATGGGTCATCTGGGATCAAAAACTAGGTCACATGGTACAAATATCTAAAAAACTTTTTAACACTCCAGAGGTTACATTTTCAGTCCAAATATCCTGGAAATTTGTCAGACAGGTTTTTTGATGATTTCTAGCTCAAGTTGGAGTATGGGTCATCTTGGGTCAAAAACTAGGTCAAAGAGCCCAAATATGGAAAAACTTTGTAAACACTCTAGAGGCTACATTTTCAGTCCAAATGTCCTGGAAATTTGTCAGATAGGTTGTTTTGATGATTTGTAGCTCATGCAGATTGGATATGGGTTATCTGGGGTCAAAAACTAGGTCACAGAGCCTAAATATGGAGAAACCTTGTTCACACTCTAGATGCTACTTTTTCAGTCCAAATATCCTGGAAATTTGTCAAAGAAATTGTTTCAATAATTTCTAGGTCAAGTTCGAATATGGGTCATCTGGGGTCAATTAACCAGGTCCATTGCAACTTTGTTAAAAGCAGTCATACTCAGGTGAACGATACAGGGCCATCATGGCCCTCTTGCTCAAAACTATGAGTTCATGTCTCCAAGGTTACTAATCACAACTACTTACCAAAGTAAAAAGCATCAGGTGAGCATACCTGCACCTTTTTCATGCTTCTCCTGTGGTAAGTGCTTCATTTACTACAGGTAATATTCTGCAACTGAAACAAAACGAGCTTAGTGTCTGCAAATTGTTTCATTTCATAAGTGCATTATGTACTTGCTGGTTGCCAGTTGGTAATCTGTATGAGAGGTATTCAATTTCTTATGAAATAGTTTTAAATCATTTACTCACATACGTTTTATTGCAATAGATGCTCAAGGATCAATCTGAGATTTATGGCAATAGTAGATCTAAATCATTCTGAACCTTCTAGGCCAGCTTTCTAAAGTCAGGTTTATGCATGACTGCTCAAGTTATGGTAAAGATCTTGCGTTTTTTTTTAGCCTACGTTTCAGATTGCCCAAAATACCAAAGTCCATGGGAGCTGCATCCGGGTTTTTTGGCATCCATTCTGCAGGAGTTATATAATTCACTTCATATTTCTTGAGAAAATCAATACTCATTTTGGCAGTGTGACTAGAAGCCGACTCTTCAAACAACACCAACCATATCATTTGCTCTTGCAGTAAAAAGGCGTGGAACATGTTTGTTTTTTTTTTTTTTTTTTTTTTTTTTTTTTTCAGAAATGGCTTTAGAAAATTGTCTGTGTAATACGTATACTTTGCATTGACTTTCACCCGTTTATCAACAAAAATCAAAGATGTCTTGCCATAGAAACTAACACCGGCCCAAACCATAAACCAAGGTGCAAATATATATCTCGTTTTAAGAACTTCTGTCTCATTAGAACGAATGAAGCAAACACGACGCCGACCATAACTACCGCCAATACAAACTACCCGCAGCGGTTACTTCCCCTGATCAGTACAGAACCGTGACGTAACCGGTGCGAGGAGTTTGCCGCCAATATAGGACAGCCTCCTCGTCAGTGGTGACTACGTTTTTCCATTTCCCACAGTTAAGACGCAATGATCGAGCATGCCGTTTCAAAATCTTGGTACGTCTCACTAAGCCTGTGAACACGGCATGTTTTCCTGAGTTTTGCTTTTAGAATTGTGGCTATAATTCTGTTAACAGTGCCTAGAGACACTTCACATTTAGCTGCAATTTCTCTTTGAGTGGGCGGATTCACATACGACGTCAGCAGTAGCTGCATGACGACGTTTGTTAAAAGTTCCACATTTACCTGTTTGCGTACGTTATTCCGAATAACACCTTTACTATGCTGAATGCGATGCACAGTAACAGCAGAAACATTAATTATGTCCCATCTGTTTTACATGTTTCACAATGTTTCTGTAGGACATTTTTTTGCTTCAAAAGCCCTAAATTAATGTCCTCAACAAAATCATTTATTTTTGGTCTAACCATATTGAATTTTAAGTTCAAATGTGTTGAGTGTGTATACTTATTTACATGTATTAATCGCTTTGCAGCTGAAAGATGTTGTAGGTGTGATTTGATAGTGTACCATAATCAGTTGAACACCTCTCGTACATACCAGTGCCAATGGAATATTTTTAATCGCTCAGGGTCACTTAGACCACATACATAACTTTAAGCAGTGTGACCATAAGGTCATATAGTTCGCACATTTACACGGTAGAACACGGTACACCGGATATAGTAGCCTAAATGATCAGTGAACAACGATATTTTTTGCGGGATGGGATGAGCTTTTAATGATACTGACACAAACTTGTCTTTCTGGATTCCATCAGGTATCAGATAACCCAAAATTGATATGTTCAGATGAATATATTCAAATACTTCACGCGAGAGGTTAATAAAATGATAAAAATGAGCAGATAAATAAAAATATTCACTGACAAGTCTCAGTGTTTTGAAATCATTTTGAAGCTTTCACATGGAAATTGCCAAACCACAAAAATCTGAATCGACAGATTTCTTTATTATCATTTCAGGTTTTAAACTTTTAAAGTATAATGATATTTCGAAAACATTTCCAAATTAAAACTCAGTTCCAGGGTACGGGGGACCGAAATGACATCGAAAAAATGTCACGAAAGCTTTTTGTGTATTGGTGTCAGCTAGGCCAATACTTAGTCAAAATAATTCAAGTGACGTCTTGAGCAAATTCTGAGATATTTTTGTACTGGTCAGAATCTCGCTATATTGACCCAAACAAAAAATTACACAATATCTCGACTTGCGTACAATTAGTTGGACTAGGCCAATACTCAGGAGTTTTTGCATTTTACCAGCTACATCTTTGTTGACACTCGCTATGTCACTAAAATGTCATATTTTATTTAGTTTATTGTCTCATTCCAAGCATGTCATATATACAATACATCACAATATTCAATCATACTAAAATACATGTTGGACCAATCTCGATAGATTTATAAGAGACATTTAACAACATGATGATACTGGTAAAATATATTCTATAACTAAAAAAAAAAACAAATTTACTTTATAACCAAGTTACATGTGTATATAACAGACAATTTTTGCTTATTCCTTCATGAAAAATCAATATACTTCAAAAATAATGCCCAGAATATTTGTGACAATACTACAGCAATTAACTTGTTATGTGAGTGAGGCCAAATAGTCACCATGTTCATACAAAAGTGTAAGTTTAGTGCAGCATACAAGTACCCAGAATTGCTATATAATTATAATTATGCAGTAAAAGAGTAATGATGTTCCAAAATGAATGAGTATATCATGGAGTATAAGGTGTGTGACCTAATATATTCGAATAAGTACATGATTATGATGCTAAATGTGTGATCCAATAAGTACGTGATTGAACATGGTGTGTGACCCAAGGTACAAAATTGTGCATGATGTGTGACCCAATAAGTACATGACTGACCATGGTATTTGTCCCAATAAGTACAAGATTGTACATGATGCATAACCAAATAAGTTCATGGAAGAACATGGTGCGTGAAAGGACATTATTCTGCACACCTTAA
The DNA here is from genome assembly GCA_012932295.1 of Cyclina sinensis. NCBI lineage: Eukaryota > Metazoa > Mollusca > Bivalvia > Venerida > Veneridae > Cyclina > Cyclina sinensis. The sequence goes on from JAAONU010000011.1 coordinate 17,881,183, forward strand.
ATGACAGTATAATGAATAATATTAACAATAATTGGTTGGTTGAATATATTTGACTGTCTAGACACCTTAAATGACAGTATAATGAATAATATTAACAATAATTGGTTGGATGAATATATTTGACTGTCTAGGGTGATCGCCTTACAGCATGATACGTTTGTGTGCCAGTGTAGATAAAATTTGTAGGGTACAAACAAACTGCACTAGACTCAGCCTTAAAATCAACCATTTAGATCAAGCCTATACACAATATGTCTTAATATTCAATGTCAATACACTGTGGCATTGTACTGATATATCATTGCCACAGTTAAACCTTCCTTCACAACCAAAATAAAAGAAAAATATCTGTTTTACATCTTCAATTATAAAATATAAAACTAATTGCTGTTAAAAATTATGTACTATGTACACTACTATCATTACATTTGTACTACTTTAATAACAGGATTAAAACATCCTATTTACACATAAACAAATTCCTTCTTTGTAGTATCTGAAAGCAGGTTTTGGCACTAACTCTTATTACATTAGTATTACTGAATATAACTTTTAATTTCTCATCACTATTCAGGTCGATGTGTTAACAGCAACTGCAGCTTGTTCAAAAAGTACATTTCTTAAATCATTGTATAACTGACATTCTAGTATTACATGAGTTTCATCCTCTACCACATGACAAAATGGACATAGACGTTTATCTACCTGGAGATTTTCAAATCTTCCGGTTTCTATACGAATTGGTGCCACACCACATCTAAATTTGCTAAAAGCTGATCTGTGGCTCACAGGCAAAATCATTGTACAAAAAGGTTCAACACAATATTTTTCTTTAAATATACAATATGTCCGTAATTTATTCCGGCCTCTACCTGATGAGCCCGTGGGTGCATTAATTTTATCAAACCACTCTGTTTTAAACTTTGCAAGCATACGTTCTTCTACATCTTTAACAATATCATTCTTGGATATAGGCATGGATACATCCTTATATATTGACAGGTCTAACTCATTCAATTGTTTACGTACCAAAAAATACCAGTTTTTACATTTGACTGACTTACAGGAGGCCCAGAGCGCAATTCGCTTATTTATTCTTGTAGTATTGGTACATGAGAGACGGGCCCAAAAAATGACTAATGACTTCCATTGTCGTACATGTGGCGGCACCCATCCCATATCACCAGAAACAGCTGCTGTTGGTGTGTATTTCCCAACACCAAGAAAAAACCTCATTGCCCGATGTTGCACTGCTGCAATACAGAAATAATTTTTATGACCCCATATAGCAGCTCCGTAGGCAATAACCGGCCATACAACAGAGTCATATAATTTGGTAAAAACCTCATAAGGCAGACCACCAATAACTTTGCATTTGGCAATAAGTAGACCGAGGGCACGACTAGCGCTCTGAGCCACCATTTTAGCTGTTATACTAAAATCTAAATACTCGTTAATTAACAAACCCAGATATGTATATTTGTCAGAATAAGAAATAATATGTTCACCACATCTAAATTCATGTTCTGATCGTGTCATAGACTCTGTTCGAAAGTGCATGACATTACATTTATCAGGATTAATACTCATATCATTTCGACCACACCAGTCATTCAATGCATTTAACAGTACTTGTAGATCATTTTCACTATCTGCCAGAAGAACAATATCATCTGCATATAGTAAAATGCATATCTTTTCTTCTCCAATATTCACATCCACATTAAAAGACTTTAGATAAACAGCAAGGTCATTAACATATAAATTAAATAGCAGAGGTGATAAAATACATCCTTGTCTTAAACCACAATTAACATCAAACCAGTCCGTTTTATGACTATTTAGTCTAACACTTGCAGAAACTGTAGAGTACAATGATTTAATTGCAGTTAAAATTTTTCCATGTAACCCAACAGATATAAGTTTTGACCATAAAATATTCCTATTTATACAATCATACGCCTTGCGAAAATCTATAAAAGCTGTAAAAGTTGATAGCTTACATTTCTTACGTGTATCTATAATATCTACTAGCGATGAGATCTGATCTATCGTACTTCTCTTATTTCTGAAGCCATTCTGTTCATCGACAAGTACATTATTTTCCTCCACCCAATCATTTAATCTCATATTAATGATTCTACAATAAACTTTATATACAGACGATGCAAGTGATATACCTCTGTATGACAGTGGGTCTCTGCGGTCAAGGGTTGAAGACTTTGGGATGGGGTTAATAATACACTTCCCCCAAATTGACGGAACAATTCCATTATTAAAACACAAATTAAAAAATACATGAAGAAAATATATAGCAGTGTCATTTTTCAACACTTCAGCTGGAATATCATCAAATCCAGAGGCTTTACCATTCTTTGCTTGTAAAATAGCTTTCCTAACCTCTATAAGAGAAATCTGACCATTGAAAGAACAATTTTGATTACTATCTTCTGTTACAAAAACACTGTTTGCATCATTATTTGTAATATTAACATGATTAAACAATGAGCTAAAATCCCTTCTCCACTTATCTAGGACATCTTGTATACAATAAGAAGTAGAACCGTCCTCTAACAAAACTTCTTCTGGTATTTTATTTTTACCACTATAACTAACACCAATCTTACCTATTGATTGCCAAAATTTATTCTGATCAACCTCACACTCCTGTAACAAGTCATTTTGTAAACTATACCAGTAAGTGCGCTTACATTTCTGCACTTCTTTGTCAAAACACTTACGACTATTTACATAAATAGCTTTTAACAAAGTTCTATTATTCCTCACTTTACATCTTAACCAATTTCGCTCCGCTATGCACAACTTAGACCACAACTCAGTCAAATGGTTATTCCACCATGGTTTCTTAATTCTACATTTTCTAAAATTACTATTATTATTTCTTAAGGTTCTGTATGATATATTTGCATACATACTATCCTTCACAATATCACACCATTGCTTATACACACTGTCAATACTATTTTTATTTACAACATTTTGCTCCAGATTATCAATTAAAGTATTAATCTTATCTAAAACAGATTGAGTGTTCATAAAATCGTTTGGAACATTTTTCAGATCAAACTTATCATAACCGCTATTAACATAATCTCTACTACAGTTCTCACTAAGATTGACAATATTTGTATTAATTCGCCATGACAGTAATGAGTGATCTGGTAAGCAGGTAGGTGAAAAAACACCAATATCCTGCAGCAATTCTGTCACAGGTGTTACAGTAAAATCTACAAAATCATTCATACTTTCATGTAGCGAAAAACAGTAGTCTACCACCGATGAGCCCTTAACAGAGATTGATGTAAAATTGTCACTGCAATTGCTTCTACCATTTAATAAAGACATATTTGTGTTAATTAAAAAATCTATTAAAATTTCACCATAATGATTCACCGTAAAATCTATAACTTTTCTCTGTAAAACATTATCTACCCCAACAATGAAGTCATCTAAATCGCCACAGCGACTATTTAGGTCTCCACAGACATAGATTGTACCTTCTTTTTGATACTGATATATACATGCTAGCAAATGATCGTAAAAGGCATAAACATCAAAAACCCGAGAAGAATTTTCAGGAGGCAGATAACAGACACAGGGTAATAAACAATACTTGTCTTTTTTATGTATTAATTTCAGCCAAAAAATTCCTTCAAATGAATTGTCTAAAATAGTTACATCAAAATAATTTAAAACATTTTCCTTAATGAAAAAACCAACTCCTCCCGAACCATTTCTAGCATTTTTATGTAAATTCTTTCGATTAAAACCGAACCATTTATACCCTTCTAAATTAATCACTTCGTTATCCTGTAAATGTGATTCTGCAATTGCTAATATATCAAAATTTTGTTCTAAAATACAAGTTGAACGTACAACAAAATTATCAGACACTGGATTAAAATTAAAGCCACGAACATTCCAAAAACCTGCTAATAACTAATTATAATTGTTCTGTCTCTGTCCACTATGTTTGTCACGCTTTTCATTACGACCATAGCCACGACCTTGTCCACGACCACGTCTGTTGGAGTTGTAATTACCACCATATCCAGATCTTTGCCACTCGTCATTGTTATAATTATCCTCTTGAGAGGGATTGTTTCTATTATTAGAATCTCTCATGTGAGAGTCATGATTCCCACCTCTGTGTGGGTTACCTCCCCTGAGAAGAGAATTGCGAGTGTCAGAATGCCATGTTTCACGACAGATATGATAATTATCACGATGCGAGTTGTTTCCCCTGAAAAAAGAAACGCGAGTGTCAGAGTTATCACTAGTATCGGCTATAGCCCCTTCACTGAAACTACCACGGGGAACATTCTGATGACCACACCTTCCTCGAGAATCACTATCGCTATCTTCTGCTCATTCGTTCATCCTCACCACTCGAGAACCTCTTACTGCTAGACCATGTTGACGGAGAGCTCCAAGCACCGTTCGAAAGTTATCTGACATACGCCTTTCTGAATAAGACAAATCATGATTAATAAATACGTTGCTGTACTGTTTGTTATTGTTTAGTCTGTTTTTCTGCAACATAACATTCTTTTTGTCTTCGAATGATTTGAATTTCGCTATCACCACCCCCGGACGTTTCGTGTCCCTAGATTTCTTTCGCTCCGCTTTCTCAACCTCTATGTTAATCAATTTTAGACCGTCTTTAATTAACTTGTTTACTTTATGTACTGTTACTTCATTTGCTTGTTCCGGCAAGCCAGTGATTATCACATTCAGAGCAATGTCGGAACTATCGGGTACACTTGTGCCTTTAGATCTTACACACTTCTCACTTAGTTCTGCCACTTTATCATTCATTACTGTTAATTCTGCCGACACTTCAGCCTGAATATCAGATTTGATAGCCTGAATTTTGTCATCAACTACTTTTTGAATTTTGTTCATTTCACCGGTGATGCGCTTATCTAATACCTGAGCAACCTTGGTTGCGATCTTTTGCTCTAGTCCCTTCTGCAAATCACAAATTTGTTCGTTCACTGCTTCAAATTGCATATGCATATCTGCAGACAAGTTTGCCAAAATGGAAACAATATCAATTTCTATGTCTTCTGACTTACTTTTATCATTAGTTACCTGTGTTTTTTCTTTAGCATCCTTCTTATCTTTTTTCACATTTTTGCCAGTTTTCAAAGTTTTCAAAGTTTTTCCATTATCCTTAACCGTACCCGACACCTTAGGCCCATTGCGGTTCGGTCTCATAATATCTCTCCGCGTTTTCTTTGATGATACATCCGGTCCATCGCCATCTCCCTCTCCTGAAGCTGGTGAAAGCGGTCTCTTCCTGGAGCTTGAATGACAAACAGACAAACCTTTCGACTGTGAAGCGCTATCCACTATAACTGAAGAAGTATCCCCTGTAGAACACTCTCCACTGAATCTGCCGCCTGCGAAAGCGACATATCAAACAAATCATCATTCTTAATCCTGACCGTATCCGACTGGGGATCAGATCTTTTCGGAGTAACTGTCTCCATACTACCAAACTATGCACAGTTCAAAAGCCGTAGACACTTACACTATTACTTGTACTATAACATGTACTATAACTTGACAATTATTAACAAAAACGTTCATATATGAAGAAATTTCTAAGTTCTCATCTTCAAGCACGATTTTATTTGTGATTTATACAGTGTACATATGTATTCCAAATTTCAAATCAATTTTCTTTTAACTAAGCGCTCTTTTTCGTTTTTAAGTCATTATTTAACTGAGACTATGAGAATCATATGTATTATTCAATCTGAACCAGAATATTACGCAAATTATTATCGTTTCGATCAGTGTTGTTATATCAATCTCTTTCTATTTCCAGATTATGTGACGATAATCTGAATCTGCTTAAAGCAATTCGAAATTTCCAATCTTCAATTAAAAATAAGTATTTTTCAAAATTAAAAGAATGTTTAATTCGGCTACAAGAGATTAATCGTTGTGAATTGTTAACAGTTTTAATATGGTTTGATAAAAATTATCCATTATTCTTTGTTTAATAATAGAAAATGTATTTCTACTTTTGTCAAATAACAATTTGTACAAAGCTTTAGAGGCATGTTTAGCAATGCATTTTTGTGTTATATGCCAGTTTCCGTTTTGTATTTATTTTTTAATATTTTTTTAATATACTCCTAACTATTTAAATGAAGATACGATTTTAATTGTGTGTTGTATAAGTAGAAATTATAATGAGAGTGTCTAGTACTTCTAAAAAATCATGATTTTTGTTTTTGAAGTGTTAATCTTTATTCCTCATGTATTACAATATACCTAACTCAACGTCGTGTAACATAGATTGTAACGATTCTGATGAAGTTGAAAATGATACTTGATCATCTGCATACAGAATAAGAAATAATACCAAGTCCCCACTATGAAAACATTCCATGTAGGTCTGAGTATATATTGTCAATGATATCATTAACGAACATCATAAACAATTATAATTTTCCTTATGCTGTAAGCAAATGAAATTATTTACCACAAGATTTTAACAAGAGGCACCGCAAGTTGACTTTTTCCTATTTCCAAAGGCAAACACATCGAAGGAAGCATATTGTGGTGAACGGTTTTTAAAGGAAACATTATTTAGAATTATTATTATCAAATCCATCCATTAACAACAAAGTTATAATTCAGCAATATGAAATATAAAAGCAATATTCAATAATTTGACCTTGAAAGTCAAGGTCAAATAAATTCAAGGTCAAGTTCAGTTCAACTTTCTATTATCCAAAAGGTAGTATTGTCCAAGTAGTTTTAGCACAATCAGTCATTTAAAGGTCAAGGTCAAATATGAATTATTTAACATGTCGGTTTTGTTGTCAGTGTTGTTTTGCTCCAGTGTGAATCAGATCTGTCCATTAATTCAGCAATATTCAATAACTTGACCTCGAAGGTCAAGGTCATACTTGATCAATTTAATATGTCGGTTTTGTCATAAGTGTTGATTTATCTAAGTATGAATCAAATCCGTAAATAAATGACAAAGTTATGACAATAATGGCAAAATACTATAACTTGACCTTCACGGTCAATATCATTTTAAGGTCAAGGTCATACTTGAATTATTCAACTTGTTGGTTTTGTCATAAATGTTTCTTTTCGTAATAGTGGAACTAACAATGTCGGTAAGATGAGGTAGAGGTCATTTTTGATCCCAGGACTAAAATTTGAAACATCTTGATAGAGGTCTACTAGACAATGTTTCATGCCAAATATCTAAGCTCTAGCCCTTGCGATTTCAGAGAAGATTTTTTGAGGTTTTACTAAGGAAAAACTTTGACCCCCAGGGTGGGGTCAATTTTGATCCGAGGACCTTAATTTGAACAAACTTGGTAATAGCCTGCTAGACGATGTTTCGTGCCAAATATCTAAGCTCTAGCACTTGGGATTTCAGAGAAGAATATTTTTGAAGGTTTTACTATATACATAAAAGAAAAACCCATGACACCCCCAGGGCAGGACTAATGTTGATCCGAGGACCTTAATTTGATCAATCTTGGTAGAAGTCTACTAGATGATGCTTTATGCCAAATATCTAAGCTCTAGCCATTGGGGTTTTAGAGAAGAAGAAGTTTTAAGTTTTTACTATAAACATGTGAGGGATTTTCATCCCAGATGTATAATTTGAACAACTGTTACATTAAGCTCTAGGTTTTCTAATTATTTAAATAACGTGCAAAGCTGATTAAGTTCAATTTGGTCAGCATAATTTGTAAGTATTATTTTCGTCCAAGAATCAACCTAAATATGAGAAATTACCTCATACACACGCCTGAGAAGCCGACCACGTTTTCTCTGAAACCCCTACCGAGTAGCCTAATTAATCAGGCTTAAAGCGTTGAACCCATTTATTGATCTGATATTTTTTAGTTGTTCAACCTTTTAGAAGGTGAACAACTATAAAATATCAGCCTATAAAATGGGTTCACCTTCGGAGGCGAAATAGTGAGACTACCTACCGAGTCGAGTCTATGAATCCTATCCCTCAAACGATACCGCTGGACGTTAATGCCTGTTTGGCAAATTATTTGCCTAGTCATGTTCTTCCTACACAAAGGCAACTCGTTTATGACTTTTTAACATGGACATCAACGCTTTCATCAGTAAGAATAGAAAAGTCTGTCGACTTAGACCATATTTTACCATTCGATAAATGATGCGTTCGGACACAGCTACCAGCATTGAAATTTCTCTTACTTTAAACCCATTTTCCACCAGATGTTCCAGAACACACATGCGAATGTCAAATTGTGGTGCACTACATTGAGACCTGTTCTCTATGCTTGGTTTAGTGCAGCCACATTTGTTGCATTCAATTCTTAATCGCACCATGTCAGATCTGTTTGAAATATCGAGTATTTCCATTTCGAGCGCCGATAATTTTCTGACGAGGTCTTGAGTAATTTTCTGACGTTTGAACATCTCTCTGGCACCACGGAGCCCCAGTTCATAGAAAATTCCATTCATTTCTTTTCTTTGCAAAACACGTGCAAAACTGTAGGTAGCACCTATCTTTTCATGGGTTCTATATCGCAGTATTTCAAATACAAAAGGTAAGATATAGCATCGTATATTAAATATACAATTTAAGTACGAAGATTAAGTCACAAAACAAAGTGACCATTTTACTTGGTATAATGGTTAGTATGCTGCATATAGATACAATTTTACGCCCTAATGCAGCATTTTACCACAGTGTTATAATAACAAAGCAGTGTATAATGACAAATAATCATCATACAAAGAAAATCAACATCACTGCCTATAATTTAGTATGGTGAAAAAGTTAATGTGCGATGCATACTGATCATGTTTCATAATAATGTGACAAATAGCAATCGTTTAATGAAACATGTATAAATTATATATAAGGTAATCACCATTATACAACTCAAAACGAACAAACTATAATTTAACGTTCCATCGAAAACCCGGAAAATGGGATCATAAAGTAAAGAGTGGACTTAACAGAGTTTTTGAGTTTCGTAAAATAACAAATATCTAACGGAATATTTTATAAGTACACAACATGTTTTATCTTTTATCATAGTAATATTATAAAGAAACATATTCGAATGATAAGTAAGCAGGGTATGATAGTAAGTAAGGATCATGCCACGACATAATGACATTGTACAAAGTCTTCTCAGCTTCGTATAACTGCACAGTAATCAAAGTACATGCTATAATGAATAATTAACACCGTATAATAATGAAAGACCAACAAATTAAGAAATGGCCCGATGATTATAACTTGCTAAGCAAGCCTCATATAAAGACAAACCCACATCATATATTGGAAAATTAACATTAAATATTGATAAACAAGCAGCATATAACAAGGAACTAGCATCATTAATAGCAAATGGACATTATATTATCAAAAATTAGCATAACAAAATGACGCATGAGCACCCTATGATGGCAAAACTTCATCGTATAATGAAAATAGAACACCATATAACAATTTTGTACATCCATTTACGACGAATTTATAGTGTTCTGCTGATGTTAAGGCAGTTACGGCGTTCCATAATTTAGATAATGTTTCAATTATATGAATAATTTGCAAACTGGAATTTGTGTAATTTGAAGTATATTCCCAGCTGATAGAGTTCAAGTGGAACAGGCCAGTTTAGAAAATAAACATTCGTTTAACATTTTCACAAAAAAATGCAAATTTTATTACACTCAAAGCATCTGAATATTTACAAGGCAGTCTGAAGGGCAGCTAAATCCCCTTCCGCAGCAGACATGTGTACTTCTTGACCTTTAACCAACCATGACCTTGATGTTGTGCCATGCATATTATAAGCACATAGTCTCATGATAGTAATTATTTGTGCCAAGTTATTTAAAATCTTCCATAAATTCAAAAAGTTATGGAGAACATTTAACCTTGACCTTAGGGGTAGCAACCTGGATGTTGGGTTCTGCAGATCGTGTCATAGTGGTGAACATTTGTGCAAAGTAATTAAAAAACTTTTCGTAAGCCAAGTTAGTAAGTTATAGAGCAGACGTGAAATGTGGATATTTGACCTTTAACTGTGACCTTGACCTTGTGGGTAGCAACCCAATTATTGCGCTCTGCACATCGTCTCATAATTGTGATCACTTGTGCCAAGTTATTTTAAAAAATTTTCAGCGGTTTAAAAGTTATGGAGCGGACACGTAATGTAGACTTTTAACACTTGACCTTTAAGAGTGACCTTCACCTTGGGGATAGCAACCCAATTATTGTGCTCTGCACATTGCCTCATAATGGTGATCACTTGTGCCAAGTTATTTAATTTTTTTCAGCGGTTTAAAAGTTATGAAGCGGACACGAAATGTAGACTTTTTAACACTTGACCTTTCAGTGTGACCTTGATCTTGGGGGCAGCAACCCAATAATTGCGCTCTGCACATTGTCTCATAATGGTGATCACTTGTGCCAAGTTATTTCAAAATTTTTTCAGCATTTTAAAAGTTATGGAGCCGGACACGAAAGTACGAAAGTGTTACGGACGGACAGACGGACGGACTGACAGACAGAGGCCATTCATATAATCCCCTCCCAGCTTTGCGGAAGGGGGTTAAAAAGCTGTATTAATTCCACCGAAGAGAATAATATTCCACACATAACTTTGCTTCACCTTATTTTCTATGATTAAAACTTTTTATATTTTAACCGTCTAGATCAACACTTTTCACTACATCAATAGCACGAACAACCTAATCTCGAAATCTACTTTGCGTTTTTATTTCTCTTCCTGATCTTGTTGTTTTGTCCAAAGGCGGTTGTGCTGATTTATCTGGCAAAGGTTGTTCGGATGTTGTTGTAGGTTTTATGTTATTTTCTGATCTTGGAGGAAATTAAGTGATATGTCAGGTTCCGTATTAATTTAATTCCAGTAGGTTTCAAATGCTTCCTGTTTCGTCTGTAAGCTTGCCAGCTTCATTCTCAACAATATACGAACGTAGTATCTCTTGTTTTGCTTTAACCGTTCCTGGTAACCATTTTTCATTAAGTCTAAACATGACATGTTCACCCGTATAAAGAAGTTTCAAAGCTCTTTGTTTGCATGTTTGTCATAAAATAACTTTTGCTTTTTCTGGCGTTTTAATAACTTTTCTTATACTTCTTTCGCATTGTCAGGCTTCAACAGTTCAGTTTTTATCGGGAAATTTGTCTTAAGTCTCCTGTTCAGAAATAATTGAGCTGGGGACAATTCAATTCATTCCAACTCCGTATTTCTGTGATCTAGAACTGCTAGATTCCGATCAAGGTAATTTTTGTTTACAAGTCGTTTAATGGTTTGTACTCAACGTTCAACCTGTCCATTCGAACTTGGGAAGTTCGGACTAAATGTTGTATGCTTAAATCCGTAACTATTCGCGAACGTTCGAAATTCTTTACTAGTAAAATTTCTTTCATTGTCACTCACTACTTCATAAGGTATTCCATATCTCGAAATATGAGATTTCAAGTATCCAATTATACATTGACTTGTAGTGTTTTCTAATCTCGATATTTCTGGCCTTTTTGAATAGTAACATACAGATGTAAGATAGGAATGACCTTTCCTTTCAAATATATCTTTTCCAATTTTACTCCATGGTCTGTTTGAAATTTCATGCGGAATGAGTGGTTCTTTTGGATTCGCTGTTTGTTTTTCAGCGCATATGTCACAAGAGCTAATTTTGTCACCGATTTCCACACCCATAGAAGGTCAGAATAAAGCATCCCTTGCTTAAGCTTTAGACGTAAAAATACCCATGTGCGTTTCATGGATTCTGTAAATCATCTTCTTACGCAACTGCCTAGGAATTATCAGTTTAGTTCCTTTGAACAGTAAGTTTCCAACTTGAGCAATTTCATCTCGGTAATTCCAATATGGTCCAATTTGAAAGTCAACTTCAAATCTTTTCTCAGGCCGTCCATTTTTCAAAGCTTCTTTCAAAAGCTTCATTTCTCTATCAGTTTTCACATAGGAATCAATCTCCACCCTGTCACTATCAGACACAGATAATCACATAACATTATGTCATAGTCCTCCATGTCACACAGATCACTATCATCAAGATAAGCTCTCGATAATATATCTGCGAGGTATAGGTACTTCCCTGGGGTATATATGACTTCCAGATTGTATCTAGTCAATTCAAATCTCATTTTCTGTAGTCTTGCAGGAATTTCGTGAATTGGTTTCCGAAAAATACTCTGTAACAGCTTGTGGTCATTTTAAGGCACGAATTTGTCTTGTCCATATCAGTAATGATGGAATTTCTTACAACAAAATATTATAAATAGGCATTCTTTCTCCAGCTGACTAAATTTTTTTGACTTTTTTAAGGGCACAGCTGGGAAATGCAAATGGCTTTCCTCTTTGCATTATGGTACAGCCAAGACCCTTGGACGAACTGTCACATTGTACCGTAACATCAACTTTCACATCATAGTATGCCAACACTGGTGTGTTTGTAACCATGCGTTTCAATTCATTCAAACACTTGTCTTCTGTTTGACTCCAATAGAATATAACATCTTTCTTCAATATTCTGCGTACTGGTTTAGTTTTTTCCAGATAGTTTCGGTAGAAATTTGCTTGAATACTGAATGAATCCAAGCAATGCTTTCACATGTTGTTTGTTTTGTGTGTGTGTGTGGGGGGGGGGGGGGGGTTTCATGTCCATAACAGCTCGAACTTTCTCCTGATCTGGCTTTAATCCTTCACTTGTTAACGTATGTCCAACATAGGATACTGAACTTTTTTCTAATCTGACATTTTTCTTTGCTTAATTTCAAATTACTATCGTTCAGTCTTGACAACACCTCATTCAATCTGCAATCATGTTCTTCTGTTGTTGTTTCTGTCACCAAAATATCATCCATAATCACTTCAACACCCGGTAATCCATCCAATATTTCAGAAATGACACTGAAAAACCTCGCTGGCTGATATAATTCCAAAAGGCATTCGTAAAAATCTTATTTTTTCGAACCATGAATTGAACGTACAGAGTTTCGAACTTTCGTCATCCAGCTCTACTTGCCAGAAAGACGAAGTACACTTAAGTTTTGAGAATACTTTAGCATTCGGAATCTTAGTGACAACATCTTCAATAGTTTTCAATGGATAGTGTGGTCTTTTTATCACTTTATTCAGATCAGACAGATCCAAACATATTCTCGGTTATCCATTTGGATTGACTACAGTTACCATATTGTTCACCCAGTCGGTCGGCTCATCTTCTTTCACAATGATTTTCTCCTCCACCATCCTATCCAGTTCTTTTTTTACTCTTGTACGAAGCTTGATAGGGGAACATTTCGCGGCGGATTCACAACTGGTTTTGCATCCTTTTCTATTTCAATATTGTGTTACCTGGGCAAACATCCAATCCATTTGAAAAGATTCGGAAATTTCTTTTCAACAAAATCACCATAGTTTACAATAATATCCCGTTCAACTTTCTGCACTGAATGACTATAAACTCTCTTGATAAATCCTAGAGCTATACATGAGTCAACACCAAGGACTGTCAGTGCCTTTTCGTATATGATATGAAACTTTAGGTCATGTGTATTTTCATTTATATGATACGGTAATGACGTCGTACCAATGGGTTTGATCGCATGTCCGCTGTAAGACCGTAACTTGATCTTTGTTGGTTTAAGTTCCGGCTTACATCCTGTTTGTACTTATAACATTACATTTTGCTCCAGTGTCCAAATGCATTGAAATTTGCTTCGAATAAACTTTGACATCTATAGTCATATCTGTGTTTACACAACTGCCACATTTTTCATCCGTCTGTATACCCATATGACAATCTTCGTCAAAGTCCTTATCACTCTCAGACACGGAGTTGTCTTCCAATTGATGGACTTTTCCACATCTTTTCTTGTTTAACCGGTACAATTTTTTTCAAAATGTCCTACATTTTTTACATTTTCTGCAGGTTTTTCCATCCACAAAGCACGTTCTTGTTGTATGTTGGAATCCACAATATTTACATATTGAAAATATTTTGGCTGTTGTCTAGAATATATTGGCTTTTCTGATTTGTTCTTAGGTTGCTTAAATTGTTTCTTTTTAAATCCATGTCGTGATTTTTCTTCCGGTTCCATTTCTTTACCTTGAGTTTGTGTTAGTTCATGTGTTCTCGCAATACTTAAGTATTCTTCTAATTTCAACTGTGGGCCTTTTTTGATCAAAATTTCTCGAATTTTGTGTGACTTTACGCCAAACACAATGTGATCTCTGATTGTTTCTTTCTGTCTGTCCTCTGAATAAGCACAGTCACGTGTCAGTAGCTTTAAATCAGTTACAAATTGTTCAAAAGTTTCGCCCTGTTTCTGTACTGTTGATTGTAACAAATATCTAGAATATAACACATTTGATTTAGGCTCACAGTATTCCTCGAGTTTGTCAAAATGCACTTTCAGTTTCTTTTTATCATCATTATTTAATTTCCATGTTGCGTCTATATCACGGCCCTTTTCACCGACCCTCAACATTATATCTAAATAGTTCACTTTTTCTTCTTCATTTTTCTTATTGAATTTTGAACTTTTTGAACTTTTTAAATTCAGTCTTCAAGTCTCGTGAGTCCCAGTTCATAGTAGGAGTTTTAACTTTACAATCATCCATCTTTTCACAAAGAAAGATTATTTAGTATTTTAAAAAATCTCTCTGATTGACACCATGTCACATTCCTACTAAAATCATAACCAACTAATATTTCTAGTTCTAAGCTTTAATGCATGTAGACCATAACTGACCAACATTCGGCTATATCAGAGTAGAGGTATATACCAACTTATAAGAATATATCACAATGATAATGCAAAAACTATAAGTCCCTTAGTAGCTTTCTTATAACATTATATCATTAATTTATTAAATGCAAGTTGCTGATGAAAGAGGCATACACTAAATATTCCTTTTTTTTCAAAATCATGTAAATATGAATGATATTGAATGAATTATTTAATAATATCAAGGTGTCAGTCGAAAATTCTATTCATACTATGTAAAAGGAGTTCCTCCGCTTTGATCTGATAGTAAAATAATTGATGTATTATAAATCATTACTGATTCTGTAAAAAGGGAAAATATAAGTTATTAGCTCTGATGTTCATGGTTATGAATAATGTTTCTTTCTAAAGAAAAATGGATGTTGATGTTACTGCTGTTTAACTAATGGTTGTTTTAGTACAGTCTAACCTATATGATGTAGTAGCGTATAACCTTATGAGTACGAACCGAGCGCCACAGCGAGGGTGGGTAAATGCGTAGTTTGCCATTTTATTACAAATCAACAGCAAAATTTGCCAATTGCCAAAAAAGTCTACCTAATCACTGCATGATGAGTGTGTGTATATGACTCTAATGAAGGTCAGGGTTATTGTTATAATTTTGTTATATCCTTCAAAGACTTCCTTTCTTGCATAATGGAGGAAAGTAAAGTTGGACAATTTTAGAATTAAACATACTATGTATTTTAGAAAATGGCGACTTTTAATGGATTTTCAAATGGTGTGGAGAATGGGGTTGCTAATGGTGCAGGTCTGAAGAGGGGCCAGTCTGACACAGATGGGGCTTTCCATCACAGTGTGGCTAAGATTAAGAAAGTGTTTAACAGTGCAGCAGCTAATAGGTCTGTAACAGAGAATGGGGGATCAATTCCTGGAAAGACAGATCTTCCATTCCTGAGGGACCTGGCAGACATAGTGATAAAAGAAGGACTGATCGGGGCTATGGACAGAGATACGTGAGTATCTGTAGTGAAATGTACAGTTAAATGTACAGTTCATCCACTGGTTGTCAGACGGGCTTATAAACTGATGGATGAACTGTCTGTGTTACTTTAGTTTATGTTCATGTTTGTCTCAAGCTGTAGTAACTTTTGGTGTGGCTTTATATATAATCCATCTTTTATTATCTGCAAAATTTAGTCTGTTTATTATTCAGATATAGAAGCATGATGTTGTATCAGTGGCAAACAGTCTGGTTTGATTTAGTAATTTTAGTTACCAAATATTGGGGGAACCCGGCTGATTCGGACCTTGGCTGATTCAACCCAGGCTGATAAGGACCCTCCTTGGCTGATTCGGACCACTTTCTTGGCCGATTCCGGACCACTTTCTTGGCTGATTCGGACAATGATACTACAAATTATTCCTCATCTGTAACATTTCTTTAAATGAGAAACTTCCTATTTTTTATACTAAATGAGTAACTTCCTATTTTTTATACTAAACTGGCTTAATTTGATTGTATTAGGGTCATGAGTTCCGCTGAAAATTTGGTCATATTTATTGCGTTCATTTTGTTAAATTGACAATAATAATAGTAATAATAATAATAATATTTACATGAAGGACGATATGGAAAATTTAAAAAATGGAAGTCATCAAAATTAAAGAAAATTTGTAATGAATGTGCGAAAAACTAAGTAGTTATATGCACTTTAATCAACACAATATAAAGTAACTGTAAATGCCCAACTTTGATCCGGCCTGCCGTTAAATCACAGTAATAGTTTGATAAATAAAATAGTAAAATCATTTGGTTTTGAAATTATTTGATATTTGGTATTATTACATTTAGTTCATCTACGTTTTTAGAATTGTGAGACTACATAGAAGATTCTTCATATTTGTGATGAACATACTGTTTTTAAAAAAAAATAAAAGTGAACAAAAAGTCAAAGACAATTCTCTATCTTTCAGATTTTCAGCGTAACCCGTATATATTATATATACGGGTTATACAATCAAATCAAGTCAGAAAAGTATCAAAAATAGGTAGTTACTCACTTAAAAAAAATGTTAAAGATGAGGGATATTTTTCAGTTACATGGTCCGAATCAGCCAAGAAAGTGGTCCGAATCGGCCAAGAAAGTGGTCGGAATCAGCCAAGGAGGGTCCGAATCAGCCTTGGTCCAAATCAGCCAAGGTCCGAATCAGCCGGTATTCGTATTGGGTGATGGGCTGTTTTGTCTTAGTAAAATGGCTAAAAGGCCAGTAATTCTTTAGACATAAAGTTGTGTAATGCTTCTTTTACTTTATTTTCATGCATACATAATTCTTTAAATATCATCTTAACAGATTACTTTTAATTAAAAAAGCATACATTTTCTGCAAATCTTTAACAACTTTATCTATTTCCTGAACATAAATATTCCATTTTCTAGTATGTACAATTCTGATGCCGCAGATTGTGTTGGTTTTTTTTTTTTTAAATAGAATGCCAAACAACAAAACTACATCTTTTTATGCCTCTGAAGGAGGCATAAAGTTTTTAAAATGTCCGTCCGCCTGTCTGCTTTTTGTCTGGTCCATAACTTTGTCAGTCATGGATTGGTTTTAAAATAATTTTGCATAAATATGTGGCACTTTTAGACGATGTGTCACATGCAAGACCCAGGTTTGTAGGTGAAAGGTCAAGGTCACACTTGGACTTGAAAAGAAATTTTCATAAATTTTCATTTCCCGTCAGCAATTCTGTCATTCTTGGATGTATTTCAAAATGACTTGGCATAAATGTGTTGCACATGATGATGATGTGTCGCGCACAAGAATATGTCCATTCACAACTACAGGTCTTGTTTCTTATAAATCTGTTTTCCTATGCACTCGTTTAACTATAACTTTAACTTGCTTTTCTGTTTACTTTTTTTATTATCTCACCTGAGTGTGAGCTATTGGGATCATTTGTTGTCCGGCCTCTGTCGGCATACGTCTTCAACAATTTGACGTGAACAACCTCTCCCCCTAAACTTCTAAGCCAACTTTGACGAAACATGCCTGGGATATTCCTTGCATGAAGCTCTATCAAATTGTTCAAAGAATTGAATTCCATCAAGAACTTTGGTTGCTATGGCAACAGAATGGGAAAACTTTGAAAATCTTCTTGTCTGAAACGACAAGGCCCTGAGCCTTAAGATTTAAATATGTAGCATTGTCCAGTGGACCTCAGTCAAATTTATTCAAATAATTCCTCTGGGGTCAAATTTAGCCCCACCCAGGGGGGGGGTCAATTGATTTTACATAGGCTTATAAAGGAAAAACTTCGAAAATCTTTTTGTCTGAAATGACAAGGCCCTGAGCCTAAAGATTTAGTATGTACAAATGTAGCATTGTTCAGTGGACCTCTACCAAGCTTGTTCAGATTATGACCCTGGGGTCAAGTTTTGTCCCACCCTGTGGGTCATTTGTTTTTACATAGGCTTGTATAGGGAGAATCTTTAAAAAACTTCTTGTCTGAAACCACAAAGCCTAGAACTTAGATATTTTTAATGGAACATAAGCTAGAGGTCATCTACCAAGTTTGTTCAAATTATGCCCCTTGAATGAAAATTGACCTTGGGGGTCACTTGTTTTCATATAGATTTATATAGGGAGAATCTTTAAAAAGCTTCTGATGTTTGCTCAACAGCAGACCCAAAGGCAAAGTACTATGTATTCAGGTGAGCAATCTAGGGCCATCATGGCCCTCTTGTTTCAGTTTGGCATTTTAATTTTAATTTCTCACTTTATGATTCTATTTCAGCTTTAAAAGTGTATCAAATTAGTGTTTATAAAATAGGACTGTTGTCAGTGTTGATAGATATTTTTTGTTCTGGATGAAAGTGGCATTGTGCTGGAGGTCTAAGATTAAAATCAAGGAAACAGTATTTTTTCAAACATGCCCATTTCCCCTTTGATAGTTTAAAGCACAGAATGAAATAAAACAATGCATCTTTCCTTAAGAATACCTTGTTATTGAAGTATTTGACTATTTGAAATGTCTAATCATTGAATGTAGCATTATCTACCTTACAGCCTCATTTCCAAAGGATGGCAGCTTCCTGTCACATGATGTGATTTGAATGGCAAAGGTCATGATGCTTTGCATCATGGGATATATATATTCACTTATGATTAACAGATCACAGCAACAGGTGGGCATTATAACTTGTTCGTTTTCTTCTTGCTGGAGACTTACCTGTGGTTACTATGGCAACCATGACCTGGTAATAAAGGAATTAGTAAGTAATGTTTTGGCACTGTTGTTTTAAAGTATATTTGTTTGAGATACCCATATGTTCCAGTGCAAGCAGTCAAACTTGATGATAGGTCAAATGTCAAGGTCACAGTGTTAAAACCATAAAATGCTGGCATATTTCTTTGTTTGAGAGGGTGTTTCCATCATATCTCAGAGGTGTTTAACATGTTTTGTTGCAGGCGTGTATGTGATTTTCACCAGCCTGAGAAACTGAAGACTATGTTGAAAGAACTAAAGATTTCTGAAGAGCCTGCAAGTGAAGAAAGGTTACTGGACATGGTCAAAGTTGTTATAAAGTACAGTGTCAAAACTTGTAAGCTATTTATCATATTCAAGTCTTTGACTGTGCTGTTTTCTTATATATATTGTGTGTGTAACTGTTTGTCATAAAAAGAACTTTCCAGAAATAAAAGAGTCATTCATTCTTATTTGGCAGCTTACAGACTTCGAAAATTGACATTTTTCTTGTAAACAAAAATAAACTGCTCATTTCCTAAACCTTCTCTTCCAATTCACAGCAAATCCAAGATTTTTCAACCAGTTGTATGGCGGTATGGACCAGTACACACTTGGAGGTGCTTGGGTAACAGAGGCTCTAAACTCAAGTCAATATACATATGAAGTTGCCCCAGTATTTACTTTGATGGAGTTAGAAATTTATGACAAAATGCTGCATCTCATTGGCTTTGATGGCGGAGAAGCAATTTTTGTACCAGGTAAAAATATTTTTTTGTGAAATATTTGTTATTGGTACATATAAGGATGATCGCTACAGATTTTAGATTTTATTATTTTGGCTCCAAAATGAAGTTTAAACTTATTTTTGTATAATTTGCATTGGAAATACTTAAACATATCAATCTGACTGAAGTTCACGATCTCCCTAAGGTTAGATCTGAAGACGACGCAGTTTTAGCTCACCTGAGCACAAAGTGTTCACGGTGAGCTTTTCTGATCAGTCTTTGTCTGTCGTCCGTCCGTCGTCAACTTTTCATTCGAATGACATTTCCTCTGAAACCAATGGGCCAAATTAAATGAAATTTGCCTGGGATGTTCCTTGCATAAAGCTCTACCAAGATTATTCATATGGTTCTGGTCCATTGCATTTCTGGTTCACTGGAGCTAAAATTAGATTTTTAAAGTTGGATCTTTAAAATCTTCTCCAAAACCTCAAGACCTGGAGCTTAGATATTTGGTATGAAGCATCATCTAGTGGACCTCTACCAAGTTTGTTCAAATTATGACTGTTGGGTCAAAACTGACCCCACCCAAGGGGTCAGTTGATTTTACATAGATTTATATAGGGAAAACTTAAAAATCTTTTTTTCAGAAACCACAAGGCCTAGAGTTTAGATATTTGGTTTGCAGCATTGTCCAGTGGACCTTTACCAAGTTTGTTCAAATCATGGCTCCTGAGTCAAAAATGGCCCAGCCCCGGAGGTCACATGTTTTACATAGAGTTATTAGCTCACCTGTCATGTAGTGACAGAGTTAGCTTTTTTGATCACCTTTTGTCCGTCGTCCGTCCGTTAACAATTAGTTTGTTAACACTCTAGTGGTCACAGTTTTGCCTCAATTGTCGTGAAACTTGGTCAGGATGTTTGTCTCATTAATATCTCGGACGAGTTTGAACATTAGCAACCACAGCCATTTTTTCATTTTTAGATAAATGCATTTTAAATAACATTTTCTGCAAGTCCTGAATTTTTCAAGCACAAAACTGTTTATTTTTTTAAATTATCTTGAAAAATAAAAAAGTTATGCAGGATTGAAGTTCGTGAAAATGGCCATTTTTCTGGAAATTCTAAGTGCTGTTTTATATAAGAAATAGATGCGAACTCATGGACCCGCGCGAAAGTCACTTTTCACTTAATCTTTCATAACTTTTTTATTTTTTCACAGAATTATATGAAACTTTGCAGTCTGTTAGCATTTTTCCTGTAGAATCTATTTCTGCAATCAGTTTTAAGGCAGGATTAATAGTTATTGATATATAATATAAAAACTCCACCAAAAATATGTTTTTTTTATATTTTATTTTTCATCTGCGACAAGAGTTTTAATTATGTTAAAAATAACCTGTCTGGACACAGAATAAAAATTATAAGCCACATTAATTCATTCTTAAATCATTACAAAGCATTAAAAATAAAAAAAAGCAAATATGTAAATAATAAAATATATCTGATTTTAAAACTTGATATGAAAATGTTGAAGATAAATGTTCTGCTTATGTCACAGTAACTGAAGTGTTTCATGTTTTATTGTTCATAGCTAAAAATACATCGAATAAAATTTGCTGTACACATCTGTTATATCTGAGTGTTCTTTCACATACCACTGTCTACCAGAGCTCATACAGTCTGGCACAATATTTTTGCACAATATGAAATGTTTTTTGACTAATTGTCTGTCATCACGAGCTGGCCACTGGAAGATGCCATCTTTTTTGCAAGGTGCCATGAACTTAACAAAAACAGTATCTGTGTCAACAAGTTTCTCAACGATCCCAGGATACCAGTTGTCCTGGTAGGCAACTGCCACATAGTCATTTTCGTTCACTGCTTCAATTTCTTTGATGGTATGTGAGTCATTTTCATTCACTGTATCAATTTCTTTGATATCATCACATCTGTTTTTTTTACTTGGATTTTCACTGTCATTAATTTTTCTTTTCCTCCCCTTGTTTGCTTTTTCTTGCATCATATTTTCGTGGATTTCAAGTAGAACACTTTTTTCATGCTCACGATGTTTCCTTCTTAGCTCTTTCCCACCTTTCCTAGCTGATTTAAGTAGTTCTGACTTCATGTCACTGTCCATTTTACTAATCCAGTCACTTATCTGCGTACGATTTCTCTTGAGCATCTGGACCGATGAATGATGGTGATTTGATGCATGTGGCCGTCTCCTCTGACTAGAGTCCAAGTCTCCAAAATGATGCTCACATGAGAGGTTGGTTACAGGTGCAAAGGCTGCTGTTTTAGACATCTCTACAGGCACGTCTTCAAACTTACCACCTGGGAGAAAATCGTCAAGCTGCTTTTTGATACATTTTAGCATTGCACGTGCAATTATTGGTATTACAGCCAATAACTTGTCTTTTGTCTCTCTGTTCAACTCAAACAGTTTGTCTACCAGCCTATCATGATACGGAACTCGGCTAATGTTAAGAAGATCAGTTGAAGCCCAGTGTTCATTTTTTACTAATAAATGCATTGGAGTTTCTTCACAGGTGGTCAGGAACTTCACAATTTCTTTTATGTGTGAAGAGAGTTCAAAGTAGCTGACTGTCCCACATGTGATCATGTTCCAGTATGGCCCTGTTAGCTTAAGGTAGTACAAGCCTAAACACTGCAGAAGAGAACACACTTCCATTGACTCTAGGTCTGATTTGACAGCTTTCAATTTCATGTTTGGCTTTGACACAGTTTCCAATACTTTAATGAAGTCTGTCCTATGTATGTACACTTCAGCCGCAGTTTGAAACAGAGCATTAAAGCAGTTGTCTCGGTAATTTCCTATGAGGGATTTAACACCATGCTCTGCACAGTATGCATCCCATCGATCACGTAAACCCAGGTGATCACCTGCTGGTCCAAATGTTTCAGATGTAGTTCGCACAACACAACTGACAACACTCTCTTTCTTACTCCATGAGCTGAAGTAGGACAGGGAATTCCTTCCAATTGGTCCATTTTCATTTTCAAGCTTTTGCTCATGCTCTTTTAGGTTTGGTATAACATAGTTGTGAAGCCCCAACAACACATGTGCCATGCAATGGAAATGATGCACATCATTACTATTTCCTTCATAGTCTCTCAACATTTCATCCCTCCATTCATCCAACAATTGATCGGCTCGTTTTTCATTTGCAGCCCTATCGCTCATTGTAAAGGCCAATTTATGAAGAGTCTCTGTCAGATACTCAGGGTTATCTTTTATTATTGATAGCTCATTAAGGTGTTCTTCTGTGACTCTCTGTATAGTGTCTGCATTTTCTTTTGCAACACAGGTAAACCCTAAACTTATATTGTCACCAGAGTCAAGTGTAATCGCAGTGTCAACAATTTTTTGTTTGCGACGTGTAGTGCCATCACGACTTAGTCCCCAGTTACTCGAATTTTCTATCTTATTTGCTATGTATGCTTTAGCTATAAAGTGTCCTTCATCCACAATTGTTTGAGATGTTGTTGCATTTGGTAATTCTTCTTTTGTAAGCTGTTTGCCAAAAATGTGTTTGGCTACTACCTGTATTATAGGTGACATTTTTTCTACCGCACACTCTAGTCCAGCAAGTTCCATGATACATAGCCTTGTATTCTCTGTATATCCATGTTCATTTTTAGTAACAATATGTTCACTTTTTAATAAACTGATCTCTTCTTCTAGCTCGGTTATAAGTGTTACTTTTTCTGTCAATTCAAGTTTCAGTTTCTTTACAGTGTTTATTTCACTTTCAAACATACTGATGCAGTCACAGTTCTGAACTTCTTGTGCACGTAACCGACTAATTTCACTTTTCAAGTAACTGTTTTTTTTCTGTACTGATAATTTCTTTTCTTTTTCTGTTTCATAAAAGTCTTTCATGGTTTCAAATTTTTCTTTCAAGGAATTGATTTCTTTCTGTAGCTCAGAAATGGTTGAACTGTGCTTCTGTTGTGATTTTACAATTTTCTGTTGCTTTAACAACTGTCTATGTGTCTCTCGCAGAGCATGTAAATTTTTCCGGGAATTTGCATCACGTTTGTTAACGTTTTTAACTGAATAATGGCCAACAGTTTTGTTTAAGTTTTCCAATGTACACTTTTTTTCTGACACTTTGTTAGAAAGTTCCGCAAGTCGGCGTTCTTGTACTCGCACTTTGTATTTAAGCAAATTTAACTCTCCTATGTCTGTGTCATGTTCTGTCTGTACTTCACGGGTACAGAAGACAGGGATTTGCACATTTGGTATATCAGTTTCTTGCTCACACTTACTGTTTTCTTGTACATCCTTCAAAGTTTGTTCATTTTCAGTGTTTTGACTTTTGTCTGTTCTTTGTATTGGCGCCGAGAATTGTCTTACCAGTAGTTCATTTAAATTTTTCACACCTTTCACCTTCTTTTTAGAGATAAGCTTCTTTTTTTGTTCTTTCACAGTATTGATCTTACTTGTTACTGAGGACAAGTTAACAACTGACAAAAAATTTGGGTCAATTTTTGCAAGAATTCCAAGATATCTCTGAATAGTCCAATTCTTGGTGTCTGCATATTTCTTAAGCTCCAATGCCAGACCATTGGTGACAACACCCAATTCTGGCAGTTTTCCATTCTCTGGCTCCTCTAACAAAGTTGTTGATATGCCGGCCGACTGGCAAAATGGACCCAAGAATGTCATGACTTCACGTCCATTCTGAAAAAAGAAACAAAAAGAAACAACAATTGTGTAAAATCAACTGTATTTGATAAATTTATTTCAATAGCAATAAAAGAAATTGAAATGTTTACCAGTAGTCCCAATTTTTGCCAACAGGTCCAGAGACAATGATGTATCTGCGAAAGGTTTGACAGACTTGATTCTTAAAACATTACACAGAATATATCCTACAAAATGAATACAAGCAGGCTTACTTGTTAAATATTGGCAAAAATAGCGCTCATTTTTAGAAAATGCATCAAACAATTCGTTCTAAGAAAATACGTTGACGAATATGATTGGTTGCAAATGAAAATATTACTAATGATTTTTTAAAATGCACAACATAACGATGGCAAGGAATCGACTTAATTGTTAAAAGATTTAAAAAAATGTTTATCGCTTGAGAAATACGGCAAAAAATACGCTTACATTTGATAAATACCAAACCGAAAGTACCATTTCCTAGACTTCCGAGCGGCCGATGACCTCGATATTTTACATCAAAATAACAATATATTTAACTGAACAAACATAATCAAATAAATATAGATTGACAAAAATATATACTTACCAATTTCAGAACATGGGTTATCAGGGTTGGAAAACTAGGTCACAGAGCCCAAATATAGAAAAACTTTGTTAACACTCTAGAGGCTTCATTTTCAGTCCAAATATCCTGGAAATTTGTCAGACAGGTTGTTTTGATGATTTCTAGCTCAAGTACTAATATGGGTAATCTGGGGTCAAAAACTAGGTCACAGAGCCCAAATATGGAAAATCCTTGTTAACACTCTAGAGTTAAGATTTTAATTCCAAATAACCTGAAAATTTGTCAGAAAGGTTGTTTTGGTGATTTCTAGCTAAAGTTTGGATATGATTCATCTGGAATCAAAACTAGGTCACAGAGCCCAAATATCGAAAAACTTTGTAAACACTTTAGAGGCTACATTTTCAGTCCAAATGTCCTGGAAATTTGTCAGAAAGGTTGTTTTGGTGATTTCTAGCTAAAGTTTGGATATGGATCATTTGGGATCAAAAACTAGGTAACAGAGCCCAAATATCAAAAACCTTGTTAACACTCTAGAGGCTACATTTTCAGTCCAAATAACCTGGAAATTTGTCAGAAAGATTGTTTCAATAATTTCTAGGTCAAGTTCGAATATGGGTCATCTGGGGTCAATTAACCAGGTCCATAGCAACTTTGTTAAAAGCGGTCATACTCAGGTGAGCGATACAGAGCCATCATGGCCCTCTTGTTTAGCTCACCTGAGCTTTGGCTCATGGTGAGCTATTGTGATCACAATTTGTCCATCGTCCGTCAGCAGTTTCATTCAAACGACATCTCCTCTGAAACCTTTGGGCCAAAATTGATGAAACTTGCCTGGGATGTTCCTTGCATGAAGCTCTACCAAAGTTGTTCATAGAATTCAATTCCATTAAGAACTAAGGTTGCTATGGCAACTTAAAGGAAAAACTTTGAAAATCTTCTTGTCTGAAACCACAAGGCCCTGAGCCTTAAGATTTGGTATGTAGCATTGTCTAGTGGACCTCTATCAAATTTGTTCCAATTATGCCCCTGGGGTCAAATTTGGCCCCTACCTGGGGGTCAATGGATTTTACATAGGCTTATAAAGTGAAACATTAAAAATCTTCTTGTCTGAAACCACAAGGCCCTGAGCCTTAAGATTTGGTATGTAGCATTGTCTTGTGAACCTCTAACAAGTTTGTTCAAATTATGCCCCTGGGATCAAATTTGGCACCGCCCCAGGGGTCAACTTATTTAACATAGTGAAACTTTAAAAATCTTCTTGTCTGAAACCACAAGGCCCTGAGCCTTTAGATTTGGTATGTAGCATTGTCGTGTGGACCTCTACCAAGTTTGTTCAAATCATGCCCCTGGTGTCAAATTTGGCCCCTACCCGGGGGTCAATGGATTTTACATAGGCTTATATAGAAAAACATTAAAAATCTTCTTGTCTGAAACCACAAGGCCCCGAGATCTAAGATCTGGTGTGTAGCATTGTCTTGTGGACCTCTACCAAGTTTGTTCAAATTATGCCCCTGGGGTCAAATTTGGTCCCACCCCGGAGGTCAACTTATTTTACATAGGGAAAACTTTGAAAATCTTCTTGTCTGAAACCACAAGGACCTGAGCCTTAAGATATGGTATGTAGCATTGTCTTGAGACCTCTACCAACTTTGTTCAAATTATACACCTGGGGTCAAATTTGGCCCTGCCCCGAGGGTCAATGGATTTTACATACAGTACACGCAGTACACATACAGGACTTTGACGTTGTTAACATTGTGGCGTGGGCCGGTATTGTCTCCGGGTGGCCAGTCGCGGTGGACTGAACACCCGAAATTTTGGGTGTCCGCTAAAATGACCACCGTGACAACCGCCGAGGGGTATGAACACCGCGTGTCGCAGTGATGGAATGCCGCGCGTCCCTGCGATGTTTTGACTTCGAGATAACTGCATTTAAACATACTGTGCGTATAGTATTTGTACGTGGTTTTCATTTTACTCATAATTATTTTACTTACATCTATTTTGTGACCAACTTCAGTTGGTCAAATTAAAACCAAATTTCAAATACATTTCCGGTGTATGTTTATAGAGTACTTTCATTTTTGGAATTGAAAAACGCTTGTTAATATATAGCCAAATCGATCAATAATTTTGCCAAGCGCCTAGACGATACAGAAGTTGAAAGCAGTTAAACACGTGTTGATTCATTTTCTGAAAATAGGATCAACTTTTTACGGAAATAACTGCTTTGAATTGTCTTTCTTGTGTAACAGATAGGAGCGTTTGTACACAAATGCATCGTAATTAGAGAGGATTTGTTCGAATTTTGACTGTTTAAATTAGATCTATTAACTTTTTGCAGTTTGGTTAACATTTGTAATTTAATTGCGAGTGGATTAACGCAAACACGGCATGGATTAAAGACTTGAAATATATTAATTGCAGCAATAAAAGTTTATTAACCAGGTTTTCAATTTTGAAAATCCTGGTTATTAGATTGGGGTATGGCGGGCGGATGGGCGGATGGGCGGGCGTCAAACGAAATTGTGTCCGCTCTGTAACTCTTCAACCCTTTGAAGAATTTTGATGAAACTTCAGACAAATGTTTACCACATCAAGATGACGTGCAGAACGCATGTTCCGCATGGCTGGCTCCAAGGTCAAGGTCACAGTGACATTAACATTGAAAATCCTGTCCGCTCTGTAACTCTTCAACCCTTTGAAGAATTTTGATGAAACTTCAGACAAATGTTTACCACATCAAGATGACGTGCAGAACGCATGTTCCGCATGGCTGGCTCCAAGGTCAAGGTCACAGTGACATTAACATTGAAAATCCTGTCCGCTCTGTAACTCTTCAACCCTTTGAAGAATTTTGATGGCTCCAAGGTTAAGGTCACAGTGACATTAACATTGAAAATCCTGTCCGCTCTGTAACTCTTCAACCCTTTGAAGAATTTTGATGAAACTTCAGACAAATGTTTACCACATCAAGATGACGTGCAGAAATTGTTGTCTCATTATTAAGTATACTCCTTGCAGACAGTATTGTTAGCCGAAATTTACATCCTACTCATTATCATGTATTCTCATGAATATTATCTTTTCCTTCATGTCATGTTATAATCTTTTGAATATTCATAGCAATCTTCATTCCAAAATTCATACTATAGTATAGAATCAGAACAACATTTTTGAAAACCTGGTTTCGTGGCATTGCCATGTTTCTTGTTAACAAGATGTCATGTAGGTGTGTAAATCTATTCATTATCGGCTGTTACTTTTCTACAAATACTCTCAATTATACAACCAAACATCGATCGTCAACAAACAAAAATTAAATAGGATGGGGTATTAAAAAAAATGAACAACTTCAACTGGTAATAATTACGTGTACTTTTTAACTATTTTGAAAAAAAAACAACAAATTTTGGGAAAGTAAAATTAAGTTGTGGCTTCATTTGTTCGAACACTGCAAACCCCGCGATCCGACGCCGCGACACGCTGCGGTACTGAACACCGCGAACAGCCGCGCTGACCACCGCGTTTTATACGATTGAACACTCGACGCGGTGGTCATTTTAGTCCTCAACGTGGACAGTAAAATCGCGGGGACGGGAGTTCGTTGTCAAAGTCCGCGCTGCGTGTTCTGTAGGCTTATGTAGTGAAACTTTAAAAATCTTCTTGTCTGAACCACAAGGCCCTGAGCCTTAAGATTTGGTATGTAGCATTGTCGTGTGGACCTCTACCAAAATTGTTCAAATTATGCCTCTGGGGTCAAATTTGGCCCCTACCCAGGGGTCATTTGATTTTACATAGGCTTTTATAGTAAAATTTTAAAAATCTTCTTGTCTGAAACCACAAGGATCTGAGATCTAAGATTTGGTATGAAACAAGCTTAATCAAGCTTTTTCGAATTATTAGATTAGGTTCAAGCTCACCGAGGCTAAAAATAGGTTTATATACTGTACCTCATAGAGCCTTCATTTAAAGACCAATATCTTTGATATTCGGTATATAGGATTCTTGGATGGACCTCTACCCAGGGATAGGATTTTAGGTCACTGGGTCAAGGTCAAGGTCACCATAGCTTATGATAGATATTTCTACTTTCTGTCATAGAGCCTTTATTTATTGACTGATATTTTACATATTTACATATTTATATTTACATTACTTACATATTTTCAATTAAACATGAAATACTGCTTAACTGCAAACCTACAGCCAAAATACTCAGGTGAGCCATCATGGCCTTCTTGTTCATACAACTTTTCACTCACATCTTTGTCTTTGTTACCCTGGCAACCAGCAAATTTTAAAAAATCGAACATGGAGTCGCATTTTTTTCATTGCTGCATATTTTTTAGCATGAAATTTTATATAAAATATGTTAAAATCGAAAGAATATGAATGTGGAAATTACTGTAGCCATTGCCTTTAAGCAACTTCTGACTCTATGACATTGTCATCCTCAGATTATTGTTGCCCTGGTTTTTATGCCCCCAAAGGGAGGCATTAAGTTTTTGAACTGTAGGTCCATCAGTCTGTCCACACTTCGAAAAACAAATAAGGGGCCATCTTTCTGTAAACATATCAAAAGAGAACAATTGAGTAAGTAAAGTCTTTATTTAACGAGGCTACACATTTGGTTTCCCAATCTTCCATGTGGGTCTCCGAAAACATACGCAAGCACGCATGCACGCACGCACACACACACACAAAATACATACTTATACATCACTTTTACATGTACTGAAGATATTGTCAAGGTTAAGACAGGGATGTAAAATACCAGTTTAGATACAATGCTTGAAATTCACTAATCGATTTGACTGAAGAATATTGAGAGAAATATTATTCAACAGATTAGCACCTGAGTAATCAAGGGATTTTCTGAAGAATTCTTTTTTAGGTCGTGGTACTACTAGATCTGAATTATTTGCTGACCCTAGGTTATGCCCATGTCTTTTGTGTACAAATTGGAATTTGTTTTTCATGTACTGTGGAAATTATGTGTCATTAATTGATATAAAAATGATGATAATTTTTTGTATTTCATTCTTTCATGAAATCTCATCCAGTTCAATTCTTTAAATAACTAAATAGCTGATGGAGCATCACAACTTTTGTCATTCATTCCATAACAATAGAATAAGGGGCCAATGGCCCTATTTAAAACAAAAGAAATGGCCCCTTACCCAGTTTCGGCCATCCGTCCGCCTGTCTGTCCGTCCGACCGAAAACTAACATTGGCGATAACTTATTAGTGAGTGGATTTACTTCATACTTGGACACAACACCCCTTTGGACAAGAAGTTCCCACTGACCTATATTATTTGACCTTTACCCCTGAATGACCTTCACATTGATGATCCAATTGTCCAAAAAAATTAACATTGGCCATAACTTCCTGATTAGTGAGTGGATTTACTTTAAACATTGACACAACACCCCTTTGGACAAGAACTTCCCACTGACCTATATTTATTTGACCTTTACCCCTGAATGACCTTCACATTGATGATCCAATTGTCCAAAAACTTTAACATTAGCCATAAAACCTTTATTAGTATGTGTATTCACTTCATACTTGGACACAACACCCCTTTGGACAAGACCTTTTCACTGACCTATATTTATTTGACCTTGACCCCTGAATATCCAATTGTCCAAAAACTAACATTTGGCCATAATTTCCATATTAATAAGTGGATATATTTCATACTTAAGCACAACACCCCTTTGTACAAGACCTTTCCATTGACCTATATTTATTTGACCTTGATGCCTGAATGACTGGTCCTCAACTCAAAGGTCAGAGCACCACTTTCAGTGGCATTGTCATCTTACAGTGACAGTTCTTTTTTCTTGTCTTTTTTCAATGACTTTTTATTAAGCTCACCAAAACTGTTTAAAAAAAGTCCTGTAATATTTAGACTTCTGACTTTCTTTTAACATTTCTTAGGAATCAGCAAATAACCTAAGAAAGTAAGACTTTTTCAAAGAAAAAGAAATAATGGAATTAGTCCGGCATAATTTTGCTCCTAGTACCAATTTGTAAATTACTGTTGCAGGTGGATCCATTGCCAACCTATATGGGATGAACATAGCCCGCTATCTAAAGTTCCCCGAAATCAAGACCAAAGGACTGCATGCGTTACAGAAACCTTTATGTGTCTTCACATCAGAAAAGGTGTGTAAGATTGAATAGCTTTTAAACATGTACTTATTTGATCAAGAAAGAAAATTTTATTCTTTGCATTATTCCCATAAAGATTTACCTTACCTTACATCTGAAGCTGATTTAAGCTCATCTGAGCTGATTTATATGGCAAATTTAATGATATATATTGCATACATATACTACTCTGGTGAGCTCTACAGAGCCATCATAAACATGTTCGTAAATATTAACAGAAACTTGTCAGAATTCCAAAGAAGCTTAAGAGATATATTGTCCTAACAAGTTTTCTAGTTTACAGATTACAACCATTATTAATTCAATAACCAGTGTCACTTGCACAGCTGCAGAAGTAACAATACAGTAAGTGTAAGCAGATAAAAAAATTCAAACTCGGTAAAACTTTGTAAACTCAAATTTGCTTGGGGACGATGTAAATCCTCAAGTGATCGAGGTCTTCCTGTTATCCGATTATCATGTCATTCATTCCGGCGTTGCATTATAATTACTACTTGTGAGAATTCCAAACAAAGTATGAAAAAAAGGCATCAATGATACGCAATCAGTTTTAATTATCTGGTCAGTCATTTAGACAAACAAATTATATATTTTTATTTAGTTTTAATTATCAACAATGTTTAAAAAGAATCTACATATATGAACAAATGCAGATAAAAGACTTTATGTGAGCACAATTGGCATGGTCCGATCTAGCTGTCCCGCTGAGATCGGGTCCTTCACTAGATTGCACTAGACTGAGCAATTTGTACAGATGACATTGTATGACAAACTTAAGAGGATGTTTGAAATATGAATAATGAAGGTTTTCCCCCGTTCTTATTATTGACATTTTAGTAGTTCTTTTAACCTTTATTTAATGTTTCGTAATGATACTACATGTATACTGAATAAAATAGTGCAAAAAACATTATTAACTGGCAACAACAACTTTGATTTTAATTGCATGTACAATCTATACAATAACATCAATGTAATTTTAACAATGTGTCCAAACAATGATGCACTGACGAAGGTGTGAAAACATTCGCAAAATAATCAGTGCCTTCAAGTTCCTGTAGGTAAATTAGGTGTGAAACCAACCAGTCCGTACCACAGGTGTTCCTTGAGTTATTGACGTAAAATATAGTTAAAGGTAAAGGGGAAAATGCCGGGACCACGGCGATAGCTTGAGTTATCCCTGGTTCTCGAGTTATTGGTGTTCAAATAAATGAAGTTTTACCGTATATTGTATGATATCACTGTTAAAAAAAAGCTGTCCCTGGTCAAAGAAATTTTCCAGGAATGTATCATAAATTCAGGTTAATTACATAATACAAGATTGCTACCCAGGTTTTAAATTTGCACAAATATTTTACAGATCATATACATATATACCTGTTCTAGACCAAGTTAATCAGGACAAAGTTTGGACTTATTTTCAGTTCCTGCAAAAACTGAAATTCTGGAAAAAATAAAACTATAGTCTTCTGGGAAAATAGTTTAAATAAACCTAAGTGGTAAGACCCTTATTTGCAAAAGATATCCTGCAGTTGTATATTTTATAAAGGCAGATTATGTTCTATGTCTTAGCCCATTACAACTAAATCAAAGGTTAAGATAAACAAATCAGAGCATGACTTTTTTGGCATAACAGTACTCATACCATCCTCTTAACTATAAATGCCTTAAGCCTTCAGAAGAAAATCAATTATTTAATGCAAAGAATTTAAAAGAGCAGTTATTTACATGCTTGAAGACTATAGTAGAGATATTATTCTCACCAGGGATATCATTCTCACCAGAGATATCATTCTCACCAGGGATATCATTTTGTAATACATAGTCTATTATAGGAATCCAGCATCAAGGCTTAACTACTATAAAGAAGCAGTGAATACAATGGATATAGTTGTTACACAAAGAAAAGTCTCATCTGATGAGTAACAGCAGAGTTTTAAATTTCTATCTTTTTACTTTTAGAGCCATTATTCTATAATAAAGAGTGCTGCAATGATAGGATTGGGTACAGACAACATCTTCCATATAAAAACAGACAAGATGGGGAAAATGATTCCAACAGAGTTAGATAAACAGATCAACGAGGCAAAAGGAGAAGTATGAGTGAAAGTTTTTCTAAGCACTATATTATAATATATATACTAGCATTTTATTTTTTTTTATCAGGAACAGTACTTTGTCTGTGTTTCTCACTCTACTCAAGAAGTTGCTGGACAAAGCAAGCCTTGATCTCTACCCTATTTAGCTCAAGAATGTCTTCTTTAACTGTTGATATTTCTTGCTAACGGGTTTTCATAGATGTTGAAAGATGCTAGAATTTTTTTTCTTTTAAAAAGAAGAAAAATAAATGTGTACAGGAAAAATGTAAACAGAATGTGCTTTTGCTTGAGGTTGAAGCTTTCAAAAGTCATGTCTTATTCTTTTGGAAATGAAATAGCAGTAAAATCGATATGGTTAATTACAGGGTTATGAGCCATTCTTTGTGAATGCTACAGCTGGTACAACTGTACTGGGAGCTTATGACCCACTGGATGAAATTGCTGAAGTATGTAAGAAACACAAGCTGTGGCTACACGTTGATGGTGCATGG
The DNA here is from genome assembly GCA_012932295.1 of Cyclina sinensis. NCBI lineage: Eukaryota > Metazoa > Mollusca > Bivalvia > Venerida > Veneridae > Cyclina > Cyclina sinensis. Next base: position 17,914,986 of record JAAONU010000011.1, read on the forward strand.
GGAGGCAGTGCTGCCATCTCGAAAAAATACAGACATTTTATGAAAGGCGTAGAAAAGTAAGATTTGCTTAATTAAACTCTCCAAAGTTTAAAGGCAAGTCAGAGACACAGTGTGTATAAAGATGAAGTTAAACTCAAAATTGCAAGGGGTAGGGCAGTTTGTTAGAAGGATGATATTTTCAAAGCATGAAGCCCTCAAACTTTCTTAAATGTTGTCTTGGCTACCTGCAGTGCTTGTTAAGCAAGCAAACCGAAAGTATAAAAGCAAAAGTACTAGTAATTCGTAAGTGCTTTGTAGATTTCATGAATACCTCAGTCATATACCATCTGAAAGTTAATCTTTCATTGATCTTGGGTCTTTGCTATAGGGTAAATTGTTAATTAATTCTGTAGGCAAAGCTTCTGAAAATATGATTTTTGACCCCTAAAAAATTCAGAGATAATCTGAAATCTGTTACTACTCCCTCTAAACATGCCTTGATGTCATACAAACACAAAATTGATAGCATTATCATTTTATTTCTCTCTTAAAACCTTTATTTGAAGATGTGTAAATGATTGTTAAATGCAAACTGGTAATGGTATAATGTCATAAGTCCAAACAGAAAAGTGTTAAGGGCATTTTAGCGACACATATTTTAGGGCGCTTTATGATAACCGTAAAAGTTACTGACAAAAATCTACTGATATTTTGACCGAAACCTACAGGCGAGAGCTAAGTGGGTGGTTATCTTGATGGAAAGTTTGCTAAATTAGAAAATTGTTATAGAAGATTGGATCATAGACACATAAAATATTTAAATTATTTCCATTTCCAGAGCTGACTCAATGACCTGGAATCCACATAAAATGATGGGAGCCCCCCAGCAGTGTTCTGTGTTTCTAACTAAACACAGGGTAAGTGCATCTTAACAGGAATCCTTTAAAATACTGTAGTTTTTTTTTTCAATATAGACATCAGCATTTTCTCATCCTTTCATGAGTCTTCCAGATGATCATTTGAAATATGAACTTGGACATGATATTGACATAAATAACTATGATAGAGATTATAATGCTAAAATCAAAATAAAACAGTTTGTTTTAGACATTTTGTTCACATATTCACCGGTGAAGTGGCATGACAAAGAATTGATTATATAGTGTTTTTGCAGAGTTACTTGCCCATTGAAATACAACTGATACTAATAAAGTGATTAATGAATACATGTATTTAACTTTCCCTATTAACTTTGACAGAGCAGGAAGGTTGTAACTTTCAGTGATAATTTTGTGTCATATTTCAGGGTTTATTACAAGATTGTCATTGTGCAAATGCAAAATACCTGTTCCAACAGGACAAGAATTATGATGTCTCATATGACACTGGGGATAAGTCTTTTCAGTGTGGGAGAAAGAATGACGTGTTTAAGCTCTGGATGTTGTGGAAAGGGAAAGGAGACAAGGGAATGGAACGGGACATCGACCATCTCTTCATGTTGTCCAGGTATTGGCACATTGAACAATGAATGATACAAGATCTTTGATTTGAAATTACAATGTATTAAAAGCAGAAGAGAATAATTTGTAAACACTATCAGTGAATTCTCATAATATTTATGAAGATTCTTACAATACCACAGATAAATTTGACAACATTTGATAGGTTAAGATCATCCATATTATATGGATATATGATGCCGTATATACCGTGAGCAAAACCTGTATATACTGTGAGCAATGGTTTTCCCTAAGAGCCTTGACTTTTTCCCGACTACTGATTGGATACTCATTCTCATTGTTTTGTTTACACAAAAACAAAATGCCATCTTTTCTCTCAATTCAAAGATTTAAAAGACAATAAGTTCACATTAATAGTATCTTAGGCATGAGTCAGTCTAGTCTAAATAATCTGGTGTTGATGGTTTAACCCATTTTATAGACATTTTAAAAAAAATATTATTGTCAAACCGTTTCACCTAATTTTATCTCATTTTTGTGCATGGAAAATTTAGATGCAACACTGCCGGTGGTTTGGTCTATTTTTAGCTCACTGAGCACTGTTCAGGGTGAGTTTTGGAATCGTTGTTTGTCTGGCTTCCGGCAGCGTGTCGTGCGTCGTCAACAGTTTGACTTGAACAACAAGCCAACAATGACGAAACATGCCTGGGATATTCCCTGCATGAAGCTCTACCAAAGTTGTTCAAAGAATTCAATTCCATCAAGAACTCTGGTTGCTATGGCAACTGAAAGGAAAAACTTTGAAAATCTTCCTGTCTGAAATCACAAGGCCCTGAGCCTTAAGATTTGGTGTTTAGCATTGTCTAGTGGACCTCTACCAAGTTTGTTCAAATTATACCCCGGGGTCAAATTTGGCCCCTCCCTGGGGGTCAATTGATTTTACATAATACATGTATATAGTGAAACTTTAAAAATCTTCTTGTCTGAAACCACAAGGCCCTGAGCCTAAAGATTTGGTATGCAGCATTGTCTAGTGGATTTCTACCAAGTTTGTTCAAATTATGCCCCTGGGATCAAATTTGGCCCCACCCCGGGGGTCAATTAATTTTACATTGGCTTATATAGTGAAAACTTTGAAAATCTTCTTGTCTGAAACCACAAGGCTCTGAGCTTTAAGATTTGGTATGTAGCAATGTCTAGTGGACCTTTACCAAGTTTGTTCAAATTGTACTCCTGAGGTCAAATTTGGTCCCACCCCGGGGTGATTGGTTTTACATAGGCTTATATAGGGAAAACTTTGAAAATCTTCTTGTCTGAAACGACAAGGCCCTGAGCCTTATGATTTGGTATGTAGCATTGTCTAGTCGACTTCTACCAAATTTGTTCAAATTATGCCCCTAGGGTCAAATTTGGCCCTGCCCTGGTGTTCAGTTGATGTTACCTAGGCTTATATAGGCAAAACTTTAAAAAAACCTCTTGTTTAAACTCCAGAGCCTAGAACTTAGATATTTTTAATGGAGCATCTGTTAAAGGTCATGTACCAAGTTTGTTCAAATTATGCCCCTTGAGAGAAATTTGGCCCTGCCCTGGGAGTCACTTATATTCATATAGATTTATATTGGGAGATTCTTAAAAAAGCTTTTGATGTTAACTCAGTAGCAGACCCAAAGACAAAGTATTCAGATGAGCGATCTAGGGCCATCATGGCCCTCTTGTTTCTTTTAAAATAAAAATTCATCTTCGATTTCTTGTAAAAATCGAAACAACATAATTATGTTTTATTACTATACTAGTAAAAAACTTTCATTAAAACCTTTATTTCACAGTTGAACTGCAAAACTCTTCCCGTGGCGAAATGTCGCATGACGCTATTGTAAAAATAATCATACCATGAAAACTGGTAGGAAAATCACTCTAATAGCCTGTTCAAACTGATATAAACCCTTGCTGTGGCTCGGGTTATATCAATTTGACCAGGCTGTACAAGACTGTATACCCCACACCATTGTTATTGTTTTATCAGTCAGAAAGCAGATGTAAAATTTCCGTCAAGTACAGGAATTTTCCCACTCTTTCTTACTTGGCTAAACACAGAACTGAGTTTTAGTCTGTTTGAAAAGGTTTAGTTATTTATGATTTAAATCAAATTATTTCAGATATTTGGCCAACAAGTTAAAGCAGTCACCAGGATTCAGACTTATACAGGAGCCAGAATGCACTAATGTATGTTTCTGGTATATACCACCTAGCCTAAGAGACCAGGAGGAAACCAAGGAATGGTGGGACAAACTCTCTAAGGTAAAGTCTGTACATCTTTATTAACTTGATTCAGAAGTGTTTACAGGAGTAAAATGATAATAGTTTTGGAATGTTATAAGATGTAACTTGCATGAAAACATGAATTGAGATATATCCAAGGTCAGTATTGATTAAGGAAATATGTATACAGTTTTTTCATGAGGGCCATTCTAGTAAAATATATATCCAACCCCAGGTAGATTCTTTCAAACGAACCAAACCCCTTCAACAGTTTATTTGACAAAAAAAGACCTCCTACCCTACGCTTGACATAATTAGTTTTCTTTATTTTACCTTTCTTGGGTGGGATATGTTTTGCTGGAATGGTCCTGAATATAAATTGGTAGGTTATCCAGTATTAGTAGTCAGTCTCGGAATACAATCACAGTAAATACAAATAAGCATTTTTTAAAGCTGTAGTGAATCATAGGAAAGAGCTAATTCATATCATTGTTGATTTGTAATTCTCTCACTATAAGGTTGTAGAAGTTACAACCTGTCTTCTTTTAGTGATGGCTGATTAAGAGAAATTGTCATGCTTTTTATGCCCCCCATCAAAGATGAGGGTGCATGTAGTTTAGCATGTCAGTCAGTTGGTAGACACTTTGGTTTCCAATCAATAGAGACCCCTTGGGCCCACCTTCCACAGACTTATTATGTGGTTGGTCATGACTAAAATATGACATGTTTAGTTTTTCAGGTTATGAGGTGAAAGGTCACAGTGACCTTGAATAGCAGAATGGTTTCTGATCAATAACCATAGAACGCTTGGTCCCAGGTTGATTAATCTTAGTGTGTAGGTTGCTCATGACCAGTATGACTCCTATAGTTTTTCAGGTCACCAGGTTAAACGTCAAAATCACAGTGACCTTCAAGTACAAAACAGTTTCTGATCAATAACTATAGAACCCTTGGTCTCAGATTGTTCAAACTTAGTATGTAGGTTGGTCATGACTGGTAGATGACCCTTACAGTTTTTCACATCACCAGGCCAAATCAAGGTCACAGTGACCTTGATAGGAAAAAGGTTTCTGATCAATAACTATAGAGCCCTCAGTTCTAGGTTGTTCAGTTTTAGTATGTAGGTTGGTCATGACCAGTAGATGACCCCTATAGTTTTTTAGGTCACCAGGTTAAAGGTCAAGGTCACTGACCTTGAAGAGCAAAACAGTTTCTGATCAATAACTATAGAACCCTTTGTCCCAGATTGTCCAAGCTTAGTATGTATGTTGGTCATGACTAGTAGATGACCCCTTAAGTTTTTTACATCACAAGGTCAAAGGTCAAGGTCACAGTGACCTTAAATAGAAAAATGGTTTCCGATCAATAACTGTAGAACCCTTAGTTCTAGGTTTTTTGAACTTAGTGTTTGGGTTGGTCATGACTAGTAGTTGACCCCTATAGTTTTTCTCGTCACCAGGTCAAAGATCAAGGTCACAGTGAGCTTGAAAAGTAAAACGGTTTTAAAAACTATAGAAGGCTTGGTCCAAGGTTCTTCACCATTAGTGTGTAGGTTGGTCAAGACTAGTAGATGACCCCTATAGTTTTTCACTTCACCAGGTCAAAGGTAAAGGTCACTGTGATCTTGAATAGCAAGAGGTTTCTGATCAATAACTATAGAACCCTTGGTCCCAGGTTGTTCAAACTAAGTGTGTGTAAATTGGTCATGAAAAAGGTCAAGGTAAAATGACCTTGAACAGCAAAACAGTTTCCAATCAATAACTACAGAACCCATAGTCCAAGGTTCTTCAAACATAGTATGACTAGTAGATGAACCTTATAGTTTTTCAGGTCAAAGGCCAAGGTCACTGTGACCTTGAAAAGCATGATTATTTACAATTAATATTTAAAGAACACTTCGGCCCAGGTTCCTCAAACTTAGTATTTAGGTTGGCCATGACCAGTAGATGACCCCTAGCTTTTCAGGTCAAGGTGACAGTAACCTTATACAGTAAAAACAGTGTCTGATCAATTACTATAGAATGGTTGGGCCCAGCTCCTCAAAACTTCTTAGTTAGGTTGGTCATGACAATTAGATGACCCCACCCCATAGTTTTTAGGGTTGTTAGGTTTAAAGGTCAAGATCACAGTAACCTTGAAAAGCAAAACAGTTTCTGTTAAAAACCTAGGGAATCCTTGGGTCCAGGTTCATCAGACTTACTATGGAGGTTTGTCATGATAGTTTTTCAGGTCATTGGGTCAAAGGTCAAGGGTCACAGTGACCTTGACAAGCAAAATGGTTTCCAGTGAGTAAGTGTAGAACGCTTGGGCCCATATTCCTCAAGCTTTGTATATGAGTTGTTCATGACTTGTAGATGAGCCCTTTAGTGTTTCAGGTCAAAAGCCATGGTCACAGTGTCCTTGAATAGCAAAATGGTTTCTGATCAATAAGTATAGAATGCTTGGTCCCAGCTCCTCAAAACCTCACGGCTGCCTCAAGGGATAAGGCGCTAGTGGAGGGGGGAGTGGGTCGCATATGTTTTACAAACATCTCTTGTTTATTAGTAAGATGAAATAAGTTATTGAGTAGAAATATTAACATTTTGCTTTTATTTCCTCTCAAAGGTTGCACCAGTAATTAAGGCAGGCATGATGCAGTGTGGGTCAATGATGATTGGCTACAATCCTGATGGAGATCTTGTAAATTTCTTTCGAATGGTACTGTCCAACTTTGATACAACCACAGAGGACATGGACTTCTTGGTGCAAGAAATAGACAGGCTGGGTCGTGATCTTTGATAGACTTAGAGAAATAATAGAGACTAAATGATACTGACTTTGTTCTGGATAATTATGCATTGTATTGCTTCTTGTAGGAAGTCAGATCTGTTTATACAGATATATTTTTGTCTGTAAACAGGGAGGTCTTGTAAATGTAATCTTTCTTGTTTATAGACAATCATATGTTTATAATCGCTTAATGTGTTGATTCTTCAATGATTAGGTCAAGTTTTCAAAAAAAAGAGAAAAAAGATCTCTATGTTATTAGTTTAATAGTTAGAAGTCTTATATTAATATCCCAAAACCAGAAAACATGTAAAAATAATCACTATTATTACCTACTTTCAAAAGACACAGGCTCTTTTGTCCTCCCTGATATGAGATTTTTTTCTTGATTCATGCCATGCACTTTATATAAGCCCTGCAGTAGTCATCTTGTTTCTCTATTTTGCCCCCCTCTGTCCCTGTTCTCCTTGCCTGCAATTTTAGATGTGGTATGTATTATGTCATAATGATGATGCAACAAAGGGTTGTAAGTAGGGCTTGATGATACAGGGTCCTGTGGATGATATTACTTACCAAATTTTATTTAAGATTTATTTATTACAATGTAAAAAGAAGTTTTGCATTCCTTAACATAATACATTCATTGTTTGCTTTTATACTTTTACATTGTGATAAAAATTCTAGATTATACAGTTAGACTTTGTCTGGAATGTTGTGTTTTGTAGTGGCCATGAAATGCAAAACTTCTGCCACTAGATTGCACATAAATTTCTATACATGCACTGAATAATGTGTTTTCTACATTTTTTAAAATGGGTATCTTTAGTTATACCCCCGAAACGAAGTTTGGGGGGTATAAAGGAGTCATCCACTGGTTGGTCGGTCGGTTGGGTGGTCGGTTGGTCCGTTGCAATTTCCTTGTCTGGAGTATAACTTGAAAACTAATGGTTTGAATTCAATGCAGCTTCATACAGTGGTCAAGCAAAATGAAAGGAAGTGGATTTTACAAGAGCCATAACTCCATCTTTATCATTTGCAGAGTTATTGCCCTTAGTTGGTTTTCCTTGTCCGGAGCATAACTTGAAAAATAATGGTTGGAATTCAATGCAACTTCATACAATGGTCAAGCACAATAGCAGAAAGTGCACTGTGTAAGAGCTATAATTCCATCTTCACTGTTTCCAGAGTTATTGCCCTTTGTTGGTTTTCCTTGTCTGGAGCATAACTTGAAAACTACTGGTTGAAATTCAGTGCAACTTCATACAGTGATCAAGCACAATAGCAGAAAGTGCATTGTGTAAGAGCTATAACTCCATCTTCACTATATGCACAGTTATTGCCCTTTATTGGATTTCCTTGTCCTGAGCATAACTTGAAAACTAATGGATGGTCAAGCACAATGAGTGGAATTGCAGTGTACAAGAGCTATAACTCTATCTTCACTATTTGCACAGTTATTGCCCTTTGTTTGTTTTCCTTGTCCGGAGCATAACTTGAAAACTAATGGATGGAATTGAATGCAACTTCATACAATGGTCAAGCACAATAGCAGAAAGTGCACTGTGTAAGAGCTATAACTCCATCTTGACTGTTTCCAGAGTTATTGCCCTTTGTTGGTTTTCCTTGTCTGGAGCATAGCTTGAAAACTAATGGATGGAATTGAATGCAACTTCATACAATGGTCAAGCACAATATGCAATGTACAAGAACCACAACTATCTTTAATTGCCCACAACCATAACTCTATTTCAATTCTTGTACAAAGTATTCTGTTACTAATAACTTCAACAGTTCCAAAGCAGTCTTGCAGGGGTATTAATCACATTTAGTGATAGCTCTAGTTTAATCTCCATCTTCAGTTTTACAATATGCATTCTTGTTTTAGACACATGTTGTTGCCAAGGGACTAATTTTTTGTTTTTGTTGTTTTTTTTATATCTTTTTGTTTTTTCTCTTAATTTGTGTGTATTTTTGTGACTGTGTAGTATGTGTGAGTTTAATGTTAGCTTTATTGCATTTTGTATGTCTCCAATATTATATGAAACTATGAACAAAATTGAACCAAATTAGTAGTTGAACAGGCTTTTGATAGACCAAAGTTTTTTTTAATTTAGTTTTTGAATAATGTATTTGTTGTCAAAAGTTGAAAATTATAATTAAAAGAAAAATGTCACAGACTATGAGGACCTGTATATATACATCAATGCTAGGAGTCATTTGTAAAAAAACAAATAAGAAAATGATTTAAGAAAGTGGATATGAGTTTCTTATGAACATCTTTCAATGACAGTTCTTGTTTTATAATGTAAACATATATTTATATAAAAATAGTACTAGTAAAACAAAATTCCAAGCAGTGAACTTGGACTTTATGATAGAATATTATTTTTAATTCCAAGGAAAATAAGTTACTAAGTGATGACCTCCTATTCAGAACTTTAAGCTATAGCTCCGTAAAATTATTGCATATGCTGACCTGCCCACGCAAATACAACTTCCTTCAGCTGGGGATAATTTATGGGACAGACTTCACTGAAAGAGTAAGATATGGAAGCTCTTGGAGAAGAAAGTACGACATATAGGTGGTATGGTTGTGTTGTCTTCTGTTTTCCAGTCTCATCTGTCGAAACACTTGAGCAGTAATTGATGATCCAGCTACCTTTTAGAGCACACTGTTATTTTATCGTACCTCATTCATTCGTACACAATAAATTTTAGGCTAAAGAGTTTCCCTGTGAATTGTTTTCCCAAAATGTATGTCATCTAGCTTCAATATGTTATAAAGATATGTGTTTATTGGAAAACTAGGTCACAGAGCCCAAATATAGAAAAACTTTGTTAACACTCTAGAGGCTACTTTTTCAGTCCAGATATCCTGGAAATTTGTCAGAAAGGTTCTATCGATCATTTCTAGCTCAGGTTCAAATATGGGTCATCTGGGTTCAAAAACTAGGTCACGGAGCCCAAAAATAAAAAAAATCTTGTTAACACTCTAGAGGTTACATTTTCAGTCCAAATAATTTGGAAATTTGTCAGAAAGGTTGCTTTGATGATTTCTAGGTCAAGTTCAAATATGGGTCATCTGGGTTCAAAAACTAGGTCACAGAGCCCAAATATTGAAAAACTTCGTTAACACTCTAGACGTAACATTTTTAGACCAAATAATCTGGAAATTTGTTAGGAAGGTTGCTTCTATGATTTTGAGCTCAAGTTTGAATATGGGTCATCTGGGTTCACAAACTAGGTCACAGAGCCCAAAAATAGAAACATCTTGTTAACACTCTAGAGGTTACATTTTCAGCCCAAATAATCTGGAAATTTGTCAGAAAGGTTGCTTTGACGATTTCTAGGTCATGTTCAAATATGGGTCATCTGGGTTCAAAAACTAGGTCACAGAGCCCAAATATTGAAAAACCTTGTAAACACTCTAGAGGTAACATTTTTAGACCAAATAATCTGGAAATTTGTCAGGAAGGTTGCTTCTGTGATTTCTAGCTCAAGTTTGAATATGGGTCATCTGGGTTCAAAAACTAGGTCACAGAGCCCAAAAATAGAAACATCTTGTTAACACTCTAGAGTGTACATTTTCAGCCCAAATAATCTGGAAATTTGTCAGAAGGTTGCCTTGAAGATTTCTAGATCAAGTTCAAATATGGGTCATCTGGGATCACAAACTAGGTCACAGAGTCCAAATATTGAAAAACCTTGTTAACATTCTAAAGATAGTTTCAGTCCAAATAACCTGGAAATTTGTCAGAAAGCTTTATTCTATGGTTTTTAGGTCAAGTTTGAATATGGGTCATCTGGAGTCGAAACATCTAGGTCACAGAGCCCAAATATCGAAAAACTTTGTAAACACTCTAGAGGCTACATTTTCAGTCCAAATGTCCTGGAAATTTGTCAGAAAGGTTGTTTTGATCATTTGTAGCTCAAGTTTGGATATGGGTTATCTGGGGTCAAAAACTAGGTCACAGAGCCTAAATATCGAAAAACCTTGTTAACACTGTAGAAGCTTCTTTTTCAGTCTCAATATCCTGGAAATTTGTCAGAGAGATTGTTTTGATAATTTCTAGCTCAAGTTCGAATATGGGACATCTAGGTTAAAAAACTAGGTCATAGAGCCCAAACATGGAAAAACCTTGTTAACACTCTGGAGGTAACATTTTCAGTACAAATAACCTTGAAATTTGTCAAAGAGATTGTTTCAATAATTTCTAGGTCAAGTTCGAATATGGGTCATCTGGGGTCAATTAACCAGGTCCATAGTAACTTTGTTAAAAGCAGTCATACTCAGGTGAGCGATACAGGGCCATCATGGCCCTCTTGTTCATTTATATTTTTTGGTAATTTGATGAAAATAAATATTTGGAAAAAAATCTTGGTTTTTAATAGCTTTGTTGTAAAATCTCGCACATTTATCTCATTATTGATGTGGAAAATCACGGTATGTAATTGTTCTGGGCTGATTTGGATACTTTGCCGTTGCTGAACTGATTGGGAGTTTTAGCACCACGTTGATTCAATGGAATAAATCTAAACAGGAGTTCAAACACTCTGAAAAGTCAATTTTTCACTTTCTATTATCAAATAATACATGATATAACTAGTACCACAGAACATTACAATGTTCAGTACGTCTTCAAACACTAATATTTTTCTATTTACCTATTTGCTTTTACTGATTTAATCAAATTTTCTGGCACACTCAGTGTAATTTTGCCTATTTTCAGAGGAATAAAAGACTCATAGCAGTTGTTTTTGATGTCAGAATGTCTTTACCTGATCAAGAATGTACAGTGTATATGAAAATGAAGAAAAAATCCAAAACAGTCATTATGTAAAAATGATAAGCAAAAAAGTGAGTGTCAGAATGGAACTCGAATGCTGATGGATCAGGAAATGGGTTGCTTCAGCAAAAGATCCAAAACATTGTTGTACTTTGACTGCTGATTTTGGGGGTGGGGGGGGGGGGGGGTGTTTTAAGCATGGTATGTGTAATTTAACTCTTAGTAGTATTCTGTTAGTGTGTGAAAAGATATGCTTATATTGAGAATAGCTAAACAGTGTCTTGGAATATCTATCTAGATAGAACTGAATGTTTAAAGTTACAAGAAAAGGAGAACACATGTAGATTGTGGGAACTTGTGGTCGGCGTTCCCATGTTTGGTATATATTAGAATTTCATAGGAGAGGAAAAATACTAAAGAAGTATTATGTTTTTCCATGCTTGATATTTGAAGCATCTTTTTCTCAAAGTAACCTATAGGACGATAGCTTGACAATGCTGGTTCTGTTCAAGGCCATAAACTGATTTAGTACATTTGTGAAACATGGGTTTCTTAAAGATATAACTGAATAATCTCAGTGTATAAAAACATTATTTGAATCATAAACAGATGCTATGATTTTGTTTTGACCTTTCAATACTACTGATTTTTATGCCCCCGAAGGGAGGCATATAGTTTTTAGCTCGACTTTTTTTGAAAAAAAAATCGAGTTATTGTCATAGTCATGGTGCCGTTGCCATTGCCGTTGCCGTTCCCGTCCGAAAACTTTAACATTGATCATAATTTTTTTATTCCTTGATGGATTATCTTCATACTTGGACACAACAACCCTTTGGACAAGACCTTCAAGATGACCAGACTAAACTTGACCTTGACTCTTAAATGACCTTCATATTCAAGGTCAAAATATTGAATTTTGCTAAAATTGGCCATAACTTTATTATTAGTAGGTGGTTTCTCTTAATTCTTGGACACAACAACCCTTTGGAGAAGATCTTCAAGCTGACCAGAGTAAACTTGACCTTGACTCATAAATGACCTTCATATTCAAGGTCAAAATATTGAATTTTGCTAAAATTGGCCATAACTTTATTATTAATTGGTGGATTCTCTTTATGCTTGGACACAACAACCCTTTGGACAAGACCTTCAAGCTGACCAGACTAAACTTGACCTTGACTCATAAATGACCTTCACCTTCAAGGTCAAATTATTGAATTTTGCTAAATTTGACCATAACATTAGTATTTATGGTTGGATTTGATTTATGCCTGGACAAAACAACACTTATGACAAAACCGACATGTTGAATAACTCAGATTATTACCTTGACCGTCAAGGTCAGATGATTGAATTTTGCTTAAATTGTCATAACTTTCCCATATATTTATAGATTTAATTCAAACTTGGACTTAACAACAGTTGTGACAAATCCGACATTATGATTATTTCAGGTTTGACCTTGACCTTTAAATGACCTTGACGGTCAAGGTCAAATCATTGAATTTTGTTAAAACTGGCCATAACTATGTAATTTATGGTTGGATTTGAATCCGACTTAGACAAAACAACACTTTTTCGTTTTGATTTCAAAACTGTCATCACATGACCTATATTTTTGACCTACTGACCTACTTTCTGGTTTTGAGCTACAGCAATGAAATTTGGACTGTGTGCACAGTTTTTTATTTCGATTTCAAAAATGTCATGGCATTACCTATATTTTTGACCTACTGACCTACTTTTTGTTTTTGGAGTTATGGCAATGAAATTTGGACCTTGTATACAGTTTTTTCTTCCGATATCAAAAACGTCATAGCATGATCTATATTTTTGACCTACTGACCTACGTTTTTGTTTTTTAGCTACAGCAATGAAATTTGGACGGTGTGCACAGTTTTTTGTTTCAATTTCAGAAATGTCATAGCTCGACCTATATTTTTGACCTACTGACCTACTTTTTGTTTTTGGAGCTGTGGCAATGAAATTTGGACCATGTGCACAGTTTTTCGTTTCGAATTCAAAAACGTCATGGCATGACCTATATTTTTGACCTACTGACCTACTTTTTTGTTTTTTTAGCTACAGCAATGAAATTTGGACCGTGTGCACAGTTTCTCGTTTCGAATTCAAAAATGTCATGGCATGATCTATATTTTTGACCTTTTGACCTACTTTTTGTTTTTGGAGCTATGGCAATGAAATTTGGACCATGTACACAGTTTTTTATTTCAATTTCAAAAATGTCATAGCGTGACCTATATTTTTGACCTTCTGACCTAATTTTTTGTTTTTTAGCTACAGCAATGAAATTTGGACCGTGTGCACAGTTTTTCTTTCCGATTTCAAAAATGTCATTGCATGACCTATTTTTTTGACCTACTGACCTACTCTCTGTTTTTGGAGCTATGGCAATGAAATTTTGACCATGTACACAGTTTTTTGTTCCAAACTCAAAAACGTCATAGCATGACCTATATTTTGACCTACTGACCTACTTTTTTTGTTTTTTAGCTACAGCAATGAAATTTGGACCATGTGCACAGTTTTTCGTTTCGATTTCAAAAATGTCATCGCATGTTCTATATTTTTGACCTACTGACCTACTTTTTGTTTTTGGAGCTATGGCAATGAAATTTGGAGCATGTATTCAGTTTTTGTTCAGATTTCAAAAACGTCATAGCATGACCTATATTTTTGACCTACTGACCTACTTTTTTGTTTTAAAGCTACGGCAATGAAATTTGGACTGTGTGTACAGCTTTTCATTCGGATTTCAAAAATGTCATCTCATGACCTATATTTTGACCTACTGACCTTCTTTTTGTTTTTGGAGCTATGGCAATGAAATTGCATTGGTCCATTTCTGTGATATGCATCATTACATTCATAAAAATTTCTTTCATCTTTGAACCCAGGTTAGTGCTTTAGGGCCATTGGCCCTCTTGTTTATTAATACTTGGACAAAACAAGGCTTATGACAAAACCTACATGTTAAATTATTCAAGTATGACCTTAACCTTTAAATGACCTTTACAGTCAAATTTCTAATTATTGCATTTTGCTAATATAGCCAAACTTCTGGTTTTATGGATGGATTTGATCTATACAGGGACAAAACAACACTGAGAATAAAAGAAACGTATTAAACAATTCAAGCATTACCTTGACATAACTTAACTTGGCTATATCTTTGTTGTTAATGGATGTAGTGTCTTCATGCTTGGACATAACTACTTTTTAGACTATACCTCCAGAGAAGGTTAAACTGAACTTTATCTAGACCTTTAAGGTCAAATTTCTGAATGTTGCTAAAATTGGCCATAACTTTTTTATGTATAATTATATTTCCAAATGATGTTTCATTTGAAATCCCTTCACCACAATGTGCTTCCTCTGATGTGTTTGCCTTTGGAAATAGAAAAAAGTCGAGCGTGGCCCCCGCTTGCGGTGGCTCTTGTTGAACTGTCTGTCCGTCAGTCAGTCCGTCAGTCAGTCCGTCCGAAAACTTTAACATTGGCAATAACTTTCTTATTCACTGACCTATATTTATTTGACCTTGACCCCTGAATGACCTTTACCTTGAAGATCCAATTGTCCAAAAACTTTAACATTGGCAATAACTTTTTTATTAGTAAGTGGATTTACTTCATACTTGGACACAGCACCCCTTTAGACAAGACCTTTCCATTGACCTATATTTGTTTGACCTTGACCCCTGAATGACCTTTACCTTGAATATCCAATTGTCCAAAAACTTCAACATTGCCCATAACTTCCTTATTAGTAAGTGGATTTATTTCATACTTGGACACAACCCCCTTTGGATAAGACCTTCCCACTGACCTATATTTATTTGACCTTGACCTCTGAATGACTGGTTCTCAGTTCAAAGGTCAAAGCAACACGTTCGTGGGGCATTGTCATCTTACAGTGACAGTTCTTGTTTTTCTCATCAACAAGAAAAGAAAACTCGCTTTCGAAATGAAATCAGTGCCCTACAAGTGACATACACATTTCTTTTTATTTATTTCGTTTTCTCGAAATAATGTCATTTCTTTTAAACTAATTAAGGAAAGGTTATGCTGAATTCAAATGATTGTTAAGAATTTCAATTCTTTTATTCATTTCATTTAAACAAAATAATGCTATTAGCTATCTCGATGTAAAAACATCTCATTTTTACAAAAAACGTTTTTTCGAAAAACAAGTGGCTTCAGTTTGTTAAAAGGAAAGTTGTTTTTTCCTGAATACGAAATGTTGATATTATGAGAAAATAAAATAAATAAATAATAATAAAAACCATAGGGGTTCCTACTATTGCAGTATAATTTTCATTTTTTTCCCAAATTACCAAAACAAAAAAATCATCTTGCGCTTACTTGAATTTTACTAGGCCAATTTGAGTTTTATTTGGAAAAAAATTTACCAAATATGATTTTTTACATTTGTTTTTAAAACACAGGTTAATTAAGATGTGTTCATTTACTTTACACCTCATAGTCTGAAATTATTTAACTACTCTTTACGTCGAGCACAGGTTCACTTTGAAATTGTGGATACTGGTTTTTGTCAATTAATAAATAGCATTAATTTCGCATTAAGTTGTGTTCTTTTTCTTCTTGTAAACAATTTAAAGATAGTATCTGGATAACTCTTAAAAGTGTACAGTAAATATTTACTGGCATGCTATTTATTTTTGTGTTGTCTGCTACAAAGTAGCTGCCACATACAGGGATCACTTCTCCGTATTCTGTCTGTCCATCACAAAACTTGTCCCGACAACTCAGAAACTACTGGTGCAATTTCATCAAAACTTTACAGGAATGATCAATACCAAGTCTAGTTGTGCCTGTCGACGGCATTTTCCTGTCCAATGATTTTTGTCAGAGTTATGGCTCTTTAATGATTTTTATTTTTAAAGTTTGTCTGCACTACTTCTCTTATACTACTAATGCAATTTGAATGGAATGTTACAGGATTGATCAGTACCTCAAGTACTTGCGCATATCTAACAGGTTTTTCGGTTGAATGATTTTCGGCTGAGTTATGGCCCTTAAATAAAAAATGCATTTTGGCCTGTTAATGATTTTTGTTTTGCCTGCTTCACAGTAGCTGCGACATGCTACAAAGTAGCCATGACATATAGGTATCACTTCTCCATTGTCTTTCTGTCTATCTGTCCATCCATCCATCTGTCCTTCTGTCACAAAACTTGTCCGGACTACTCCTCAGAAACCACTGGTGCAATTTCATCAAAACTTATCCAATGCATAGAAAATTTTATGAATGAAACTATTGCGGATGAATACTAAATTAATAACTTGTCAGTTTTACAGTTTGATTTGCAAAAAAAAAAAAATTATACCTCATGCTTTCAAAATCAAAAGATTCCTGCGATCTGAAGAACTCATCAAAATTTCAATGAAAACTCATACAACCTGTGGTACTATTTTTCAACGCGAATGTATGGATAAGAGGCGGTCATGTGATTATAACTAGAAAATCTGGTGTGTAGCTTTAGAAACTTTCGCTTCTAAAAATCCGAAAATGTTACTTAAAATAGCCGTGGTGGAAAATCTTATCTCACATGGGCTTATCTCGAATTACTTTTTGTATTATTGCAGTCAATTTCAATCGATTTTGAATTTATCTGTGTTTACACTTTAAGTCACATGTTCTCTGATTAATTTGCATTTAAATCACAGTAATCCACCAACTTTACTCATTCCTGATGTTTAAACCTACATAATACGTTTAATTTTAATCCAATTTACTTGAATTGGTGAAACGTGTCTCCGCCATGTTGAATATAGTGTATTGGAAATTTGGTTGTTATGCGGTTCGCAAGCGTGAATACGCATAAAAAATAGTTCCAGATAATTTTTGCGTTTGTTAGTATTTTTGTTCCATGAGTGAGTTAGTGAGAAAAAAATCAATCATTGGGCGTGGTTGAAGATCGAGATATCCAAACCCTCGGGTGACCGGTTCCCGTCCAGAGGCTCGTTTCCGGCGGAAACCGGTCACCCTCGGGTTTAGATATCCCGATCTTCAACCACCCCAATGATAGATTCTATTAATATCAAAGCATGTGGTTTGGAGTTTTCTTGAATGTTAGATAAGCACACCTGCCAGTCTGTCTATAGCTGGCTAGTACTTCGAAAATTACGGCTTTTGTATTTTACAGTTATAAACTCAAGAGATAAAGAAACTCAGGGTGACATTATTTGCAATATCTTGCGAACGCGTTGTTAAAACAACAATGAAAATCGATGAAGCACTCTAGGTTACAGTGCACGTGGTCCTGAATCGAATGTTGCATAACGGGATTGCGTAACGACGTCTCCCGGGGAAAGCATCAAACGGGAAAAAAAAACACGTGGACAGCAGTGTTGTGACATTGAGTTACACAGCTCGTCATACCACTAGATGTCTCAGTCTCCATAGAGACACACCATTTTCCGAAATTTTGATTACTTTTGATAGCATTAAACAATGGCATGGCTGACGGAAGTTCAGAGAGGCCAGGCCATTGCGATGATTATCCAAGGTCAAAGGCAAATACAGGTTTCCAGACATTTAGGTGTCCATGTTTGCACTATAGAACGTCTTGTTAAACGTCTAAGGGAAACTGGGCGGGTCGCTAACGGGTCGTGCGTCACGTCACAACGTCAGGACAGGTTTATTCGTCTCGAGCATTTGCGCAATCGTCACCTTACTTCCACTGAATCTGCCCTTTACACCATAAGTACTCATAACTGTCCTATCCATGCTAAAACTGTAAGCAAACGATTGCGGGAAGTTGGTCAGCGGACACGTCACGCGTACGTAGGTCTGCCCCATACCGCTGTTCGACGCCAGCGTCGTATGGCGTGGGTGGCGGCACATGCCTCCAGAATATTCCCATTGGGGCAGCGGAGGTGGGTCTTGTTTACTGATGAGTCCAGGTTCACCCTGTTTCAAGCAGACAGTCGACATCGTCTATACCGACGTCGTGGAGCACGTTTTGCCGAATGCTGCGTTGTAGAGAGGGATAGGTTTGGGGGTGGATCAGTTATGCTGAGGGGAGAAATCTCACATGGAGTTTAATCACCACTGGTTGTGGTAGCGGGTAATTTAACTGCCGCTAGGTATAGAGATGACATCCTCCGACCCCATGTTGTACCATTATTGCAGCAAAACAACTCAAATTCTAGCAGGATAATGCTCGGTCCCTTGTAGCTTACTCTTTCTGATAATAATTTTTGCTAAAGAAATCATAATGGTCTATTTATCTTATCAAAACTATTCTCGTAGTCAATAAAAACACTATAGACTTTTTGGCCAGAATTTATCCCCACAACAGCCCAAAGAAATATTTATTCGCTGTATCGTTATCATGTGACTTATTAATTACTGCTTTTACGATTGGTCCATTACTGGTCACATGTGAGTCAACAGAAAGTGATATTCACCTAAAAGAATGCTACTGTTGTAATCAAACATTGCGTAATCACGCTTTGCACGTGTTTTCTATCATAAGCACGGATTACCCCCAGGAACTTATCTGCTTGTGTAAATTTATTTGCTGAGAACGGTATTGAAGAATATTATACATGTGTAAAACGAATTATAGGTTTCCTTATGCCATTCTATGGTAAGGAAAATGTCTTCGAGTTACAATTTGTTTTGTCTGTAAGTCATATATTATAAAATAGTTACTGTATTATGCTATCAGAGAGTATCACATTCGTATTATTCTTTTTAATTGGCTTCGGTAAATACCACATTGCTAGGTCCATAAACTGGGATATTCATCTCATCATCATACAATAACTGTATAAAAGAAAGCATTTTCACAGGCATTATTTTTCACAGATGACGCTTTTAAAAAATGAAACAAGTCGATAAATTTAGAATTATTCTAAAATAAGAAATAAAACGATATTCACAGATTATGCACAGTTGCGTATATTTTCAGCAGAAGCAGTCAAGTTTCGAAACAGGTATTTTTTATTTACAAAAATATCTGGAGGTCTCAGCGTAGCTACAGAACTATAAAAACAACTGACAATTATTATCAGTAGTTGTTGATATATATACTGACTCCGTAACAGGAAGGTAAAATCCAACATCGTGTTCAATCGCTCACTTGGCTACTATACATATCCGTTATACGATAGACTACGGTGAGTCTCTTACGCTACAAAATCACTGATATGGAACAAAACCGTGGAAAAACCCCGATACTTAAAGTATTATGTTTTATTTTAAACCTCTGATTACTAGACCGTGGCTAAGCTGCCAGTTATCCTCAGCATTTGTTCAAACAAGGTGAAGGTCAAGTTAATGGGAAAATTTTCATCAACGGCTCATGTCACAGATACAAGAGGGGAAACTTTTCCAGTGTTATGTGAAGCAAGGCATTCATTCATTACAAATGTTGAGGACGAGAAGTGAATGTGAGTTTTCTGATTTGTGTAGCATACAATATTATAGAATTGTGAGGAACTTAAAATATAGAAAGAATTATAGTCTACTGGAATATTGGAATATTTATAATATAAATATATAGTTATGTTTAGTGGAATATTAGAGGTGTGAATTATATACTGATCTAGGTCAGTTAGTAGGATATGCCATAGCCTAATTAATTAAGCTTAAAGTGTTGAACCCATTTTATAATTCTGATATTTTTTAGTTGTTCAACCTTTAAGGTGAACAACAATAAAATATCAGATTGTAAAATGGGTTCTCCTTCGGAGGCGAAATAGTGAGACTAGATATGCCACAGCCAGGTTGTAATAGTTACATTCCAGGCTCGGTGTCTAAGGTATTTTATCCTGACATAATTTAACATTGGAGCCTGAAATTATATCAAAAAATCATTAAAAAGTTGGAAATCTGGTAGCCGCTATTGATACATGGCTACAATTGAGCATAGCACTTAGATATTTTGTGTGGAGCATCATCTAGAGGTTGTTTACCAAGATTGTTCAAATTATGCTCCTGGGGACAACATTGACCCTGCCCTAGGAATTACTTGGTTTTTTTAAAAACCTGCATTGGAAAAAGCTGTAAAATCTTCTTGTCAGAAACCACAAGGCCTAGTGTTAAGATATTTGATGTGTAACATGGTCTGGTGAACCTCTGGTCCTGGGGTCAAAATTGAGCCTGCACTTAGGGTAACCGAGGCTGAAAATTGACATTTCTACATCTCATCATAGAGCCTTTATTATTTGACCGATATTAGATATTTGGTGTATAGGCATGTTGCATGTATCCCTGCCTTCACTGGGGTCAAGGTCAAGCTCACTGAGGCTAAAGATAGATTTTTGTACTTTTCCCTGTAGTCTTCAAACAGACCTATATCTTAGATATTTGGTATGCATATTACCATAGACATCTGCCCTTGGGTTGGATTTTAGGTCACTGGGTTCCAGATCACTGAGGCTATAAATCAAAATCAGCCCAACCCCAGTGGTCTTTTTGGCTTTATATAGACTGACATAGGTAAACACTTTAAAAATCTTCTTGACGTAAAGCACAAGTGTGAATGAAAGTAGTTGGAGTTGTACTCAGGTGAGTGATAAAAGGACCCTCTTTATTGGAAGCTAGTTTATATGAAAGGTTCATTTAGTCTTGCTCAGTATATGTAAGAGCAGGTAATTGGTTTTAGTTCATCTGAGCATATGCACAGTGAGCTATTTTGATCATTTGATGTCAGTCGTCCAACCACATACCTTATTAACACTTTACAGTTCCCGCTTAATATCAGTTCATTCTGAAAATTGGTCAGAACCATTCTCTTGATTATCTCTTGGTCAAGATTGCCTTGACGTTAGCTTAGTCAGGTTGGAAACTGGGTCATGTTGGAATAAAACATAGGTCACCAGGCCAAATAAAAAAAAAAAAACAACTTGTTAATAGATCTACTCTAGAAACAAATTTTTTTATCAAGACTTAATGAAAGATGCTCAGACTGTTTGCCTTGCTGATTGCTCAGTCAGGTTCGAAACTGGATCATGTAGAATTAGAAACTGGGTCACCAGGCTAAACTAAAGGGAAAACTAGAGGCCAAATTTTTATCAAGTTTAAATGAAATTTGCTCAGATTGTTTGCTTTGATGATACCTCGAAGAAAATTGAAACTGGGTAATGTTGGCCAAATCTAGATCACCATGCCAAATAAAAGGAAAACCTTGTTATCACTCACCAGACCACATTTTTGATCAAGTGTTAATGAAAGATAACTCACTTTTGGCCAAATTTTCTGTACAATTATCATGTTTATATTCAAGATATCTAAGTCAGGTTAAAAGCTTGGGGTCAAAAACTAGCTCATCTGGTCCAGTAACCAAAAACTTTGTTTACTCTTTAGAAGCCATTTTTTTCTTCCCTATCATCATGAAAATTCAGAATGTTTGTCTAGGTTAAGATTAGAACTGGGTCAAGTAGGAACAAGATAGGCCACCCAGTCAAATCATAGAAATACCTTTTTTTTTGGCACTCCAGAGACAATATTTTCGAAACAATCATTCTGAAAATTTATCGGAATGTTTGTCGTGATATATCAAGGTCATGTTCAAAAGTGGGTCACATGGAGTCAGATAATAACAGGTTACCATGCTAGAAGCCATATTTTCTGGCCAGACATGATAGAAATTTGTCAGAATGTTTTGTTTTTTTTATGATACCTGTCTTATTTAGAAGTGGGTCACAGGGTGTCAAAAATGTTGGTCAGGAAGCCAAAAATAATATTTTCTACATTAAAATCATCACAGTTTGTCACAATGATTGTCTTGATGATAGTGGGTCATGCAGGAAAAAAGGAAAGGTGAACAGGAAAATGGCCATATTTTCAACCTGATGGTTATGGAAATTAATGGTGTTGATGATATAAAGGTCATGTTGAAACTCAGTCTCACTGTGTCAAAAAGTAGGTCACCTGGCTAGAGGCCATATTTTCCAGCTGATCTTCATGAAATTTTGCCAAGATGATGTTTGTCTTGACGACATCTAGGTCATGTACAAAATTGGGTCGCCTTTCTGGAACATAACAAGCTGTAACTTAGGGAATTTTCCAAACTTAGTATTTTTCTTCTTTTTCATTTTCATAAAATAGGCATTAAGATGAAAGAGTGCTCTGGTGAATGATATAGGGCGATCATGGCCCTGACTTGTTTGTCCCAGCCCATGATAAGAGATATAGTTTTATGTCATTTTAAGTAATTTTTGCATTACGGAAGAGCCTTTTAGAATGGTTTTTCAATATTTACTGAAAATGAAAGTAGAATGATGTAATGTGAAATATGCAGTGTATGTTTTCATAGCTTAAACATGATAATACAAAAAGCTATATGTCCCTTTTAGTAGCTTTCTTATAACATTATATCATTAAATTATTAAATGCAAGTTACTGATTAAAGATGCATACACTAAATATTTGAGTATTTCATTTTTTTTCAAAATCATGTAAATATGAATGATATTGAATGAATAATTTAATAATAATAGGTGTCAGTGGAAAATTCTAAGAACAACAAGTAAACTATAGTCTTTATAGTTTATGTAGAGTTTTTGTACCATTTCTTTTGGTGGATAATCATGTATTAAAAATGCAAACATACTTTGCTGGTAAATGCTGGAAGGAAACATTTATGAATATCAATTATTTCTCATATTATAAAGAGAAAACGCCGGTAAGATACAGATACAGTACATCAACAGTAAATTTTGTCCCTTAATTACCGGTAAATATGGCTGTTTGATTTTTGTCAAGCCCACTTGTGGAGAGCTTGACATAGTCCTCACATTTGGTAGAGCAGTTTGGTGTATGTAAGTGCGTGTGTGCGTCTGACCAGCTTGCCTTGTCCCGGCCATAACTTCTCTTTGCATGGAAGGATTTTGAAATACCTTGGCACATTTGTTCTCCTTGATGAGATGGTGTGTCAGGGGCAAGACTCAAGTTCTGAGCTCAAAGATCAAGGTCAGAGTGCCAGGTCAAAGGTCCAAAATTTTGATGATAGACCTTGTCCAGGCCATTACTTCTCCATGCATGGAAGGAATTTAAAATACCTTGGCACTTTTGTTCACCTTGATGAGATGGTGTGTCCAGTGCAAGACCCAGATTCCTGGCTCAGAGGTCAAGGTCACAGTGGGAGCTCAAAGGTCCAAAATGTTGATGTCAGACCTTGTTTGGGCCATTACTTCTCCATGCATGGAAGAATTTGAAAATACCATGATACATTTGTTATGCTCCATGAAAGACACATCATATAGGCCTGGCTTGTCCTTCCATCATCATCTTCCCACAGTTTTCATTTCACTGTCCCATCCCCATAGGCTGCTTTCCATTGGCAGGCTTGACATGTTGCCCATAG
This sequence comes from Cyclina sinensis, assembly GCA_012932295.1. Classification (NCBI taxonomy): domain Eukaryota; kingdom Metazoa; phylum Mollusca; class Bivalvia; order Venerida; family Veneridae; genus Cyclina; species Cyclina sinensis. The sequence goes on from JAAONU010000011.1 coordinate 17,938,598, forward strand.
GCATTCTAGTTTTAATGAATATGTTCATTATAGCAAAACAGGCTTCAGAAGAAACATGTTTGCAAGTTGTATACAGTCTTATTGTTTATAAATCTAGTTACTTTCTATTTTATTGATTTTTTAAAACATGCATGTGAATATAAACATCGCGAAACTTTTCAAGACCGAAGTTAGCTATTCAGAATAAAAGCCCTTAAAGAACCTACCAATATAAAGCATTTTCTAAACCAGACTTCATTAAAGTTCCCATTTAAAATCCTCCTTTGTTTTCAGGACCAAAATGAAATGTAAATAGTGATGATGATGTTACTGATTTTTAACGAATGGTTATGTTTTAGTAAAGTCTAACCTAAATGATTTAGTAGCGTATGACCATGTGACTAATACCAAAGGAGTATATGAGTGTGAATATGTGTAGATGGTTCTGAAAATGTAGTTTGTCAATTTATTCTCAAATAGAACATTTAGCCCACAAGAAATCAACATGGTGGCAGCGGTGGTTGTTTCTAACATTATTACACTTTTAACTGTTTTCCTCCGCACTTTTCACTTAACTTCTCACTGTCGATGTGTTTTTAGAATTCCTTTTTCTTGCACTGACTGTGCATCTGCTAATAATACCCGAAAGGGGAGTTAAGCAGTAGTCGAAGATAGAGAGATAGATTGAAGTGTAAGACTGTTAAGGGACAATGGTAAAAAATGGCTAGAAACTAAAGAATTATGTTCCGATAAGTGATACTGTATTACAGACCAAATGAAATGGACCATATTTTGAGACATAACAGACTACATTATGAGACAAAATAGACCATATCCTCTAGAAATCAACAGGAAAATTTGGCCATTGCCAAAAATGTCTTCACAATCACTACATGATGAGTGTGTGTGTATGTGACTTTAATGATGGTCAGGGTTATTTGTTATAATTATGTTATACGGTTATATCCTTCACAGATTTCCTTTGATGCGTAATGGAGGACAATTGCAGAAGTTAAGTTGGACTATTTTAGAATTAGACATATCTGTGTATATATTTCAGATATTTTAGAAAATGTCGAGTTTTAATGGATATTCAAATGGTGTGGAGAATGGGGTTGCTAATTGTGCAGGTCTGAAGAGGGGCCAGTCTGACACAGATAGGGCTTTCCATCATAGTGCGGCTAAGAAAGTGGTTAACAGTGCAGCAGCTAATGGGTCTGTGACAGAGAATGGGGGATCAATTCCTGGAAAGACAGATCTTCTATTCCTGAGGGACCTGGTGGACATAGTAATAAAAGAAGGACTGATCGGGGCTATGGACAGAGCTACGTGAGTATCTGTAGTGAAATGTTACAGTTCATCCATTTGTTGTCAGATGGGCTTACAATCTGTGGAACAAAGAAGGTTGATGAGTCCACCTTTCTAATCAATGGATGAACTGTCTCTATCACTTTAGTTTATGTTCGTGTTTGTCTCAGGCTGTAGTAACTTTTCTATTAATTATTCTGATATAGAAGCATGATGTTGTATCAGTGGCAAACAGTTAAAGTTGCTGAGTATTAGGAAATGGGCTTGGTGGTGGTTAGGCTGTCTTAGCAGAATTGCTAAAAGGCCAGTATTATTGTTTTGTAGCGGAGTTCTGTAATGCTTCTTTCACTTTATTTTCATGCATTAAGCAGATTTATTCTTATTATTTATAAAGCTTACATTTTGTGCACATCTGTATTAACTGTATCCATTTCTTGAACATAAATTATGTATTCCATTTTCTATTATGTACAATTCACTAGACTGATGCCTCAGAGTGAGTTGTTTTTAGTTTTTGTTTTGGATGAAATGCTAAAACATAAAATTGTAACTTTGTTCTTTCAAATCTTCTTTCCTATGCACTTCTTTAACTTAACATGCTTTGCTTTTATTTGAGTTTGGTGTTTTAGTTTGAATTTCAGTTTTATGTTCCTATTTCAGCTGTAAAAGTGTAATTATTAGTATTTATAAAATACAGGAGGAAAAGAAACTAGCTGTTATGTCTATTTTAAATCTATTGGTCGAATAGGATTATATTCGAAGTATATATATGATATTCGAAAATAGCAGAATGAAGTAATAATTCTGATACATCTAGTTGCATTGGAACAGTCAAGCAGCAGGTGATGGATTATTTTTGTTCTGGATGAAAGTGGCATTGTGCTGGAGGTCTCAGATAAAAAATCCAGGAAACAGTTTTTTTTAACATGCCCATTTCCCCATTGTTAGCCTAACGCTCAGAATGAAAAACAAAACAAAAAAACAATGCATCTTTCCTTAAGAATACCTTGTTATTGAAGTATTTGACTATTTGAACTGTCTAATCATTGAATGTAGCATTATCTACCCTACAGCCTCATTTCCAAAGGATGGCAGCTTCCTGTCACATGATGTGATTTGAATGGCAAAGGTCATGATGCCTTGCATCATGGGATATATATATTCACTTATGATTAACAGATCACAGCAACAGGTGGGCATTATAACTTGTTCATTTTGTTCTTGCTGGAGACTCACCTATGGTTACTTTGGCAACCATGACCTGGTAATAAAGGAATTAGTAAGTAATGTTATGGTACTGGTGTTTTAAAGTATTTTGTTTGAGATACCCGTATGTTCCAGTGCAAGCAGTCAAACTTGATCAGAGGTCAAAAGTCAAGGTCACACTTTTAAAACCATAAAATGCTGGCATATTTCTTTGTTGTCAGTGGAGAGGGTCTTTCCATCATATCTCAGAGTTGTTTAACATGTTTTGTTGCAGGCGTGTATGTGATTTTCACCAGCCTGAGAAACTGACAACTATGTTGAAAGAATTGAAGATTTCTGAAGAACCTGCAAGTGAAGAAAGGTTACTGGACATGGTCAAAGATATTATAAAGTACAGTGTCAAAACTTGTAAGCTATTTATCATATTCATGTCTTTGACTGTGCTGTGCTTTGCTGTTTTCTTGTATACTGTATATATAATTGTTTTCATCCTGAAAAGAACTTTCCAGAAATTTAAAGGTCATTCATCCTTATTTGGCAAACTTGCAGACTTTGAAAACTGACATTTTTCCTTGTGAACAGAAATAAACTGCTCATTTCCTAAAAATTTTTCTGAAAATATTCTCTTTCAATTCACAGCAAATCCAAGATTTTTCAACCAGTTGTATGGCGGTATGGACCAGTACACACTGGGAGGTGCCTGGGTTACAGAGGCTCTAAACTCAAGTCAGTATACATATGAAGTTGCCCCAGTATTTACTTTGATGGAGATAGAAATTTATGACAAAATGCTGCATCTCATTGGCTTTGATGGCGGAGAAGCAATTTTTGTACCAGGTAAAAATATTTTTCGTGAAATATTTGTTCTTCATTTATTTAAGCTGACTTCTGACCCTAAACATGCCGTTGTGATCATTTGAGACATGGTAAGTCTCAGATCATTGCAATCCTGATTGTCTTTACTTTGTTTGATGACTATTTATTTAGCACATCAAAACTCTAAACAAAAGAAAGATTCAATTTCTGACTTTCTTCTAACTTTACTTAGGAATTAGCAAGTAACTTAAGAAAGTATGACTGTTTCAAAGAAGAAGAAATGATGGAAGTAGTCGGGCATAATTTTGCTCCTAGTACCAATTTGTAAATTACTGTTGCAGGTGGATCCATTGCTAACCTGTATGGAATGAACGTTGCCCGGTATCTAAAGTTCCCAGAAATCAAGACTAAAGGACTGTATGCATTACAGAAACCCTTATGTGTCTTCACTTCAGACAAGGTAGGTAAGAGTGAAGAGCTTTTCAACATGTACTTTAAAATATTACATTAAAGAAAGGAGAAAATAACTTCTGTATTTATCCCATAAAAATTTTCTAGGATTAACGTGAAATGGCTAGAAATCACTGATAAAACTGATTTTTAGGTCACCTGACAAACATATTGCATGCATTTATACTCGTGAGCTCAGGTGGGCTGTTTGGAGCCAGCATGGCCCTCTAAAATAAACACAACTCAGTTTATTTAACATAGAGTTGGCAGTATGCCAAGGAAATTTAAGAGATATGTACCAGTTCCCTGTGATCAAAGCATGAATTTTTACCCAAAACAACAGTCATACCACCCCCATAATTATAAATGCCTGAAGCCTTTCCAAGAAAATCTACATACAACCAAAACAAATAGGTCTACATGTATCTGGTCAGACATTTATAATAACAGAATTTTCTACATACAACCAAAACAAATAGGTCTACATGTATCTGGTCAGACATTTATAATAACAGAATTTTCTACATACAACCAAAACAAATAGGTCTACATGTATCTGGTCAGACATTTATGATAACATTTACTTAATCACAAGTTCAGTGATCTGATTATTTAGCAATATAAAATTTCACAAATAATTAAAAAGTTTTCAACTACCATGGTATGTGAGAAAATTGTTTTTGATTTTCTATTTTTACAGTTTTCTGAAAGGCAGTGATTCTAAGTCATTGCTATTTTAGGTTATAAGTTCTTCATCATCTGCTAGCCTTCTCATGTGTGCAGGTCATGACCTAGCCTAATTAATTTGGCATAGATGGTTTGACCCATTTTATAGACAATTTTTTATTGTCAAACCGTTGGAAAAAAGACATAGCCAATCAGAAATTTTCCCAATCTCTCTTCGACAAGTCTGATTGGTTGGACTAGTCATGACCTGGCCTAGCTACAAAACAAAGCAATTTGATTAGAAGATAAGAATATTAAACCATAATTGGTATAATTAAGTATTTTGGATGTAAAAAATGACATTGTTTCACTTTTATTATTATTATTTCTAATTATTGATAATCAATGATTTATCTGGTTATACTTTAATAATATATTATATCTGTGTGTTAAACTTCTAATCTCTAGAGTGAGCTTACAAAACATGGCAGAGTTTGCAAAAACGAGATCACCCATGAAAATTATGTGCGGCACGTGACCAGTTTGCAAGAAACTTAAATGTTGATTCAAAGACAATTGATCCATCAGTTTTTTATAAACTTTGATTTATGTGCTTGAAGACCATAGTAGAGGTATCAGTCTCATCAGAAAAATGATTGAGCAATACATAATCCTTTATAGAAATCCAACATCTAGGGTAAACTGCTGTTATAATTATCATAAAGAAGCAGTGTTTGCATGTTTATCTGAATACAGTGGATATAGTTGTTATACAAAGAAAAGTCTCATTTGATGAGTAACATCAGGGCTTTAACTTTCTACCTGTTTCCTTCTAGGGCCATTATTCTATAAAGAAGAGTGCTGCAATGATGGGATTGGGTACAGACAACATCTTCCCTGTAAAAACAGACAAGATGGGCAAAATGATTCCAACAGAGTTAGATAAACAGATCAACAAGGCAAAAGGAGAAGTAAGATTGGACGTTTTGCTAAGCACTATATTATACTGTATTCTAGCATTATATTTTGAATCAACAATTATAGTATTGTGTGCGTGTTTCTCACTCTACCCGAGAAGTTGCTCAACAGAGCAAGCCTCGGTCTTTACCCTATATTTAGCTCAAGAATGTCCTCTTTAACTGATGACATTTCACAGATGTTGAAAGAAGCAAGAAATTATTTCTAGAAAAATTTCAAGAAAATAAATGCATACTGAAAAAAATGTAAACAGAATGTGCTTTTGCTGGAGATTGTGACAAAGCTTTCGAAAGTCTTGACTTATCCCTTAAGATACAAAGTAGCAATGAAATTATTCTTGTATATTACAGGGTTATGAGCCATTCTTTGTGAATGCTACAGCTGGTACAACTGTACTGGGAGCTTATGACCCGCTGGATGAGATCGCTGAAGTGTGTAAGAAACACAAGCTGTGGCTACACGTTGATGGTGCATGGGGAGGCAGTGCTGCCATCTCAAAAAAATACAGACATTTTATGAAAGGCATAGAAAAGTAAGATTTGCTTAATTTAAACTCTCCAAAATTCCAAAAGCAAGTCAGAAGCACAGTGTGTATAAAGGTGAAGTTAAACTCAAAATTGCAAAGATCTTGTTTTGTCTGCTACTGTACTACTTTGTAAGGGGGAAGAGCAATTTGTTATTTCAGAGCAGGAAGACTTAAAATTTTCTTAAATGTTGTCTTGGCTACCTGCATGTGTCTTGTTACATGCACCTTTAGTCAGATAGTAAGAGGTTATCTTGATGGAAAGTTTTCTACAGTAGAAAATTGTTGTAGTCGATTGGCACATAGATACTTGAAGTACACATGGATTGATAGACCTTTAGATAGAAAAGGAGAGGCATCATCAATGCAAGCAAACTTATGTCCTAATCTTGCAATTATTTTCATTTCCAGAGCTGACTCAATGACCTGGAATCCACATAAGATGATGGGAGCCCCCCTGCAGTGTGCTATGTTTCTAACTAAACACAAGGTCAGTGTATATTATCATGAATCCTTCTAAATAACAAAGTTCTATTTAGGATAGATATTAGAATTTTCTCATCATTTCTCGAGTCTTCCACATGATCATTATGCCCCCAAAGGGAGGTATATAGTTTTTGAACTGTCAGTCCATCAGTCAGTCCATCTGAAAACTTTAACATTTGCCATAACTTCCTTATTTGTAAGAGAATTTACTTCATACTTGGACATAACACCCATTTGAACAAGACCTTCCCACTGACTTATATTAATTTGACCTTGACCCCTGAATTACCTTCACCTTAAAGATCCAGTTGTGCAAAAACTTTAACATTGACCATAACTTCCATATTAGTGAGTGGATTTACTTCTTACATGGTCACAACTCCCCTTTGGAGAAGACCTTCCAACTGACCTATATTTGTTTGACCTTGAGCCCTGAATGACCTTCATTTTAAAAATCCAATTGTCCAAAAACTTGTACATTTGGTCACAACTTCCATATTAGTAAGTGGATATACAGTAAAAACTCACGATGCAACCAACTCAATATACAGACCAACTCAATATTACGAACATTTTCTCCTGGTCCCGATTTTTTTACAATATATTCTATTGTTAGTTAAACTCAGTAATAAGACCAACTCAATATTGTGTATTGCGACTGCAATTTCCGGTCCCGAATGAAAATACAAACCTTTTTTGAACTCGAAATTACGACCGCGACTAGAACGGAACAAAACGGGCAGCTGTTTACTTTAGCTATTCATCAAAGGTCGAGGTCGGCAAACTTGTTTACACAAACATGTACATAATGGGCACCTTGTGTTAATCGGTGTTAATTGATGATTTGACAGGTCAAAAGGATCCAGGTGTGGATAATTTACTTTAAGGTTGGTACTTATCGGTTTAATTGTTTATGACGCCCTTATTAGAGTAGACTGCGGCTTACTGCACCATAAATTTTCTATTGTTATAGTCACTAATTGATGCGCAAACGAATAAATGCAACACTAAAATCCAAAATTTTGTGAGATTTATGTATCACTTTACATTTTTATTTTGATTGAATATGATCTCTTTAGTTAAGAAATACAAACATGATAGCCGAGCAAAAGTTACTTAACAGACTGAAAGAAAAGTATACCCAAACAATATTTTTTGCAATGATTATAGATTTAACCATATATTGACCATTATTCTGATCAAATCATTAGTTATCAAAGTAAGGACAAATAAAACAAATAAGTTATGCTCAGTGACACTACAATTGACGCAAAACACACACTGGGTCGATAAATCTACCATACACCTTCATGTCATCATCTGAACTCAATTTTAGGACCAACTCGATATTAAGACCACTTATTGCTGGTCTCAGAGGTGGTCTCATTATTGAGGTTTTACTGTACTTCATAGTTGAACACAACACCCCTTTGGGCAAGACCTTCCAATTGACCTGTATTTGTTTAACCTTGACCCCTGGATGACTGGTCCTCTGCTCAAAGGTCAAAGCACCACTTCAGGGGCATTGTCATCTTACAGTAACAGTTCTTTTTTGAAATATGAACTTGGACATGTTATTCACATGAATAACTATGATGTAGTTTATGTTGCCAAAATCATTAAAAAAAATGGCAGAAACTTGGTTCACATTCTCCCTAGTCAAGTGAAGGGTTGGACATGACATAGTATAGATAACATTGTGATGTTGCAGGGTTACTTGCCCCTTGAAATACAACTAATACTAATATAACAATTACTACTATCTATGACCAAGCAAGAAGGTACATAGCTTTCAGTGATAACATGTGTGTCATATTTCACTTTCAGGGTTTATTACAAGATTGTCATTGTGCAAATGCAAGATACCTGTTTCAACAGGACAAGAATTATGATGTCTCGTATGACACTGGGGATAAGTCCTTACAGTGTGGGAGAAAGATTGACGTGTTGAAGCTCTGGATGTTGTGGAAAGGGAAGGGAGACAAGGGAATGGAACGGGACATCGACCATCTCTTCATGTTGTCCAGGTACTGGCACATTGAACAATAAATGATAAAAGATCTTTGATTTGAAATAACGATGTATTAAAAGCAGAATACTATGTAATCATTGCCAGTGAAATCTTTTAATATTTGAGGATTTATATGTCATCTGATCTGTCTGATAATAATGAAAAATATGTAAAAGATTTTATAAGAGTATTTGAACTTTTACCTTTTGATGGTTTATATTCAGGTATGACACCATTGTTTTTGTTGTTGTTGTTTTATCAGTCAGAAGCAGATGTAAAATATCCGTAGTACAGGAATTTTCCCACTGTTTCTTACTTGGCTAAACTCAGAACTGAGTTTTACTCTGTATGAAAAGGTTTAGTTATTTATCCCCCTGCCAAAGGCAGAGGGGATATTAGAAATGGTCTCCGTCTGTCCGTGCGTCCATCCCAATTTTGTCCGGAACACAACTCCAAAAGTACTTAAGTGATTTTCTTCAAACTTCATGCACTGAAAGAGCACATTAGAAGGAGGAAATGCATTGTGCAAGAACAATAACTCTAGCTTGCCTACTTTTAGAGTTATTCCCCTTTATCAGATTTACTTAAAAAGTTTTGTCCAGAGCATAACTCCGAAAATACTTGAGCGATTTACTTCAAACTTAATACACTGACAGAGCACTCTGGGAGAAAGTGTAATGTACAAGAACAATAACTCTACCTTGCTTATTTTTAGAGTTATTCCCCTTTATAAGATTTATTTGAAAAAAATTTCCAGAGCATAACTCCAAAAGTACTTGAGGGATTTTCTTCAAACTTAATACACTGACAGCACATTGGTAGAAAGTGCAATGTGCAAGAACAATAACTCTACCTTGCCTTATTTTTGAGAGATTTGGAAAGAACTGCCTACGTGCATTATTACATTAAGGTTTTGAAAGTACAACCTTCAGGTAACTTCTTCCTGTGTAACATGGCTTCTGTGTATGATTTAAATAAAATTATTTTTAGATATTTGGCCAACAAGTTAAAGCAGACACCGGGATTCAGACTTATACAGGAGCCAGAATGCACTAATGTATGTTTCTGGTATATACCACCTAGCCTGAGAGGCCAGGAGGAAACCAAGGAATGGTGGGACAAACTCTCTAAGGTAAAGTCTTTACATCTTTATGAACTTGATAGAGGAGTTGAAAAGATAAATATAAGAAACTATAAGCAAACACCAAGATGAGATGATTGAAATTTGTTTTACTGGAATGGCCCTGAATATTAAATGGTAGGTTCTCAAGTTTTAGTATTCAACCTTGAAATACAAACAATGAATTCAAATAGGCATTTATTAAAGCTGAATCACCGGAAGCAGCAAATTGATATTATGGTTGATTTGTAATTATTTTCTTTGTGAAGTTGTTGAGGTTACAAGCAAGGTTTTTTTAGTGATGGCTGATTTTGAGAAGATATCATGCTTTTTATACGCCCGTCAGAGATGGGATATATTATGGGATCACCCTTGGCAGGTTGGCTGGCGGTGTCCTTATGTTTGTCAGGAGCACAACTCCTACACTATCCATCCTCGGTAACCCATGCGTACTCGTATATCCTCGGTAACCCATGCGTACTCGCATACACTTTGATGAATGTAGTTCAGCGACCCGTGGGTTCCGACGGTGAATGTAGTTCAGCGACCCGTGGGTTCCGACGGTGATGAATGTAGTTCAGCGACCCGTGGGTTCCGACGGTGAATGTAGTTCAGCGACCCGTGGGTTCCGACGGTGATGAATGTAGTTCAGCGACCCGTGGGTTCCGACGGTGATGAATGTAGTTCAGCGACCCGTGGGTTCCGACGATGACACTATCAAACCTATTGACTTGAAACTTCTTAGATGGATAGATCTAATTGAGACAAAGTGCAATGCAGAAGAACCATCACTCTGCTCTTCATAGTTTTGCAGTTATTTCCCTTTGTTTAATTTTCTTGTCTGGAGCATTACTCCAACACTATCAAAGCTATTGACCTGAAATTTCCTAGATGGATAGATCTAATTGAGATAGAGTGCATTGCACAAGAACCATCACTTTGCTCTTCAAGGTTTTGAAGTTATTCCCCTTTGTTTAATTTTCTTGTCTGGAGCATTACTCCAACACTATCAAAGCTTTTGACCTGAGACTTCCTAGGTGGATAGATGTCATTAAGACGAAACCATCACTCTGCACTTCATGATTTTGGAGTTATTCCCCTGTGTTTAATTTTCTTGTCCAGGGCATAACTCCAACACTATCAAAGACTTGAAACTTCCTAGGTGGATAGATCTCATTGAGACGGAGTGCAGTGCACAAGAACCATCAAACTGCACTTAATGATTTTGGAGTTATTCCCCTTTGTTTAATTTTCTTGTCCAGAGCATAACTCATACATTATCAAAGCTATTGACTTGAAACTTGATACATAGATAGGTCTTATCGAGACGAATTGCAGTGCATAGGAACTATAACCGTACTTCATGATTTTGGAGTTATTCCCCTTTGATTTTTTTTTCCAGAGCATAACTCCTACGTTATCAAAGCTATTGACTTGAAACTTCACAGGTGGATAGATCTCATTGAGACAGGGTACCGTCACTGTACACTTCATGATTTTGGAGTTATTCCCCTTAGTTCAATTTTCGTATTTGATGTTTGTCTGGACCATACTCCTACAATATCAAAGCTATTGACTTGAAACTTCATTGGTGGATAGATGTTATTGAAACAAATTGCTCAATTGATGTGTGTATTTTGCTCCGCCTTGCGGCGCTCGTATTTATTACTAAAGTTAAATAAGTTATTGAATAGAAATATTTACATTGCTTAAATTTCCTTTCGAAGGTTGCACCGGCAATTAAGGCAGGCATGATGCAGTGTGGGTCAATGATGATTGGCTACAATCCTGATGGAGATCTTGTAAATTTCTTTCGAATGGTACTGTCCAACTTTGATACAACCACAGAGGACATGGACTTCTTGGTGCAAGAAATAGACAGGCTGGGTCGTGATCTTTGATAGACTTAAATAATAGAGAAATAATAGAGACTATATAGTACTGACTTTGTTATGGATAATTAGGAAGTCAGATCTGTTTATACAGATATATTTTTTTCTTTTTTTCTCATAGACAATCATATTTTTTGAAACCACTTTCTGAATTGATTCTTCCATGATTAGGTCAACTGTTAGAAAAAATATGATTTCTATTTTATTAGTTTGATAGGTGGAAGTAATATATTTATATCCCAAAACAAGAATACATTTAATGATAATCACTTTTATTACCTACTTTCAAAAGACACAGGCTCTTTTGTCCTCCCTGATATGAGATTTTTTTCTTGATTCATGCCATACCTGGTATATGAGCCCTGCACAAGTCATCTTGTCCCACGTTTTTGCCCCTCTTGCCCTTTTCACTCTCCTCACAATTTTACATGTGGTATGTATTATGTCATATTGATGTTGCAGCAAGGGGTTGTAAGCAGGGCTTAATGATGATATAAGGTCCTGTGGATGATATTGGGGCTAATATGAATTGTGCTATACAATTTTCTTTATGTACCACATGTGATTTAAGTTTTCTTTATTCCAGTGCAAAAAGAAATTTAGCATTCCTTGTACACAACATGAAACATTCATTGTTTGCTTTTATACTTTTACATGCATTGTGATAAAATTTTAGATATACAATTACACTTGGTCTGGAATGTTATTTTTTGTAGTGGCCTTGAAATACAAAACCTCTGCTTCTACATAGCACATTTCTATACATTACCGTATAATGTGTTTTCTACATTTTTTTTTAATTGAGTAACTTTAGTTACTTCATCTTAAGTTTTGCAATATACATTTCTGTAGACACAGGTTGTTGGCAAGGGACTAATTGTTATTTTTTTAAAACTTTTTTTGTTTTTTTCTCTTTTTTTCTTCTTTGTGTGAATATTTATGACTGTATCGCATGTGTGAGTTAATTGTTAGCTTTATTGCATTTTGTATGCCATCAATATTATATAAGCTATAAATAAAATTGAACCAAGTTAGTGGTTGAACAGGCTTTTGATAAGACAAAGTTTTTTTTATTTATCTTTTAAATTATTTATTTTTTGTCAAAAGTTGAAAACTTTAAAAAAAAATATCATCACAGACTATAATGATCTGTATATATACATCAGGGTTAGGAGTCATTTGTAAAAATAAATAAGAAAATGAGAAAGGAGAAACATCCAGGATATGAGTTTCCTATGGACCTTCCTATTAATTTAGTAGATACTGAATTCTGGCAAGTCTTGAAAAATACGAACTGTGTTTACCAGCTATCCATATCAATATTTTTGCAGTGGCATAAATATGTAAGGCTTATATAGCATAGCTATTTAATCAAGTTTGTTATTGATAGAATATCAGTCTTTATGTAATCCTGCAATGACATTATATCTTTTATGCCCCAGAAGGAGGGCATATAGATTTTAATACCTCCAAAGGAGGGGATATAGTTTTTGTAACTGCCAGTACATTCATCATTCCTTTTGAAAACTTTAACAGTACCCATAACCTTTTTATAAAATCGATTTACTTCATACTTGAACACAAACCCAATTGGACAAAGACTTTCCAATCTGCATATATATTTATATGACCTTGACCCCTGAATGACCTTGACCTTGAAAGTCAAATTGTCAAACATTCTTAATATTGGCAATAACTTTTTTATTACTAAACAGATTTCAGTCATGTTTGCACACAACAACCCTTTTGGAGAAATATTGCCAATGGCGTATATTTTTTACCTTGACCCCTGAATGACCTTGAGGTAAAATTGTCAAAAAACCCACTTCTTTTGAACGGTTTACAATTTATCTTCATTTGGTCCTCAGCTCAAAGGTCATAGCATCACCTTAGTCCTAGGGGCATTTTTATCTTTCAGTGACAGTTCTTGTTTTATAATGTAAGCATATATATTTATATAAAAATAGTACTATTAAAACTAAATTCCAAGCAGTGAACTTGGACTTTATGATAGAATATGATTTTTAATTCCAAGGAAAATAAGTTACTAAGTGATGACCTCCTACTCAGAACTTTGCAATAGATTGTGTGATATGATGATTATTGGCCAGTCTCCTGAATCTAGTTATCTGTTTAAGTTTATTTATTGTTGGTACTGGTTACCCATATGACCAATGTGGATAGAAGGGTGTAGTTATTTTCGGTTGTGTAAAATATTGCCAGATACAGAAAGAGTCCCATATAAGAAACACTCCTCATAGAACACTAATACATGGGACCTCACTTAAATGTCTCATCTGAAAGACATTGGAGGAAGGGGACTGAACCCATGATCCTTGGATTACAAGTACTGTGTATTACCACTGGACCACTGAATCAGCCCTGGTCGCCTGTAGCGATTCATACTTAAATTGTTCTGTTTTATGTAACTTGTGATCCATCACATCACTGGACTATTTTTTAATTTTTTTCCACCTGATGATGATTGGTGAAAGGATTGACTGTAATGGCTATTTACTTCTATATGCTTTTAACCTAGAATGGCCAACTGCACATATATGAAGTCAGATGGCTAAGTCTCTTTATTCAACTGGTACCTTGATAACTGCTTTCTTTCTAAGCACCCTTGGATTTAAATACCAGTAGATAAAAAATACAAAATGGCAGTAGTTAATTTTGGCTATTGCTGGAAATACATGTGATGTAAATTTATTATTTTTATGTTCTGCATAGCAGATCATATGTTAATATAAATTATGTCTATTTTGGTACTGTTACAGTGCATGACTATGACAGATAGAAATAAATTGTTACCCCCACGAATTTATCTTAATTTTCTTTCATTCCTCCATTGCTTATACAGTAATCCAGCTAAGATTGGAATTATTTAAATGGCAGGATTCTGTTGGGGATGCCTGCTATTTCAAGACCGATACCCATTTACCCCTGAGAAATCCTCAAGACATGAGTTAATGCAAAGTCCTGCTTTAAAGCAACATGTAGAGAAGAGGGCAGGATGTTTTCCCTACTATTTTGTACTAGCTGGAGCATTGCTTGTTTATAGAGGGTCACTACCTTCAAAGAAATGCTTTAGATTTAGTCAAACTCCTTTAAGGTACAGGTTTAAGATAGATACAAGTTCAAACTAAGACCATAATTTTTCCCTGTTTTCAAGAGTTTAGTAAAAATGCCGCAAGGAATTGTATTGTGAATAGAAAATGTTTTACCAACAGATAACTAAAAAATGAGTTTATATACTTCTTATGAACACACTGCACTAGGACTTTCTCTTAAGCTCATTTGAAGAATTATAACTGAAAGAAAGGACTTTACATTTGGAGGTAAAATAAACATGCCACAAAACCTTATTTTATTTCTTTTAAAGAGCACAAACACATCAGAAAACAGCAACCATTGGTTATCTATCTATGATTCCTGTCTCACACCTCTCACAAGTATTATGGGCATATGTTATGACATTGTTATATGTTGACATTTGAAGACCTGAATATTCCAATAGGCTTTCTATATTGTGCTTTTATTAAATATAAGCCATGACATTTCTTCTTAACACTGTGCAATCATGTTCTTCAAAATAAAAAGAGAAAATATTTTGAAATAATTATTTTTATATTTTTTTCTGTTTTCATGTCCACTATGGCATGTGGAGTGTTGCAAAATTGTATATATAAAAAATATTTGTCCAGTTAAAAAATAATTTTATAATAAAATATATTGATGTTCTAAAAATTATTTTTGAGGTTAAAAAAATATATATGGACAATAAAACAATATATATGGACAATAATTAGAAAAAAAAAAAAATATTTATGTTCTAAAAAAATTATGAGGTAAAAATACATATATTTGGACAATAATTAGAATTGTGGGATAGCCAAATTGTTTGTTACAGCGAATCTCATTAATTCATATATCAACTGGTATACTTACCAGAAGCATTCATTTCTTTGGCTGGGTGGCTGGGCCCGGAGAAAACTGCCATATTGGAATATACAAACCAATGAGATTCGTTGTTACAAACTTAATTTGGCAATCCCACAATTCTAATTATTGTCCATATAAATTTTTTTAACCTCATATATATGTTTTTAGAACATAAATATATTGTAAGAGACAATTATTTTTTTCTAATTATTTTCCATTTATATATTTTTTATAGTCCATATAAATTTTTTTAACCTCAAATATATTTTAGATCATATATATTTTTTATGAACAATTATTTTTTTCTAATTTTTGTCCATATAAATATTTTTTATTGTCCATATATATTTTTATAACCTCATAAATATTTTTAAAACATAAATATATTTTCTATTGTTCATATATATATATATAGATATATTTTTTACGCCATAAATATTTTTTAGCACATAAATATTTTTTATTGCATAATTATTTCTTTTATTGAACAAATATCTTTTTATACAATTTTGCAACACTCCACACGCCATAGTCCACATAACCACTTGTAAACACAACCACTTTCAAATCACAGTTCCAAACTTGAAGCCATATATCACAATAGATCTTGTAAATGAACTAATGGAATACACATTTTTGTACATTTTTTGATCTTGTTACAAATACTAATTTTCAGAGTTACATCAACACTGATTGCATATTTTCCTAAACTTGCCAAGATTTTCTGGATCGCAGGCTATAGTGCAAAAAGAGTCTGATAGTGGTGGATCCACCTCACATGACTTGCAGATACTCTCAAAACTGAAATTCACTTTACGACTGTCGCAAGCAATGACACACATGATTTCATCTAGTGGTGGGTTCGCCATACACTCCAACACAGTCTGAAGGTTCTGAGGGTTTTTGAATGACCAGCATGCATTAATGCATTCAAGTGCTGAATGTGATGCTATGGAAATTGTAATCCCTGTTGCCATGACAATGAACAGTATCTTGATCCCATACACTGTATAAAAATGAAGCATAATTAAAATCATGTAAAAAATTAGACAAAAGGGCCATGACAGCCTTTTTATCGTTCTCCTGAGAACAACTGCAACTACTTTCATTCAAACACCAGATATCAAAACTCTAGACTTTGTAATTTCTGACAAGAAGATTTTTAAAGTTGTTATCTATGCTAGTCCATATAAAACCATATGGCCCCTAGGGTGGGGCCAATTTTGATATTTTAGCCTTGGTGACCTTGACCCCAGTGACCTAAAATCCAACCAAAGGGCAGACGTCCATGCTACATACATAAATACATGCATGCATGCATGCATCCATCCATCCAACCATCCACACGCACGCACGCCGGCCTGCTCGCACACACACATTTATACATACCATACATACATACCAGACGTACATACCAAACATTCATGCATGCTTGCATCAGTAATTAGTCAATTAATGAAGACTCTACCAAGTAAAGTAGAAAGATCTATTTTTAGCCACTGGCTGACCTTAACCCCTGTTAGTGGTAGAGGTTTATGCCAGGTGTACCAAGATATGTAAAATAGCAGTCATTAAAAAATGCTCTATCACAAGTAGAAAACTCTATCTTATGCCAAGATGACCTTGACCCAAGTCACCTCAAATCCATCCATGGGTATATGTCTTTGCAAGTTACCTACATACCAAAAATCTAAGATATCAGTCGATAAATTAAGACTCTCCAGGGAAATTTTTTTGAAGTTTTCCTTATATAAACCTATGTAAAATCATGTTGCCCCTGGGGCGGACTCAATTTTGAAGCTGGGGCCATGATTTGAGCAAAATTTGAAGAGGTCCACTTGACAATGCTTAGTAACATACCAAATATCTTATCCATAGGCCTTCTGGTTTCAGGAAAGATTTTCAAAGTTTTCCATATATAAGCCTATGTAATATAATTGACCCCGGGGCAGGGCCATTTTTGACAATTGAGTAATGATTTGAACAAACTTGATATGGGTTCACTAGACAATACATCCTACCAGTTTCAATATCTAAGTCAAAGGCCTTGTGTTTTTATAGAAGAAGATTTTCTAAGTTTTCCCTATATAATACTATGTAAAATAAACTGAACCCAAGGACAGAGCCATTTTTTACCCAAGGGGCATGATTTGAACAATCTTGGTAGAGGTCCACTAGACAATGCAATATGCCAAATATCTTTGCCCTGGGCCTGTCGGGCTCAGACAAGAAGATTTTTAAAGATTTTCCTGTAAGAGCCTATGTAAAATTATGTGGCCCCTGGGGCCAGATCAATTTTGAACCTTGGGCCATGATTTGAACAACTTAGAAGAGGTCCACTAGGCCGAGGCCTTGTGGTTTCAGAGAAGAAAATTTTCCAAATATAAGCCTACGTAAAATAAATTGACCCACGTGACAGGGCCATTTTTGACCCTGGGGCAATGATTTTAACAAACATGGTAGAGGTCCATTAGACAATGCTATACTAGTATACCAAATATCTTAGCCATAGGCCTTGTGGTTTCAGAGGAGATTTTCAAAGTTTTCCCTATATAAGCCTATATAAAATAAATTGACTTCCGGAGCAGGGCCATTTTTTGACCTAAGGAGCATAATTTGAACAAATTTGATAAAGACCTAGGTAAACCAGTATACAAATTATCTAAGCTCTAGGCTTTGTGGTTTCACACAAGAGTATTTTCAAAAATTGTCCTTTCTGTTGCCATAGCAACCAGAGTTCTTGGAATTCAATGGGGGATATTAGTTGATTGGTCCTTCCATTTGGATTCCTCTGCTTTTATCGCTATTTTCTCTCTTGGTATGGTGATAATTAAGCCTAATTATTTGCAACAGTGGTAGTCAGATTACAATATAAATTTAGCAACATGTTTTGGTTTAAACATATTTATTTCCAGAATAAACATATAAACATACGTGGTATTACACACAATCAATACTATATATTCCAAGAAAAGGATTAGAATGGAAGACAAAGTCTTATGAAATTCTTCTCCTTTAAGGTATTATTTAACGTGTGTCGAGTTTGTACTACGTTAAATATTCTGAAAAATCAGGAACTAAAAGAAAAAAGAAAAATATGAATGTAACAAGTAAGCGGTAAAGGTTTCATGCAAAAATATAGCGATTGATAAGGAACAAAAGATACAAGAAATAGTTTGGCTTAGTCGCCAAAAAGATATAATGAAGGAGAAAAAGGAGGGAGATGAGGGAGATCTCACATCATTTCATTGTGTTTTAACAAAGAAATCGTTTTGTTTCGGATATATAAGTCTGAACATGCTTGAAGATTATGGCATTGTCTGCATCAGGAAGATCTGGGTTTCCAAAAAGAAGAATATTGAGAGTTACACTGAAATTATTAAGGCTTTGAAAAAGTTTTTGTCTATTGGTATTGAAACGTTGACATTCAAAAAAATAATGTGAACAGTTTTCTGTTTGGCCGCAATCACATAGTGGCGTTGGTGATATATTTCTAAGAAAAAGATGGTAGTTTAAAGAGCTACATTTTGTACGAAGCCTTGCATGGAGTACTTGTAGTTTTCTATCACCAGAATAGAAATATTTTGGTGTGGATTTCTTGTTTCGACATAAAAAGTTTTTAAACATTGTGAGTGTTGGTAAATTACGAATTTCAAGTGGTAAGTTATTCCATTCACGTATAGTAGAAGGGAAAAATGAATTAAAATACAAAGTAGTTCTTGCTAATATACCGGTAATGTCGTTAGAATTTCTCAAGTTATAACGAGTATTTGACTGATCGGGAATAGACGCAGACAGATATTCAGGAGCAATACCGTGTTTAATTTTGTAAAATAATATCAACCTGTGATTGTAGCGTCTCTGTTCTAAAGTTTCCCAGTTTACTTCCGTATTAAGACTTTCAATTGATACTAGTCTAGTTGCGCCAGTAACAATTCTAGCGCATTCATTTTGTATTTTATCTAGAAGATCAAGTTCGTATTGAAATGCGTTTCCCCATACAACATCTGCATATTCAAGAATTGGTCGTATAAAAGATGTGTAAATTATTTCAAGAGACTTGCGGTCTAATGAAAACTTAAGCTTTCGCATAATATTAACTCGTTTCCAAGCCTTTTCTTTAATATATTCTATATGAAAGTGCCATTGGCAGTTATTGGATAAAAATATTCCCAAGTGTTTATGATCATTTACTTCAGGTATATTTTTGCTTAGCATTTGAAGCGGTGGATGACAAGAATTTCGTTTTCTAGAGACTATCAGTGATTCTGACTTTGATGGGTTAAAGGTGACGAGCCATCTTTCTGCCCATGCTGTAATTTTTTGAATATCTGATTGCAATTGTTGGGCTGCGATCTGTGGGTTTTCAATAACAAGATAAAGACTTGTGTCATCTGCAAAAAGATTGACATTAGATTGGAGATCTTGAACAATGTCGTTAATAAAAATCAGAAAAAGTAGAGGACCAAGGATAGAGCCTTGCGGAACGCCAGCAGATAGACTACCCCAAGAAGATTTGGCATTTTTTAGAACAACACGTTGGTGTCTGTTACTCAAATAGTCCTGAAACCAATCAAACAGATTTCCAGAGACTCCATAATAATTAAGTTTACAAAGAATGCCTTTATGCCAGACTTTATCGAAGGCCTTACTTATGTCAAAAAATATTACCCGAGCTTCAAGGCCATTGTCAAGTGCTTTGCAAAGGGTATCATAGATAAATACAAGTTGGTTGACAGTTGAATCTCCAGGTATGAAACCAGACTGTACTGGAGTAAGAATTTTGTTTACTTTCAAATGATTGAAAAGGTGTTTAAAGATTAAACGTTCAAAAACTTTTTCTATTGTATTTAGCAATGAGATAGGTCTATAGTTACTTGCTAGTGTAGCATCACCTTTTTTAAAAATAGCAGTAACATGAGCTTTTTTCCAAGAAGACGGTACTCTACGGCATTGTAAGGAGGCATTGAAAAGATTAGTTAAAGGTATAGATAGTTCTTGAGCGGTCTCACGCAGAATTCTGTTACTAATGCCATCAGGTCCCGATGCTTTATCTATTTTGAGTGACCTAAGTATATCTTCTGTTTCTGGTGCGTCTATGATTAGGTCATTAAGAGTGGTCGCCGCTATTGGCTGACCAAGATTGGGTGCAGATTTATTAGTGTTGTCGATGTAAGTTTGCTTGAGGAAATATTGATTAAGCAAGTTTGCTTTTTGGTCGTCTGAGAACATGATTTCCTGGGTTTCTAGATTCTGTAGTGGGGGAATCGAGGTTGTTTGTGGTGAAAAGAGAAATGATTTTAAAGTTTTCCACCAGTCATTTGAAGATAAAGATCCCTGTTTTAACTTTTCAGATAAATTTGAATAATAGGAAAGCTTTGCCTCTCTTATCAGAGAGATTGTTTCATTTCGTATTTTTTTAAATTTCTGCCAGTGATTTGGTGACTGGGTTTTTTTAGCTTTTCTATATAATCTTTTCCGTTTACGTATATTTGACCTAACAGTATTTGTCATCCAAGGAGCATCTAGTGGCCTAACATATATGTTTTTGTTTGGTATACTACTTTTAGCGAGATTCAGAATTTGACTTGTAACATTTTCTTCGTACTTATTGATATCAAGATCATAGCACTCTTGCCACTCAAAATTTCGAAAGTCGTTACGTAGTTTTTCGTAGTCACCACGACTGTACTCCCAGATAGTACGTTGAAAGCAAGATAGTTTCGGTTTACTGAACTTGAATAGACAATATACTGGAGTATGGTAGCGATGTTCTTGTTCAAGAATGTGTTCTCCTACGCCAGATTTAATAACACTGTTTTTCTTGGATACAAATATTAAATCTATTAAAGATTCGGAAGATTCTGTAAAATGTGTGGGTTCTTCAATAATTTGTTCCATGCTGAACTGTTGTGAGATTGAGAATATTTTCTTTTTTGAGTTGATGTTTAATGCATCGTAATTGAAGTCACCTGTGACTATAATATCAGTAATATTTGTGTCAACAGCAAGTGCGATAGAATCCTCAATGCTACTGTTATAAATTGCATCTGCATTTGGAGCACGGTAAAAAAGACCAAAAAGTACATGTTTGTTATTATCAAGAGTGAGTTCAATCCAAATGTTTTCTAAACGGTTAAGTTCCAAATCATATCTTCTCTTATAGTAGAGATTGTCTTTAATATACAGCATGACTCCACCATGTGTATCCCCATAGCGATCATTTCGTTCGGGTTTGTGAAAGGACAAGAGCATGAGGTCCTCATCTGACACACTATCATTAAGCCAAGTTTCTGAGAAAGCCAGGATGTCAAAAACGTGAAATTCTGTATAAAGCAAGTCGAGTTTATGCCTCACACTTTGAACGTTTAAATGGACAAAAGACAAATGATATTTCAGGCTTGATAAGATATCTGAGTCTGTAGAACTAGTAGATACGGGACCAGGGTTCTTATGTATATCTCCAGCTTGTAGGAGAAGAATGAAGACCCATAAACAGAGAGTTGTTTTAAAAACAAAATTCAATGCATCATATGTGAAACAAATGTTAAAATATAACCGAGAGTGGTTAAGAGTAGCTTTTTTAGTAGGAAAATATATTTTGACATGACAGTTAGTGGCACTGATTACACCAATGTATAAAGAAAAAATGCACAATTGTGATGAGTAAACATTCAACAGGAAAAATAAATGTGTGAACATTGGTAATAACCCAACATTTCTATAGTTGTCCATGATAGGAGGAATGTTTAAAGTGTCATATCTATGTAACTGATGAAGTAAGTATCAGATATAACTGTGTAACCATCATGGACATGGTCTTAGTTGCAGAAATGCGTTTATGTATAGCTATACCAATTACAAAAACTTGATGTGATGCAGTAGAGTTTAGAATAGGGAAGAAAAGAGGAAGAGACATGTTTTGTTAACATCATTATCTTTGTTTTTTGATAATCCTGTCTTTTCATTTGATATATAAGTGACAATTTTCACAACTAAAAGTCAAGACCATCACAGTTAAAAACAAGGGTAAAGTCAGAGGATTCCAACTGAAAGGACCAAAGTGCTATTTGGTCTACCTTTGATGTTATCTGAGTAAGGGAGATAATTTGTTATCAGAAATGTCCCTTATTCTCTGAACAAGTTTCGAAGAGCTTCATGCAAGCGATATCACTGGCAACTTTCATCAACTTTGACCTGGTGGTTAAGGAGGAGATGTTGTTTTTAAAAAAAAAGTTTGACGCCTTATCAAGACGCACGATGGACACAGGGCGATCAGAAAAGTTTTAATTACCATGAGTACACTGTGCTCAGGTGAGCTAAAAACAAATAATTATTTTAGTGTTTCAGATTGAACGAAACATCTGCATTAATTTTACTCTCCTGGTTTATATTTCAAGAAACATCTTCGACGTTTTGACCCTTTATTTATATATAATTAAGTATTCTAAATTAAAAGTAACCTTTCATTTAGTTTTTTGATTCTGGAAATATCTTTAATTCTTTCAAAGATCCTGCAGAGATACATTATATATGGCATCAATTTTTGTCGTAACTAGTACAGTACCAACCACGCACTATTAACCAATTTGATTTTCCTGTATACATGAGGTTTAGTCTTCAAGACTTTTCAGATGTCTGATTATCAAATCATTAACCTCTTGACAATAGATAATACAAGATTTGAATGACTGAAAAAGCTCTGAAAAACAAAACAAAAAGGCAACAAAATGTAAACATTATTCAGTCACATTTTTACCTTAAGTGACTGACTTAGACCTGAATGATTGCTGAATTTTCAAATTGTGACTTGGGTAAGTAAAAATATGAGGGTCTTGATATGAATTTTAACCAAATACGAAAGATATAAAGTTTTCTTTTAAATATGTTTGAAATCAGTATTACTGTATATTAGTAATAATACGCAAAAGTTACTAAACAACAACGCCAGTGACGCCGCAATTGTAACATATTTGCATGAAAAAATACTGTCAGTTAGATAATTACAAACGTGACAACAATATTAAATAACTTTATTGAATTTCCTATCTTTTCACTTTTCTTTTCTTCTTCAGTGTACCCAACGAAAAAGAATCTAAAAAGCTACAACCACATCATATTGAAACATTGTCTTTGTTGAATATCAGTATAATTTTGTACTTACTTTTTGATCAATTCGTGAAAAATTTAAACACCCAAGTCTGGTCACGACAGCACAAAAAAGCAGTTATGGATTATTTCGAATAAACGTCTGTTTATATGCTCTTTGGCTGGTGTAACAAACATGTAATAATAACATACCGGGCATTAAACGTTAATGCAGTTGTCTCCATTCATCCTGTTCTTTCAAATGTAAAGGGTGTGTCCTCAAGTCTTTATAAGGCTGTTATAACCATTGTCAGATAACTTTAATTTAAAAGTTTTTATGTTATAAACAAACAAGAAAAGGTCATTCAATTTTTGGCATTTATCATAAAATACTGTATGCTTTGAGTAGGGATACTTGGTTCTAGTCCTATTGATGACCCAGTTGTTAATATAAGAATTGAGACTATAGGGGTGTTGTTCTGAATATTAAAAGAAAATCAAGGGTTCTCTAAAGTTAATAGAACATACACAAGCAAAAAAACACAGGATAATAAGGACACAATTCAAGGGGAAAATATAAGCGATTTTCCTTATTATTTGTTAAAAGTATATTTGAATTTCTCATGGAGAATCTGCTGTATGTGTAATTAAGATGATTAATTAACTTATTAAATCACACATTTATTAACTTATTGGTTATTTTGTAACTCATTGAAAATCAACAGTATAATGTACTGAAATTCTATGCAAGACAACTTCAATATGAATATTGTATGAATGAATGAAATATTTCGATAACTGAATGTAAGTAGAGCGTCGGATTGTCAATTCAGAGACTCTCGGTTCAAACCAAATCAGGGCCAGCTTAGTTTCTTCGTGATTATTGATCTGGGATGTTGCGCCAAACCCCAACAAAGACCAACAAACAATACAGAATTGCATGCGACATATTTTAATTAAACATAAAGAATAAAAGATGCGAAAATATGTTTGTCCTGTTTGGGACACAATAAAAGCCAACTGTATTTTCTATTGTAGTTCTATGAAAATACAGTTCAGGTTAGATTCGAGTGAAATCAGGGCCTTAATTAGTCAATTAAGGCCCAGGTGAAATGCACGTTGTGGTGAAATACTCGTACTTATGCCTGACTAAATATCTTGTTGTTTTTTATACCATATACTTTCAAGCACATTACATACTTAAGATATTTAACCAAGCTATGCTTGATGTTTTAATGGGACATATCTCTGGTCCAGTGGTAACGCTCTGAGAGTTCCAGGAATTTTGGTGCCAATTGAATAAAGATCACACTTGCCTCCTCTTTTACTCCTCATGCCTCCTCTCTGACTCCTAATGCCTCCTCTCTCACTCCTCAGGGCTTCTTGTTCATTCCACATGCCTCCTCTTTCATTCCTCATGCCTTCTCTTTCACTCCACATGCCTCCTCTTTCATTCTTCATGTCTCCTTTTTCACTCCCATACCTCATCTTTCATTCATCATGTCTCCTCTTTCTCTCCACATGCCTCCTCTTTCACTCCTCATGCCTCTTCTTTCACTCCACATGCCTCCTATTTCATTCCTCATCCCTCCTCTTTCACTCCACATGCCTCCTCTTTCATTCCTCATGCCTCCTCTTTCACTCCCATACCTCATCTTTCATTCATCATGTCTCCTCATTCATTCCTCATCCCTCCTCTTTCACTCCACATGCCTCCTCTTTCATTCCTCATGCCTTCTTGTTCATTCCTCATGCCGAATAGAATTAAGACATGTCTATGGACCCTCCCAATATTTAAAACGTTGAAAAGTTTCTGAGCTCCGGCATACGTAGCCGGATTTTTCTTTTCATAATAAAATTGTTGTAGAATTTCCCATTACATTTTGACCCTGTAACTATAGAAAAATTTGGTCCTATAAATAAGCCATCACATTTCTCTTTTTTTTCACTCTAACGTCATCTTTTTAATGATTCGTGCTTAGTATGGAAGTCGTGTGTTCATTTGATAACGCGCAAAATGCGTGTTTCTGAACAAAAGAAAACCAAAAACCATGTTTTCATGAAACGTAAATTTCCACGACTTCAGTTTTTATCCGAATTCGTGATCCCTGTTAAACCGTGCATATTTGGAGGATTTGTGCAGAATAAGGAAACAGCCTCTGCTCATGTGCTCATGGTTGATTTTCCCCCACCCACTCCACTCCCCCACCCGAATTTTCCATTTTTCAGTCAATCACGCTCTAGATCGTTTTTATGACTGCCTTATACTCAGTGGCGTAGAAAAAGGGGCTGCGCTTATATTATTTTAGTTAAACAAAATTTCGGTTGCTGTGCTCAGTATCTCATATCTTAAACATATTTTTCCACATTTATAGTAAACACCTAAAAAAAGGACTATGTATGAAGGCGAAAAAATATCATTATGTATCTACTTTCTGATAGCATGTGTGACTAGATCATCCCTATGGTCTGAAAATGTGGACACGCCAGTGTGGGCGCAATAATATACCAGTATTAAAGTGAACGTGACCTTCGATGCCTGATTTTGATTTGCAGTTCTAAAGACTGTCGGCTGTAGCTGGCAGTCTAAAAACACCATCGACCGCATTTAAAAATGCGTTTATAATTTCTTTAAGAGAGAGAGAGAGAGAGAGAGCATTGCTCCTCCAAAGAAGTTTCGGAAAACATTGAAATATTGATTGTCATTATCAACTAAGCCACTAGTTTCAAGCTGAAATAAGGGCCGATCATTATAGACGCGCTCGTATGGTGGCTGATGAAATTTCGTACTGAAGTATTGGTGCGGGCAACATAACGAAATAACAACATTTAAACAATTCAAAGTTTCATACTGGCGCGCGCGATAGAACGATAAAACGATTCTTGAGGTTAAACCGCGCGCGCGACAGAACAAAACAACGACTTTTTAAATTGGTGCGCGACCTAGTACGAAACAACGATATTTAAAATGTTTCGTATTGCCGTGCGCAACAGAATGAAGTGAAACCGCGCACGACAACACATTGTTTTTTCGTTCTATCGCGCGCGCGGTTAAACATTAGTATCGTTTTATTGTTCTGTCGCGCGCCAGTACGAAACTTTAATTGTCATTGTTTCGTTATGTCGCACGCGTCAATACGAAAGAACGCCATGTCCTAAATGAGTCACCATACCGATGGGTAAAGCGCCAAACTCCTTGTTTGGAGGTCACTGGTTCGGTTCTCACTGGTGGCGAGAGTTTTCAGTGATTTTCCGTATTCAATCCTTTTGGAGCAAAAAACTGGTTTCATACCCCAAAAGAAATCATTGACCGATATGTAAGTAGCATAAACTTGCTACGCAATCGAATGAATAAGATAAAGTAATTGTATCGTTAAATCAATGACGTCTTTTGATCAATAACTAAGTTTATTTAGCAACTTGTTACGATTACTAGATGGTATGAAATCCCTTTAAAATTGTTACCTCACTTTACTTCACCCCTCTTTATAACAAATAGGGTCGTGACACATTTCAATTCATATATCTCTTAATTTTTCCAACACGTTATTTCCTTAGCTACGGTTACTTGAACAGAGAAACATCAAAAAGGTGTACCTATATGTACATAAATGCACTTATATGAGACCAGTTAAAAAGTCCATGAAATAACAGGTCATAGCTGTTCTAAAGAATAACCCTAATTTTACTTTATCATTGATATATAAGACTGCAGATATATACCAAAATCCTTAGTTTAAACTCATGCTAGCGAAAATGTGACATGCTGTGTATATTTCAAGAACAGCACATGTTCCAGTGTGAGGTCTTCTGTTTCATAACTTTGATATTTGGTATAAATTTTGATCATCGAAACGCTTAGTGTCGTATTTTCATCTGAAAGTCAGTAAGAGAAGCAAGTTAAACTAATTATATCTTAAGATAGCCTTGTTTATAAGTTGATTACTTGTTCTTTTTTTACAAGTATTTCTGCTCCAAGAGAGGAAAACACCGCAATAGGTAATTATATTTTTTATTTTTTTTATGAAAAAAGAGCCAAGTTTTTGAAAGCCTACGTTATTTCTTTCATCCTCAGATAAATACGACCTTTTTTTTAAACATCGATGAAGTCGTCGATGCAATGACCCAGGTCACATGACACTGGCGATATGGTCCGGTATGTCCTTAAAGATATTGCGTTTCTCGGGCACTAAGCAGCTATATTAGTTACTAAAATGGTTGGTTTGATACGTAGGATTGTCTCTATAAACCATCTATAAATAAAAATTGAATTAGTTACTGTTGAGAAGTCTATCTAGATCTTTCATTGGTCTAACAGATAAATGCAGATGCAGATAAATTTAATCAATATACGCTAGATTTCAGAATGACAGGTCAAATGTTTGCTTATCTTGTGGTTGGATCATTGTGTATCATATCACAAAGAACATCTGGTCTACAAGTGGCTTCCTCCAGTGGATTTAAGAAGCCATGGTTTTGTCATGACCTCGAGTGCCCTGTGTACACAGTGAAGGAAACAAATAACGTAATTATGAATTTGATACATCCTTTTCTTTTTAAAGACTCAAAATTCCTCATAAATCGCTGAATTAGTTAGTAATGCCGCTCATGATATCATTCGTTCTATAAATATCAACAACTTTAATAGTTAACGTCATTTCCCGTAACAGGCTACATCGTGCAGATGATTAAATCAGATTATCAACAATGTTTTAAGTTTTTTCTCACTTTAAGATAATATGCTATTTTACAATTACTTTTATATACATTTAATCGCACTCTGAATAACTGGAAGGTACATTAATAGTGGAAATAACAATGCACATGTATCTGTTCATGATCATAATTTTCACATTATGGACGTCATACCACGTAACATGCAACATGCGTTCAAGTTGCAAGGTTTTTGTGTGATCCATTCCCATGTTTCAGTAACATTCGAAGACACGCATTTTTCAAAGAAAACAATTTAGGTAATTCAGAGAAGGCAGAAAACGTTGTGCGTTTGTATAAATCGATCATAAGTTTATGACGTCAACTTCGACGTCGTTTTCTTGATCACGTCAAATTGACCTGGATTGTTGATTTTGTCACGTCACGTCACAAATTTTAACGTTTTCAGTTTATTATTTTCTAATAAAATTGAAGAGTTAAAAAAAATCACACCGTTCAACCGGGTTTGCGAACGGCCGTAGATCCGCGACCGTCAGCAAACTGTGTTCATGTCAATATTTTTTTGATGCAGGTGAATATTTGTCTGATTTTTATGTTCCCGTAAGATTTTGCATGAACAATAGTTTTAGGCGATTCCCTGTTTTATAAGAATTCTTCTGTAGAAATCATGGTTTAAACAATGTTTTATTCAGCGTGCAAGTGCACAAAAAAGGTGCGAACTAGTTTTCGACTGAATAAGTAACTTGCTGAATCGGCCGAGGATATTCTTTCTTATTCGCAAAACTGAAATACTTGAAGCATTCCAAAATAAAGTTTAATCGTTTCTATCTAATAATTCTAAATTACAGCTTCCAATTCGCAATTTCTGCAAAGTTATTTACTAATGAAATGGACATGTACTGAGGGATTTGTAATGACAACCGCCGTAGCTGTAGTTTGGAATAATAAGAGAGAAATGATTAAACATTATAACGGAATACTTCAAGTATTTCAGTTTTGCGAATAAGCAAGAATATTTTCGGCCGATTCAACAAATTACTCATTCAGTCGAAAATTTGCACACTTTTTTAGCGATTTCACGCTGAATAAAACACTGTTTAAATCATGATTTAGACTGAAAGGTCCTTTTAAAAGGGAATTACCTTGAACAATTCTTGCGGGAACTTAAAAAAAATCAGGCAAATACTCATGTGCACCTAAAGAACGACATGTACACAGCCTGCTGTCGTTCGCGAATCAACGACCTCCCGCGAAACCGGTTGAACATTATTACCACCATTATTACCAGGAATCTCAACAAGAGCAGTTTGATAAAACTAATGTTTATATAACCGTTTTAATCTACTATTAAGAATTTTGAGACTCGGGAATCTGCACCTTCAGTATGGATTGCAACAAGTGTGTCAGTCGCAGACTATACCGATGCTACGAACAGGGACTTGTTCTACAAACTGTTCCACTACATTTCGGGGAATAACTCTTTGCGTAAGTATATATAAACACTATGGAATAGTCGGTAATAGAAACAACCCAATGAACAGGTGACGTAACATTGCATATAACATGATTTCTTACCCAGTATTGTTATGATACGTTCTTACCTGCAGAAGGATGTCTGCTAATATAGTTCGTATAACGTTTTTTTTTTCCTTCTGTGTCCCAGACCTAAATTATAATAAACCGTGTCAGAGCTTCACTTTGCTTACACCAGGGGTTTTTTACTCTATTTTTTTACCAAAAGAACTTATTTTGTCATATATTCTTCATAATGCAGATTTGAAGATACCGATGACAGCTCCAGTTTTAAAACAGATCGATCCATGTCAAGGTGTTAACTGCATAAAAAAGCATACCACACACTTTATGATTCCTTTCGACTTACAAGCCAACCCCCCGACACCAACAGAGGCTGGTGTGTTCATAAGGAGAATGCCAGCTATGACCGTTTATGTCAGGTATGTTTTAGTCCATGTTCAATGCCAGTATTACAAACTCTTAAAAATGTTGCCAAAAGTATTAAGAAAAAAAAAAGGTTTACATCTAGACTGAACTTTGGGAAAAGGGTAAGCATAGAGGCGAAATGTTAATTCTAGATATAATGGTAGGAAGTTCTGTTACTGTCTTTGTGTAGAAGTGGATATGTTTATGCACTTGTATCAAATTTTTCCATTTATACTAGTGTCCGAGTATCGGTTAGAGAGTCGGTCGGTATGATGGACGACGATCATTTCCATCCAAATTATAACTTGCGGGAAGGGGGAAATGTTATCTTACCGAGAATTCTTATTTGTTTCATTGCCACAATTTTATGTTTCTTAGATCTTATGGCGGCTTCAACACTCAAATACAAGAACATCAGAATTACAGCACCTTAGTTGAGCACCTTAAAGCAGCCAACAAACCGTTTGATCTAAGCCACTACTACACAGCCGGTTATGATGGACCTTACGCCTTTGTTCGTCACAATGAAATTTGGATTGGTGCAATATATTGTTACTTTTTGATTCGGTTTATAAGGTGGTAAACAGATTTACAATCTGTTGAAATCTATCAGATGTCACCCGGCTGCTTGCCAGCTTATTCTCGTTATTTTAGATGCTCAAGATACATCATTTGTAGAGAAAAGCGTACACAGTTCTATTTTGTGTTTGTACTGAACAGCCTAAAAGAGCTTATTTCATCACCTGATACACATTTCTTTATTATTTTAGTTCACGTCTCTTTGTAAAAAGTCATTTCATTTTTTTGTAATAAATATAATGTAAATTCGTTTCAGCTATATATATTTTGAATTTATAGTAATTTTTGATATGTCATTTGGTTTTCCTTTTATTTACTTGAATTTCGAAACGTGCCTTTCCAGGTTGTATTATAGGCGTGTGACTAAAAAAAGCCCCCTTTCTTCTTGTATCTCAGCCTCCACTAGTTACTGAAATGGCTTCGACTGTCATTGGGGTTTGTCAGCTCTAATTATGATCTATAGGGGGCTTTTTTTAGTCACACGCCTTTAATACAATAAATGCTGACTTAATAGCGAACAGTGAAGATTAATAAGAATAACTCAGGTAATGTTATGGACTTGTAGCAAAGACAGAAACAATGTTGAAAAACTTAATACTAGTATTTTTTCCATCCTAACAGCTACCTGACCTCAAAATTTAAAATTCCATTTCAAGTATTTCAGTATTTAAAAAACGTATGTATAGTTTTAATATTAGACATCTAGAGAAAGGACAATAGCAAATAAAATAATAATAATAATAATAATAATATCAACTAACACTTTACTATTTATTACTAATAATTTAACAGGACATGAACAACGTTTGAATGACATATTTCGGATGAACAATTACAGTTAAACAATAATTAGTTAACAGGATCTGTTATTTTGTCGACATAATGTGCATAAACGATAATGCCAGCCAAAATATACCACCTAAAACCGAGACTCTTAACAAACACATCAAACACCTTCTCTGTTATTTCATTCTTGTATCTGTTAGTCCTGGCTTTCAAACAATGTATGTCGAGTTGAATGTTGATTGCTGATCTCAGAGTCAACTTCATTTTTACATGAGCTTTTAATTGCACAAAACAAAAATATATCATTTCATAATCTTAGAGGGAAAATGTGTGCCTTTCCCCTGCTACTGTGTTCAAGATAATTTATACGACTTTCTGATTTTCTTGCTAGGAACAAAAAGGTCATGAGACAGCCTAATTGTCCAATGACATCCAAGGGACAAGAGGGTCACGAGACGGTCTAATTGTCCCATGGAAGCCCAGAGACAAGTACAAGAACCTCATGAGACAGTATAATTGTCCCATGTAAGTCAAGGGACAAGAAGGTCATAACACAGTCTGATTGTCCTATGAAAAGTAAATGACAAGAAGGTAATGACACACTCATGTCAAGGGACAAAAGGGTCATGACACAGTCTGATTGTCCTATGAAAGCCTAGGGACAGAAGGCCATGAGACAGTCTGATTGCCCTATGAAAGCCTAGGGACAGAAGGCCATGAGACAGTCTGATTGTCCTATGAAAGCCCATGGACAGAAGGTCATGAGTTAGTATGATTGTCCCATGAAAACCAAGGAACAGAAGGTCATGAGACAGTTTGATTGCTCCATGAAAGCCAAGGGACAGAAGGTCATGAGATAGTCTGATTTTCAATCAAAAGCCCAAGGACAAGAGATCATTAGACAGTCTGATTGGCATTTTAAGCCTTAGGACAAGAGTGTCATTAAACAGTCTGGTTGCCACTATAAACCCAAGGTCAGGAGGTTTATGAGACAGTCTGATTTTTCCATCGAAGCCATCGGAAAAGACGATAATGGGACAGTCTGATTGCCACATTAAACCCAAGAACAAGAGGGTCATAAGACAGTCTGGTTGCCACTATAAACCCAAGGACAATAGGGTCATAAGACAGTCTGGTTGCCACAATAAACCCATGCACAAGAAGGACGTGAGACAGTATAATTGGCACTATAAGACCAAGAAGGACCTTAGATGGTCCGACTGGCAGTGTAAATTCACGGATAAGGGTCATGAGGCTGATTGTTTCATGGAAACCTAAGGTTAACAGGGTCATAAGAGAGTCTGAATTCCACTATTAATCCATGGACAAAATGGTCATGAGACAGTCTGATTGCCACTGTAAACCGAAGGACAAGTGGGTCATGAGGCAGTCTGATTGCCACTGTAAACCAAAGGACAAATGGTTCATGAAGCAGTCTGATTGCCACTATAAACCAAAGGACAAATGGTTCATGAGGCAGTCTGATTGCCACTATAAATCAAAGGACAAATGGTTCATGAGGCAGTCTGATTGCCACTGTAAACCGAAGGACAAATTGTTCATGAGACAGTCTGATTGCCACTATAAACCAAAGGACAAATGGTTCATGAGACAGTCTGATTGCCACTGTAAACCGAAGGACAAATGGGTCATGAGGCAGTCTGATTGCCACTATAAACCAAAGGACAAATGGTTCATGAGACAGTCTGATTGCCACTATAAACCGAAGGACAGTGGGTCATGAGACAATCTGATTGCCCCTATAAACTGAAGGATAAGAGGGTTTTTAGACTCAAATCCAACTGTTATTGAGAAGTTGCTAATCTAATTATCTGATAATTTGGCAGTTTGAGATAAGGAAAGTATTTGTGAATTGTTATAAAGACGAGATAAAATAACTGTTCCTACTTTTGAACTTTGAGTTGCATTACATTTGCTGGTTTAAAGAGATTTAAATTGTCTCAGAAATTAATATTATTGCTTCTAGATTTAAGTTCTTTTCAGAGTCCAAATTCACACCAGTCGCCCCATTTATTACCCAACAGGAAAAATATCTGCCTGTTACAATTTCAATTCTTCGAACTAAAGAAACTTAGTCAATTCATAAACATGACACCATTAGTACAGTTATGTCATAATGAATTGTTAAAATC
This sequence comes from Cyclina sinensis, assembly GCA_012932295.1. NCBI lineage: Eukaryota > Metazoa > Mollusca > Bivalvia > Venerida > Veneridae > Cyclina > Cyclina sinensis. The sequence goes on from JAAONU010000011.1 coordinate 17,972,199, forward strand.
AATTCATGAAAAATGGCACCTATAGGACAGTTATGGATAGGTAATAATATTCACGAATTACGAGATCATCCTTTTAAATGGCCTGAATATGTGGATACGCCAGTGTGGGCGCAATAATAGATCAATGTTAAAGTAGGCGTGTCCCTTGATGCCTGATACAGATTTTCGGCGACAGTCTGAAAACTATTTAGAATTTAGAGGGTGTCAGCCACACGGGAAACCAGTACCTCAAAATATATATGCTCTATAAGTTACGGATGGGTTGAGGGCATGGAAACAGCGGATACTACAAACTACAGGTATTTGTAAAGTGGGTCAAAGTAATTCATGCATGGATAGTACCGGTGTGCTGTTGACAGGTGAAAACTACATATTTTAACACACTTGAACATCGAATTGTATTGGAAGTTTGTTCGTTTTTAACTTCTGATCAGGGCCTTAATTTAGGCCCTGTTCTGATATAGGATATCTGACAGGCCGAGCTGACCTGTTGATTGTAGGTATTTAATCAATTATAAAGTTCTTTCAATATATATTGACAGGTGAAATGTTAACCTTTAATTCTGCTGGCGGTAACTGTGTTTGCCTTTGTGACCCGTGCAGACCAAGATCAATCTGCACATTTGTAAACATAAACAATTAATAGATCTATCCAAATTAAAAGATAAAAAACCCAGCAGGCTAAGGGTTAAATTATTGTGCAAAACTAGAATTAATGCTAAATAACAACAAAGAAAACATTCTGACATACACTGATAAAGATGCATAATGGATCAAGAGACATTTGTGTCTTAAATGAGTTTTATGGAATGTTAAGACAAATAAGAAAATTTATATAAATATTAACAATACTGATGTTATATTTATGGGCAGTATCTCCAACCAAGTGATTTTGCCTGAATGAAAACAAAATTTGACAGCTGGATTATTTCAACTAGGCTTGTAAGTAGCATCACAGATTTGGGCTCTACCTTGTAAATCATGGAGTTTGAACCCTTAGCCATGTTAGCAGCCCAACTTAATTGACAATACCTGACATTACTGCTTTCATTACAAGAACTGGTCTGAATTACTGGGGTTTGTCTAAAGGGGCAAGAACTTGGTGTACTTGTTTAAATATTCATTTTATATCAGTTGAGATACTGTAAAATGTTAAAAACCACTTAAAACCACTGGTAGGAAATTAACAAGTAATTTCTGAATAATATGCCTGGTACCCCACCTCTTGCTAGGACTACATTTTAAAAAGAATAACTAAAGTTTTCATCACTCTACATTTTATTCAGTTACAAAAAAACCCCAAAAACAAGAGGGCCATGATGGCCCTTGATCACTCACCTAATTACTTTGCCTTTGGGTCTGCTGTTGAGCTAACATCAAAAGCTTTTTTAATAATCTCCCTACATAAATCTATATGAATTCAAGTGACCCCCAGGGTAGAGCCAATTTTCACTCAAGGGGCATAATTTGAACAAACTTGGTAGATGACCTCTAACTGATGCTCCATTAAAAATAACTAAGTTCTAGGCTTTGTGGTTTCAGAGAAAAAGTTTTTTTTAAAGTTTTGCCTATATAAGCCTATGTAAATTCAATTGACCCCCGAGGCAGGGCCAAATTTGACCCCAGGGGTATAATTTGAAAAAACTTGGTAGAGGTCCACTAGACAATGCTACATACCAAATCTTTAGGCTCAGGGCCTTGTCGTTTCAGATAAGAAGGTTTTCAATGTTTTTCCTTACAGTTACCGTAACAACCAGAGTTCTTGATGGAATTCAATTCTTTGAACAGCTATGGTAGAGCTTCATACAAGGAATATCAAAGGCATGTTTCATTAATGTTGGCTTAGCGGTTTAGGAGGAGAAGTTGTTCACGTCAAATTGTTGACGATGGACAATCAATGATCCCAACTAAGCACCCTTGAGCACTTTGTGCTAAGGTGAGCTAAAAAAGGAAAAAAACAACCAAAAAACATAAACAAAAAACAAATTTTGGGAAAATGCTTATTTGAATACTGTTATTCCAGTCATTTTATTATAACTTATAATCTTATAGCCTGATGTTTTTTTGTTTTTTTTTATCAAACTTAAGAAAAATTATTTATCTTATACTTACTGAAACATTTATATTATTCACAGAATCAAAATGGCAGAGGAAGTGAAAGAACCTGAGATGGGACTTAAATCAGGTCATCCTTGTATCAAAGAAAGACAAACTGCAAGACTACAGCAAGTTTTGTCTAATGCGGATTCTTTGCCAGGAAATATTTCTAAAATCATGCAGTGGGATTTACATGATCCAGACAATGATGCAGACGGAACTCTAAGTCCAGTGGAAGTGACCTCCCTTTTATACTTCCTGTTCTTGAAGATCAAATGTGACCAAAATGTTGAAATGTTCAAATTCTTTCAAAATACTTTCAGAACCTTCATACATAAAACTGCTCAGGAGACTTTTAGAGATTTTAAGATAGAAAACATATCATGCTATGCAGTTGGTAGCCATTGTGAGGGGATAGCTGATTTTTATGGAAGTGACATAGATATTTTGTTGAGCCTAAAAGATGAAATATGTTATGATGGTAATATCACTTTGGACTCTAACTTCAAAACAGTATTTAAAGCTGACAAGAAGTATGCCTCACCTGGGTACACTCTTCTTGTTAATACAAACACATTACAAGACTCTTCAAAAGAAAATAGAAATTTGCCTGAATTTAGAACTTATGAAGATAATTCACGATTTATTCAAAGTTTCTCATGTGTCTATCCAAGATTCTCAGTCTGTGGTCCTGCAGTACATTTTAACCTTTTTGAAATGCTTGAAAATTTAAATCCAACATATGTACAAGGTTTATCCTTGTTTCTTGTAAATAACTATGCTGAGGGAATATTTCCTTTGAATGATGAATATCTGAAAAGTATGTGTGCCGAAACTGAGGAAAGTTTTAAAAAAATAACCGCATTAGGATGTGACCTAGTTGCTGCAATACCATTTATAAGTAAGTCAATAGAAGAGTCATGGGTGAACAGAAAAAGAATGTATGATTGGCCCTCAAAGGAAATTATTGAAGAGATGTCCAAACTTCATGGCCATGTAGTACCTGTGGGAATGAGAGGGAGTATTTTTGAACAATATGAATGGAGGATTTCTTACACACTGCTTGAAAACAAACTGATTTGTTCACTGAATGAAGTACAGTTGCATTTGTTTGTAGTACTGAAAATATATGCAAAACATTGTGAATGTGTATCATCATACACGGTTAAGAATTTAGTACTATGGATGGCAGAGTGTTTGCCGCAACATTACTTTAAAGAAATACATTTAATACCACTGATAAGATCATCACTTGTTGTGTTACAGAAATGTGTGGAGAAGAAATGTCTACCCAATTACATAATCCCGGCCAGAAACTTGTTTGCAGGAAAGTTCGATGATGATAAACAAAGACAAGATCTTATAGACTTTTTATCATGTAACTCTAGTGTATCAGACCCCCTACCAGTTTCAAATCCCAAATTACAAGATCTTTTCAGATCCATCCACTCAAAGAGAACAGCGGAAGTTGTTGAAGGTCATAAACATAATAAAAGGTCAAAGATCCTGTTTATTAAACAGATAATGACCTTTATAGAAAGGCTTAATTCCTATGCTCCTATGATGAAGTATGTTCTCTATAATCTACTTTATTCCAGAAAGTCAGCAAACCCACTCTTTGTTAAATTATGTCAGGACAGAAAAATTATGCAGTTTGCTTTCAAAAATATCAAGATGTACATATCTAGATATATCAAAAATTGCTACAGAAAGGTAGTGGATAGGGCTATTTAGAGAATTTGAAGTTTGATATTAGGAAACGTTTTTTCTGCAAGTATTATTGTCAATGGCCAACAGCCCAAAAGTTTGAATCTTTAATGCCGTCCATTCCAACCAAAACATTAACAGTCTTGCCAAATATTTAAATGCTGCTTTTAAGCCTAGGAAAGTACTGATAATCACTGTTTTCTTTACAGAGTACACATATCCAATGTGTATCTATATGTGATTTTATGTTGTATAGCACTTATCTATATGTGATTCTAAATTAGAGGATTTGTAACTTCTCAGTCAACTTAAAAATGATAATAATTACATTGTATACTGAAATTTGAAATTCATTGCCGAATGTCTTCAGGTTTTTCACACCTGTTTATTAATTTTACTTCGTGGCTGCAAATATGCAGTATGCTGTTTATGCTATGTTATGTATATGATATTCAGACAGTGGCAGAGTCACACTATTAGCGCCAACTGAGGGGTCACATGTTTTACAACATTGAAATATAGAGGCATTACTAGTCCAACTTCTAAAAGTGACTCTAAGGACATAATTTGAATAGGCTTGGTAAAGGTCCACAAGACAATGCTTCATGTCAAATTTTAAAATTCTAGGCCTTGTGCTTTCAGACAAGAAGATTTTAAAAGATTTTTTTCTATATTGCTTTATAAAACTTGTGACCCCTCTGGTGGGACCAATGGTGACCCAAGGGACATTATTTGAACAAACTAAGTAGAGGTCCACTAGACAATGCTTCATGCCAAATTTTAAAACTCTTGGCCTTGTGGTTACAGACTAGAAGATTTAAAGATTTTCTTCTATATTGCTATGAAACACTTGTGACCCCTCAAGTGGGGCCAAAATTGACCACAGCGTCATTATTTTAACAAACTTGGTAGAGGTCAACTGGAAAATGCTACACATCAAATTTCAGACCTCTGGGCTTAGCACTTTTAGACAAGAAGATTTTTAAAGTTTTTCATTCTTGTTGCAACAGCAACCAGAGTTCTTCATGGAATGGAATTCTTTGAACATCTTTGGTAACTTTCATGCAAGGAAAATTCCTGCAAAGTTTTATCATTTTTCACCAAGTGGTTTAGGAGGAGATGTTATTTAAAGTAAAAAGTTTACAGCACGACACACGGCGGACACAGGGCGATAACAAAAGCTCATATTGAGCACAAAGTGCTCAGGTGAGCTAAAAAAAATTCGCAACTACAATATCCTGTCTTTTTATCACAACAGAAAGACGTTTTCAATTAATTAATACTGAAGGGAATATCAGAAGAAACAGCAGCAACAAACATTTTTTAAAATGTTTTATTATTCAGTTTTCATATATGTTTTTTAGTTTTGGCAGCACCAAGAACTTAAATAAAAACATCTAGCAATATAGAATGATCTGCTCGATTCTTTTCTAATTTCAGATAAAAACTAAGAGAGTTCTAGAACCAACATCTAAATGTTGTAGGACTGACAAATGAGCTGAAATATTCCCTCATGAGAAGAACTGTAAGACACATCTAAATCATACTAGAAACAACATAACAACATTCAGGTTTACTAGCTCTTAAGATGTAAATAAGAAGCAACAATTCTAGAATTACTTAAATATTCTTACTTCTGATTACAGTTATTTCCATTCTGCCACTCCAAAAGCTGTCAACAACTACAAAAACAACCCTGTAGACTGGTTTCAACATTCTTTTTAAATTGCCAAAGGGTAAGATACAAAACAGTAAACCAAATTAGGGAAATCTCATTTCAGTGGAATGTTGCCATTCAATCATGCCATTCAGTGAAAGCCATTTTTATAGCATAAAGGAGCATAAATACCAGACAATTCCATTACTTCTGTGCAATAATTATGTTTTACTCTGTTAGATTTTCATTTCTCATTAAACTCTGTTTTAAATCTGAAGAAAAAACCAAATCAGAACTTAGTGTTGCTGATAATTTTTGTGGGTGCAATTTTGTGTGTTTTTGGCCCAGAGAGGATTTATCAAATTTTTTAACTAAGGTGTTTTTCATTGTTTATTTTGCAGATTATTTGTTTTCAATGAATAGCACTGATTTATAAAACTGATTTTAATACAAAGTCAAGTTTTATTCACAAACATTGTAACTATGTAAAGCAAATAAAACTTTTTGCTGTTAATATATTTTCTGAATTCTATCTTCATGTGACCAAAAGCAGTGTACTCTAGATAAGCAATTTCAATGAAAAAAATTGACTGTCTGAAGTATACAAAAATATCTCATAATTTCTCTCCATTGTTCATACAACTTGAATAATATGGCTGCCAAATACTTGAAATGTTTTATGTAAATGGAGTGGCATTTGCCCAATTCTTAAATGCAACAATAGTTTTCAAAAGGCTAAATTCATTTCAATGTATTTAGCATTAAACAAACAAAAAACAACAATACAATTGCCTAGCAACTGAAAAAATAAAAAAAGAATCAGCTAAAATAAATCAAGCATTACTCTCCTATGAAATACAAAAAGGCCATACAACTGAACATTTAGAATATAAATCAAATGAACAAGTACAAAAAAAAATTAGATCGAGAATGAAAAAATACAACTACCATATTCTTTATACACAGATATGTGGAAAAAAAACATTTAAGCACAATAACATTTTGCTGACTAGAATAACAGAAATACTCTCTAACACTACTCTATTTCTAGCCCCACACTAGTTAATTATGGCAAATCAACTGTTAATATGAGAAGTTTAAAACTGAGATGTAATTCAGATTACATTCTTGATATTTGCTGTTGTGACACTTTTCCCAGCTCAGATTAACATAGTGCCCTATATCACCTGGATATTTCATTAGAAATCAAATAGCATTATTTCTGATAGAGTTTTGTATTTTGTAACCTCATTTTACGCGCAACGTGCAAATGTCAATCTGAAAGAGATAAAATTCTGCGTTGCACTGGCTATCTATTAGGGTTTGAAACTTGAGAAAAAATAAATACAGGCACTTGTAGGTGGAAGATATTTGTTTCAATTACCTTTGTGAGATAGTTAAAAACGAAATAATTGAATAAAATAATTAATCCAATCTTATTTTCAATACCTTTAAAACATGAAATCTTTAGTTCTCACAGAACTTTATAACTGGAAAAAAATGTAAACTGATATTTTATTCAATTCAACTAAAAGCATGTTATCCGAAAATAATAATCAGTGTTAGAAAAAGTTCTAGTACTGAAGAAAAAATCTGAATTTTTTTTATTGTCTGTTTCTAGATCATATGTTTTTCACGTCTTCACTTATAATGTACCAGAAAAACAAGGAAGTGGTCTATTGATTGATATATCACACCAAGTATATTGTAATACTTTAACAACAATCTGGAATGTTTGAAATCATTAACATGAAAGCCAAACACTTATGAGCAAACAAAATTTACTTAAAGGATAAAAATTGTAGATCAAGTTGAATTGCTAAAGTATGGTTACTTATTGTTCATGTTTCAAGTATACATTCATCTCTTAATCTGACTTTCCTTGACAGCATAAAACTATGTTTAAATTTTACTTAATTAATTAAAATTCAAAATGCAACAACATACAATTTATATCACATTAAAAATATTTTTTCAACCATGACATACAAATGATAGCTCGATATCTTTGCTGTTACTTTTACCAGTATATTTAACACAATTCCCTGTACTCTAACCATGAATGAGTCGTAAGTCACAGATGATGGGTGATACAACACTTAAACATTGAAAACATATTAAAATTAACATATATGTACAACTGATCAACAATGAAAGAAGTCAAATATACATAAATTATATACATGTATATATTACATTTGTAGAATACAAGATTTTATTGCACATTTAGGAATTTAAGCATAATCAAAGCGCACATACATGTACATAAACAGATAAGCAAACAAAGAAATGGCTAAACCTGTTAAAAAGGTTGTTATCCTGGGTATAGTCAATGTGCCAATTTTACATTAATCAATTTAAAAAGTATTCTAGTTGGCAATAAACAAAAAGTCATGTGGTAACACAATAAGGAAGTACACATGAAGAACAGAAATTTATATCCATAAGAAGAAAGAGAGAAAAATAAACTTCTTGAACTTATTTTAAAATAGGGTGCTGAATTACATTAACATAACACATATAATACTAACATGAATAGATTCTACCTTCTGTGAGTCGGTGATATTCTACATACAGCATCTGTTTAATAGAACCACATCAAAATTTGTGACAACCAAACAACAGAATTTTCCTTACAAGCAAGCGTTAAGTGAAAAGCTAGAGTTAAAACTGAAATATTCCTTACTAAAATCAGGTAAAATCTGAAAACCTTTTAGGGATGAAAGCATAAAGGGTACTATCTGTTTCTTGATCTAATCAGAACTTGCAACCTTTTTGCTGTTACCCAGAATAAAATAAATATGACTCAACAGTAAAAAATAATATTAATGAATTTAAAGTCAAAACTTTTATCAAAATAATCCACAATCTGTAATTATCTTATATATTATCTTCTATTTACAGGGCAAAAATGATCAAGAGATGTGATTAAAGCAGAAATGCTTTTCAAGAAAATATTATTTTAAATCGGAATACCATTACGTACATTTTGCATTTTAACAGAAATTACGGTATTTGCCATGTGCTGATATCTTTAAAGGTTTTAAAGTGATATAAGCATGTATTGAACATTTGTCAGTATATAAGGGATGCTATGGCACATAGTGACACCTTCATTTCAAATTAAGCTAATTAGATATTCAATGAAAGATGTCTTAGCGAGCAGTTTGTACTTTCATTGAACAATTCAATAAAAACTTGAAAATACCATTTTATTTTCCACACTGACAGACATACAAGTTCTATTTTTTACTGACATTTTTCAGCACCATGAGAGACTATTTAAAGTGCAGCTCTACTGTAGATTCTTACAATGAACCATTCCCTGTTTAAGGAACTTTTGCTTGCTGTTAACTTAGGTTAATTTCTTCCACAAGGAAAGTCAAGTAACACTATGTTGACCAAGTTTTGTTTCCAACAGCTAACCATACGTCCTGCACAATATCAAATCTGGTGAAATTTTAATGTCCCTTTCCTTCCCAAAATAAACAAGTCTATTCTATTTTTTGTGAGGGTTTTACCATGAACTTAGTACCTGGATTCAGGATCTCAAGGCATATAAAGATTTAACATCTTTATTTTTAAGAATTTGCCAATTTTCACTTGTTTGTACTTTGAGCAAGATCAAAAGACATTTGACATTTGTCAGTTCATCTTCTATCACAGTGCTTGTATACAATCCACACATCTAGAAATCAGACTACCACTTGCTTCAGGGCTGTCACTGTGCTTAGGTAGTTAATGTCATCAACACACTTCGGCTCCTATATACTGGACCCCTTGTTCTGCTATAGGCACATATTTATCCCCAATCTGTACAAGTAAGATGGTCTTATCAACATGTGACCTTTTCATGACCTCCTTGTGACATGGGATCCAGCGGTGTACTATGACACCTTCCATCCCATAAATCGGGTACCAGCCTGCCCAGCCATTCTTGCCACCATTACTTCTCCATTCTTCATTTGGCCACTGTACATCAATTCTACGTCCCAGATTAATACTGTCATACACAAAAGTGATGTCATAGATCTGAAGAATACAAAATGTACATTATGCCAGAGCTCAAACAACTCAAAACTGCCTACTATGTATCTGATGCTGATTTGTTCAACATCTCAATGAAATAAAATTACAGATTTGAGACTATACAGTTTTATTTTAAGACACAAAACCAATTAACAAACCCTAGTATAACCCATATATTTCCTGTACAAGCTTTGTTCACAACTTTTATGAATCTAAAGTTTAATTTCAGTATTTCCAGTGCTAAATTTTTAAGAATTAACGGTAATATTCAAGGTATGTTTATGTTATTTTTTGAGACTGTTCACTTTCATTTCTTACTCTGCTTTAGTGGAAAGTATAATGAACAATATAAAACAAATTGCTGTTTTGGTAACATTTTAGCTGATGCTTGTTTCTTTAAAGTACACAGGTCTTCATATAACTAACCTTCACTTTGAGCCATCCTTCTTTCTGCTGTGGGCTTTCACCTATCAGACCACCAAGGGTGACAACAGATCGAGGCTTGCTTGCAGCAGAGCTAGTTGTGGAAATCAAGCTACCCCTGTTTCCTCTACTGGCTAGGGTCAAGTCCCCTGTGTTGACGGGTGTAGTGGGAGGACAACCCCGGCCAGCAGATCCAAGCACAGCAGCTGCTGACTGGTGAGTACAGCTGTAAGGGATTTCACCCTCAACATATGCTGAGCTTCCTGAGGTACACGAGGCCCCACAATGCCTTCTTAAGCTGAAATTATATAAGCACAAATCAAAACGGATCCTCACATCTAAATGGAAAAAAAAAAGGCGTGATTATTTTCTAAATCTTTTGTTTTCAGTGTAGTAACAATACTACATTTAACATTTCCCTCTGAAATGGTTGTAGAAAAATTAAAAAAAAATTGATAGAAAATATTTGACTACTTTGTGTTTTAATACTGGTAATTATGGAACAGACATGGTTTAATACAAAAAAATTCTTAAACAAACTAATGAAAAAAATCTGAAGACGAATGATGCCCTGTACCTTTGCCAAGCATTTTTGAAGAACCTCTTTACATTGGCAATGATAAATTCTCCACCAATCACAGACGTATACTGCTCATTGGTTGATGAGTATGACGTTGTCAATGGTGAAACATATATCGGGTATCCTATAGGCTGATCACATGATGAATTTATCATGTTCCGGAGAGCCTGCTTGGCATTCTGTATACTGCCACGTTCTGGGTTACGATTCCGCAAGAAAATAAGTTCTTGCTGTTGGCCTGCCCACAATCCTCGAACACATTCTCTGTTTACCTGAGTTAAAAAAGATACCATTACTTTTTACTTTATCAGGTTAACACACTTCTGTCTCCCTTTAAACTTAAATGAAGTCACCAGAAGTAAGCATTTCTGAAACAATCTATGCAACCTATGTACTTTTTAACTGCTTATATCTGATATATTTCTTGCACTGCATAACTAATTTGAGAAGTAGAAATGTTCAGTTTTTACAGTGAAGAAATTCAAATGTTTTTACACAGTAAATACCCAGAACAGTCAGTCCATGTTTTAAAATTCTACTTAAAGTAAGGCACTGGCATTAGGGTAATCCAGTATGCCAGGAAGGCACTTTAAAAATGGACATCCCCTTTTCTGAAAAGATCAGAAAAGACCAACCCCTGTGACACTATTTCTTTATCTTGCCTTTCAGGGGTGGAATATATGTTTTAATGGAATTGCCCTAAAAATCTTACATCTTCTTGTTTTTTTTTAACCTCCAAAAGGTGTAAAGTCCAAGACTGCTAAATATTTAGCCTTGGTGGAGTTTTAATAAAGTACAGTTTCTTATCCTTAAAATGATTACTCAGTATGTGAAATTAACACACCTTGACAATCCTGAAGGTGAGATATCTTTTATTCAACATAATGATCTTGTATTCATCTGATCCTTCATCAAACACATTCCTAGAAAAGATATATTTCATTAATACAAATTAATGTCATTTAAAAATGTAGAACATAACAAGCACAAAAGGGTATATAAAACTTTTGTCTTTATTACATTTTTTTTTACCTTTTCAACTACAGTAGAGACCAAATAAACTCTTCTAAAACCAGCCAAGGATGGCTTTAGGTATTACACTTCTGCACATAATGCAAAAGTAGCAAAATGTACAGTATAACAATACAAATGTACCTACCTTAAAACACAAGTCCAGAGATGCTCGAACAATAAATCATCTATACCTCATATTTTTTAAATAAGTGCTTTCTTTATACGGAATTGTAAGTATTTAAATGTAACTTGAATTCTACAATTTACCTCAAGGCAAGCAAGGAGGGTGTGTTAGAGAGTACAGCATTTCTCCATGCAGGGTCAGCCTCATGGGAGATAACTAGATTGGTTTCATATTGACTTATTGCATCATACAGAGATTCTTCATTTTCATATGCTTCTGAGATCAGAAAATGGTCCTGAAAATAAAACGGCTTATCTGTACTTGAAATTCATCTTTAATTACAGCAATTGTCTGTTTCAAGAAGTACAAATATTTAACTGGCAATAATTCATGACCTTATGTACTGAAGATATAGCATTCCTTGCAGAGACTGCCAAATGCATGTATCTAAATAAAGTCATTAGATTCAATCCATAAACCTTTAGTAAGTGAACACATTAAAAACATCTAAGTAACTGACAACTGGGCTGGTAATATCATTGTTTGGTTCATAAGACTCTCTTTTACCTAGTAAAAGTATTTTTTTTCTCCCATCTGAATTTCAAACTTTTTTGTCTTTCACTGAATATGTAATTGTGAACTAAAGAAAAAAAAAATAAAGGTCTGGTCATCTTTAATTTTCTTGAATATCTGGTCCACTATGAATTGTGAAGGCACCTTTACTGTCAGTTTGTTAGTAATATTTCATCTCTGTTTTTTCACACTCAATAATACTTTAATAAATAGAGTACCTGGTGTAGTTTGAGAGACATGCGTACACCAGGGGCAACAACTCTTCTAAGTAACTCCATGTCAGCAAACACCCATTCATCTCTCGAGGAAGTTATACGAAAATCTCCTTTGAATAAGGCATGTAAACCATACAGGAAGAATTCAACACTGAAAACAGGGTAAAATTTCCATAATTAGTTTTTTTTTAACTTGATGCTGTGCGCTTAAATAGGATTTTTAGCTTTGTGTTGAGTCTGTGTGATAAATAGAGATGCTAACTTACTTCAAAGTTATCCAAAACAAGCTTGTACAATTTCTTTTATAAGCTAGATATTATGGTTAGTTCAGCCATTTTAAGAGAAACTTTTAGCTTGTTACTTAAAATTAAAACAAGTCAATCTCCTTTGACTAAATAGTTATCAGTTATAATATTCTGGTCAATATCACATGTTTGAACTATGAAATTATGTCATTCTAAGATTAATGAAAACAATTCACTCAGATTTATTTTAAAACCTTACAAACCCTAAAAAAGGTAAGTTTATTAAAAAAACAGTCCCATACCTGGCTGAGGCATTGTTATGTGAGGCAGTCCCAAGAGCTCTCCTTCCTAACAGACTGAGAGCAAAACACAGTGAAACCAGAGGTGAGTCTCGTCGACAGTCTACTTGCTGTAAAAGGGGACATTACATCTGCTTTAAAACAGTAATAAAATTGCTGGTGAAGTTATTTACCTAGACAAATAAGTGTATTATAGATGTAGCAAGAAGCCTTCCAGTTACTGGTGAGATCTGCTGTCAAAGACTTGTGAAAAAGTACTCAACAGAAATATCTTCTAAAAAGACTGCTCTTGAAGACTATTTAGCACTAAAACGACTGCTCTTAAAGACTATTTAACACTATCTATCTACCTTTTAGTATGTATGCAATAAAAATACTTGCATACATTCCTATCAAGTTTTGATGAGTTAGTAAATATTTAACCACATCAAGACTAAGAATAAGTTAAGTATCCTTATTAAGAAATCGTTGGGGAGAAAATACTTGTAGAAATGAACTTACTTCAATAAAATGTAAAATTTAAATAGTGATTACAAATTTATTTACAATATAATTTCCTAAAGGCTTCATTTTTATGAATGAAATCTTACCTTTTCTCTTCTTGAAGCACAGTACTGTATCCAGTCTAAGTTACGATTACAGAAACTTTTCCTTGATATCCCAGAATTTTGAGAATCATAGTCATCATCAACATGTATACTGAATGTAGGGTCGACATCACAGTAATTCTCATCACTTATTGTGGCAAGTGCTTCCTGTATGGTGGAGTTTTCTAGCCACTGTTCCAGACGTGGTGATCTTACAGTGTAATATATGATACTCTGAAATGACAAGATCATAGTTACAAGACTAATTTTTTTTTAAATGATCCCACCTTTTTATTCTTACAGTAATCACTGTGTATTGCTTTTAAGTAACATACTTAACAACATGTAAATGTGTTAGAATAAAATATCAAAAAAAACACCCACAAAATTGAAATTTAAATGGCCTGTTGAAAAGATCAGTGCACCAACACTCTGTGGGTCTTTCATCTTCTCTGTCAATTTTAAAACCTTTGAAAAGACATTTAAATCTTTTTTATTTTATCTAGTAAAGTTTTTCTTTTATTTGCAAGGTACAGTTTGATCTTACACTCTTTACATAAGATAAAATCTGTAAAGTTATAAACAGTAAATAACAACCTGAACATAATACATGATGAGAACTTTTCTAAAGTCGAATACCCCGACCATGGATGCAGCATTGTTATCTGAGATACTGTAACCTTCTAGGACGTATTTAGTGACAACAACCTCCCATGACAACCAGCGTTGATTGAACGCAGCATTCAGAGACAGAAAATGAGGTAGATGACCTGGCTCAAAACAACAAAATCCTGGAAAAAAAAAAAAGAAGAAGCCACATTTAAACAACAAACACTCTAGATACACTTATAACATTTAAAAGCATAAGCAAAAGCCTATACATTCATACACTTTTTATAAAATATTTGTTACAAAGAAACATGCTTTTTATAAATACAATATTAATGAATTTAATCTCAGGACAATTATTCTCTATAATATTAAAGCACTAAATAAAGCAATTTCACTATTAAGATGAGAAAATAAAGTGTTCAGGAAAAACTCTAAAAAAATTCTCCTTTGTCAATTGATGATTCATACTAAATGAAATTTCATTTCCTGAACAAGGAGAATATTTACTGAGAAGTTAACTAGATGAAGTAATTGTGGTGTCTTTTAGAAAAAGAAAAGAGAAGAAAGATGAATTCACAAGACAATTTTTTAAATTTTATATTCATTTTCTGTTTTTTTAAGTCTATAAATATTATTTTCTCTTCTAGCCATTTTTACAAATGCCACATGTATACTACAACTTGAACAGCATTACTAATATAACAATGCATCAATCTTTTTGAAGACCTTACCAGTGCTTAAGGAAATTAAAAAATATTGAAACCAATGATGAGGTAAAAGCACTGCTTAACTTGAGTTTCACAATTATCCAAGCTAATGAGTCAGTCCCAACACTTTGAATTATAGCAGTAATTTTATTGTATTTTCTGTAACAGTTAATAATTTATCAGTACTGAGGACACATACCATCATTATCCTCTACACTCTCTGTTATAGCTTCTACTTCCCTCTGCTGACAATATGTTCCTGTAATAAAGTAACCATGAATAAATAAAAGTAACAATATTAAAAGTGATCACATTCCATTTCCTCCGCAAAAAGGAGTATAACTTTTGTTACAAAAAAACAAGAGGACCATGATGGCCCAGGATTGCTCACCTGAGAACTTTGGCTGTGGGTTTGTTGTTAAGCAAACATAAGAACCAGTATTTCATTTATTTAATTGAAGATATGAAGGTGCCTACAAGCCAAATATCTAAAATATCAGTCAATAAATAAAGGCTCTATGACAGAAAGTAGAAATATCTATTATTAGCTATAGTGACCTTAACCCAGTTACCTCAAACCCCACCTATGGGTAGAGGTCTATAAATGAAGGCTCTATGAGGTGAAGTAGATAAATCTATTTTTCAGTGACCTTTAACCTAATCTAACAATTTGAAAAACTTTACAATGGTCCACTAGACAATGCTTCATGCCAAATTTTAAAATTCTAGACCTTTCAGACAAGAAGATTTTTAAAGATTTTATTCTATATTGCTATGTAAAACTTGTGACCCCTCGGGCCGGGCCAATAGTGACCCTAGGGACAGTATTAGAAAAAACTTGGTAGAGACCCACTAGACAATGCTCCATGCCAATTTTTAAAACTCTAGGCCTTGTGGTTTCAAACAAAAAGAGTTTTAAAGATTTTATTCTATATTGCTATATAAAACTTGTGACGCCTGGGGCGGGGCCAATTCTGACCCCAGGGACACTTTTTTAACCAACTTTGGAAGATGTCCACTAGACAATGCTTTATGCTTAATTTTATAACTTAGGCCTTGTAGTTTCAGATAAGATTTTCTTCTATAATGCTAGGTTAATCTTGTGACACCTCAGGTGGGGCCAATAGTTACCCCTGGGACATCATTTGAACAAATTTGGTAGAGGTCTACTAGGCAATGCTTCATGCCAAATTTTAAAACTCTAGGACTTCAGATAAGAAGATTTTTAAAGATTTTCTTCAATATTGCAATATAAAACTTGTGACCCATTGTGCAGGGCCAATAGTGACCCCAGGGAAATTAAGTGAACTAACTTGGTAGAGGTCGACTAGACAATGTTCCATGCCAAATTTGAGACCTCTGGGCTCAGCAGTTTAGACAAGAAGATTTTCAAAGTTTTTCATTCTTGTTGCCATAGCAAGAGGAGTTCATCATGGAATGGAATTTCTTTAAGCTTCATGCAAGGAACATTCCTGTAAAGTTTTACCATCTTTCACCTAGTGGTTAAGGAGGAAATGTAGTTTAAAGTAAAAAGTTGATGACGCACAATGCACGATGGACCCAAGGCAATCACAAAAGCTTACCTTGAGCACAAAGTGCTCAGGTGATTTAAAAATGCATTTTGCTTTTGCCTTATTTAAAGAAATGATACATGTATTCTAAGCCTATAGTAGTTCAAGTTAGACATAATCTGATTCACCAAAAATTTCTGAATATAAATCAAGGTGAAATTCATGGTTGATAATGACAAAAATCAGTCTATAAACTCAACTTACCCCTGAATTCAAGGCCCCTGAGTTGAAATGTGACAAGTCCATTGCCCATTTCTATGATATGTACAAGTGCATTCAGAGAATCTGATGCCATAATGAATATATCCCCCTGTTCTGCATTACCCCACCTGCCCATCAATAGGTCACCACACAGGCTGTGTTGTAGGGACCGGGTTAAATGCTCATAGAATATAGAGTTGAGATTGTTGTCATCAGCACCTGAAAGGTAAAAGAAAGGGTTATATTGTGACAACTGCTTGAAATTTTCTAGTTACCTGTTCCTTTGTCAGTTACTTCCTGTTGTACAATGACATTACTTACTTTTCAATAAGACATCACAGGTTTATATACTGCTAGGTCTTTAAATGACAGTCATTGTATTTTGACAGCATTTTCCTCTCCGTAAAGATAAGGAAAAGAAGAAAGCACTGATATTTAAAAGTCATTCTATTTTAAAAAAATTATATGCTGTCAATACTACCAGGTTTAACAGACCAGTATAACAGTTCATTATCTGTCTATCAACTGATGTCTATGCTTAAGTATTTTAAACACCCTTACCTGTGTTTCTTTCTAATTGCTGGGATAATCTTGTATTGCTGTGATCTACCCGTTTTGTACTGAAACACAATGAAAGGCTTTTTTGTAAGTATTTGTACATTAATGTATGTTGAAAGATTGTAGATTGTGTGAGAAATGCATGATCACAGGCCTACAGTTATTTGGTATTGCTTTGCCCAGTTTAATGCCCGTTTAAAAGAGTTAACCTCTCATTTAAGACCAATACTAGACTCCCATGCTTCGTAAGATACTGCAAATATTCTCACAAAAATGGTTGGAAGTTTGTACTTTAAATAAACATGACACAAACTGACTATGAAAGAATTAAGATATGAAAAAGGGAAATAACTACTTGGAAGAATAGCAATATGAAAGAATAAAGCCAAGTCAATTGTTTTTACTCAAGTTGAACTATAGCAACCTATAAAGAACTAAAAACAAAAAAAGACTTACTTGTAATCTTTCTCCCAGAATTTAACTGGTCTGACATAAGATGTAATAAATATGGCACTACCCAAAAAGGGGTTGAGAGGGGTTGAGAAAAATGAGGAGACCCCAGCTTGAAGAAATAACATGGCAGAATCTACATGTCAGGTTAAGGCAAAATGTCTGATGCACTTTGGCAAAAATGTTACTTATATATGATTCAACATTTCTAACTTACCCTGCTGTCTGATTTTGAAAAGATTAATAACTGAATGTATAATCTCTTAACTGACAGCAACTCATTCATACTTGAAGAATACATCAGAAAAGCCACAAAACTAGATCTAACAGTTTGTAATTAGTCCTCGATATTAAATACAGTACAAAGGTACAGCCAGTCTCCTACACTTTTTCTCTAAGAAGCCAACAAAATCTGTCTTTCTGGTTTTTGTCTCACAGGATGAATGTACCCTCAGCACAAAAAATAAGGACTTTCCCCTTAATAAAGACACCATTTGCTCACTAAAAATTTCAGGTTTCCATGGTTTCAGAATCAAAATTTTTCCATTTTGTGTGTCAAGGACATAAAAACAGTCGGCAGTTAAAGAGTGTATTTAGACAAAGGATACGAGGCACACTGAATGGTTGAGCAAATGCATGGAAGGCAGATCCCCATGTGATCTGCCATGGTGCTATGTATGTAATGATAAACTTCATCTTCAAATACAGGTCACAAAACTGCAAATAAAAACACAATTAAAAAGTACATATACAAACTGCTAATAATCACATGCCCTTGAGCTTGTCAAACTTTTTTCTGATCTTCTTTCCTATAAGTTTCTTCTTAGCTAAGAAAATAACCAAATATTTAACTCAAAGCCTTAAGAGGATGGACACACCTCATCTGATGCCACAAAAGAAATTCTTACATGTAAATTGCACTTGAACCTCCTTTTTAACAAAACCTTCAATAAACTCCAGGTATCAGCAGTTACATATCATTTATCAACCTCTCTTCAGTAAGAAACATATATACAGATTTCCATCTACATATACTAGTATTTCTTAAATCCTGTTTCTAAGAAATACTGTCTTCAAATAAATTTTCAGAGTAAATGATAGCTAAGAGCAATGACTTACCTTGGTAAACAGGATGGCAATGAAGAAGTAGTCAATGAGTGTGGTTTCTGTGGCCCATCTTACATCATATTTGAAGAAGAGGACAGTAAATGCAAGGATCATGTGTTGTTTTGGTGTGTTTGAGAAGGCAAATCTCAGCAGTTTTAATGAACAAACTGTCAGGACTAGTGGACCAAAACTGGAAATGAAAAAGACAATAAAATATTGTAAATCTTACAGGCTTGTTTCAAAACTCACATGCAAAAGAACATGCAACACTTCTGTATTAAAACTCCTCATAGGTTTTTAAGAAAGTATTTGAAAGTTTAAATATCATATGTGTAAATGATGATTTTATGGCCAGCAAATCAGAAATGTATTAATAGACAATTAAGGTTCACTATGATTTCTATCTATGTGCAATTTTAAGAGACTTACAAGTTTCCAAACTTGCAGATAATATCTGGGACAGATCTGGTTAAGGCACACAGAACAATAACAGGATACATTCCATTTCTCTCCACAAATCTCATCCATATATACAACTTCTCAAACCACATTATCTTAGCTGGGCCTGAAAAACAAAACATATCCAAATAATAGTTTTGATGAGGTGACCATTTCAGACCATGATTTGCTTCCTCCTCTGTGCTGCAAGTTTTACCATTCAGTTAGAAAAATTTCAGTTAAAATTCTTATTAATACAAAAACAGTACTGCCCAAACTGACGTACGGCAAATCTTATCTTTGAAATTTCGGTATCTAAAATATGTTATACAGTATTAACATGCATAATCTTTTGAAAAGTATTCACCCCAGATGCTGAAATTATGATGTAAAGAGATTAACCTGTAGCTTCAAACATGCTTCTTTCCTGACTTTTCAGTAGAGGGTGTGAGCAGCATAGCCAAGGCATCTCCTTTCGTAGCTGGGGTATGAGGTAGTGAATTAAGAAACCAAACCCAGCAACAGTAAAATAAAGGATATCATCTATCAATGGCTGAAAAATTAATGAAAACAATCATTGATATAAAAGTACTTGATTTCAATGTATGATTTTTTGCAGTATGCAACACTGAAGGGGTTAAGTGAAATTTTTATACATATGTGACATCCGGAATACATGTAAGGTCCTGACATTTTGGGGAAACAAACAATGATATAGCAATCGGTCATTGCACCCACATTCCACAGGCAATGTATGATATTTTAAGCACCATCTTATAAACAGTGAGGTTCCTGGGCGGCCTTTATGGCTAAAACTAATTAATACACAGATTTCTACAAATGAATTAATATATACCAGAAAATACATGATAAACATATTAAATTGCTTTCAGTAAATAAGATAATTTTTCTATAAAGACAGACATGCAGACTCCTTACCTGTATGAACACAGTGCTGACATGTATGGCAAATGATAGGATCATGATTACAATGCTGATAAGCAGGTCAGACTGTAGTCTCTCACTCTGAAAATAGAGATTAAGTGCTTTAAATTCATCAAAAAGAATCCTTCCAATTATGTCGTACTGATATAGATATTTCACTTTCACACTTTTTAAGACTTTTAGCATGTACCTAGTTTCCTAGGCAGACAAACAGATATCATTCATAGAAAATACTATTACTACATCCTTACTCTGTAGAAAAAAAAGAACAAAACAAGTGATGTTTGTGAAACATGTATGCCCCCCTATTAGCAACCAAGTAGTTACATGGACTTCTGAATGGGACCTTTAACCTACTGACCTCAAAATCAAGGACATGATGTGCCACACACGAGTGACACGACCAGCTTTTATGGCGAAAGTCACTGTGACCTAGACCTTTGATCTACTGACCTTAAAATCAGTACAGGTATCTACTAGTCATGGCCAACCTCCATGCCAAATCTGATGACTGTATGCCAAAGTGTTCTCTAGTTATTGACTGTACAAGCTTTTTGTGGTAAAGGTCACAGTTACCTGGACCTTTGACCTACTGACCTAAAATCAAAAGGAGTCATCTACCGATTATGACCAAACTCCAAACCAAATCTGAGGACAGTAGGCCAAAGTGTTCTCTGGTTATTGATTGCAGGTGATCGTGACCTTGACCTTTGACCTACTGTGCGGATCTTCTGCCCAATACAGGCAACCATCCTATGAAGTCTGAAGGCTGTGGGTGAAATGATACTCAAGTTATTGAGCACACACAGTTTTCAAATTCAAGGTGACAGTGACCTTTCACCTACTGACCCCAAAAACAATAGGGATCTTCTACTCAATAAGAGCAACCACCCTATGAAGTTTGAAGGCTGTGGGCCAAATGGTATTAGAGTTACTGATTGGACAAGTCTTGGTCTATGGATGGACCACCTGAGCAACATGTGCAAAGCTTCTTCAAAGGGGACATAAAAATCTGCAAAATTTAAAACCTGTACAGTGAGGCCAGTAGTATGGCTTACTCCCATTACCCTCAATAAGTTATGACTACTGCTTCAAAATGCATGGTAATGTCTGTATATATACTTAGCTATAGTAAGTAACTTTCAAGTACGAAAGCAAAAATTCAAAACCACATACCACACAGTTTTTCATCTTCCCTGGCAATGGATCTTTGAGATCTCCTTCTTCATTCTGTAATTCTTCTTCTTCTTTTTCTCCAAACACTTTATCCTTTATCAACATCCTGTCATTTATTATATCAACTTCATCATTCAGCTATTCAAAATATGCACAAGTTTTTATGTTGTGAAGGATTAAGCTTTTATCACAAATATTTTGCTTTGTGCATAAATATTTCTTCTCTAATTCCATGTACACATCCAACTTTTTGTATAGAAGGAAGTGCTCAGGATTTATATCTTTATATACATTTTGTGTTAGTCGGTATGGTCTATTTGGATACATGGCAAATCAGGCCAGGGGAACATAGTCACACATAACTCTGGTATTGCATGATTACTAATCTAAGATTTACTGAAGAAGCCAATCTTTTTTTCTTAATCCTACAACTGATAAAGCTAGTTTTACTGCTTGAGAATCACCCTGACTTACCAGAGGACACTAGGATCTGATGCTGATCTGCTCAGATGGTATGACATGGCAACCAACACTGCACAGTAGATAGAGAATGCTGCTGTCTGGGCAAACTCAGGGTTCTTACAAGGATCAGGCTCATCAACAATATTCTGAAAAATAATTTTATAGAACAAATGTTTCATTGCCAGTCAAGCAAACAGACCTGGTATAAAAGTCTTTTTTCTTCATTTTAAAAGATCACATTCATTTTTAAACTAGGAATGAGGAAACTATACATAATTTACAGCAGTTTACAAGTTTACCAGTTACTTTAAAACAAGCAATAGAGTGTACCCTCCAGTAACACTGTTTTACATCAAATGTTTTACCTGAGCTTATCAGACATCTTTATCCAAACAGTACAGAACTCCAAGGGAGACAAGTTTACCAAACAGTATTATGTAACATAATTTTCTGAGTATGATAATTTAGGTTACAAATTCATGTAACACTACAGATATGAAGAGTATAAGCCATTATAAGCATATGTATATAACATATTTACCTTCCCTAATTGTATAAGTGTAAGGTAGCATATAACATAGAGGAAACCAGCAGCTAGAAGACTTCTACACAAACAGCAGACAGATGATATCAGGCTTACTGTAGCTGAAATAAGAACATATCACAAACTCTAACATTATTTCTAATGGATATTTTGAATGTTTCCCTGACAAAACTTCTTAACTCGCCATATTCTATTACCTTTTATATGAGAGACTGATTTCTATTTAAGAAAATTTTCATCAGAAAATTACCAATCTGAAAAGACAGCCATGCCAACAGATATGAATTATTTTGGGAATTTTAAAGAAATATCTTGTATATAAAACAGAAAAATCAAATGAAATCACTGAAATCAACTTCCAACATCTATAAATACAGCATAATATTAAACCTACCATTTCCACCAAATAAATGAGTATCAATCTGTTCTAGGGTAAATGTGATGAAAGTATTGACTTGAGGCAGCAGTCCCACAGTAAATATTACTGGTAAACATAATAGAAACACTGAAAACATAAAATAAAGTGTTATACACATTCATGTCCAAATAATCTTTTTCATCATTTTGTTACAGAAGTTTTATCTGCAACAAAGAAGCAATCAGTTGTAAATATGCCATGAGAATACATGTTCAATTTTGTTAAGACCAACATATGGAGAATTACCCATCTAGTACATGTATCATTTATTCTTTTCTTTGCTAAAATTAGATCACCTTCATGAACTGGTGTACAGAATATTACTGTTGATTTTAGCTAGTTTTATACCTGCAAACACATTTACTTGATTTATCAAGAAGGCAACATGTTTTTACCTGGTAAGACAAGGCCAGTTAAAATCTGTACAAAAGTCCTTATTTACCACTAGCATTTTGCGACAAGACTTTATAAAAAAACAAAAAGGCCAAAACTAATGTCCAACTACAAACCTTTAAGGAAATCCCTGGCAAACAGGAGTATAGCAGGTGTAGTGAAGGGCATGCCATAGACATATACAGTGTATGGCTTCTCATTTTCGCCAACATAGTCTAATAACAACATTAGACCGCAGCACACACAGAAATAAAATGGACGGCTGAACACAATCAAATGATTATAACCCTGAAATACATGACAAACAAACACACAGTGATGACTTGAAAAATTAAGTTTATTTAAGCTTTATCATTACAGCTTAGCAATAATAAAAGCAAAACATAATCAATGTAACAGCAAAGCATACTGGCATTATAATGAGTTCAACAGCAATTAAGGATGACCTTTTTATGCAGAAATTCTTACAACACACAGTCAAATGATGATTATATATATATATACATGTATGTGTAGTTTTCTTGCACAGCTACTTTTTACAGCCTGTAGTTCAACTGCTAGAATTCTTAAGCATTTCAAGCTACCATTTTTAGCTAACAAAAACACACTAGAAACCACTGTCATATCTGAAATAAATGACACTTAAAATGGGGTTTATGATTTCATTATCAGAGTGAATGGTTCAACTACATTTCTTGCTTTGTAATTTTGTTTCAAATAAAATCTCTATAAAACTTACATGCATTGGTGAAGCAGCATCAGGCTGCACACTTTTAATTAATGAATACTGGCAGCCTGCCATAATAAAACAGAAGAGAAACATCCATATATCGTAGTAGAATTCTCCAGCCAGTACAAGTGCACCAAGGGCCCCTACACACATGGCCATCATCACAGCTATGAAATTCTCAATCACAGATAAATTCCTGAAAAAAGTATTCATAAATCTTCATACAAAAACAATCATATTCAAACGATATTTTACCAAATAGGCAACGTTATATCACATTAAAATTATCTGAATATCATCAAACAGGCTTTATTTTTAAAATTAGTTTTATTTGGTTCAACATGAACAAAAAAGAAACACAAGTTTCACCATACTTTAAGACAATGTGTAAATACTTGGAAGATGTTACTGTTTAAATTTTCAAGTAATCTGAGATGATAAGTTTGATAAAGTTTTTATTTTTAAATCTTTGAACTTTACAAAAAGCTGACCAATGAAAAGATTTTCATGAATGATTCTTTTTTTTTCACACAGAGAAGACTTGTACCTACCTGTCTAACAGGGCAAGAAGAGCTAATCTATCAAAGTATATTTTGATAAATTTCTTTGGTATTAATTTGAATTTGTAGAAATGTTTTGTTTGAGGAGTATCATGTGAATCACTTATGTCTTTGGAGTCTGTGTCTGATGATGAATCAAATCGACGACCATTCTCCAACAGCTGGTCAACATATGCCTAAAACGGACATATAGATATATATATGCTAATAATCCATACTGAATTTACGAACAAAATTATCACCAAAGGATATTTACAGGTAATGAACCTTCTATGGAATTATTAGAATGACTTAGTTACATGTATTATGAACCTTTAGTTGTGATTATGTTTACATAAATTATCATTAACAACTTTCAAAATGAGTAAAAATATCAATCAATTAATACTGACAAAAAGTTAAAAATATGAAATGTAATAAAATCTAAGCTTCAAGGCAAATACTGCAAGACTTTATTTCCTCTGGCTCTGGTTACAAAGAGACTGGGATTTTAAAAGGGAAATTTTACCCTTATTTCACAATAAGAACTTCTACTATCATATCAAGTTATTTTTGTATTTAAAAAACAACCCTCTAAACGTTGATGACATTATGATAAGAGATGAGCATATATTGTTGTAACATATATTATTCACCTGAGTCTACATAAATTGATGTCAAATGCAAGCTAACAATTTCTCCCTTTATTGTTCACCTTTTTTGGCAGATATAGCATTCTGGTCAAATATTAAAAAAACTTTCACCCATATAATCTTTAAGAAGAAAAATTATAACCAATTTACTATACAAAAGATACCTTACTGGGTATCCATTCCTGATTTTTCACAAGTACTAACTGAAGATTATGATAAAATCTTTGACGTGAAAGATTTTAAAGTGAAAACCAAAAGTCAGACCCACTCAGGTGATAACAAAGCAACCCTGACCAACAATGACACTTTTCACCCATTTCCAAACAGAATTTGACTGAATATGCAATATAGAATTATAACCTTGATAAAAATGAAACATGCAAAGGAAAGGTAACATGAAAGATATAAGGTTAAACAAAACGTTTCGTCGTATTTCTTACATCAACACTGGCAATAACCTCAGGGTCAAAGTGTTCTCGTAAAAGCTGGTGAATTAAAAATATTTTTGTGAAAAACATGTACCTGGTATTCAAAACTGGCAACAAAATTTTGAACACTAGTAGTTCTTGCTGTTTACTGTTCATTAAAAGATGTTCTGTAATCATTTTTGTCATTTCTATTTTCAGAAAACTAGAAAACATTATGGCAATTTTTTATGAAAGTAAGACTTTCTATGAAGCTTTCAGGTCTAAAGAAACAGTTTAAACATTTTAAAGGAAAATCTAACAACTACAGTTATGAACTGTTAATATCTTCTAATCTATTTAAATATCTACAGAAACTGACTTTTATCAGACCATGAATATACCTGCAGAATTCCTCTAGTGGGTCGTATATCAATGGATCCAGGAAGACCCAGGTCATGATGGTGGTCTAGGATTCTTAGTGACGACAACTGAGGTTTATCATCGTCCTTCAACGAGTCTAGTACAACCATAGATCCCGAGGCACAGGATGAGGAACTCCAGCGACTGAAAAATACCAAAATAGAACACTTCAAATAAATGCCTTACAAAGTCAAATTAATTTATGTGCAGGTAAATTTTCTTCTGGAGTGTAAAAAAACATGCTTTTATAATCAACTTAACATAACTATTTAACACAAGATAAATAAAATGAAAATAACTCTCTCACAAATATGGAGGATAAAATCAAACCTTCCCAATGTAAACTAATATCTTATATAAATTCAGACTAATTTTATTTACATGCCAGAAACTTCAACTGAGCAAATCCAGAAGTTCTTTACATGTTCTAACTCCTGTTTGCTAACTAATTCCTTCTATGGCATTATTGTCACAGTACCAACATCTAAATCTTTTGAGAAGATACCATCAAGTTAAA
This sequence comes from Cyclina sinensis, assembly GCA_012932295.1. Taxonomy (NCBI): domain Eukaryota; kingdom Metazoa; phylum Mollusca; class Bivalvia; order Venerida; family Veneridae; genus Cyclina; species Cyclina sinensis. Next base: position 17,998,597 of record JAAONU010000011.1, read on the forward strand.
CTAGACTTGTCCGTCAGACACTGATGCCCAAACAATTGGGGATTTGTCACAGAAATGGAATTCATTACCAGGGAAAACAATGGATATATAGTTAATTGCTTAATAGGCTAAGAGTACTTTGCTTTACAAATAAACCTCTTTCAAAATGTGTTAGCTGGTATACCTCTTTCACAATATCTTACTTCCATAACTCATTAACAATGCCTGTCTTCCATAACTCATTCAACTATTTAACAATATGGTAATTATTTCAAATACATGTAGCTATAAAAACATTGGATTTCAGTATTACTTAGGTCATTATATGTAATACGGATGCAAAAATTTAAACATGGGTGTAGAAGCAGTTATGCACACAAGATTTACTATATATAGCATGTATGAAAAACGAACAAAGGGCAATAATCCAGTGAAAACTGATCAGAGAAAAATATTTCTTTCCTTCTTGCACAACTATCCATTGTGGTCCATTATGTATGCAAGTTTGGTTTCAATTTACCCATGGAGTGTAGGAGGAGTTGTGCACACATGATTTACTATATATGGCATGTATGAAAAACCAACGAAGGGCAATAATCCAGTGAAAACTGATCCGAGAAAAAAATTCTTTACTTCTTGCACATCAACTCATTATGGTCTATCTCTTTACTTCTTGCACATCAACTCATTATGGTCTATCTCTTTACTTCTTGCACATCAACTCATTATGGTCTATCTCTTTACTTCTTGCACAACAACTCATTATGGTCTATCTCTTTACTTCTTGCACATCAACTCATTATGGTCTATCTCTTTACTTCTTGCACATCAACTCATTATGGTCTATCTCTTTACTTCTTGCACATCAACTCATTATGGTCTATCTCTTTACTTCTTGCACATCAACTCATTATGGTCTATCTCTTTACTTCTTGCACATCAACTCATTATGGTCTATCTCTTTACTTCTTGCACACCAACTCATTATGGTCTATCTCTTTACTTCTTGCACATCAACTCATTATGGTCTATCTCTTTACTTCTTGCACACCAACTCATTATGGTCTATCTCTTTACTTCTTGCACATCAACTCATTATGGTCTATCTCTTTACTTCTTGCACAACAACTCATTATGGTCTATCTCTTTACTTCTTGCACAACAACTCATTATGGTCTATCATGTATGCGAGTTCCAATCCATCCATGAGTGTAGGAGGAGTTGAGCACACAAGAAACAGGACGTACGTCTTACGTGCATGAGCAAATCTATATGCCCCCACACTATGTGGGATTTGGGGGAAGGGGGGGGGGGGATAAAAAATAGCAAGTGTGGGGGATGACATTTGACCCCGTGACCTCTAAGGGGTCTGGCCGGTAGAGCTCATCAGGTTGCATGCACCTGTAAAGTTTAGTGGCTGTATGTTGAAGGACTTCTGTGTTATGGTCAATGTTAAAGTTTTGGACAAACAGACAGACAGACAGACCAAAACAATATGCTCCCTCTGGGGGCATTAAAATTAAATGTTAAGGCATACTCTTCCTTCCAGTTTTTAGGGCCATCAGCAGCTTCTGCCAGTGACAGTGCCACTCCAGCTGTACCATCTCCAAATGTGTAGGAAAACCAGTTACCTAGGAGGCACAAAAGAAATTCATTCTGTAACAGCAACTTTGACACATGAAAAACTAAGACTAAACATGTATGTATATGGGTTATGCTTGAAAATATTGCCTCCAATGATGACTATTGTAAAAGAGTTACTACACGTATTTTACAAAGACCTAAAAGGACATTTTCAAGAGACATTTTGATGCACTGAAACTTGTAAATATTGTTATGCTGAAAACTGATGTAACAACCATCAGGAGTTCCAGTTTATAACCATAAAAAACGAAGGCCTCAACTAATGCTATCCACATAAATTTATGATGACTGTCTTGTCTATTCCATATGATCCTGGTATTTCAGGGAGCTACACTAAACTCTAAAACCAGTTTAACCTCTGATACACTATAAGCAGGCATTATAAAAGGCATTAATCTTTCATGTATAAATCTTTGAGTTGAAATTATAATAACAAACCAATTTTACATAATTGTTTCAGTACATGTTTGTGTGATACAATGAACTGTCCTTTAAAAAAAAAAGAAATGTGTCTGAAAATCTAATAAAAAAAAGAAAGAAAAGAAAGGCAGTACCATCTTCATCTTGGAAAAGATGGGTGGCTCCCTCTGAAGTGTCTTCATGAGATTCTGCAATGTGTGAGTTGTTTGCAATGCATGGCGGGATTGTAGGGGAACGCTGCCTCATGGCATGTCGTCTTTTTCTAAAGAAATAAACAGACTTTCAAGACCTTAGCCAATCTTGTATCATGTATGGAAAGCACTTGTGCTTCAAATATGTTTAAACAAGAAACATGGCAATGCCACGAAACCAGGTTTTCAAAAATGTTGTTCTGATTCTATACTATAGTATGAATTTTGGAATGAAGATTGCTATGAATATTCAAAAGATTATAACATGACATGAAGGAAAAGATAATATTCATGAGAATACATGATAATGAGTAGGATGTAAATTTCGGCTAACAATACTGTCTGCAAGGAGTATACTTAATAATGAGACAACAATTTCTGCACGTCATCTTGATGTGGTAAACATTTGTCTGAAGTTTCATCAAAATTCTTCAAAGGGTTGAAGAGTTACAGAGCGGACAGGATTTTCAATGTTAATGTCACTGTGACCTTGACCTTGGAGCCATCAAAATTCTTCAAAGGGTTGAAGAGTTACAGAGCGGACAGGATTTTCAATGTTAATGTCACTGTGACCTTGACCTTGGAGCCAGCCATGCGGAACATGCGTTCTGCACGTCATCTTGATGTGGTAAACATTTGTCTGAAGTTTCATCAAAATTCTTCAAAGGGTTGAAGAGTTACAGAGCGGACAGGATTTTCAATGTTAATGTCACTGTGACCTTGACCTTGGAGCCAGCCATGCGGAACATGCGTTCTGCACGTCATCTTGATGTGGTAAACATTTGTCTGAAGTTTCATCAAAATTCTTCAAAGGGTTGAAGAGTTACAGAGCGGACAGGATTTTCAATGTTAATGTCACTGTGACCTTGACCTTGGAGCCAGCCATGCGGAACATGCGTTCTGCACGTCATCTTGATGTGGTAAACATTTGTCTGAAGTTTCATCAAAATTCTTCAAAGGGTTGAAGAGTTACAGAGCGGACAGGATTTTCAATGTTAATGTCACTGTGACCTTGACCTTGGAGCCAGCCATGCGGAACATGCGTTCTGCACGTCATCTTGATGTGGTAAACATTTGTCTGAAGTTTCATCAAAATTCTTCAAAGGGTTGAAGAGTTACAGAGCGGACACAATTTCGTTTGACGCCCGCCCATCCGCCCATCCGCCCGCCATACCCCAATCTAATAACCAGGATTTTCAAAATTGAAAACCTGGTTAAAAAGTGACATACTTCAGCAAAACAGTAGTTAGATACATTTGCATCAGAGTAAGAATGCACATCAAGAATTAGATTAACATTAAAACTTAACAAAATTTTACTTACAGAGAAAACTTTTATTTTAAACCATAGAAGCGTTATACAGCATGCTGACAACCAGATAAGGAAAAACTAGACCACACATTATACATTATGAATTCTTTCCAATGAATGTCTGAAATATTTACACATGTACATGTACAGGACATCATATTAAAGTAAATGTTTATACCTAGCTGGTTGACGAGCCAATCTATGTTCTGTCTTTGATTCTTCATTGTCCGGAAGTAAACTTGAAATCTCTGTTGGTGTTACAGGCTTGGATCCTGTAGACTTGTCGTCACCATCATTGGGGTTGAGGGCGCAAGCACCAGCGAGACCAGACTCTCCAGCACTTACACTTTTGTCTTCCTTCTCACTTTTACTCTTTACTGAACTACTCTTGTTTTCTGTGAGGGAAAGAAAAATTGTAAATCATATTTGCAGAAGATCAATAGTAGGATACTACATCATCGCACACCTGTCGCTTGAAAGGTAAAATGGTCTTTTTCAATAAGAAATCTGTAGAGCTACAAAAGATCATGTTGTGCACCGAAGATTGGCTGGTGTGCTTTGTATTTACGTAAAGAATTTTCAAAATGTAAAATTCTAGTTTAGGCCTGAAAACGGGTGGAAGTTTTTTTTCTGAATGCATGCTGTGAATGCATCTCTGTGAAGGTTGGGAAGTAAGTTTTGTCAGCAATGACTTTGAAATTTTACCATCAATTTTCATATGTGATGTGAATGTTACTGAATCACATTGAATGCTTTTCTCTTCATTATTAATGCAAATTTGCCAATTCTGACAATGAATACTATCTTTATGTACTTACTCTTGGCTTCCATGACTGCCATGAATTTCTTGAGTTGTTCAGTAGAGGTTTCAGCAGGTTCATTTAGAATCTCAATCAACTTTCTGTGGAATTCTTCAGGATCAGAAAGGTCAAAAGATGAAGGACTTGATGCTTTTGTGTCAGGTAAATCTGAATAACAACAAAAGATATCCACATAAAAAAATGCAAAAGAAATTTAATTTCTAAAAATCATAGAGATAGTCAACATGTAGGACTCATGAAAAATATCAATTTCTGGACTAATGTTCAGAACAAGAACACCTCACTTTAAACCTTATGATTGATGGTCAACAGTGATTGATAAAAAAATAACATTATCATAGGTTATGCCCTGCCCACAAACATTAAATCAATAATTTCAATTATTTCAAAAGACTTATTAAGAATAAGACCTTGCATATATTTAGTAATATAAGCATGTTGAACTAAGTCCGACTTTGAGACAGTTACAAAATTTTCCTTGATTTTTGCCTCCAGTCTATAACAAATTATTAATCTTAGTAACAAAGTGAAAACATATTGCTGCACATATTTTTTTTTCATTTACCTTCTTTTGATGGTGATTTTGTTACTGTTTCTGGCAAGGGAGGTAATGGCTTGTTAAAATGTTTTGGTATTGCCCCTTGTTTCATCATGGTTTCAAGTTCATCTGAACTTGGTTTAGTAACTCCACAGACTTCAGAGCCTGCAGCTGCTTCAGTATTAGTACTTTTATCATCATTTTTGTCCTTTTCAACTGGCAGTGTACAATGAAATACTTCTCCATCTTCTAGGTCACTTTCACTTAGATCTTCTTCCTTTATATCAAAATCTTCAAAATCAGCAGACTGGTCCACTGATATAAGATTTTCACTGCAGACTGACTTCTCTTGTTTATTATCAGGGTAAATGTCATCAGTACCAGTGCTACTAGGGGAAGTTAATGTATCAGTGTCATGTAAAGCTTTATATATCACAGACTGGTCGACAGTGTTGTCATAGAAACTGTCATCAAGGGACATAGATGTTGAAGTAATGCTATCGCCATCATGCTCATGATGAGACCTTGTGTCTGAAACAAAGAGGCATTGTTTTTTTCCATCTTGTTAAAACAAACTTTTGACAGTGAAGCATATTAACAACAATTCCTTTACCTTACTACAAGGAAGTTTCATTAAAGTTTCTCATTTAGTAAAGACTCATCATGGTACAGTGTTATTTTCTCATAAATATGGCTTCCAGATGAGCATGGAAATTAATTTGTGCATGTGATTTGCTTTGAACTAGTTTTAGTTTACAAAACTATATTGATTTCAGACAAAAGTCTAAATGAATAGTATTAAAAACAGTGCATAACCTTTGTGTAAAGAAAACACTTTTCAGAAATACAACTCTATAGCAAAAGCAAATTTTTGGTTTGAAAATAAAAGAAAATGAAATACTTATTTTCTTAAAAATCATTGTTTTTAAACTGAACATAATTTCTCCTTTTATCAGTAAGAGTCCAGGGATCCCAATTAAAGATGTTAAGTTAAGCTTACCTGAAGAATCACTGTCTGTACTAAACAGCCAGTCCAATCCAAGTACACTGCTTTGTTGTGAATTAGGAACAGAAGTCACTGAGGGAGATTTCCCAACACTTTTATCACTTGCTGCACGAGCTAACATCTTACTAACTCGTGCAAAACCTATATCCTTCGGCTTTTCTGGAGTGTTTGTACCATTTGTATTCAATGCTGGACTGGAATGGATTTTAACTTTGTTTTTATTTGATACATCTGACACAGTACTAGTTTCTTTCACTTGTACAAATTCAGCACTATTTGGCCTTGGTCTATGATCACTTTTGCTAAGCCTTGTTCTTTTGTTTACTTTCGTTCTTTCCTTACTTAAATTAGACTTTCTGTCAGTTGTATCACTTGAGGCTCTTTTCTTCTTCTTCTCCTTTTGTGGTATTACAACAACTTCACCTGCACTAAGATCAGAGTCTTCATCACTACTTGAAGGGAACATAGAACACCTGGCTTTAATTGCAGGTTGACTAGATGTTCTTGAACTTTCTGTTTCAACATACCTTTCTTCACTTATTGCGTTTCTAGTCCGATGTTTGGTTCTTATATTTTCTACTGTCTTCGGAACTATGATATTTGATTTATCTGCACTTGAATCACTTCTAGTAGCACCACGAGTTGAACTCTTTTTCTTCTTCCCATTACTTTCACTTCCACTTTTCGATCTAATACCATTAGAACAAGGTGCTTCATTTCCTTCACTTTCACCTTTTTCCTCTTCATTTCTATGCTCTGGTACAGAATGACTAGATCTACTAAATCTTGTTCTGAAATTATTTAAATTTTGAACATTTTCTCTACTGGGAATTTCTGAAGAACTTACGATATCTGGATTCATTCCTCTAAACCATGGTGTGCCTATATTCCTAGGTTCCCGTCTAGACCATGCATCATTTGATGGTTGATTCAGTTTCAATCTATCTTGTTTTGAGGCTGAACTTCTAGTCTGATAAGCTTTAGCTACATTGTTCATGACCTCAAAATCTATCACAGTAATTTCATCACTTTCTAGCATTTGTTTAGTTCTACAGATAGTCTGATCACTCCATGGCCGTATTATGCTCACACCAGTGTCTTTATTTATCACTGATTGCAGTTTGGGTCTTGCGGGCAAGGAGGGGCGAGAACGCAAAGAACGTTCTGAGGAATGTTTTGAGGGTAATTCCGAGCTTTCTAGGGCACTTTTTGCTCTTTGAGCTTTGTGTCGCGATTTTTTCATTTTAACATTTTCATGTTCAGGTGACACATCACTAAAATCTGCATCACAGGAGTGCTTGGAATCTGAGGGAGATTTGAGTTCCACAGGGCTAAGAGTGTCATCAGGTAAACTTATAGGACAATCTGACGGTTCAGCTTCCACATCGGCTTTGGTTGTTATTGTATTAGGTACACTAAGGTCATCATCAGCATCAGACTGGGTATCCTCTGAGATAGAAAAATGTACAAATTTCAGACTGGTTTTGTACAGGTTTAGGTGTATGATCTTTTACCTGCAAAACTTTCTTTGACGTATACAACAAAGACAGTTTTACAGTGTTATCTGGAAAGTTTAAAATATATTTCTGGAATTGCTTAATAAGGATAAAATGACTGGCTGCTGCTCTAAATGATACAGGAAGTAAAATCATGCAGCAGTAAAGACCTACATGTAATTATATTTTTTTCCTCCTAAGTATCATTCATTTTTTCAAAGTAAATTTGAGGTATATGTAAATGACCTAACAGGATGTAGCAACAATAGCTTTATAATAAAATGTTAAAAGAAATAGTTATTGATAGTGAGCAGTAAATCACAGGCCAAGAGGACTACAGTGTTTTTCCTGTCTCATTCTGATTTCAAAAATTAGCCCCATTTTACATAGTTTAAAAAAAAAATTGTCAGTTGTAAAAACAAGCCAAGAAAATATTTGCTAAATTTAGACTTTTCTATCCAAGTTATATTCATTGTAAATGAATTCACTGTGAGGGTTGAAAAAACGCATTTTCTCCATCAGAGGTGCCAGTATTTCTTTCCCAAAATAGCAAAGGAAAGAACTGATTACAGTTGTGCAAACCCCGCCCCCCTCCCCCTAAAACAACTGAAGCAGAACCTTTTTACATTATTCACAAAATAACACTTCAACTTGGCCTGACTATGTTTTGTTTTCACAAAATGATATATTTAGTTGAAAAAAGTTTACCATTTTCTTCATCACTGTTGCCATGATGATGAGAAAGTGTCTTACTGGTGCCCCCAACTGCCCCCTGTAGAGAAAGGTCAATCTCATCTTTATCCATCTCCGCTAATGGTGCCCTGCTTGTACTTTTCTGACTGCTGACTTTTTGTATTTTGTCTGAATGGAATATAAGTTATATAACTTTAATCACTTTAACACCTTTCAACACAGTAAGAGTCTAAGAGATGTTTGTATCTTTAACCATCATTGTTACAAAGAAGTTCTGGTTTCTGAATCCTGTGTAATTATTTGGAAAAAAAAATGCAACTTTTCCCCACATAATGAGTCTGACCTAAAGCTATGTTTTTACCAGCAATGCTTTTACAATTTAGAAATGCAATGAGGCTGTTTAACCATTTAATGTAAAACAATTAAAAATGCTTCCTAAATGCTTCTTTCCCTCCCCTTCAACTTTACTAAACCTATGAACAAGTCTTTCTTGAATGCAATCACCAGGCTAAATTTGAATACATTCAGCTATAAATGATCACAAAATTTCATTGACAAGATCTTCTGTTATATTCCAATTGATTTAAAAATCTTTCTCTTCAGTAAAACACAAAAAGACTACCGTATTTTCTATAGAGATACTAAAAATAGAAATAGCAAAGATTATAAGTTACATACCAGATCTTCTTGATCGTCTCTTCCTCACATTGGACTCGGAACTTTGCTTTCTGCTACGTTCCGAATGAGTGTCTGGTGGCAGATCCATCTTTTGATCTTGGGATGCTTCATTCTTACTGGCAGAACTTGATAAATCTTTCATCTCTATGGTTTCTGGAGGCTCCTCAGTACTGTTTAAAGACAGAAAAATATCTATTTCATTGATTATATGATACTAAACAACAACATACAAAGTAAAAGATTTAGAATCCAAACAGCAATTTCTGAAGTTCTAATACTGCATACCGTATATCCTAACATACAATGACCATACAAATATTCAATATAATTTAGTCCTGTCATAAACTTTGGCAACCCTCTGCCCATCTGACAAACCAACCTGAGAGATGATGACCTCGGATTTTCTGTATAAGTATGCTTTGATGATCATGCACATTTACCTGTACTTCCCCCTAGCCTCTTAGTGCCTGCAAATATTTCTAACAAATATAACAGAGAAACTTTATTTCATTTTCATTATAAATATGAACTATAATAAGATTTATGTATGTGAAGACATACCATAAAGCAACAGCTGGGTTGCTATCACCTTTCACGCTGGTCTTTACTTCTACCTCCTCTATCATTTCCGATGTATCGAACATGTGGTGTAGCTTGTAGTTCATCACCTTTACGAGGACAAACACAAACCCCACAATGCCACAGTACACAGCCCATATCAACAGAGTTGGTGTTAATGTCTGTAACAAAGAATCAGAAACTTAGAAACTACAATCATGTGCAGGGAATGCTCCTTCAAGCTGACACAGTTGCTTGTGTGAAAAGAAATAGACCAACATTAAAATACAGCAACAAAACTCACAAAAGATTATTAAATTTTTCTGCTTTAATGGAAGATAAACAAGTATAATGAGGACTCTTAATTAGTCTAGAGTTAAAAAAACAAAAACATCTTGAATTTGACATGGCAACCATTCAAATAACAGCTAAAATAATCAAGTCTTCTCCTACTGGCAACTGCATTATAATCATAAGATAAAACATTAAAAAGTAAACACTACAATACATTTCAATGTTATCAATACACATCACAGAAAAATGTTTTGGGTAAGCTGGTCATGGGTCATAAACAATCCAAGAGTCCAATGTTTTGTCCTCTTATTAAATTCTGAAGAACAGCAGAAAAGACAATTTTGAGCATCAGTTCAGACAATAGTTCAGTTTGTTGTTGTTTTCATTACTTGGCTTATTATTTCTGGTAAAAAAAAAGTTCTTTTCTGAATGGAATGCTTCTGAAAAGTTCTTCTTTAAAGATTTCTTTCAAACAGAAAACAGTCTAACACATAGAAATGTCTTTATTATTTGAACTCCATTAATGTTTTATGACATTTACTACCTTTTTTCTGCTCCTTAATAGCACAACAAAGTTTTACTCATTTGTAACACTTTAACACTGAAAAGCTGTGCCTAAACATTAACAAGCCTCTGAACTGATGATGATTTGTTGTTTAACTGCTGTGCAGGTGTTTAAATATATCAATATACACAGATTACTGAAAGTAGTGATTCAGTTATTATCTGTTTCCCTTGAAAATCAATTATACCAGTGGCAAGAATTTTTTTCATTTAAACAAAACAGAAACATGCAGTTCAGGTCACAGGATTCACCACTAATTTTTGCTGCCAATCTTCAAAAAACAAAAATCTGAGTAAAAGATAGAATACAATGGGTACAAAATGAAACATAATTATTTCTATAGATCGACTCAGAAAACAATGGTAGTGCCTATGCTATCAAATTTTATTTCTCTGAACTTAATGAATTTCATGAAGACAGTTTTGAATATTTCAATAACCTATTTGATCTTCATTAAAAAAATGTTTTTTTGTTTTTTTTCAATCACATCAAGTGTAAGGTATTAAAGCATATAAACTTCTACTTCCTGCCTGGTTTTATCCGGTACTGATATTTTTCCATATTTTATTAAGATTTTATGCTTAATTTTGTACATAAAAGATTTCAAGGTTTTTATCTGTAATTGTTGTGTGCAATGGTTAGCATTCCTGATACTGGAATGCTTGACTCAGGATCTTGCATTCCAGTAATCTGTAATACATGTGATAACTGATGGGATTTCAGAAAATCCCGAAATTCAGCATCAAATCCATCTGTCCTAATTTTCATCATAAATTCCTGATATTCTTAACAACAATAAAAAAACTAGGGATGGGAACGAATGTTCAAATATTCGAAAATCCACTGAATATTCGAATCTGAAAATCAAATTTGAATATTCTAAAATGATTTTTTTTTCAAATAAAGCATCGTTGATTTTTATAAATGTAAGCATTCTGATTATGCAAAAACCCCAATCTGTTTGTAATTGTGTCTTTTTATCGCGTGTCAAAAATATCCAATTAACAATAAAATTGCAATGCATAATTGGCAGGGGCAATCGATACGGATTAACAGTTTGCCACAGGCATAATTGTGATACCTTTTAATCTTTTGTTCATTTTAATTGGCGCCCATTTATTTAAAAATTTTTAGAAGGTTGTTTGTCTCACAATATTCAAAGGTTTAACATCAAGTTTTACGAAAACGAACAACCAGTCACGCTAATAACTATTGATATTACTTTTTAGTTGCCCAGTCAATAGAATAACTGAAATAGTTTCCCATTATAAGTATATTTGAAACAAAAATCATCCTCGCATTATGTTTGATCATCGCTTAACAATACTGAAATAAGCTGTATGGAAAAAAAGAAAGAAAAAAACAAAAACATGCACCCCCTCGTGTTTGGACTTGTTTCACGCAGTTTTAATGAACAAAATAAATTATGTATTGCCAATCACTTAATAAGTACAGTAAAATTCCTCTATTAAGACCACCATTTGGTATAAAGGGAAGTGGTCTTAATTGTGAGTTGGTCTTAATACTGGGTTGAATCTTCGGCAATATATTTGTTTTGCATATGCAAGTTCATAAAGGGAAAATAGAATGTTATGTAGACAGAAAAAAACACATTTTTAATCAAAATGATGTTATTTTATTCAGTAATTAAACATTTAATAATGAATAAACATTTCAGTTATTTCATTTTCGTTTCTCCATGCTGAGAATTTTGTCTGACACAATTAAAATCTAACTGCAAATATTTTGAGTTTTGCAGTTAGAATGAATTTCAAAATAAGTTGTTACGTTTTTTAACAGAATTAGCCCTTTATTACATTAACACAATATTTTAGTCAACAAGCTCAAAACGTCTTTTACTCAATCAACATAGTTCTAAAATAGTATTTTGCTTTGAACCCCTGGAAACTTATTATACCTCCAAGGATACAGTTCCCTTCCCAATTATTTACTCGTGTCACAAACAAGTTTTATTTTATGCCTACCAATGAAATATAGGGAAATATCAGTGAGATAAAAGTGATAATCCACTGTTTTGAATCAGTGAAATTACCATTTTGATAATCCACTGTTTGTGCCGGAACTACTTTTCAGGAATTTCCCCATCACTAAATACAAGAGAATCAGCTGTATTTCAGACAGTGACAGCGAGTGAAATTTATTTACCTTTTTAAATCCAGTTATAATATTGAATTCCTGAGCCTAACTAGTTGTGAACAATGATGAAATTCGCCATAAATTATTTAAAATGTCTGATTTGTTTACATAACTCACATGGACAATATCCAATATGGCCGACTTTCAATTCAATCACCTGAAGAAAATTTGTTTTTCACAGAACAGACTTTCTTTTGTTTATACATGCAACTGTTGTAAAGCAGTTTCGTAAACAAGGCGACGTATTCGACTGATATTGATGACATGCCCGGAGGGCACTAGTTTTGAGTGGTCGCAATCGAGGCATTACAATAAGCTGAAAATATACAATATGATCCAGACAAGGTGGTCGTATTACCAGATTAGCGGCATGGTCTTAATTATGATTAATATCTGTTATAGGACAAGAATAAAAATTGTTCGGTTCTTTTCAAAAGTGCCCGTAATAGCGGCGTGGTCTTAATTTCGGCGTGGTCGTGAGGTGGTAATCTACTGTATTTAAAACTTCCATAAAACAAGCCATTTCTAGATAACACATAGCTGTTTCCCACAACAACGTACAGGTGATAAAACAGTACCAATGTTCGGATACCAAAATTCGGGTAACTGGCTGAACTGGGAAAAAAACGAATATCTGAATATATTCGAATATGGCAAAGCGAATATTCGAATATTGATATTAGTATTCTTTCATAGTGACTTTTATTTTTATGCATTATACGGATCTTGCTTAGTCTCATTCTTTTTTTGTTTTATTTACGGTCCTGTCTGGGGAACATACACTGTAGCTCCAAACATTACCTCTTTTACACCACAACCATTGTATATGTTCAGAACTGAGTGCATGAGATAGTGATATAAGTAATTTAAAGTATGTAGAAGCTATAAAAATGTATAGAAATGGACATTTGTCATGCAGATTTTTGTTCAGTTATAACCGAAGGCTCTGCATTTAAAAAAATCTACTAGAGATGACAATGGTATGTTTCTCATTTCCTAAGCAGAAAATCTGATTTCTGATTACTCGAATAGGCACATTGACTGATGACATCACAAGCACCTGTTACCAAAATATAGCTGAACTACTGGTTGGCAAAGAGAACCAATATTTATATACATTTGATAGCAGCAGAATTTTTAACTTTAGAGAACTTTTTTCTTTGTCAGCCGAATTTTAAGATTCTTATATCTCTTGAAAGCTCTTTAAATTCATATTTTGAAAATATAAGCAGATTTTGAATTTTTGCTTTTAAAGAAGAAAACTAAACTGATTTATACCTGTCATTTCAGCATTTTTCTAGCAGCTCAGATGCACTATGTTTAACCATTTACAAACAAAAAAGTAAACAGTTTTGACAATTTTTTTTTAAATATCTAAAATATAAGTTTAAAGACCTTTTAAATGATATAAAATATTGAATTATTTGATGAAAAATGACTCTGTAACTGTAATTACAAAATCACTATGTTTTGCATCTTTATCAACCACCATGTTTTTGCCAACTTTCAAAAAGTTACCTGTATCTCTTATCAGTTACTTGTTACTATTAATAGATTTCAAAACAATAACATTCAACGTTCCTATAATATCCTCAGAAAAAGTAACTGAAATAAATTATAAGGAAGTGGCTACGGAAGTTCCGTAATCCTAGAGAAAACCAGTGGAATAGCAGGGCTCTACAAATTCTATAGTCCGACGTCCTGGACAGCTCTAAACTTGCTCTCGGACACCTGTCTTTGTACAAAAGTTTTGTCCCGGACAACTCAAATTTTTACAGTCATAAATCTCGGATAACTGCTCAAATAAACAACGGACTTGAATAAACAACATGATGCAATCGATTTCTAACTGATTGGCATTCAATAAGCTCCGCCCGAATAGAGAAGTGACAGCAGTGAGCTGAAAAGGTCAACCAATCACGACTCTAGTTACAATTTACTATGGATATTGATTATATTTTGTAAATCTGTATTGGTATCGTCGGTGTTGACTTTAAAATAATTCAAGCAAGTAAATATCTTAACAGATTCATTGAATGCATAATCCCATCGGCAAAAGGTTAAACATCAAAGCTTTGCCAATGTTATTCTAAGCCTTTAGACAAGGAACCACAAAAAGAGCAAAATTTCTTTATGGCATTTTCGTTTTAATTATCGGATTTATCTATAAGAAAAAGTAAAGCAGATTTAAGACAAGCTTAACAAAATGAATGCAACCAATTCTAGCAAATATTTATTTCATTAAACATGAAGCAGCGAGTGAAAATCTCGGATAAATTCCGTATGTCATGTATTTCCGCGACCCCGTCGTATTTTATTATTTATAGAAAACAGTGTCTTTGAGACTTTTTACAAGGCAAACTTACAACATCTAATTGACTGATTAAGATTAGTGGTCATGCTTTTATTAAAAGTACCAGTTTTTTTTTTCTTTTTTCAATGAAAAATGTTCCTTTTCTCTATTTACTTTTGAAAGCAACAATTAGAAAAAATCAACATACTTTACATCTTAAAAATTTTGTAACTTGTTCACATAAAAATCTGGGGAAACTGGAAAACACATCCCCTAGGTAACCAGACATTCCACTAAAAAGTCACTGAATTTTGATGCCAGAAGTACGTTAGTTTTAAACAATAATGAATAACAACCAGTCCACATATTTGCTGTCTGTCATAGTCTTTTAAAGTGAACTCAATTTATGTTGAGAAGTTTGGGGTATCTTTTAAAGATCTGTGAAAGAATCTTTCATTTTAAAAGTGTTTCTAATTCTTTTTTAAATTGACTTTGTAAAATAAAAAGCCCAATTAACTAATAATGCTTATCGAAAACGTTAAACTGGTCACTCGGACATCTGACTTTGTTTTTGGGACAACTCTATTTTGTCATAGTCAGTTGTCCTGGACAACTCAATTTCAAAGAAATTTGTAGAGCCCTGAATAGGCTACAGTTACAGAAGTTTTTTTTAAAGAAGGGTTACATACCCAAAATTGAGTGATAAACCGTTAATTGTCTCAAATATACATTTTCTCCAAAATGAGTGAACAATAATGTTATGATACGCCATCTTCATTGTTGTTGTATTGACAAACTTTAAATGGGTATAAACGCTCAAATCATGTGTACAAACGTAGCAAAATACTAAGTAATCGGCGCTTCAGTACAGATTCTATTTGCTTCTAGTTGATTTATGTATGATATATTTTCTGAGGATTAATTACATACCCTTTCCTAATGTTTTTACTTTGATACAATGCATTCTCCATCTCACTCGGTCCATAGTGTAAGTATCAAATGGTATAGAAAATTCATCGTCACAACTTTACAATTTAAATGGTTTGTTTAATGAATAAAAATTAAATTTGGCTTGCTATTTGATATTCAACTGTTGAAATTACGCTTCTTTTAAAAACTTCCGTGACTGTAGCCGTTTCCAGTGGGTTTGTCTAGGATTACGGAACTTCTGTAATCCTAGACTCGGAGGCTAGGATTACGGTTCCATAACCGTAGCTAGTGCCAAATTATAAATTGAAAGTAATCGTCACTCATAGGTAATTTAAGTCAGTTGAATACAAAAAGGCAGTGGCTACGGTTACGGAACCGTAATCCTAGCCTCCGAGTCTAGGATTACGGAAGTTCCGTAATCCTAGTCAAACCCACTAGAAAAGGCTACAATTACGGAAGTGTTTTAAAGAAGCGTTTTTTCAACAGTTAGATATCAAAAAGCCAGCCAATTTTAATTTTTATTCATTAAACAAACCATTTTACCAAATTTGCCTTATCAAACTGTCATTTTGTACGCCATTTTGATTGTTGTTTCAGCAACGAACTAACATTAAATATCGTTTTCATCTTTACACTGTCACTTGAGCGCTCATTTGTAGTTGGACAAGTAATATAATTCTTTTTTGAAAATAAAATGTTGTAATGTAAAATCATCTAAATCACTTTTACTTGTCTATCAACATCCAGGCCAAACCACAAGGAGGCGCTCAAATCATGGCCTGCCAAAATTTGTATTTTTACAAGTTTTTTTTTTCCAGCAGACATGTTATTTCATTTTTTACTTTGTTCTTTTCCTGTCTTTTTGTCATTGTTTTGTGAAAACAGGTTGAAAACAGACTTTGTCATTACAAATTAACAAAATTAGTAGCGTTACATGATAAATTATTTCATTAATTGCTTTCTTTTAATAAAGGAATCTTATACAATAATAAATAACCTGTGGTCAAATTTATTGCTGCACAAAATGAACGGGTACTTATTCCCAGGACACCATTGTTTTTTCTCCAACCTTCCCTAAACAATTAGAAAATGACAAGATCGCGTATCTTAACATTAGTGTTGACTCATTTTGGAGAAAATGTAATATTTGAGACAATTAACGGTTTATCACTCGATTTTGGGTATGTAACCCTTCTTTAAATATACTTCCGTAACCATAGCCTATTTCAGTGGGTTTGTCTAGGATTACGGAACTTCCGTAATCCTAGACTCGGAGGCTAGGATTACGGTTCCGTAACCGTAGCCACTGCCATACAAAAAATGCCAAAACCACGAAAACTGGGTTCATATATAAATGCTTAATTCTATCGCAAAAGAGGTTCTATATCCTTAGACAATCCTGCAAGTATTGTCTAGGGATACGGATCCGGATCCCTAGCCCGCCGGTCTAGAGGTACGGATCCTTATCCCTAGACCAAAACAAAAACTGCCGATTCCATAATCCATGCCAATGAATACAGCAAAAATCTGGAATTAACCCTTTTGTATTATTATTTGAATCACATACCAAATGTAAAATTAGTGGAAAGGCCAGCAGGAAGAGCCATAAATACAGGTGGAATGTGTTGATAAAAATGCTCAGATGTGGATCGTAGAACCACCCGCCTGTCAACGAAGCCCATATCCCTTGACGCAGGATATCAAGAATGTGGGAGCCCATTATTCCTTAAAACAAATACTTTTTGTTAAAGAATCTGCATCATCCATTGTAACTTCACCACCAAAAACATAAATATATGCAATTATTTGTCAAGTTTCGATTGCGGATGTAATTTGGCAGACATCTTTAATTTTAAACAGTGCGGTCTAACATATGTCCGAATACACTATACATATAGGATTAAAGCGGGCGACTAATGCAGACGAAATAGAACATTAAGGATTAGAGAAAAATCTAACAAAACAAAACTTTTGAAAAAGTCAGTCGTCGATCATAACGCTGATAAGCTGAACTGCTACTATCATTCATATACTATTTTTATTCCAATATTTGAGTCTTGATACACCTAAATGTTAGCACCCACTTACAACGTATACCGGTATTTCTGCTTTTACCTAATTTATTCATTTAACAACAGGCCCAATACCATCTCACATGTGAAGTATTACTGATCATAATATGTGCTGTTAGTTATAAAGCTTGAATCATAAAGTTTTAGTTCATTTACAAACTTCGATCTATCCTTTGTAGTTTTGTAAAAAAAGATTAATAAATGAAAACGGACTAACGAAGGTTCCACAAAACATACATTGTAGAGTTAATAATTTGATATTTCATACTGTGCTTGTCCTTCAAGTTACACGTACCTAGGAGAGGATTTTCTTATAAAAGCTATGAAAAGGGAAGAATAACTTCCATTTTTCTAAAATCAAATCGCCCAAAGAATATTTAAACAAGAGGGCGCTCACCTGAGGATGATTGCTTTTAACAAAGTTGCTATGGACCTGGCTAATTGACCCACGATGACCCATATTCGAACTTGACCTAGAAATTATTGAAACAATCTTTCTTACAAATTTCCAGATTATTTGGACTGAAAATGATACATCTAGAGTGTTAACAAGGTTTTTCCATATTTTGGCACTTTGACCTAGTTTTTGAATCTAGATATCCCATATTCGAACTTGAGCTAGAAATTATCGAAACAACCTCTCTGACAAATTTCAAGGACATTTGAGCTGAAAATGTAACCTCTAGAGTGTTAACAAGGTTTTTCCATATTTGGGCTCTGTGACCTAGTTTTTGAACCTAGTTAGATGACCCATATTCGAACTTGAGCTAGAAATTATTGAAGCAACCTCTCTGACAAATTTCCAAGATATTTGGACTGATAAAGTATCCTCTAGAGTGTTAACAAATTTAAGGTTTTTCCATATTTGGGCTCTGTGACTTAGTTTTTGATTCCAGATAACTGATATCCAAATTTGAGCTAGAAATCATCAAAACCTGTCTGTCAAATTTCCAGGACATTTGGACTGAAAATGTAGCCTCTAGAGTGTTAACAAGATTTTTCCATATTTGGGCTCTGTGACCTAGTTTTTGATCCAAGATTATCCATATTCGAACTTGAGCTAGAAATCATCAAAACAACCTTTCTAACAAATTTCCAGGACATTTGGACTGAAAATGAAGCCTCTAGAGTGTTAACAAGGTTTATTCATATTTGGGCTCTGTGACATAGTTTTTGACCCAAAATGAACCATATTTGACTTTGAGCTAGAAATCAACAAGCAACTTGTCTGACAAATTTCAAGGATATTTGGACTGAAAAAGTATCCTCTAGAGTGTTAACAAGGTTTTTCCATATTTTGGCACTTTGACCTAGTTTTTGAATCTAGATATCCCATATTCGAACTTGAGCTAGAAATTATCGAAACAACCTCTCTGACAAATTTCAAGGACATTTGAACTGAAAATGTAACCTCTAGAGTGTTAACAAGGTTTTTCCATATTTGGGCTCTGTGACCTAGTTTTTGAACCTAGATGACCCATATTCAAACTTGAGCTATAAATTATTAAAGCAACCTCTCTGACAAATTTCCAAGATATTTGGACTGAAAAAGTATCCTCTAGAGTGTTAACAAGGTTTTCCCTATTTGGGTTCTGTGACTTAGTTTTTGATTCCAGATAACTGATATCCAAATTTGAGCTAGAAATCATCAAAACCTGTCTGACAAATTTCCAGGACATTTGGACTGAAAATGTAGCCTCTAGAGTGTTAACAAGATTTTTCCATTTTTGGGCTCTGTGACCTAGTTTTTGATCCAAGATGATCCATATTCGAACTTGAGCTAGAAATCATCAAAACAACCTTTCTGACAAATTTCCAGGACATTTAGACTGAAAATGTAGCCTCTAGAGTGTTGACAAGGTTTATCTGTATTTGGGCTCTGTGACATAGTTTTTGACCCAAGATGACCCATATTTGACTTTGAGCTAGAAATCATCAAGCAACTTGTCTGACAAATTTCAAGGATATTTGGACTGAAAAAGTAATCTCTGGAGTGTTAAAAAGGTTTTTCCATATTTGGGCTCTGTGATCTAGTTTTAAATCCGAGATGACCTATATCCAAAATGATGCTAGATATCATTAAAACAACCTTTCTGACAAATTTCAAGGACATTTGGACTAAAAATGTAACATCTAGAGCATTAACAAGGTTTTTCGACTTTTCGGCTCTGTGACCTAGTTTATGACATCAGATAACCCATATTCGAACTTGAGCTAGAAAACATAAAACAGTCTGTCTGACAAATTTTCAGGTTATTCGGACTGAAAATGTTACCTCTAGAGTGTTAACAATGTTTTTCCATATTTGGGCTCTGTGACCTAGTTTTTGAACCCAGATGACCCTTGTTCGAAGCTGAGCTAGAAATTATCGAAACAACCTCTCTGACAAATTTTCAGGTTATTTGGACTGAAAATGATACCTCTGGAGTGTAAACAAGGTTTCTCTATATTTGGGCTCTGTGACCTAGTTTTCGATCCCAGATAATCCATATTCGAACATGAGCTAGATATTATCGAAACAACCTTTCTGACAAATTTCAAGGATATCTGGACTGAAAATGTAACCTCTGGCGTGTTAACAAGGTTTTTCCATATTTGGGCTCTGTTACCTATTTTTTGACCCCAGATGACCCACATTCGAACTTGTGCTAGATATCATCGAAGCAACCTTTCTGACACATTTATAAAATATTTGGACTGAAAAAGTAGCCTCTAGAGTGTTAACAAGGTTTTTCCATATTTGGGCTCTGTGACCTAGTTTTTAACCTCAGATGACCCATTCAAACTTGATCTAGAAATCATTAAATCAACCTTTCAGACAAATTTCAAGGATATTCTGACTGTAAGTATAGCCTCTAGAGTGTTAACAAGGTTTTTCCATATTTAGTCATTGTGACCTAGTTTTTACACCCAGATGACCCATATTCGAACTCGTACGAGAAATCATTGGGACAAACATCCTGATTAAGTTTCAAGACAATTGAGGCAAAAATTTGACCGCTAGAGCGTTAACGAACTAAGAGTGGACGGACGAAGGACGACGGATATTGATCGATCCTAATAGCTCACCATGAGTCTACGGCTCAGGTGAGCTGAAAAGCAAACACACACACGCACGCACACACGCACGCACGCACGCACGCACACACATACACACACAACGACATATTACGTAAGACTCAATGAAATTAAAATCATTTAATCATATCAAACCAACTATCACCGTGTCCAATCGTTACAATTGGAAGGAGGATTTGTAACGCATCCGCAGTCGTGTATTTCAGGGATTTAGGAAGGGGTGATGTAAATATTTTCCTCATTATTTCTTCATTTTTTCTGTCTGGTTTTTGTTTAATAGTCTAAGATGTCCTCCAATCAATGTAAATTCTTGCTCCAAAACTGTTTTGTCTCAGAACTTTGCCATTTTCAAGATCATTCAGGAAAACCTAGCGTTAGAAAGAAAAACGCTTGATTTTAGCACGATGTTTTGAAGATTTCTTGACATAAACGTATCAAACAACTTTATATTTTGTTTGGTTTACAATAATTTCATAGTAAAAATTGATTTTAATTTAAACTTTATCCCTGCGTTTCCAATTAAATACTGATATAATCGTTTTTGCTAACGAAACACATGTAACGTAGGCGCAGTTATTTTTGTGACGCACGCGGAGCAAGGATTCAATAACTTTCAAGTACCTTTTCTCACCGTATTTGACCAAATAACAAATAACTAGATATATTTATAAAGCGTTAAGAAATATTCATATATCTGAGATTAATAGAAAGAATTTGCCAGTATGAAATGTATTTACTTTTAAAGCTAGAGAGGGTTTCAGCCTAATGAGACTGGAATGAGTTCCAGTTTTCAGTTCCAGAATATTCAAAACTTTTCCTAAAAAACTGTTCTTAGCTTTGGGACATGCAAGTTCAGTTTTGAGCCTATTGATCTGATATCCATAGTGTGTATATTATACTTGTGGTAAGTATTGGGGACAGATATGTTAAATATAAAGTCAATCCTCCCATAACGTCACCTCCCACGAACGGCATCCTCTTTATAACTATATTTTGATTCCCGCCCCCCCCCCCCCCCCCCCTCCTCCGCCCCACTCCGCATTGGAAATCTGTGTATTTTCACCTCTCTCGAGCTGCACCTCTCCCAAACGATCATCACGTTACTTTTTCTCCCTAATGACAAATGAAAATCTCCCATGAATGCCCCAAAAATAATCAGCGAGTTGTAAATATCCGGGATTTCCCAAAAATATTAAATAGGTATTTTCAGCGCATGTGCGCATGTATTATGTCAAAAATCATAAAGTTGCTAACAACCTGCGGTTTTAAATTAAACAAACATGAAATATGAAATGAAACATGAAATGATTAAGCAATTTGTTTGTCAACTTGCAGGTATTCTTATTATGGATGTGCAAGGTTTTGTTGATTCACCCAAAAATAGCAGACATTGAATGTGAGAATTCACAGCTCATTAAAACTGAATACAACAATATAGTAATCTCCAGTTTGAATCGTGAATGCTCTGTTGAGTTTTATGTATGGAAATACTTATACTCTGCTTTTTCCAAACTATTAAAATATGTTATCTCTGCTTGTGCATCCGCGTCATGCATCACAAAAACAAGATTTCTGTGAGATCAAATTTAAAAGGTACAAGTTCTTACAACTTAGAATCACCACGCTCGATGACTGCTTCCTGGGTTCCATACCAATATTCGCGCCGAGGTGAGGAATGTGAAGATCGTGAGAGAATCTCGCCTCTGACGAGATTCGAACCCGCGACCTCCGGATCCGGGGCCCTGCGCTCTACCCCTGGACCACGGTGGCTCCTCAAGGAGTGTTAAAGATAAATTTGATGAAGATTTTTAATAAAATCAAATGTAAGTTAAGAAAGTTTTTTAAGGAAGCAGATTCTCGGCTTAAGCATGGCGTCATTTTAGCCATTAACCAATCAGATAACAGTAACTAACTTATTTAAGCATTCGGTTGTCGATCGTTACTCGGACTTTATCGTTAGAGCCTATTTGACTTTAAAGTCGTTTGTTATGAAACCTAACAACTTTGATTAATTAGAATCGTTACAAATGCACTTATCAGGCCATAGGTCTTGGAAATTAAGACAGTTTCTTTTATTATATGTTCTAGTTTTTGTAATTTTTAATCTTGAAGTTACATATAGCTCAACTATAAAATACGAGTTACACCCAAGTACGGATATACTACCTTTAAAAAGTACCCGGATGTGTAAAGCCGAGAATTGGCTCTAGTCATCCTATTTGATTGTAAAGCATTATCACCGTGTCCAATCGTTACAATAGGGAGGAGGATTTGTAACGCATCTGCAGTCGTGTATTTCTGGGATTACGAAGGGGTGATGTAAATATTTTCCTCGTTATTTCTTCATTTTTTCTGTCTGGTTTTTGTTTAATAGTCTAAGATGACCTTTAATCAATGTAGATTCTTGCTCAAAAACTGTTTTGTCTCAGAATTTTGCCATTTTCAAGATCATTCAGGAAAACCTAGCGTTAGAAAGAAAAACGCTTGATTTTAGCACGATATTTTGAAGATTTCTTGACATAAACGTATGAGGACTTTATATTTTTTTGGTTCACAAGAATTTCATAGTAAGAATAAAAATATTAAATACATCTAGATATTTGATCTGGTCAAATACGGTGAGAAAAGGTACTTGAAAGTTATTGAATCCTTGCTCCGCGTGCGTCACAAAAATAACTGCGCCTACGTTACATGTGTTTCGTTAGCAAAAACGATTATATCAGTATTTAATTGGAAACGCAGGGATAAAGGTTAAATTAAAATCAATTTTTACTATGAAATTATTGTAAACCAAACAAAATATAAAGTTGTTTGATACGTTTAT
Source organism: Cyclina sinensis (assembly GCA_012932295.1). Classification (NCBI taxonomy): domain Eukaryota; kingdom Metazoa; phylum Mollusca; class Bivalvia; order Venerida; family Veneridae; genus Cyclina; species Cyclina sinensis. Next base: position 18,022,145 of record JAAONU010000011.1, read on the forward strand.
GTCAAGAAATCTTCAAAACATCGTGCTAAAATCAAGCGTTTTTCTTTCTAACGCTAGGTTTTCCTGAATGATCTTGAAAATGGCAAAGTTCTGAGACAAAACAGTTTTGGAGCAAGAATCTACAATGATTGAAGGTCATCTTAGACCATTAAACAAAAAACAGACAGAAAAAATGAAGAAATAATGAGGAAAATATTTACATCACCCCTTCCTAAATCCCTGAAATACACGACTGCGGATGCGTTACAAATCCTCCTTCCAATTGTAACGATTGGACACGGTGACTATGGTATGCTAGATGTCATTTTTTTCGCTTATAAATACCGGTGAGCTTTTACCTTCATTATTAACACTTACCATAACTTACAGTAATATATTTACAGTAAGATAAGGAAAAGAGCATTTGGACTAGAAAGACTTTCGTTTTGCTTACAGTTGTATCATCTTTGTTTGGTAAATAAACAAGTGTGAAAAAGAGCCGTTAAATTTATTCTGTAAGCAATAAAACCTAAGATATGTAACAGCAATAAACTGTTTTATTAAAATAACGATGCTGTTTTATCTGTTGAGACTAAATAATTTCAGTTGAAATTTTATCTGGATTGAAAAAAAAGACAGATTATTAAAAGAAACATCGACAGCGGCATACGGGTCTAATTAATATTCCTATCACAAAATACTGGGTAAAAATCACACGTTCCTTAAGCATAAAAACTATTAACAAGTATATAATCAAACACTATAATGATATATAATCTATATATAGATTTCTACTTTTTTCTTTCTTTAGCTTATTGAAAATGATAAAATATTATAATCATTTTTTGAAGGTGCTAGATCTTGAGTAAACAATTTGTTTAATTTAGGGATAGTTTTGGAAGTTTCTTTGTTTAAGTTTACGTCAGATACTACTGTGACATACTACTAAAAATGCTTGTGGAATTTATTCTATGGATTAAACTACAGAAAACCCGAACCCGAGTTTTTCTCATCAGAGGAATAAAATATCCAAACCGTGGACATTTCCCCTTGAACAGGAATTTACATACCTGGAGATTTAGAGTTTGAAAGTTGTCAACGTTACGAAATCTGAATGGCAATAACCTAAAAATAGTACAAATGTTCCATGCTCTATACCTACCAATAGACAATATTGATAAAACATCTTATTTGTTGGTTTACATTAGTAACACATGAGTGCGCATAAAAGTTATAAGCAAAGGATTCGAGTTTTTTACATGTAGGTAGAGTTTGATACTGTAAGTTGGATACGGGTTTGCGCATCATTTCTTTTGATAAACACTGATCTTTTCACTTGAATAGAAAATGAATGAATAATTGTGTATATTTTGTTAATGATAGTCTCTGTTTTTGTACAGCTATTCACAAAGTACCCCAAATCTGAAAAAAGAAGATGGAGAAGAAGAAGAAAAAGAAAAAAAAACACTCCCTTTCCTGGTAAATAAGGCAGATATTTAGAAATAAAACAGGTTTCTCTCTGATGTTGTTTTAGCTGTGATAAAATTTCAACAACTTCGTTAAATAATTGATGAAATTATGACTGCATTTGAAACACAATTATATTTCTTATATATTGGTATGCATGCAATCCAAACTGCCACTGACTGCATCGTTTATATGAAAATGTTAATGCGGCAAAACATTTAATATCAACATACAGTTAATCATTCTATTTCATTTAAATGCATATTTCTTTAATTTTGATTTTCAATAATGGTTCTCTATTATAAGGATTATGTACAAATGAAGCTGCATAGCTGAAAACATTTTTGCTATAAGTTACTTTCTGGAGTCATTGTTGAAAATAAGAAGAGCAGTGGTCCAGGTGTTAGAGCGTCGGACTCCCGATACGAAGGTCAGATTCGAATATCACCAGGAATGAGTGACTCCAGTAGCTTTTCTCGTTCTACACTTGAGGCGCGAGGACTGGTTTATATCAAGAAACAGTCTTTAAGAGGGACTAATAAAAGCTGCAAGAACTGCTGAATATGAACTCAAAATTCATATCAATTACTAAATTAGTCATGTATTTCTAGGGCAAAATGACTGTATTTGTTTCTAACTGGGGTCATAGATTTTGCTCTGTACACACGAAATGTGCATGCCGGAAGTACTTGTCATAAAAGCATTATTGACTTTCTGATCCAGAATTTAGGGCCGCATATTTCATCAAATCAAATTACATATATACATAACTTGAACGGGATACAGCTCTAGGTAGACTGTGGTTCTCACAAAATAGATAAATAAATAAATAAATAAATAAGACTTGTTGGCAACGGATATTCATTAATTAATTAATGCATTCTAGTTCATATATAACAAGAAACAGTTAGGTAGAGGTGAGTGAGATAATAGTGACAGTCTTTTGCAAGAGAAAGCATTTATTGACAATAAATATTGCATGTATATCGAGGAATAGAAGGTTTCAACAGATGTTGCATCTTTTATAATCTCTTGCACTTCTCCTTTATTGGTACGAGAATTTTAATTGCAGCTTTCAATTAATTTACCTTCATTTGCTAATATTTGAGTATAGGTTGTATAGGTTGTGGTCTGTAGGTAGTACAGAGTAAGCAGCAAATTGATAAAAAAGAACAACATCGACACGTGGTTGAATTTACGAACAGAAAGCTTATCAGTAATAACCACACTAGGAATACACTTTAGAAAAAAATGGTCAGAAGTTGTAGTATGCACAACTGTGTACATTGTCTCCAGAACCTAAGCTTCTGTTTTAAATAATCTTAGAAAAAGGGTCGCTGATATGCATTGTTTTTTTTTTCTAAAAAATTCACTTTAATGCCAACTTGTGGTCAAAACATGTAAGAAATCACAATATCACCGTTACAATCTTTATTTTAGTGTGCTAAATTGCTGTATAAGTCACAACGCCATAAAGCCCAGATGGGTTAAAGCCATGTATAACATCAAACGGTAGGGACAGAATCCCATAATTTGATAAACGCATTACGACACACCCCTGACGTCATCATTGCGGGAAAAATGTCTTTGTATATGTGCATCTTTATTCAACAATGTAAGTTAGTGACGTCTTGAGTATATTCTGAGATTCCCTTTTTTGGTCAGAATCTCGCTGTAACCAAACTCGCCGAGGAGGAGATATTGACCCTGTATACACAAAAGTTATACAATATCAAGACTTGCTCGTAATTAGTTCGACTAAAGTGTAATTTAACCTTATTTGTTTTTACAGAGAGAAATGAAATATCAGTCACCTATTTGTAAATCTTAATATATATTCCAGACAATGGGTGACTGACATGTCTGCTTGACTTGTTTGGTCGTGAATGATAAAAGCAACAAATGAAATATTCAACAAAAATAGGGAACGAGAAAGCAGTCTTAATGACAGCTATATTCCCCGCCACCGATTCACACATATGAAGATGGTTGATCGAAAAGCTGTTGTAAATGCAAATACGTAATAGAGGGTAGCTAAGACAGTATTACGGACAACCCTCGAAATTTCAATATTTTTAAGTTTTATTATTTAGCGTGCCATTGTGTGGTGATAGATTTGACTTCTAAGTGTGAACTTGACTTTGGGGGTAGGGGCCTGGGTGTTGCTGTCTGCAGATTGACTCATGGTTGTGAGCATTTCTGCCAGGTGTTTTACATGTATTAGTCAGTGTAGATATCCGAGTAGGCCTATTTTATCCTGATATGTGGTATCTTGGGCAACATGCCTATGTGCATTAGGGGAAGATAAAGACCAGGTATTTGCATTTTTTTTGGCAAATGATATATTGTACATTTAGAAAATACAATGAAGTAAGCCTATTATATCTTGTTCTGGGACACCTTATATATCTTCAGAATCTATATTTATGGTTGGTAAAGTTTATAACAATTTTTTACAAGTTACAACTTGTTACATTTTAATTGTTTGTTTCTAGAAGCTGACTTTTCCCTGTGTAAATAATCTTCTAGGAGCTAACTTTTCCAGCCTATAAGCATTTGTTTGTATATGCAGAATCAGTGTTGATAATCTGAAAAAATAAACATTACTTGGCGTCAGTTTAAGACCATGCCACTTTATCCGTGTGTAAATTTATAACGTACAAGTACGTCAATTTAAGGCTGTGACACTATATCCGTCTGTAACGTTATACCGGCCGATCACTTTTCAAACACTTGGCAAAGTTTTAATATTAAATCTTCCTAGCAGATGATTGAAGTATACGACACTGTCTTCCTTACCGAACATGTTCTCACACTTTTAACAAACTCCAAGTCTTGGATCAAAACCTGCACGAGATAGGGTCCCGACTTCATCCCAAATCGGCGGTTCAAGAAGCTGATCAAAGACAATGTCCCCAATCACAAGTACTTCAACCACGACACTCCTTCCAGAGTCACCGCTACGGTATGTCCAAATACGACCATGCAAAAACTGCAGAAACGGGTTATCTCTGATATCTAGTTCCTTGCACATTTCCCTGCACCACTCTACTTTAGGATCGGAAGATCGAACAAGAAGAAGGCGTGCATATTGTGTCGTCCCGTAGTGATGAGCACATTCAAAGAATAACAATGGCACTGACAATTGAGGTTTGGGTGGGATCTTATGCTTCAAATAACATTCTTTTTGTTTCCGATTTACGTTTCCTTTGTTTTTCTTCTTTTCTTTTCTCCTCGTCTTCTTTGATTTACCACCTTTAGCTTCTTCTCCGTCACTTTCCGGAGCATCCCATCTGTCATCGTCTTCTACGTCACTTCCATCTTTCGGCTTCGTTCCGAGGTATGTCATTATATCTCGTACTCGGAACACCATCCTTTGTGTACCATATGGAGAGCGACGAGGGAGATCTTCCAATGAAATAGCGAGCCAAACTCCTTTTAGCTCCTCATAACTTGCTAGCGGAGCCCGGGCAGGAAGGTCTGTTTTACCACCAAATAATCTACCACTTTTAATAATTGACTTCTTTCCTTTCAATGTAGTGCAATGTAAAAAGAATTTAATCTCTTCTTTATCGTTATAATCCGCTTTTTCTAGCAATAGTCCCCAGTATTCGTCAAGTGTTTCCTTTTTAATTTTCGAAACACCCCATTCTGTCCTATCAATGACGTCCGCCATAACGCGCCTATTTGTTCACGAGTAGTTTATCAAATAACCTTTGGTTATATATGATGGCACTTGCCGTAAGCTATGATAACACCTTTTGAAAAGTGTGTAATGTAACCACTTACTGCATTTTCAATAAAGGTTTTCTGTATTCTAGGAATTGAAAATGAAACAGAAACACGGAAGTGGGGGGGGGGGGGTGGGGGTGGCAGGGGAGGTAAGAAAAATTCAAATTATATGTGTAAAAGGTAAGGATTGCATTTATAATTAAATTGTATATAACTGGCTTTTTTTAGTAACTCGATGCAGTTCGACCGCTACGCTCCCTTAGCAGCTACCGCCGCTTTTATGATATTGACCTCTTTACCATGGACTTTCAACAACCAATGAAAGTGTACCAATATACCCGCGACCGAAAAATCTTAACACCAATTTTCATTGGTTGAAACGATAAAGTGACTGACTGCAAAAAATCATAAAAAGATATTTTACACTATTCACCCTCGCTAACCAGGTACGCTTCGATATGGAACGCCTGAGCAGCCTCTATATGATGAATACCAGTTCGTCATGTAGATCAATAAGTTTGTGTTGTGCAATTATTAGTTCGTGATGTACAAAGTTTAGTTCGTTATGTAGATAAATAAGTTTGTCTTGTGCAATTATTAGTTGGTGATGTACAAAGTTTAGTTCGTTATGTAGATAAATAAGTTTGTCTTGTGCAATTATTACTTCGTGATGTAAAAAGTTTGGGTCGTTATGTAGATAAAATAGTTTGTCTTGTGCAATTATTAGTTCGTGATGTACAAATTTTAGTTCGTTATGTAGATGAAATAGTTTGTCTTGTGCAATCATTAGTTCGTGATGTACAAAATTTAGTTCGTTATGTAGATAAAATAGCTTGTCTTCTACAATTATAAGTTCGTGATGTACAAAGTGTAGTTTGATATGTAGATAAATAGGTTTGTCTTGTGCAGTCATTAGTTCGTGATGTACAAAATTTAGTTCGCTATGTAGATAAAATAGTTTGTCATGTACAATTATAAGTTTGTTATGTACAAAGTGTAGTTCGTTATGTAGATAAAATAGTTTGTCTTGTGCAATCATTAGTTCGTGATGTACAAAATTTAGTTCGTAATGGAGATAAAATAATTTGTCTTGTGCAATTATTATTTCGTGATGTGTAGTTTGTTATGTAGATAACATAGTTTGTCTTGTGCAATTATTAGTTCGTGATGTACAAAGTTTAGTATGTTATGTAGATAAAATAGTTTGTCTTGTACAATTATTAGTTCGTGATGTACAAATTTAGTTCGTTATGTAGATAAAATAGTTTGTCTTGTACAATTATAAGTTTGTTATGTACAAAGTGTAGTTTGTTATGTAGATAAATAAGTTTGTCTTGTGCATTTATTAATTCGTGATGTACAAAGTTTAGTTCGTTATGTAGATAAAATAGTTTGTCTTGTGCAATTACTAGTTCGTGATGTACAAAGTATAGTTCGTTATGTAGATAAAATAGTTTGTCTTGTGCAATCATTAGTTCGTGATGTACAAAATTTAGTTCGTAATGGAGATAAAATAATTTGTCTTGTGCAATTATTATTTCGTGATGTACAAAGTGTAGTTTGTTATGTAGATAAAATAGTTTGTCTTGTGCAATTATTAGTTCGTGATGTACAAAGTTTAGTATGTTATATAGATAAAATAGTTTGTCTTGTACAATTATTAGTTCGTGATGTACAAAGTGTGGTTTGTTATGTAGAAACAACAGTTTGTCATGTGCAATTATTACTTTGTGATGTACAAAGGTTAGTATGTTATATAGATAAAATAGTTTGTCTTGTACAATTTTTAGTTCGTGATGTACAAAGTGTAGTTTGTTATGTAGAAACAACAGTTTGTCATGTGCAATTATAAGTTCGTGATGTACAAAGTTTAGTTTGTTATGTAGAAACAACAGTTTGTCATGTGCAATTATAAGTTCGTGATGTACAAAGTTTAGTTTGTTATGTAGGTAAAATAGTCTGTCTTATGCAATGATTAGTTCGTGTTGTACAGTTGAGTCTTATCCCTAGAATCTGGGTATTTCTAAAAGTAATCCCTAGAGGCAGCTATAAAAGTAAGTTAAGCATGAGCCAAAGAATTCTACAGTTATTGATCGGAAACCGTTTTGCTTTCAAGGTCAGTGTCACCTTGGCCCTTGACCTGGTGATCTGTAAAATTCTAAAGGTCATCTATTGGCCATGACCAAGTTTGAGGGACCTAAACCCAAGCTTTCTATAATTTTTGATCGGAAACCGTTATGATTTTAAGGTCACTACGACCTTGGCTTTTGACGGAATGATCCTAAAATCTATATTGTCATCTACCGGTCATGACAAACCTGTTCCTGAAGTTTTAGGGATCTTGGCCAAAACGTTCTATAGTTATTGATCGGAAATCATATTGCCTTTGTACTGGTGACCTGAAAAGCTATAGGATTCATCTAGTGGCCATGACCAACCGGCGTACCAAGTTTGAGGAATCTGAACCCAAGAATTCTATAGTTATTGATCGGAAACTGTATTGCTTTTCAAGGTCACTGTGACCTTGAACTTTGACTTAATGACCTGAAAAACTACAGGGGTCATCTACTTGTCATAACTAACCTGTCTTTAAAGTCCTGGGGAGCTTGGCCTAAGCCTTCTATAAAACTTGATTTGAAACTTTTTGCTATTCAAAGTCACTGTGACCTTTGCACGGTGACCCGTAAAGCGAAATTGGTCATGACCAACCTACACACCAAGTCTGAGGAATCTGTTCCCAAGCGTTCTATGGTTATTTATCGGAAACCGTTTTGCTTTTCAAGGTTACTGTGATCTTGGCCTTTGATCTGGTGACCTGATAAAACTACAGAGGTCATCTATTGGTCATGACCAGCCTACATATCAAGTTTGTCAGAGTCTCCCCCAATTTCGCCAATATTTTAGGCGCTAATGTAGCACGAAAACGAGACGTCAAATTCATACTAATTAGTTATAGTTTTCTCCCTTTAATATCATCATCATCATCATAATGAAATATGCACAGCACAAACAACGAACTAAATTTTGTACAACACGAACCTATAAATGCACACGACAAACTGTTGTATCTACATAACGAACTAAACTATGTACAACACAAACTAATTATTGCTCAAGACAAACTATTTTATCTACATAACAAACTTACCTCTGTACATAACGAATTAATAATTGCACAAGACAAACTATTTTATCTACATAACGAACTAAACTTTGTACATCACGAACTTATAGTTGCACAAGACAAACTATCTTATCTACATAACAAACTAATGAATGCACACGACAAACTGTTTTATCTACATAACAAACTAATAATTGCACAAGACAAACTATTTTATCTACATAACGAACTAATAATTGCACAAGACAAACTATTTTATCTACATAACAAACTAATAAATGCACATGACAAACTATTTTATCTACTTACAAACTAATAAATGCACATGACAAAATATTTTATCTACATAACAAACTAATAAATGCACATGACAAACTATTTTATCTACATAACAAACTAATAAATGCACACGACAAACTATTTTATCTACATAACAAACTAATAAATGCACAAGAGAAACTATTTCATCTACATAACAAACTAATAAATGCACAAGAGAAACTATTTTATCTACATAACAAACTAATAAATGCACACGACAAACTATTTTATCTACACAACGAACTAAAAATTGCACAGGACAAACTGTTTTATCTACATAGCGAACTAATAAATGCACATGACAAACTATTTTATCTACACAACGAACTAAAAATTGCACAGGACAAACTGTTTTATCTACATAACAAACTAAGAAATGCACATGACAAACTATTTTATCTACATAACGAACTAATAATTGCACAACACAAACTATTCTATCTGCATAACAAACTAAACTTTGAACATCACAAACTTATAATTGCAGAAGACAAACTATTTTATCTACATGACAAACTAAACTCTGTACATAACAAATTTATAATTGCACAAGACAAACTATTTTATCTACATAACGAACTGATGAATCCACAGGACAAACTATTTTATCTACATAACGAACTGATAAATGCACAGGACAAACTTTTTTTTCTACATAACAAACTAAACTGTGTACATAACAAACTTATAATTGCACAAGACAAACTATTTTATCTACATAACGAACTGATAAATGCACCGGACAAACTATTTTATCTACATAACAGACTAATAAATGCACAAGACAAACTGTTTTATCTACATAACGAACTGATAAATGCACATGACAAACTATTTTACCTACATAACAAACTAATAAATGCACATGACAAACTATTTTATCTACATAACAGACTAATAAATGCACAAGACAAACTGTTTTATCTACATAACGAACTGATAAATGCACCGGACAAACTATTTTATCTACATAACAAACTAATAAATGCACAGGACAAACTATTTTATCTACATATCAAACTAATAAATGCACAAGACAAACTGTTTTATCTACATAACGAACTAATTAATGCACAAGACAGACTATTTTATTAAACTTGTACATAACGAACTTATAAATGCACAAGACAAACTATTTTATCTACAAGACAAACTCCACTTTGTACATCACGAACTTATAGTTGCACAAGACAATTTATTTTATCTACACAACAAACTAAACTTTGTACATCACGAACTTATAATTGCACAAGACGAACTATTTTATCTACATAACAAACTAAACTCTGTACATAACGAACTAAATATTGCACAACACAAATTGTTGTATTTACATGACAAACTAGTATTCATTATTTTAAGGCAGTGCATGTGTTCCATACTTCGAGAATGGCACTACGTCGCGATCACGTGAAATCGCCGAACTACAGAAACAAATTTCAGCTTTCGGCAATGCTGCCCAGGGCTTGAAAACATTGACGGAGGCAGTGTCTGTAATAAGAAAAGATATAAAAAAATTGAAAAAACAAAATAAAGAAGCAGACTACTGACAGCGACGACGGCGATTCTCTCTTACCAAAACAAAGGAAGATCAATTCCTGCAATAATAAAAGCATTCACATATCTGATGATAGTGACAGTGAGTCATCTTACATTGATGGTTTCATGACAACTGACAACACTTCACCAAATGGAAAAAATGAGGATCAGGGATTCATGAATAAGTTAGAAGATTTTTTCTCTGATCAGGCTGCAACTGGGGAAGAAGTCAGTGAACAGTTATCAAGAATAACTAACAACTCTTAGGGGTACAGATAAAAAAGATGCTGAGAGACTAAAGGAATTTAAAGACAAATATCAAAGACCAAAAAATGTAGACAACCTCCAGATCCCAGCTGTTGACGAGGTTATCTGGAGACAACTCCAATCAAATACCAAGAATGTAGACTTCATGCTACAAAAAGTAACAGCAAACTACTCACTGACACCTCTTCTTAGAGCATAAAATATGTTAAAAACCAAGGACAGCCAAGATGAAGTAACAACTTTCATCATGGACACATTCAAAATTCTCTGCTTGACTTTTAAGTCGACAAATACTTCACACAAAGAAAAGATTCGGCGTGACATCCAACCTGAGTTCAAAGCAATTTGTGACAACGAGCCTTCAACAAAACCCTTTGGGGATAACCTACAAGAGATTATAAAGAAGCTTGAAAGCTCTAAAGTGAAACTTGTCAATTTCACCGCTGGAACAAGCAAATGCAACGCTCGTAGCCGGCATAGTCGGTGCCAACGTAGAATATTTTTAACAGTCAAGGGAGAAAATTTCAGAGTTTTCACTAGATTTTAAAATAATAGCAGTTAGGCTCATCCGGCTGCCAAGTCATGGAACTTTATGTTTCTAGACTCCTCAGCGTCAAGGACTTAGTAGTTTGTTCAATCATGAACCAGTATATGATGCGAAATGTTGTGCAATAACGGTTCAGACATAAAGAGCTTTGATTACATAGGATTATCGGGATAAGATAGAAAGGCAGTTTATTTGCCATCGTCTTTACACCATAATGCTGTGCCGTGAATGATTAAACCAGTCCAAACTCTAACTTAGGCAATCTGATTATTTACAGGGAAATTTGAGGAAGAAGTCATCGCTAGGTGTATTCAAGTCAAAAGTTAAAAGACGACGTGGAATTGCGAAGATTCTTACCCAAAACACATTTTGCAAGTTGAAAAGACTATCCACCACCCAAAAAATCAAGTGAAAAGATTTGTATTCAACACCATTAAGACACACCCCTAAGAGAGTCCATTGTGACAATTTCAAATTTGCTGAAAAGGACTGCCCTGGACTTGCAAGTAGCGGTATCCAAGAATCAGGGTGGACTGGTTGGATACCCAGGAACACCTCTTAGGTTGACTGGCCGGGGAATAAGATGTCGAAACTGAAGTTAAAATCCAATGAACATACAAAAAAATGGAAATTTAGAATGACATTGCAACTTTAGAAAGTCGCAGTTCACAGTGCTCAATTAACCTTCTTTTATAATGTGACTTTGGTTTATCAAGGCACAGTACTGACATGGGAGACAAGGGAGAAAAGTGAATAAATTTGGAATATGATCTGCATTCTTCACTTCAAGAAAACTTTCCTAAACTTTGATTAACGTAAAATCAGTGACATAAAACAGTTCCATAACCTATTGAAAAATAAACATTTTCACATAAAAGGGGTGTCAAAGAATTTAGATAATCATAACGGTTTAATTAGTACACTTTATGTTTTGCATGTATGACATAAGTTTGATGATCTATTGACTTTGGCACTAATTTGAGTCCAAAAGATATTTCATTTGATTTAATATGATACAAAACATATTTCTTGACTAGCTCTGTCAAGTAATTACAATATTTACCTTTGCAACATTATATTGCCAAGTTTGACTTCTTTTCATCTGTTACAGAAAAAAACAACCTCTTTTGTTTCCGATATAATACATTAGATATGTTCATTTTTCTCTGTCAAGCATACGGATCTTGTTTTTGTGAACAAAACTGAATTACTCCGATGATAAGAATCATTGTTATACATTTTGAAATGACCATTTTCATTGAAGAAAAGTAAAACTGTTGGCAACACACAGACGATATTTTAAAAGTTGAGTGACTGCCATTTGTTTGTGTATCTTGATGAATGACCATTCACACCTAAGATATTCACTGCCTTGATGTTTGCTGTTAGCAACATATCAGTAAAGACTAAAGGTGTATGTTTCGTATGTTTTCTATCTGTGTACCCCAAAGCGTGCTCTTAACGGCGCGTTAATATTCAGTTGTTTAAAAAAAGCAAGAGCTGTCTGTAAGACAGCCAATGATCGACTGTTTGAATTATGCTAGAAGAAATCAATGTTATCCTCGTTGTATATGTATCTCATATTAAACATAATCAGGGGAAGTCATTGGATTTGTTATTAATCGACAAATTACAGAATTTTATTTTATACACTTACAACCTGAAAGAAATATAAAAAGTTTTTAACATCTTTATTGGTTGTGGAGATGGACACTGTTTCCTAACATGTTTCCAAATGATATCTTTATTGGATGGGGAAACAGGCAATACAGACAGAAACTTTAACAACAATTTTCTGTGTCTAAAATATCAATAACTCTTTTATTTTTCCTGTTGACATAGTTATGTAACTTTTGATAGTGATACACTTTCCTATAGGATGTAAGTACTTTGAGTTTGACGCAAATATCTTTGGTAATACGCAAGATATTAGAATTTCCAAACAACTTTTAGAAACGCAGATGCCGGGGTGAGTAGTATAGCTCTCACTATTCTTCGAACTAAAAAACTATTAAAATACCTTTAAGAGGTAGTACCTTAGAGTTGAAGGGCTTCGTTCGTGCGATGGATAACAACAAATGTTGTAAATTTTACTCTCAGTATTTTTTTCCACAAAGACAGTAACAGTAAGTTTTGATTTGCATTGTCTCTCATTCTTCTCAGAAAACAAAATATTTCTTCTTGCTAGGCCGGTTGTGCAGTAGTTTACAAGCCCATCTTAGTCAACAGATTTTGCGTTTGAACACAGAACCTTAGACACTCTCCATCACGAATTGATTTTGGAAATCGACTATTTTAGTATAATCTTATCAATTGCCGGTTACCCTGGGGGGAAAAAACAAAACAAAAACAGAACAAAAAAAAAAACAACAACAAAAAACATGCATCTGATTTGTATTCCTAGATAGACTTTTTGTTTGTGTCTTTGAAGAGAATATCTACTACTGAAAGTCAGACCACATGCGTCACAAATATGTGTCTTGTTTCTTGTGTGCTTTGTTACAACATGCTGATGTAGCTTATTGTTCCTGAAGAAGGTCATCGCACGAAACGTGCACACAATGTTTTTTTGAGCCATTTTGGTAGCGAAACTACCAACGACTGATCTAATATATACTCATAAATTTAGGAAACAAAGTCCAAAAGATGATTATAAACTAATGTACATTTAAAACTTGTCTGTAAGGCTTCTAGAAATTAAAACTGTTCACTTATCAGATCACTTGTTTCGGTATCGATGCGCATTAAAGCTTATGTATAAAACAACATCTCTAGTAAGTACATTTCTTGTCCATTTCACTGTAGTTAAAAATGTTCAAAACACATTCAATACTACAATGCGACCATCAGCGCAAAGACAACGCAAATTGATTTATGCAAACTGATAGCTCAAATCAGCTTGTCAATGTTAATATTTCAACCATATCTATGATGTAAAAGTCAATAATCTACAGTCCAAATATATCCGAAAAATCCGTCAACAATATTCTGACAATTAAAATATATTTAATTCCAGTATCATATAAAGTGCCGTGATACTCAACGTAGTAAATTTAAAGTGCCCATGTACGGTGTGTGGCCTCACATGTTTTGAAAAAAGCCTGCAAACTACAAATAAATATATACTGTGTAGCTCGCTAGTGCGATAAGTTCTATGCAATCATAGTTTTTTACTACACTTAATCTTATCTCATGGAAAGTACGTTTGAACCGTTATTACACATTAACTCACATTAAGACACATAAGCTAATAGCACATAGTAGCTATAAATGAATAAACGTATACAAGTTAAAAACACAGTATTTTAGTACACTTAGAACGACAGATAATCACAGCACAGCTAATGTTAACTAAAACAAAGCAGAACTAAATGTGTGTACAGAACTACAATAGCAAAATATAAATCAAAGCAAATGGCACTAAATAACATGCAGACCACAAGAGAAGCAATCTCCAACGCAGTGATCTCCCCTTACAGGATTAGATCTCTGCCGTCACAACATTTTCGTCAAGATTTTTGACGATATGATTTTTTTTAAATTTTGATTTTTCTTTAAAGAAGTAAACACGGTTTTGCTAATGTTTCAAGATTGTAAGGTGTTAGATGTGAACTCAAACAAAAAATAATTTCGGAAACATAAATATTATGAGAATAATTTTTAATATCGCACCGTTTATATCAAACCAATATGACCACTTTTGAAAAAGAAGTCATCATTACTACTGTACTAAAGTTCTTTTTTGACAGAAATGAAATTTTGTCTATCATATCGGAAGACTTGACACCAGAGCTCAAATTATAGTTTCGCTATTTATCACATATGAAACAATTTTTCATCGGTTTCTTTGGCGCTTGCGCCATCTTGACACAATCATGTGATAATACCATCATCACGTGATTTGTGTGAAGGCAGTGGTTACTGAGCGTAGCGTAACCATGGTAACCGGTGCGCGGAGTTTGCAAGAGAAGAGCACCCTTATTCTGCGGCCCTGCGATCCTATTTGCGGCCCTTGTTTTAAGGTGCACTCATTTGATTTCTCTAAATGATTATATAAGCCAGGGTTGAAAAAAAAACGTATTGGTAAGTACAAATTACAGAATTTTCATTGTATCTTTGTGTTTTTTTACAGAAAATTAACAAATATTTTGTGTAAATAAACACTGTTTATTGGAACTGTAAGCAGACAAAACGTTGTCTACTTATATTGAAGATACAGACACAGGTTTAGTATGTTCTGGGCACTTTTTTATTGTGTTATTGCATAAAGTATTTAAAGCTTCTGATTTGTCGATTAACTTGTCGCTTTTTCTGCGTTTTACATGAAAATAGCACCAAATCTCACTTTTCGCCACTTTGTTTGGAATCACTCGGTATTCATGATGAGCTGTGGTCGAGGGGTTAGATCGCAGGTGTTCAGCACATGATGTAGACACTACAACCCCCCCCCTCCCCCCACACACACACACCATACCCTGCACACCCAGCAACAAACCCACCAACATGTTTCTGACCAACACCCGTTGGTGTAAAAGTATATCATAGAAAGGTAGACATGAATGCCCACTGGAATTTCAAACTAACTCCCTATAAACGCTGTAACGCAGCGAAATGTTGAGCAATCTTTACAACCTATGGCTATTTATCGTAGCAAGGATGCCTCTATTAATATTTTGAACAATAATAACCACTGTCCTTCGAATACGAAGGGTGTGCTTCTTCAAAAACAAAAACGATTTGGTCGGACAACATCTGATGGTTCCTTGATCGTCATTTGGACAAGAGTAAAACTGCGAACTGTATTATGTAAACATAAGATCAGTATTAAGGACATTCGTAACAGCTTACAACCTGCTTCAAATGAACGATAGAAACCGTTGCTGATTAACATCACATAAGTATGTTTAAGACCATGACACTGACTTTTGAATCCATGTGGTCGTCTGTTTGGTCTGTATAGAAGCAACGAATGCCTTGCATTAGCAATATATAAGAATGAATTGTGCTGAACTATAGCTGGTCGTTATCGGGAGTCACCGTTTGAAATGCCCAAAGAAATTAGTTTTAAACAGTATCATTTTAGTTTCAATATTAAATTTTTATTTTACTCTTACGGAACACTGATTATAATTGAAAACTAAAAAATTCTGGCGACTTAATTTATAGGGATTTACAGTACGATTGTAATTGTCTGATACACATGTTCGACCCATTATGTTACTCTCCTTCCACAAATGCAGTTAAGGAAAATATGTAGAAGGCTAAAGTATTGATGGATTTACGTAAAATAAGATGGCAATAGCTTTTATTGACTATTTTACGAGTCGGCGCCATAATTCCGATATCTTTGTACAATTGACCCAATTTCCTGACGTTTTACAAAGATATGCTTACTGTTCAATCATTAATTATTTTTTCCAGCTGAACAAAATCACCTTTTTACCGATGAAAATAACTTCTTTTTTTAGCAAACAAATATTTTTCATTCAATAAGTTTACGTAAGAGTTACAAAACAGACATTTGTTTGATTCAGCACAAAATTGATATTTTTCACAAATAGCTTCCTGCTTAAATGATAGAAACTTGATATTTGTTTTCGAGATATAATTCATCGATTCAGCACAAAAGTGACATTTTTTCACAAAGTACTTCATGTGTAAATTATTGGTTCTCGTGTTAAGTTCTTTTCATCGAAATATTCTTTACCTTCTATCCTCGGAAAGCAATGTTTGACTTTGACTTTTTTATCTACGATATTTATGAAGCATAGTGAAATCTGAAATTCAACAATCTGTCAGACTGAAGCTGACAGTCATTAGTGCAATGATATAAACTATTATTTCATGCTATTTGTAAAATGAGTATTGTTGTTTTAAACTGCACCCTTGCACAAAACTAATTATAGCACACCTACGATACATGCAGAACTGTTTAAACCTATTAAGTTTCAGTAAGTTTTCACACAAATCTAGAAAACAATAATGTCTTCATATTCATATATCCAAGATCCAATTCTTTTTTTTAAGCACTCTCGAGACACTTCTAAAAAAGTAGTGCCTAGTGATGCAGCAATGCACTCAATCTATAAATTTAAAAAAACTCACTTCACTGACAGTTTGCATTGCTGATAAACTGAATACTTACATTATTCCCATGTAGTTACAACCTAACCAAATAAATTTTAACTTAAATTACAACACAATACATTATAAGGAGTAAAAATGAAAAATATGATAAACATATTCAAGAATATTTGAAAATAATGTACTAACACCACTATTAATAAATGTAACAGATTGTCCTTGTCTTAATCAAGTGCCTTTTTCATTCACGGTCGTATTATGCCAGTTTTGGCGTAACTTCGTGAAAAATATAAAACAACTGCTGGATATATGGTTTCAAAAAAAATTTCTTTGTAAATATTTAGTCTTCTGACACAATAGTATTTCGTTGTGTTTAACTAACTGAATAATGCACATGTAACAGACTGATTTAACAAACTCCCAGTCTTGGATCAACACCTGCACGACGAACGGTTCCGACTTCATCCCAAATCGGCGGTTCAAGAAGTTGATCGAAGACAATGTCCCCAATCACAAGTACTTCAATTACGACACTTTTTCCAGAGTCCCCGCTACGGTATGTCCAAATACGACCATGCAAAAACTGGAGAAACGGATTATTTCTGATATCCAGCTCCTTGCATATTTCCCTGCACCACTCTACTTTAGGATTGGAAGATCGAACAAGAAGAAGGCGTGCATATTGTGTTGTCCCGTATTGATGAGCGCATTCAAAGAATAACAGTGGCACCGACAGCTGAGGTTTGGGTGGGATGTTTTGTTTTAAGTAACACTCTTTTTGCTGCCTTTTCACATTTCCTTTACCCTTCTTTCGTGTTTTCTTTGGCGTCCTTTTCTTTGATTTACTACCTTTAGCTTCTTCTCCGTCACTTTCCGGAGCATCCCATCTGTCATCGTCTTCTACGTCACTTCCATCTTTTGGCTCCGTTCCGAGGTATGTCATAATGTCTCGTACTCGGAACACCATCCTTTGTGTACCATATGGAGAGTGACGAGGGAGATCTTGTGATGAAATAGCGAGCCAAACTCCTTTTAGCTCCTCATTACTTGCTAGCGGAGCCCGGGCAGGAAGGTCTGTTTTACCTCCAAATAATCTACCACTTTTAATAATCGACTTCTTTCCTTTCAATGTAGTGCAATGTAAAAAGAACTTAATCTCTTCTTTATCGTTAAAATCCGCCTTTAATAGCAATTTTTCCCAGTATTCGTCAAGTGTTTTCTTTCGCAGTTTCGGAACACCCCATTCTGTCCTATCAATGTTCTCCGCCATATCGAAATATGGCTGTTTTTGTTATTACATGGGGTATATCATATGACCTAATTCAAACAATTACAGAAATTCAATCGTTTACCCGATAGTTTACATTGTTCAACACCGCGTATTGATTCATGTAAATTTCGAAACAGTATTTTAGGCCAATAAATAATAGTCTTGTGCCGGTTCTTATATGTCTGACCTGCTTCTTTACATCTGAATGACAAGAACAGTTTAACCCTATTCAAAAGGTCTCATGAACGAATTTCGTCAAAGTTGCTGCAAACACTGTGACTTCTTCACTCCTAATGTTAGTTTGAATGTTTTTATTTATCTCGATCGGGTATAAGTTCTTGTAACTTTAATTAATAAGGGTGGATAAATGGTCCCTGAGTTCAAACCAGTACTAGCACTGGAAGTGTGGAATGCTGAAAGTCGATGAAGATTTTCACTCATGTCAGGATGCGAACCATCGACCTCTTGATCGGAAAACCGGTTATCTACCCCTCCGGTACTGCTCCTCATTCGTTTCAGTTCGTGCACTGGTCAGAAGTTTAGAAAACAGTCATTGGGACTATTTTATATACGTTTCCAGAGCTGGTTCTATAGTAAATATAAAGAAAAAGTATGTCTTAAATAAATATAACTAAACCAATCTGGAATTGGTTGGACTATCTAAACCTGAATATCATGCAGGGATTTATAATTGATAAAGCGACCTTCTTGCAAGGATAATTTTATAAAAATAGTATTTCTCCAAACAATTTGTGACAACTGAGTAATAACTAATAAGACAGTTGGTTTACCATTCCTTTTATTTACCGATACAAATAAGGACATTAATAACAAGCAAATATAGTCATAGACGTGGTATTTCTTAATTTACAGGCTGAACTAAAATCCTACCGTTTAAAACTTCAGTTCAAATCAGTATAGTAAAACAATCGAGTTGTGTCCGAAACTAACAACAAACAGCACTTTCTGTTATTCAAGAAACTCGGTTGTTTTTAAACCATAAATCCTGAGAAATAAATATATTTTCTAAAGTATTTTTTCCTTATAAACATTTAATTTTTTCTTCTTAGGTCATTTCCTTGAATCTAACAACTATTTCATAACTGTGGCGTTTGCATTTTCACGTTTCTATGTGCAAAATAATAACATTTAGAACTGGATCAAAACTACGTAAATATGTGCAACAAAGCCAGGTTTATATGTGCAACATAACCTAACCATGTTAATATATGCAACAATAATATATGTTAATATATACAACATGAAGTAAACATGTGCAACATAAACAACATAAACACGTTAATATGTGCCAAATAACTACGTTAACATTTGCAACAAAACCACGCTAATATACATGCAACAAAACCACGCTAATATACATGCAACAAAACCACGTTAATATGTGCAACAAAACCACGTTAATATGTGCAACAAAACCACGTTAATATGTGCAACATCACTACGTTAAAATTTTAAGCATATAACAACGTTAACATCTATATAATGTTTATCTTTGTAACATGTTTACGTATAACACCTTGAGCAGTGAATGTCATTTCGAGATTGACAAATAAGTATGTAATGAAAACAGTCAAATAGTCGCGTAATCACGTCATATTTTATCACGTCACTAAATCACCATATCCTTTCATTTAAACCTAAACAATTCATATCATATCTACGATTTGTTCATTAATGTTTCTCGAAGAAAAGGCATTCTTATAACATCACATGTACATACAGTCAAGTACCATTCATGCTTATCTTTTTTGATGTATGATTTACTTCACTAAAATTTCCAAATTTTGTTACAAGTTGAATTCTGATATCAAGCCTTTACCCCAAACTTGTACCATGTTGTTGTGTGGTATGTCTCACCTGGTCGCAAAATACAGTTGGGAAATTCCGACTGAAAGTGAAAATTGTAGCGATAATATTCTAGAAATGGACAAATGCTGATACATTCATAATTAAGATAATGACTAGGTACATTGGAGTTTTGGTTGGATCTAACAATAGAAAGACTTTTGTCAAGTAGGCTTGTAAATAGGCAATTTCCTCAGGGATGTCATTCTTTAACTATTAGATCTTACCAAAGTTATTTGAAGGTGTAGAAAACTAGCAACATGATTCAAAATAAAATTGACTAAGAAAAAAAACTAATAAAAAAAAATAAGCATTTCTTATTTTTGTGTGTTTCTTTTGAACTCCTAAAACATATTTATTTGATGCTTATTAAGATAAAACATAGAGAGGTTGAGATTATCTTTATTTCGAGTTTGGTTTAGCAACCTCTAAAATTATTCTTTAATAAAGCAAATTAAATGCTTTGCAAGTGCATTACATGATTGATGGCGTCCGGGTAACCTTGGGGCATGAAGACCAGTCCACCGTTCTTATGATAAGCAACTCCATCCTCGCATTTGGTGCCTTTTAGAAGTGTGTCCATGTAAAACCCGCTATATGACACACATACTGGCTCCGTAGAGGATATTTCAACATAGCGGCCCGACTCAGGGTGCTCGGCTCTGAACGGTTAGAAACGATGATCATTAATCATATTATGTTTATCTACCGCATATATGCATTCTCTTCATCCCCTTATTCGGTCTCGCGAGATATCGATTTCCCCAGGTGCTCGTAGCAAAATACAAGGTCACAGACAGCTACTACAACATAATATTCCCTATTTATCCCCACATTCGAATACAAGTTCTTATCCCCATATTCGAATATGACTGATATAAGTTCTTATCCCCACATTCAAATACAAGTTCTTATCCCCACATTCGAATACATGTTAAACACGTGAACAAAGTACATGGATTGTTACTATTATATAACACTGTACTATGTGAAATTTTATGTATGTAACAAACAGAAAATTGTCTAATACCATGCTTCGTCAGATGCAAACTTCATTTATTTCATTTTTATTTTCAAATACGTTTTTCTTTTTTATTGACAGAGGCTTTGTCAGCGCTGATATTTATTAATTTTTTATTTAAACAATTAACATTGGTAGGATCTTAGTCAAAATATTTTTATTTTTAAAGGATTGATTGACTTGCCTCGCAGCTAATTTTTTCTGTCCCTTTTCCCCTGAGAGCACGAAGGCACAATGCAGGCCATCATTATGATTTAGTTTATCAAGGACGTAAATTAGTGGCGAAGGTTTCTGAAGATCCAGTACTGTACCCTCAACACTAGATATTTTACCTACAAAATATTGAACACAAAAACAGCACACATTAGCACAAACAACAGCATATTTTTTATGTTAATGTATATAAGGGCTTTATGAATTAGAGATGTAACATTATCCATTTTATGATACCGTAAAAGAATGTCTTAAGCTGTGTGTTAATGCCATTAAGAGTTAATACAAATAAATATTAATCATGCAAACAGTAATATTCTGAATATATTTTAGTGTTTTGTTACTCTTGACAAATTGTTCGGGTCTAAGAATAATAATAAAAAAAACAACAAAAAACCCAAAACATCAAAAAAGTGTTATTAAGTTGTTCTTCATGAACAGTTGCAACTTTGCCAACCAGTTTGTTTTAGCTTCATTTGAACAGGGTAAAATAAAGTTACCTGACCGCGTACTTGTCTGTCTGTTTAAATAACCTACCTGTGGGAACATGTTCGTCGTTGTAATCTATTTTTTCTTTCGCATTTATCGTCACCGTATGATCCCCTATGTATCCTCCTCCCTAAAAAGTATAGTTTTCGCAGTTTGTTCTAACGAATTAAATAAAACCTATCCAAAGTCTGTGTGCGTTGGGGATATTTCAGCTAGTATATTGGAGTCTATATCAGTTTAACACCAATATATGAAGAGCAGTTATCAAAGTATTCGGCCATGGACGAACCTTAATTGCATGACTAGTATACTTTTCTCTAATAAACAATTATAAATTCCCAGTCATATCCTGACTTAGTAGCTCTTTTATCAAAAGTACCTGGGCAACAAAATGGTGCAACTTGTTGTAGATCTTCATTGCTTTCAGCAGCACATGTACCGCCAATATATCGAATTGAATAAAGAATCATGAAAAACTCACATGTCCTGAAAGATTAAACATGATATGATGGGATAAATCCACCGGTGTTGGTTTACTGGTAGTGGCCTGGTATTCAATCACTAATTCAGAATCTGGTGTCACCTCGTAGGTTATATCTACAGTAAGGGTGCCAGGGAAACCTTCAGCTCCATCGTCATCCACGTAGCTTAAAATCAGCTTAGAACCTTTGATTGTCCAGTCAAAAACCCTCTAAAATTACACAAAAATATGAATAAATCTTAAGTTTAAATGGAAAGGGAGGCCCTTCAGTTTATTATCTAATTAGATAATGTCTGGGGTAACTAGTTAGTTAATCTAATAATCAGTTCGAAGTTTAGGCTCTTGTTCTATTTATGGTCCACACGACAGAAATAAAGGGTACACATTTTTGTTACTGAACAATATAAGTTAACAGAATGACTTTATGTCACTTGTTAACGTCACAAAAAAAAAAACTTATGTCTGGTAAACTTTATACGTACGTTTGGTAATTTCATACTTTTTATTCTTCCAATTCCATATGATGTCAACTTTAATTCAACAAATATATGTGATTACTTTAATCTCGAATGCCTTTAGTCATAAAGCAATGTAAATAAGTTTTCAAAGACGTATTAACAAACTTAACAAACTGGAATACATGTGTTATTTGCTGATAATGTTGTTCGTTTGAAACGCATCTCTTACCCTTGAAAGTCCCAAAAGTCCTCCATGAACAGTATTGTTTCCAATGGGATCATTTTTCGACAAATTATATTTGACACCATCCAGCTCAAACACTGCATCGGCAATACGACTGGAAACTCGTCCACACAGGGCACCGAAGTAGGCTGGGTTGTCCTCATACCCTACAAGACTTACATTTCGTGGTAAGCAAGAACGAAACATTGGTAAATAAACAGTTACCGCTGTATAAATTCATGTCATGAACTTTTTGATGACATTTTATATGCCCATTGCCAAGCTTCAGCTGGTGATTGTGATAACACACAGTTCCGAACAGAGTTTCGACAGCATTCATTGCTTTTATTCATTTATGCCAAGTAACCTAAACTAAAGGATATTTTGGAAACACCGTTTTTTGAGGAGCCGATTAGTGGTCCAGTGGAAACTCTCTGGTAATCCGGGGGTCGCGAGTTCAATCCCCCGCGCCTCCACTAATGTTACTAATTGTGTTTCGGATGAGACGTTAAACCGAGATCCTAAAGTATTTTATAGCTATGCACTGAGCATGGAAAAAAATCAGGGGTGTTTCTGATATGGAATGCTTTCTGTATCGTGCACTATTCCCTACAACCTAAAATAAAAAACCTCTGCTGTGGGTGTCAGTCATATGGGCAACCGGTAACGACGATTCATTTTTTTAAATAGATAGATATACTTACCGAGGATAGTGTCGTAACCAAGGCAAACGTCTGTAGATTTACCATTACGATCAGGGACGAGAATGTCTCTGATAACGCCACCAAAGTTCAATACAGTCACAGTCAGATTTTCTGCTCCTAGTGTAAACCTATAATAGTAAAAACTTTAAATTGTGATTAAATGATTCCTTGTGTTTCTTGTTCTATGACTTTGCTTGAAATTTTTATTGACTTCTACAACTTCTTTACAATGGAATTGGACTGAAGTGTCTAACTTTCTTTCCCGCACCTTCCCAAATTACAAACTGTTCTTCAACGAGGAATTTTGATAGCTTTTTAACTTTTTAAATGAAATTGATCTGTCTGTCTTATGACATACAATCAATATTTTGTTGGGCTTTTTGAAAGTTTTCCTGCTAGAGCAGAAATTAACTGCTTGGACTGAGATAGGCACTTTAATTTGAGCTTTTAGTCAACATTTGCTGCACATATCACCGATAACTTTATAAACTGTCTGTCGATAGCCATTTGTTTTCACCATTATTGCACTGCCCTTATTATATAAGTAGAACAACAGACTATTTATTATGGGATAAACGTCTCCAAAAAGTGCTTTTAGCACATTTTCTCTTTAGTGGTTTTGTAAAAGAAAAATCTACACATCTTGTAAAGAAACAGAAAAAAGGGAAACCAATACAAAAAAAAACTTACATATAAATTTCCTTTTCATCTCTGGTTTTACCAAATAGTTCTTTTGTTACAGCAGTCATGTTTGCAGTCGTGTCGAACAATAGTCACAAATAAATTGTGCATGTTCGTATCAATAGATGATAAGTTATCTTGTTATACTTCTGAGGGTTATTCAAGGACGTAACAGTAGCCGTTTAAATAAATATGTATGAGGGAAACACGTAGAGTGCATCTCTATTTTCCTTTGTTAATGATGCGAAAACAACAACAACAACAAACAAAGAAATAATCAAAAAACTATTAAATAGGAACACAAGAAGAGACTGCGCAAAGGCACTCAGTTTAATTACGAAATAAATCTATTTGACGATATCAAAGTAAAAAATGTAGCTAAAGATAAAAATATAAATAAAACAAGGGGATAAAAATACAGCATATATTTTACATATATGGACTAAAAACATGAGTTATTGCTATTTTTCATAAACACAAGTGGAGCAGCTAAATCATTTGATCACTACCAACATTTACGAGCGGGGTTTACTAGAACGAGGTTGTCAAATAATGAATTAAGAAGTATATCGGGAAAATATAGCAGAACACGAATATTTCGAACTTGAAGAAAGATTTTGTTCGGTTTATACGTCAAGCGAAATTTAAGAAGAGTACCATTTTTTGTATGTGTATCGCTTATGAAAAAAATACGTCAGAAATGCATAAAACAAATATTTTTAACCCGAGTATGTTAAAATTCATTAATCTACCCCCCGTGAAAAAAGGAGATGTCATAACAAACTGTCGAGTCGTGCTTTTAGAAGACGCATTCTATATTTATCTATCAGTTTGTTATCGAGGTTCCTCCTCTTCATCCATACCTAGTTTTAATTTACAATTATGATCTTTAATATATACCTGTTAGGTTATTAAATGTTTATGTTGTATAACGACGTGACATTTTTGTTTATGTGTTTATGTACATGAGATGTTATCATGAGATGACTTACTTTGATATGTTTATTTTCTGTTCTGTTCAGTAAGGACTTGTAATGCTGGACTCGTGAGTTCGATTCCCTGCACCACCGCTAACACAATTTATTTTGTTCAGGGATGAGACGTCAGGCCGAGGTCCTATGTATTAGTGCTATACACTGAGCATTAAAAAGAACAACGAATGTTTCTAGGATGGAATGATTGCCACATCCATGTAATTAAGGGGCGACAACTTCTATCGACGATAGCAGTTAACCCAAATAGTTACAATCTTGCGGTGCAAAGGCAGTATCATCAGTATAGTGAATGTCTTTTACACTTTCAGACCTTGCCATTTCTTAATTTATTTATTTATTTTTATTTATTTACCAATTATTATTATTATTACTTTTTTTTTGAGGGGGGGGGGGGGGGGGGTGGAAAGAGTTAATTTGTCAAAGTTCTGCATGCATGTGTGTATTTCATGTCCATCGGATTCAGTGATACAAGGTATAGTCAGAGATATTATTGTAAGATCTATAACAGTTATTACCGGTCGACAAAATCTTCAAACAGAAGAGCATAACTTACCCTTGAAAACGTAAATGAGCAAAGAAGGCAATAAATACAGATGAAAGTACAACTACTGAACCTGATCTAATATTTGACAATACAAAATTAACACTCTTGTAAAATATCTTCATTTTTATTGCAATATTTTAGCATTTTAATTAACACACATGAGCAAGGATAGCATCCGTTGTCGGATAGAAAAAACGTTATTAAAATATTCAACAAAAAGTCATACTCTCTTACCATAATGCAACGAAAAGATTGCACATTTTAAAATGCAAAAATGTTCATCAGCATTTCACTGCAATTATAAAAAACACCTAAAATAAAAATGTTCAGCTTTATGATAAATGGTTGACGAGGTTTATACGTTCTGGTCATATTCTTTATTCCTGATTCATACTGTTTTCCTGACTTGAAAGGTTAACCTAGTATCTTTTTTACTTAACTTTATAAATAGTCTTCCCGTAAAACGTTCTACAAAATTGCTTAAAAGTTATTTCATGCTTAAACGCCATAACATAAATCATGTGCTTTATAATGTGTTCTAAGGAAAGGAACATGTGAATATTTCTGACTCATATGCCGTTATGGTAGAGAGATACTTATGCATACCAAGCAGGTACGTTTTACACGACACACATGGCGAAGGAGATACGAACGTTGAGTATATATAGGACAATTGCGATAACGTGTAAACGGTTATTTACATGTTAGTAACTTTTGTCACGTATATAGTAGACCTCAGATAAAAAAAAAAGTAAGAAAAATTTCAATAACAACAATATTGAAACAGGAATAATTTTTTCTGTTCAAAGAAATTGCAAATCGTTGTTTTTGTAAATTTACTGAATAGTAGCTTACACTGTCATCGAGCTATATAATGAAATAGCATGGTTCAGAGAAAGAAGTAGAATACAAATGTATTTTAGAAACACTTATTCGACCTTTAATGACTTTATTTCATGTTCGTAAAATTACATGTACCCCAGTTATCCTCTGTGTTGATGTCTGTGCATGTTACCTTTTTGCACGACCATACTGAAAACATTGTCCACGAAGGCTAAAGGCTTAGTAGTAATTCATAAGTATATGTACTCCAATATTGACCTTTGCCCAGCTATGTGTAATCAAAGTTGACGAATCATACTAATATGGGTTAAGGACAGTGTCAATATTCTACTCACTTGCGTGACTTATTATGAATTAAGTGGCACGTGTACTTTAAAGAGTTGTTGATATTTGATTAAAGTGAATTCGGAGAAATTTACAGCTATCGTGTGAGTAAAGTCTTGTATTTATACAATAGAAATACTCAGTAGATGGTCAGTTTTAATGTTTTAAAAATGTTCCAGAACATTGATATTTTGATTTACATGTGTGTATGCGTCAAGATGAGAAAAGAATCACAGTTGTTTCTTATCGTGATTCATATAAGATCACGTTAATTAATTTTACTGAGTTATGAAGTAAGACATGCGCATTTTCATATTTGATATTTATCTGTATTGGTAATTAAAACTATCCTTATGATTCGGCGAGATCGTTTTGTATTGAACATAATTGCAATTATTTAATTGCAAGTACGTTTGCTTTTTGTAGTCACATTTCAGAGAATGGATAGGAACTTCTCTGACTTTTAGCGAATTAAGGACACAATCTGAGTGGTTTTGGCAAATAAAGGACCTTATCTTTGGGCGAACCTATATAATGAGATTCTTTGTAAATAAAAAGAGCATAGCAAGTCTCTTAAATAACTAAATATGATTGCATCCTCGAGATTTGCGACAACATTTGATATAGATTATCATCCTGAAGTCATTATATATTATAAAAAAATACATTGCATTTAGCTAAGCAGACTTACTATGTATTATGGAAGATCATTGTATTTAAGTTTCTTTGGGGTTCTTATCATGTAAACTCTCTACATATAGCTGGGTATATGATGTTGACTTTTCGTGCAATTTTACGACCAGTATTATTTACTTCTATAAGAAAATCATTGAAAACAACTGCTCTATTTTACAGGAAAATGAGCGTCATAACATCGCCGTATGGGTCGTGGAAGTCACCAATTAGTAGCAAGCTTGTTTCAGAGAGCAGTGTTGCGTTCCAGGAAGTTCATGTGGATTCTCACCCTGATCAGAAAGGTATAGGAAAATTAAGTGCTGTTGTATGAAAAATGTAAAGTTTGATCACTTGAAAAATAAAAATAGATGTGAAAAATTCTGTATCATTTTACTCTGCGCTGTGATCTTTTTACTGAACTGTTTATCATTTCTACTTTCACTTTCCATGTACTTATATAAGTGATGGTGAATTTACGGAATATGTTTAGAGTGCTTGGACCAACGCTCGGCATATACCAACGCTCGGCATAAATCTATTTTTTCACGGAATTGATAGTTTTTCTTAGAAGGGATTTAAAACTCTTCTTTAATTCGAGTTAAGTGTCATTTCGTCTATCTTTTCATGGTTCTCTGAACTTCCAGTATCATCACGTGACTTAAGCATAGCAGACGGAAGAGGATCCCATTGGATGAAACAGACAAAACATATTGTTTTCTACGCGAGATCATGTACTTCCGCTGTTTGATACGCAATGAATAGAAACAATCTATTTAATACTTTATTCATTTTGTGTTCAAGAAAGGTTCTTTGCATAATTACAAAAGATTTCTTTTTGAAAGCTCGCCGATCAGGTCATCTACGGTACGCCGAGCATTGGTACAATTTTGTGCAAACCGCACATGTTTTACTCGGTCTATTTATAGCCTGCCCTGTTGTTTACGTCACGGTTGTTTCACATGGGGAAACTTCGTAAGGATTTAGCAAAGTTACTCTTGAATATAATTAGTTCATAACATGAAATGAGTAATTTGTTTAGTCTCTTCAAAGAAATTCCTTTAATTTTACGCTGAGCATTGGTCTGACCACTCTAGACTACTACAAATAATTGGTGCATGTAAACATGTAATAAATAATCTGATCATTATACTTGACTTCAAATGATTTTGAGAATTACACATTATTGTAACAGAAAAATTTTATAAGAGTAATTTTGGGTGTTTGTTCAGAATTCCTGAAAATCATCAGACATGACTGACATATTTTTACAAGGTTCAACACCTTTTTGGTCTGTGTCAGTCTGACATTCCAGCAGTGTAAAGAAAGGAAACTGCAAACATTGTAAATTTTTAAAGTAGAAGAGGTTGTACAATTGATATGCGAAGTGATATATGCACTAAACTTGAAAGAATTCAATTCTCACTGTCATTGCATGGCATTTTCTAAAGGACTGATATGAATTTCAGAAGATTTATCAGAATGATGACAAGTCCAACTAATTGTACGCAAGTCAAGATATTGTTTAATTTTTTGTATGGGTCAATATCTCGCCTCATAGCGTGATTCTGACCCACAACAAAAATATCTGAGAATTTGCTCAAGACGTTACTTGAATTATTTTGACTAAATGATGACCAGATGTCAAGGTGTCAGTCAAATATTCAAAGTACAATAGGTAAACTTGATGCATGAAATTAATGAATACCAGTCCTTATATAGAAAGTTGTTGTTTTACAATCCTTGGGAGGATAGCCAACACGCTGAACATGCTGAAATTATGTAATGGATTTGTCCAGCTTTGAATTTGGAACAGTGCGTTCAAAGTTTAAGGTATTTCAATATCAAAAAACAAAAATGGAGCTACCAACAGTATAGAACCTAGTCAGACTGCACGGATGTGCAGGCTGGCCTGGCTCTATTCTAGTGGCAAAGGCTAATCATTTTCGGTTCCAGCAGGTTAAGGGTTAGTTATGAATGAACTCTTTCTTTTGTCTGTGTGCCCAACGGAGACGATTTGGTTCATGTGTTCTTCTTTACATTTTCAATTATTTTCAGTTTTATATGGAATGAGCCAATAAAATTCATATGCAGTACATTATGGGTTACCGGTTCTTCTGAGATATGTCCCTTTGCAGTACATTATGGGTTACCGGTACTTCTAAGATATGTCCCTTTGCAGTACATTATGGGTTACCGGTACTTCTAAGATATGTCCCTTTGCAGTACATTATGGGTTACCGGTACTTCTAAGATATGTCCCTATGCAGTACATTATGGGTTACCGGTACTTCTAAGATATGTCCCTTTGCAGTACATTATGGGTTACCGGTACTTCTAAGATATGTCCCTTTGCAGTACATTATGGGTTACCGGTACTTCTAAGATATGTCCCTTTGCAGTACATTATGGGTTACCGGTACTTCTAAGATATGTCCCTATGCAGTACATTATGGGTTACCGGTACTTCTAAGATATGTCCCTTTAAGTAGCTGAACTGTATGACCTATCAACATCAATGAAATATGAATACATCAGAGCAATGACTAACCAAAGTTCAATCACTAGAAGGCAAGACAAACCCCAAATGTTTGATCTAGTGATCCTGTTGCCAGAATTCTAGACTCAAAATCTAGACATTGCCTTCTATATATTTAGCATGGCAATGAACTCAAAGGAACTGTTGGAACTAGAAGTACCTATATAATACTCAGCATTGTTAAGATAATTCATATCCATATGTCAGAGAAAATGTGTCTAAGGACTAGCCCAGGTATCCTTGCAATTTAGGATAATATTGTTATATACTTCTGTTGGGGAATATCAATTAGACTTAAAAGATTTAAAAAAAGAGTACCAGCGATCATCTCATAAATGAAACTAGTCAAAGGATTAACACATGTAGGACCCGGGTTAAACTAATGACTTTAACAGTTCCACAGTAAACATCTTCTGGTGTGATAAATATCAATGTTAACTTTACATGCAATCTAACCAAAGTACATGATCTAATAGTGAAGTGTTATTTTGGAGCTGATTTTAATCAGATTGTTTTATATTCAAATTTGATGTTTTGTTTGCTGTCAGGATTCTGTTATTTAGCAACATATTTTTGCAGACACTGTATACTGGACGGAGCTACGGTATGATGAAGGTGGAAGGTATGTAGTTTGCTCACACAAGGTTGGACAAGAAGGTTTTCAAACATGGACCCAAAAAAATTTCAATGCCAGGACCAAGGTGCATGAATATGGTGGTGGGGCTTCTTGCATCTACAATGGAACACTGTATTTCAGTAACTTTGCTGATCAGGTTATGTATAGCCAAAGTGCTCCAGAAGAGAAACCAAAGATGGTGACAAAGGATGGAACTTGGTACAGATATGCTGATGGACAGTATAGCAGTAAGGTATGTTGAAGATTAGGTTAATAATCCAGTAATGTCCATGGAAAGGATAGTGTGAGTAGGTCAGCAAAAGGCCTTTTTTTTCTTTTAGTTTCTGTATGACTGATGTTTTAAGTACGTTTAAGATGGGAAATTGTCAGATAAAAGAATTTGCTATGTATTACAGTATGTACATTTGTATGTGAAGAACAACAACAAAAAATAGTCAGCTAGAAAAATGAGGTTGGTCTGGTCACTGGAAAAAAGGTATTTCCAAATTAATTGTTTAGTCTAAGTGATTCTTCAGTACTGAGATAGAAAGTTAGGGAAAAAAACTCTTCTTAATGATCTAATAAGTTCTGAAGCCCGAAATTGTATAATAAAGTTTCAGATTTTGGTTCTAAAGCTATAAGAGGCTTTTGCAGTCAAATAGATTACTGGAAATCAGCTTGTTACAAGTCACTGTTAAAGACCTCAGCATGTCTCCTTAGAGGTCAAATGAATTTCATTTTTTTCAGACTGGTCGTATTTTCTGTGTGAGAGAGGACCACAGTGGTGTAGAGAAAGGTGAAACAAAAGAAGCAGTCAACACTGTTGTCAGCATTAATGTTGGCACAGGAGATCAAAATGTTCTGGTAATCTCTTTTTCTCCATAATTTTGCATTATGAAAAACAGCTGGTTTAAATGGATTCTATACTTTAAAAATAGCATCACCATAAATAGTTCTTGTGACATTATGTAGAA
Organism: Cyclina sinensis; assembly: GCA_012932295.1. Taxonomy (NCBI): domain Eukaryota; kingdom Metazoa; phylum Mollusca; class Bivalvia; order Venerida; family Veneridae; genus Cyclina; species Cyclina sinensis. The sequence continues at coordinate 18,054,118 of JAAONU010000011.1, forward strand.
AAATGTTTCAGTTTCCTTCTTCCTTGAAGAGACAAATATCAGCCAACTGTTTCATCTTTTGATCATAAATCTAGACTGTAACTTCTACTCATGCTCAAGATTTTATACATCAATAGGGGACAGTTGTAATTATTAGCAAGGAGTATGAATACTTTAATGTCAGTAAATGGTGTGAAGGTAACACTTCAGTGCATTTGAAAATTACTCAGGTATTTCTTCAACCTGAGGAGATGAATGCTGACTGTCTATAAAATTGCCATTTTATAGACAAAAAAGCTATGAATATGTGATTCATCCTTCTCCATTTATTCATTCAGGCCTCAGGAGCAGATTTTTATAGTTGCCCAAGGGTATCACCTGATGGCAAGAGAATTGCCTGGGTCCAGTGGTACCATCCAAATATGGTAAATAATTTACTTTATGTGTAACTCAAGTATATCAGGCCTGCTGTGTGGAAATATTTAATTGATAAATATAACTTTTGGTTCCAGAGTTTTTCATCAGATTGAAATTTTTGTAATCTGAATTTCTGTTTCACCTAGACAATTCAGATGATGTGAAGATAATTAAAAGGATTTTAACTGATGAAATCAGGCTTTATTCATACATAAAAAATTATCTTTTCTAAATCAAACAGAAATATCTAAATGCCATGAATTCATTGGTTTTTTAGCTCACCTGAGCGAATGCTCAGGGTGAGCTATTGTGATCGCTGGATGTCCGGCATCTGTCGTCTGGCATCTGTCGTCTGTCATCTGTCTGTTCACATTTGCCTTGTGTATGCGATAGAGGCTGTATTTTTCATTGGATCTTTATGAAACTTGGTCAGAATGTTTGTCTTGATGAAATCTAGGTTGGGATTTTATATGGGTCATCTGGGTCAAAAACTAGGTCACAGGGTCAAATCTTAGAAAAACCTTGTGTATGCGATAGATGCTGTATTTTTCATTCGATTTTCCTAATATTTGGTCAGAATGTTTGCCTCTATGGTTTCTAAGTTGGGATTGTATATGGGTCGTCTGGGGTCAAAAACTAGGTCACGGGATCAAATCTTAGAAAAACTTTGTGTATGCGATAGAGGCCGTCTTTTCCATTGGATTTTCCTAATATTTGGTCAGAATGCTTGTTTTGATGAGATCTAGGTTGGGATTGTTTATGGGTCATCTGGGTTCAAAAACTAGATCATGGGGTCAAATCTTAGAAATACCTTTTGTATGTGATAGAAGCTGTATTTTTCATCCGATTTTCCTAATATTTGGTCACAATGTTTGTCTCTATGGTATCTAGGTTGGGATTGTATATGGGTCATCAGGGGTCAAAAACTAGGTCATGGGGTCAAATCTTAGAAAAACCTTGTGTAAAAAATAGAAGCTGTATTTTCCATTCGATTTTCCTAATATTTTGTCAGAATATTTGTCTTGATGAGTTCTAGGTTGGGACTGAATATGGGTAATCTGGGTTCAAAAACTAGGTCATGGGGTCAAATCTTAGATAAACCTTTTGTATGCGATAGAGGCTGTATTTTTCATTGGATCTTTATGAACCTTGGTCAGAATGTTTGTCTTGATGAAATCTAGGTTGAGGCTGATATGAATCATCTGGGGTCAAAAACTAGGTCACGGGGTCCAATCTTAGAAAAAGCTTGTGTATGCAATAGAAGCTGTATTTTTCTTTCGATTTTCCTAATATTTGGTCAGAATGTTTGTCTTGATAAAATCTAGGATGGGATTGTATATGGGTCATCCAGGGTCAAAAAATAAGTCACAGGGCCTATTCTTAGAAGACGTTCTGTTCAGCTACAACAATGAAACATTAGATAATTTTGCATGCAGATTAAATCTTTGACCGTGGATGATCTTGGCCTTGACCTACAAACTTACATCCTGATTTTTATGTTTCTGTGCAATGATTCTCAGGTGAGCGATATAGGGCCATCTTGGCCCTCTTGTTTTGTAAAGTAAGGTGTAGAAATAGCAAAGTTCTAAATTTTCTCTTTGTAGCCTTGGGACACTACAGAGCTATGGGTGGCTGACTTGAATGATGTTGGTGATGCTGTAGTCTCTGGCTCTGCCAAAAAGGTCAGATTATTTGATTTTTTTTCTAGTCTGTTTATTTTTAGTCATTTATTTATCAAATAAATGTTTGGAAAAGTAGAACTTGTACAAACATTTTTGTAGGAGTGTTTATATATACATCAGTAGACATGTCAGTTCAATTTGACAATGATATTTTTTTCATTCTGAAGATCGCAATATATTTGTAATAACATTTTAAATAAAAACCCTCATTTTTCTTTTGTACATTTAGTGAAAAGAACCTGAGACATATGTTAACATTCCACATGTAAAATTTTGCTTAGTTACTGAAACAGCAGTTAGGTCTGAATGTTACCAAAAAGAAGTAATTAGACACTTGTCACAAGTTGCCTTAATTTTATTTTCTGTCCCCTTTATCTCCATCAGGTAGCAGGTGGAGACAACACAAGTGTTATCCAGCCATCTTGGACATGTGATAATGAATTGTTGTATATTGGGGACCAAACTGATTGGTGGAATCTGTACCATGTGACCAAGTCAGGTGACCATGTGAACCTGTTGCCAAGAGCCAAAGAATGTGGAGGTCCTCAGTGGATCTTTGCTAAAACTCCATACATGGTAGATCCAAGGGGAAATGGAGATATAATAACTGTCTATGGATCGGTAAATCTGCTTCTTTCATTCAGAAGCTTTTTCTTGGAAAAATTCCTGTCTGTAATATTGCAGACAAAAAATAAGACAAACAATATCACATTGCTTTGAAATTAATTATTGTGACAGCTTGTTCCTATGTTGTTCAAAATGTTGTTTCTCTATAAAATGCACAGAGGTAATAAGGTTTTTGCAAAAATAAATAAAACAAGAGCCATGTTGACATGACCATCCCCTGCCGAACGTCTTTGCTAAGTTATCATTCTTGTGCACAGTACTACTCCCCAGTGAGATCTATCAACCTATGAAGTTTCAAGTTGATATCTCAAATACTTTTTGAGTTATTGTCCAAACAAAAATTAACCGTGAAAAATAACAAAGGGCAATAAATCAAAAATAGAGTTATCATTCTTTAGTTCTGCACTCCTCCTAAATGAATTATATCCACCTATGAAGTTTCACGTTGATATCTCAAATACTTTTTGATTTATGCCCCCATACATGCTGTTTTACCGTTACTCGCCGGGTTCTCCCGATATTTAGACCCTTACCCTGGTGCCCTTTCGAAGCACCCAAATTTCCCGATAAATCAACATTTTGCCTGGAAAGAAACAAATCCATAAAATTCGTTGAATCCAGACAGTATAAAAATCTGCCAAAAACGAATCCACAACATAAGTCCCGGACCGTCTGTGTATATCACACCTCGCTAATCCGTTGCAATGACACCCTATTAAACTTGTCAAAGACCAAATGACCGTGAAAACAAGTTCGATAATTGATAGCTTCTGTCAGTGCTTCTGCATAATGCCCCAGACAAAAATTATGCATTAAAAATTACAAAGGGCAATAACTAAAAAAATATGAAGGGAAAAGTTATCATTCTTGTCCACTGCACTCCTCCTCAATGAGATCTGTCCACCTATTTAGTTTCAAGTTGATACTTCAAATACCTTTTGAGTTATGCTCTGGACAAAAATTATGCATGAAAAATAACAAAGGGCAATAACTAAAAAATTATGAAGGTTAGAGGTATCATTCTTGTGCACTGCACTCCTTCTCAATGAGATCTATCCACCTATTAAGTTTCAAATTGATACCTCAAATAGTTTTCGAGTTATGCTTTGGACATAAATGTGGGACAGATGGAGACTATTACCATATTCCCCACTGCCTTTCCAATGGGGGATAATCAAAAGAAAGAAATGACAAAAAAAGAAAATGAAAAGAGGTTCATAACTCACACTTTTTAGTAATGCAGTTAAGCACCAAAAATTGACCTTTGGAGGAAAGCATAAAATAGAAATGTTTATTGTAGTGAATAATTTTGATATTTAAGAGTCTTGTCAAGTTCCTTGGCCTAATGGTTAAGGCATCCGCTTACGGAGTGGGAGGTTGAAGTTTCAAGTCCTGTCAGGGGCTTGTTCGGATGTGGCAGGTTGGTCAGCCGCCAGCTAGTTTAAGAATGGTTACCGATTGCCTGCCCACCTGGCGCCTGGCACACAGGATAAGGAATCAGGGGGTAAATGTGAACACTGACAGAGGTGTCTCATAAGCCCAGGAGGCTGGCCCTTTCAGTAGGAGTGACACTGTAATAAACAAGCACTTTACCGTAAAGAAAATTCTCTTCATTTTGATAAATTTGTTTATATCAAATTCCTCAGTTTAGTTTTCGGAATTTTTTTTAGGAGGCTAGTGGTTAAACTACCACAACTGCCATTTAGAGATAATGTGAAACAGAAGTCTGCAGAAGAATGTGTTCTTTTTTATGCCGCCACAAAGTGGGGAGCATATAGCGTTGCACTTGTCCGTCTGTACGTCCGTACGTCTGTCCGTACGTCCCGAAATCTTGTGAAGGCAACTCCTCTTAAACCGGATGGCAGATTTTGCTTAAACTTCCAGGGATGAACAACCTTAATGTGTAGATGGTAGTAAAGGAAGGAATTTTTGCTGCGACCAAATTTAACAGAATTAAGGCCCTTTGTTGATTTTTTCACTATACCATATAGATATTTTGTGAACGCAACTCCTCTTAAACCGGATGGCATATTTTGCTTAAACTTCCAGGGATGAACAACCTTAATGTGTAGATGGAAGTAAAGGAGACCATACATGTGTTTCAAAATTCAGTTTTATTCAGACACCAATATTGTATTCCATCTGTAAAGAGACCAGATATGATGCCTCAAGAGTTAGGTGACTTTTTTATCATTAATACATGAATTGAGGAAATTTCAACTGAAATGCTATGATAAGAACAGAATTTTGTAGACATTAAATGAAGCTGCTCTTGTTTACGAGCACATCTGCACAGTGGGGGCATCCGTGTCCTTTGGACACAGTTCTAGTTTGTAACTGAAATAATCTTGGCTTAACAAAAGGTAACTATATATTAAAGCTATTTGTTAAACAGAATGATACTTATGAAGTAAGGACATTATTCTTTTTTTCACCCAGGAACTTGGAGTATATAACTTGAATACCAAAAGCTATAGAGCTGTTGATACTGGGTATGACAGCCATTCATTTGTAAACATTGGACAGAATGGCTTGGTGTACTGTGTGGCAGGAAGTCCAACAAAGTTCAACTGTGTTGTGCAGATCAACCCTGAGAATGGACAGGTAAACTTGCAGTTTGTATCTTCTTTTGGTACAATTTGTACGTAATATACCGAGTTAAACAAATATCCTGTTTGTACGTGTATTTTTATGAGCTTAAAGCCAGATAGAAGCAGAGCATCAGGACTGAAATAATTTTACAGTATATAGTAACAATTTTAGCTTAAGAAAGTAAAACATTAAAAAAACTTCCATTCTAAACCTGTCAGTCTGTCAGAAAAGTCTGTATAAATTACAGGTGTAGTGTTAATGCAGTTGACATGTAATCCAGGGGTCTTAATTTCAATTCCCCATTACTCAACTGACATCAGTAGGTACATTAATCCAAGGCCATGTTTTTCAGTGCTGAAAACTAAGCATGTAAAACAAAACAAAACAAGGAGTGTCTCAGGAATTGGGATAGCCCTTTGAATAACTAAGACCTTTAGAGGGCATCTTGGTCATACAGGAAACTAGTATTGATAAATAAATTCAGATAAATAGATAGTTTTGTCAGTCTTTTCAAACATACAAATAAGAGAGTACATGTATATGCAGAGAACTGTGCAGTTTGTAAGCTCCTTAGTTTGAAAGAGTTTATAGTTTGATACAGGTGGTACAGGTCTAAAGGTGGTCATTTCTGGAATGACAGGTATGTTATTTGTGCCTTTATAATGTAGTCACTGTTGAAAATACATGTCATATTTATCAAACAGGACATGTGTACTTGTATGTGATCTTGTCTCATTTTCAGGTGAAAGTGTTACGAGAATCTAAAGAAACGACTTTAGATACAGGATACTTTAGCATTGCTGAAGAGATTACTTGGAAGACAACAGAAGGACAAGTGTCACATGGCTACTTCTATCCACCCAAAAACAAAGACTTTAAAGCTCCAGGTATTATATCATTACAGTCATGGAGTACTATCACTGCAATATATATATATATATTCCTAGCTTTAATATCAAACTCAGAAGCTATTTTTCTATCAAGTTGGTGCAGTTTTGTTGCCTAAATGCTATTAATATCAGCATGTCATAATTAGTGGTCTTGGAATATAGCATAAACATACTGAGCTGTGGTGAACACTTAAGTATAAAAAATCCTCTTTGATCTCAGTATTGCCTCTGAAATGAAAAGCATGTTCCAACCTAACCATGTAAGAAGCTAAATCATTGAGAAGACAATTTAAATATGTGAAGTAAAGCCTAAAGTTACTGATAATCTAAAGAATGTCTTTGACTGTAAAGTGCTATTTTTTAAAACAGCAATATTTGATTGGTTGATAAAATCCATTCCCTTTATTTTTCAGATGGCACTTTTCCACCTTTGCTGGTGAAGAATCATGGTGGACCAACATCTCAGACATCAAGCACACTAGACCTGAAGATCCAGTATTTTACCAGTAGGGGAATGGCAGTATTAGATGTTAACTATAGGGGAAGCACAGGCTATGGCAAACAGTACAGGCATAGCCTGAGGAGAAAGTAAGTTTGCTTAGATGTTTGGTTTTAGCTATCTCAAACTTCTAGTGGTGTTTTAATACATGCTGCTTTTTAAATTCCATGGGAAATAAGGATTTTTACAGCACCTTAACTAAAGGAAAAAAAATACCTTCCCACTGATTTTATCTTTTGAACACTTCATGATGACAAGTTTATGCAAAAGAGGAAAATGTTAAAATTGTACAATTTTTCCTAGATGGGGCGTGTATGACCTAGATGACTCATGCACAGGTGCCCAGCACTTGGCAGATAAAGGTAGAGTTGATAGGAACCAGCTGTGTATAGATGGTGGATCAGCAGGCGGGTACACAACTCTTGCTGCCCTCACATTCAGAGATGTCTTCAAAGCAGGTAGTCTTTGACAACAAAATATTTCCTTTTTATATGCCCCACTTTGTAGTAGGCACATCTGATACACAGTCATACCTGCTGTACGTCCTGAATAATCCGAGATTGTCCCTGAAATCCAGTGTCTGTCCTAGAGTCCCGGAAAAACATGAAAAACGTGCGTACGTTTGCTCAGATCAGTCGGATCAGAAACACTGCTAATCCTTTAAATTGCAGAATTTGCTTCAAACTTTAACAGATGTACAACATGTGTGTATAGGTAATGTTAAAGGAATCATTTTGTGTTACACCTATCTTTACTTGGATAATGGGCTGTTTCTTTTTCACTTTAAGAGATGATGAGAAAATTTTGTTTGTCCTATTCTTCATGCATTTTTAGAGAATATTCTTCATACTTACTGATATGAACAACTTTTTCACAGGAAGGAATTTCCAGTGGAAAAATTTTAAGCTGATAATAATTTTATGTTTGATATTTTTATCAGTATATGCATGTAGACAAATTTTTATGCTTGTAACCTCTTATTCAGAATTTATAGGATTTCCTTTTAACTGTGAAATATTAAATAACCTTAATGAGCAGATGGTGAATCCATAAATTTTCATAGTTTATCTTTTTTTCAACAGTTATTGCCCTTTGTTTCTTATGCCACATGCTCTTGATAGTACGCTGAAGGGCCTTGCCTGTCCTGTGAACACATTTCTTGTTGGTTTTTTTTCTCCAGACATTCTATACAGTATGCAGATTTTATTCGTTGACACTGTTTTCTGGTTTTACAAGAGCAAAGCCAAAGGTCAAAGTAATTAGCCACTGTAAATTTTGTGGTTTTGTTTTTTTTTTTTTTTGATTATCTAAGAACCTCATAGGTAGTAAGATGAATCTGCAGGAAACATAACATATGAGATCTGATGTAGTAAATATTTCCTTTGACACATTTTCAGAAACATTGCATATTTAAAAAAGATTTTTTCCTGGAAGGTTTTGTTTACAATGTAAGTTACAATCCAAATGCTAACAAACGAATTTCATTGGAATGTAGTGACAGTAAAAAGAGTTATTCCTCAAAGTATCCCATACTGTTTGCATATTGTTTTGAATAATTTACATGTTGGTCTAGGAGGGTCTAAAATGAGTTGCCATGCTACCAGTACACATTTGCACTACTGATGTTGTTACAGTAGACTAGACACACAAAATATATTTAAGTCTTATAAAAGCTGCATAGTTAATTTTTATGTAACATTCTACCCAGGTTCAAGTCACTATGGCATTGGAGATTTGGAAGCCCTTGTGGCAGATACACACAAGTTTGAGAGTCGTTATCTTGACACAATGATTGGACCATATGTGACAGATGAGGACAAAGCAGTATACAAGGAGAGGTCACCCATACATTATGTTGACAGGCTGGACTGTGCACTGGCATTGTTCCAGGGTGATGAAGACAAGGTACAAGATTCATTTAGGGATAACCCTTACCTTTCTTAATTTGCTAAAATGAACATATTTGCCATCATTCTCATCAGATGGCTCAATTTATCATTAACAGGGACACTAAAACTGTTCCCAATTTTCACCTCTAGCATGTTCCCGATTTATTTGTCTTCAAACAGCCAGTCTCTTAAAAATTGGCCAGAAATGTTATTTTTATTCTTGCAATTTACATTTTGACCTTACCTGAAATTTACTGTCAACTGTGCTGTTACTGAAAGCAGCTATCATCAGCTTTAAGACGCTGTTTCGGCGTTGTTTTCTGCTAACATCTCTGTTGATAAATCAAGCTGCACTGTAGCCAAATACTTTTACTTGACATGCTACATACACGGTAACTCCCAGTAAGTACATGTATGTTAGCAGAATCAATAATGTTTGTAATATTATTCTTCATTTTCTTGTCACAAAACTAGCTGATTGTTCTCTCTTGAATCAACTATTTAGTATGGAACTGTCTTCAGTCAAGATATATTGTATATTGTACATGTTAAAAAAGTATGCATGTAAATGTTGTAACAGATTGTACCACCAAATCAAGCTGAGATGATGTATGAAGCTGTGAAGAAGAAAGGACTTCCGACAGCGTACGTCTTATTCAAAGGTTAGTATCAGCTCTTTCATGTTTTTAATCTTGCATCAGACATTCTTGGTCTATTGTTTTTTTTTAAATTTAAATTTCAAATTACGTTACCAGATTATTAATGTTTAGTTAATATATATGTATATGTAATTAAACCTACTTTTATGTTTGCCTTACAGGGTCAAATTAATGAAAAGTTTTTACTGTGTATAAGGAAGTATGTATTATCATATTTTCATTCATATGTCATTGTTAATTTAGTTTCGTCCATCCACTTAATATCATGTTAACTTCCATGTCATTTGTACTTTTCATGCCAATATAATTATGTATGCTTGTATATATGTTAATCACGAGAAACTTGTAGTTTAAGTGAAAAATAAACGTTCTTCTTCTTTTTTAATTTATTTTGCATGAGCAGTGTTGCACTGTGGATACATTGTCTGCTAAAATAACATGTAACATTTAACATTAACAACTATTTTTTTTATAGATCATCAGTTTGCTTTACCCGATTAAAGAATCAAGGTTCTAAGAATCATTTGTGTGTAAAATTGTAATTGTTTTTATCATTTTCTTAAGATGAATTAATTTTTAGATCTTATTAATCATTATGTTTTTTAGACTGAATAAAAAAAATAATTGAATAAACTCTTGGTAACTTTCTATTCTTATTTTTCTTAAGAACAATAAATTTTCATGTTTTTATCAATCTAGCTAGTTTTTTTCATAAATTTTACAAGTTTTACCTTGTCTAATCATGATATAAATAAATAGACATATAAAAGAAATCATTAGATCTGTTATTTAAGAATACAGTTATTTGTAAGAAGTTGTTTTGAATGTTGAGATAGGTCTGCTTATGTTTAGGCTTGTTTCCTGTCTGGCTTAACAAGTCAGTTTTACATAGAGAAATATGTTTGATTCCCACAATCAATTTCCATTTCCAGAACATAAATTGCCAGTTTAATGAGAAAAAAATAGGTTGTCTAAAACCTTTCCCAATATAAATAAATTCATCTAGATCAGTTTTCCAGAGTAATGAGTCCTAGATTAATAAGACATCTCTGTCACAGTTACTAGGTAGAAGATAATTATAATTATTTCAGTGTCATATTTCATACGAGAAAGGTAAATATGAAAGTAAGATAGTAACTGAAAAACGTGACAGACAGAATTATTTTTGTAATTGAACAACATGACAAAAATACTATAGAATAATGTTACTAATTGAACAACATGACAAAAAGACTGCAGAATAATGTTATCAATCGAGCAACATGACAGAAAGACTACAGAATAATGTTACTTATTGAACAACATGACAGAGTAATGTTACTAATTGAATAACATGACAAAAAGACTACAGAATGATATGGTAAGCTTCATTCATAGATTCTTTTAAATCATGTCTTATTTGAATTATTAGTTAGCTAAATCTTGTACAGAGAAAAAACCAATTTAATGTTGAAATAACTTTTAGGTGAGCAGCATGGTTTCAGGAAGGCAGAAAACATACAGACAGCACTAGATGGAGAGTTCTATTTCTTCTCAAAGGTGTTTGGGTATGAACCAGCTGATAAACATATCGATGTAAGAGATTTTGATTTATATTCATATTTAAAGGTCATTGGAAACGACTATAACGACTTTGCCACACCAAAATAATCATAATGTACTGATTAAAATGGTTGAACTTCACAATTACGAAAATATTGCTTTTGATAAAAAAAAACGTGTTTTTGATGATCGGCTGTATCCGTTTCGACATCGGTAGTTTCCGTCGCAATTTTTGGCGATGACGTAGATTTATCCATGCTGAACGAGTCCGTGTTGCAGAATTACACTGCTCATAACACATCCGTTTTTAAATGCAAAAGTAACACTAAACCACAAGTGCAAGAAACACAGTAAAGGCACACTTACAAAAATAACGTGCTTAAATTGTAAATTTAAAAAATAATGCGGTTGCTACTTGACTTTATTTCAACTGTTGTGCAGAACTGGTTGTAATTTAATTTCAGCAGAGAATTTGATTAATACATTTTCAAGTTTCTTCGATGCTGTTGTTCAAAATATCAGTGATGCAATAAAACCTTCTCAACGTTTAACATGTTGTGTCACACTCCCTCACTTGATGATTACGTCATAAATACATTCTTTGTCATTTAAGTGTAGTAAAATTGTAGTGAATTTAGGTGACCTAATGTGTTAACATTGGTTTCACTGGAATGGAAATTAGTCCTTTTTTCACGTAGGGATATTGTTTAAAAAAATAATAATATTTCATGTCCATTAAGCACAAATTTGTGTCTGCTTATAAATAAATATCCAATGAAATGTCAAGGATACGTAAATCACTCCTCTTACTCTGGGATTTATGCAAAGAAATCTACCCAAAAGGGACCCTTATATTTTCTGTATAGCTGTCAAAATAAAGCAGTTAACACTTTTTATGACCAAATCAATGTTTAAGTTGAGAAAATTAGCTAAATTTTGTGGCAAGTGATCTTACAAATTGATAGAATTACTTTTGATCAGTCACACTTGTGAAAACAGTATTTAACAGTTGCCTCCAATTAACATTTCTCAGTAATTTTTATTTGAGTAGCTTCCTTGCAGTTAAATACTTAATTCAATGTAATAGATCTATTTATGATGAAAATAAGAATCATTCGACTTGTAGATGTGAACAAAAAAATATTAAAAACAATGTGTTTGTTTTTATGATTTTTGAAATAGAAAAAACTTCTTCTTCTTATCATAGCACATGTTACTTAATAGATTTTGCTGGTTTTTGAGCTCCATCTGGTGACTCTTTCTCCGCCGGCAATCCATTTATCCGCGTCTTTGATGCCACCCATCAATGTTTTTCTTGTCTAATTATATAATCCTAAATGAACTAGCCTCTATATAAATTTTGCTCATTGGCCTGCAAATTCAATCAAAATTTCAATTTATTTATTTAAATATTTCATCAATGTATATTCATAATGTTAGCTTACCTTGTTCAGTTTTGTTATTTGACTATTTTCAGTCTACATTTTCACTTCCCATCATAATTTTAAGCTTTTGTTAAGAGTCTACGTAGCTGTGTCAAGTGGGAAGGGATAAATGTGCGCCACTTCCGGTTTCGCGCATGACAGGTGCGCGCGACTAAGTGCGTAAAATATGGATTTTAATTTGCTACAAAAACATCTTTAAGATGAAAATTACCTGCAGAATTTTTCTAAAACTGTCTTATTTAGATATATATTTTTCTCTCATATCTATATTTCGAGGTCAAAAATTTGTGTCCAATGACCTTTAAGCATTGACATTTTGTTTGTGTTGCGTTTTTCTGTGAATTAATTTTTATCTGTTAGTGCCTTGTTTTAATGAAGAGTTGGTCATGTTTTTGTAGTCTGGTGAATTGCAGCACTAATATCAAATGCTTAATTCAGATGTAAATTGGCATGTATTAGATTATTTCTCTGTAAATATGTTGGTAGTGGTGAAGATGTCGTCACTTTAAGTCAGATTATTGAAGAAATAAATCAAGACATTTTTATTGATCAAACATGGAATATTTCAAAGCAAGCAAAACCAAACATGATTTTAGGAGTAAAAAATGTGAATGATTTAATGCCTGGGAAGTAACAGTAGCTGGTTAAAGCTGACATGTAGATATATGACTACAGAACTGCAGAACTACAGAAATTGATTTATAATGTATGTATGTATTCAGTGTCGCAAGTTATGATATATTGATCATAAAATATGTTTAAACTAAACAGAACTGTGAATGTGACATTCCTTTTGTTTTTAACTGGTTAATAACATAGTCATCAGTATTTGTAGGTATCCCCGTGTCAACTTTGCCAAAGTTTGGCAGCGTCAGTTGTCACGTACATTTATTTACATTGTGCACAATAGTTACTATTTAACAACAGTATCTCAAACGAGTGAAAGCATGGGTTCAGTTGAATATTTTACAATTGGCAATACTGTGTAATACTCAGTCACAGTTTATGTCAGCCATTGGCATGTAAAACTTTGTCTGTATCACTTCTATAGAGGTTTATACAATATTTTACACCATGACAATTTTTTTTTCAACTAAAAAGTTTCAATAAGTCATGTGACCTAGAAATTTAGGCAAAATGAGACTATGTGGCTTCATTTATCTAGGCGTTTTCCCCTGAGAATAGAGATCACAGCCAATTAAGTTTGATGAAAAAAATAAATGACGAAAGATGCCAGAACTCCATTTTCCATGTAGACGAATAACATTGTATCAACTGAATGGTTACACCATTTTCTTTCAAACGTAGGCCACGATATATTGGTACATTTTGTATATGAAGATAAAAAAAAGCATGGTATTCATACTCAGAATGTTTTATTGCCAGCCAGATCCATAATTATCTTTATGTTCTGAACTAGCAGTCAAAATGATGAACATCAACGCAGAAGGAATAAAAGTTAGCACAATCATTGCATAGAACAGTATTTTATCAATAGCTTCGCTAACTTCCTTCCACGTGAGATCTGTATTTTCCACCATGTTGTTGAAATTTTTAAACTCATAATTGGCACTTTTTACGTCTTCTAACTGCTCTTCAGATTTTCTGACTGTAAACCGGTTACTTTTAGCACAGATGTTAACATTTTCATGTCGCTGTTGTTGTTGTTGAATTTTGTTTCTGCGACATCTGGAGATATTTACAACTGACTGGTACAATTTGTTGATTGGGATTTTGTTACTTCTGTGGTAAATAACCATATTTAGAATGGTAAGCACAGATGCAATAATGCTGACTGACGTTCCAAAAAGAATTAACACGCATACAAGCGGTACTGGTTTGGAAGTTTTTGGAATGTAATCCGAGACCACAGTTAGGAACACAGCCAGTGACAGTAGTATAGTTATAATGAAACTAACTCTTTCACCAGATCCACTAGGAAGCAGAAAAACTAGACACGCTAATACTCCGATAGAGACAAACGGCAAAATGATTGTTAGCACGTAAAACTCCGGGTTCCTATGAAGTTTAAATTTGTATTGTATTTGTGAATAGCCATAGACATTAACTGTTCTGTGTTGAAAAGAATTTTTATCAAGAGTCCATTCCCCATTCTCTTGATAAAATTCTGTACTGATAACTTGGCTTGATGAAGAAAGCTGTAATTTGTCAGAAGTATAACCCCATGAAAAGAATGACACTGTACACGCTTGTTTGTCAAATGGCCAGTATTTCATATAAAAGGAGCATGTGATCTCCATTATGTCTCATGGATCAAAGTGAGCAAGTCCATCTGGTAGATACTTTATTTGCATCCATGACCTTCCAAAAATTGCGACTTCGAGAATTTCGATAGCTGTAATAGAGGGTGTCCAAACGTCTTCTTTTTTTATAAGCATCTCTTGAATCCCACCGTATTCGGCAGGATTCCACGTCAGTTGTTCATCATACCACTGTACAATCACCTGTAATCTTAGAAGAAGTGTTCCCTTCACAGTGTCAACCTCTGGTATTGCATACAAGTATAAGGTCAAATTCACGTTCAACACATCCGAATAATTACTCAGAGGTATCAAATCAGGGTTGTACGATGACAGTAAATCCGTTCGTAGATTGGATACATTGGTGTAAGATTGGCAGGTTACACTTCCGAAGATAAAAACAGTTACTATATACCCAAGGAACAGAAACATTCTTGCCGTTTCAACGTCGGTTCTATGTAGAGATGGTTATTTTGTCTTTGAAAAGACAAACGTTTGTATCTAATCCGTGTAAATTCGTTTTCTATATATGACAATGAGTTTGTGAGTATTGCTACATGTATATAGTCCAGACAAAAGATCCTGTCTTAATACGTAATTCACATGTACACTCCTTCAGTCTGATCTAGAAATTCTGGATATTCACTGCAACAGATGATTAAAAAAATTCCTCATTTTATATGAGTATGGTCTTTTAACAAGCTGTGTAAATAGTGAATGGACGGATAATGAAATCATTTAATTTAAAACATCACCGTGTTTGAACAAACTCTGTAAACAATTTTGTATTGTCATTTGGGTTTCTCTGATCGTGTTCTATTTTCTGCCGCGGGTATAGATTTCATAATTAGATTGATTTTCTGTTAATTACGAAATGTAACGTTAGAGAAAAATGTTCTTACCATATTTTTGGTACTTAATGAACGGCCATACATTAGACGTAAATCAGAATTTTAATCCTTTTTAATTTACTATATTGATCCTCTATTGATTAAACGTTTAGTCTTTCTTTAATACTTTTACAAGGCCTGTAAGGTTAATGCTGTTCCATATTTACACCTTTGGTTTTAAGAAAAACAGAATGTGTCAAACCCTGTTACCTCAAGCATTAATGCTCGATTATATTATCTAAGTTCGATATCTCAAGTTACACAACGTCTCAATTGTTCTCTGTTAATACCCATGACCCCAGACTAACGCATGGTCACAGGTACTATGCCAGAGGTGCACATAACATTCCTGCAGAAGTGAAAATATCACTCGTTTTTTTTCCTTTTCCTTTGAAAACTAGATAGAAAGATAGATCAAGAATGTTTTGTATTTTACACGATGTAGTTATCAGATCTAAAAATAAAATTGCAACCCAATTCAAGAATTTATAATAAAAAGTGAAATTTGTATTCATTGAAGAACAGTTACACGCGCTTGCTATTTCAACGTGCGAGTTAACTTCCAATTAAGAAAATTTTCCTGCGTAATGACCTTTACCTAGGCAATGTCGCGATTTTTTTACATGTTTATGGCTTCAGATCCGTAGCCTGTGAAGAAAAAATAAAACAAATGAACATTTAACTTTATACATAGGCATAACATTTAAAATATCTTATTCATAAACATAAATGTTCGTGTATCCCCGATTCCGCTGTTTATTTTTCCGCCATGTTTATTTTTCTGTATATTTCAAGCGTATCAGTGTTAGAAGTGTCAGAATATTTCAGTACATATCTTTTCATTTCAGATTCCCATTGATAACCTGAAGACAAAGTAAAGGACGGTAAAAATAATGATAAATGCACGGGACCAAGAAAACCGAAATACACAGGTGTGATGTGCATTAGATTTACAAAAACATTTTTATGTGTTTTGTTGTATTTTGCATCACTGAAAGTACTACTCAGGAACAAGGGTGTTTGTGTGTAATAAAGCATCGTGAAAGTGCTACATTGAATTTATTTTGTAATGTCTGATCGTTATTGTAATATATTTAGATTAAACTAATAAATGGTTTTATACCAACGACGAGTGTACTCTCCTTTAAAGATTTTTTAAAATACCATGTTAAAACCCTATTATAGAGAAAACGGCACCGGTCCTCTGTGTTATGTGAATTTTTCTGACCTTGAAACAAAACTTAAAAACATAAGATTTGAAGTGACTAAATTGATAAAATAGCGTCGTTTTTATCTTCGGCGTTCCTGTCTAACCACGACCTATTTAGGGATGATCGCAAGACAATGCCGATTGAATATTTGCACGACTTCAGATATTCCTTACTTAGTCAAAAAAGTTATGCACCATAATATGTTGAGATGACAAATAGCTGAAATATATACTTAATTTTCACGACATTTTAATAAGTGTCCTGACTGAATTAGTTTCTGCTATAATTACATTGCTGTTCTATCAAATCATTTTTCGTAGACGCACATTGAAACCTGTTTTGGGCCGAACGTATATAAATATCAGTACAATACATTCTCCGTTACTTGAAACCCCGTCAGCCCTGAATATTTGTTTACCGTAATTCTTGTTTCTAATAACAAGCCTATTGAGAAAGGTTCGTCTGCTACCAATGGGTTTCTGCCTATCTCAATGTCATGATTTGACTTTGCTCTAAAGGGGTAGAAAAAGTAGCCCAAAGAATTTATAGAATCAAGGAATATTCTTTATTTCACAGTTTGAAGAACTGAAATGGAACACATTCATCATTCCACATCTTGCCCAATGATTGCCTGTTTGTTTTGGTACAGCGCCGGCCCCACTCCCAGTACAGGTTCCAGCTGGGATGTTACCCTCCCATTGCCCGTTTACAATAGCCTTGAGTTCGAACCAGCCATTCTCCGTTTTACTGCAGTCCATATCTAAATCAGCTAGCCAGTAATGCTGACCATACCTACGTAAATGTAGATATACTGTATATACTACACTGTTCTACCTATACAACGGAAACTGTTAAACATAGCAAAATCTTAAACAATTACAACTTGTGCCAATAGTTCGTTACTCAGTTGTGAATTTACTGATCAATTGCAGTCCCTAAGAGATTTGGTCAGAAAGTTTTTACCGCTCAACGTTTTTTGAAATGCCGACAATATAAACCATTTAACTTATTCAAGTATTTACTTACGTGTTTAGGTCACTATGACCTGCATTTCCAGCCGCATTTGTTGTCCACACTGCCGGCGTCCCTTGCGCCATAGCACCCTGATATGTGCCCTGGCCCGCTTCACTACCATACCAGTCCAAGTGGTCGTCATGTACTGACCAGGCGTTATATTTTGCAAAATGAGAGCCGGTACCGATTTGTCGATGGCGGATTGGTATTGCGCATGCGCTGGTCGAAGCATCGGAAGTGCAGCCTAAGTAAAATAGTTTTTTTTTGCATATATTTAAATTTTACCTGAGAGTGACAACTAAAGTAGATCTTGTCAATAATGCCTCTTTTGAGAGTGAATAATAAAATATCGAACAAACAGAGGTAATACATGCAGCGATTATTTGCTTCATTGTGTGAATTAAGCGAAAATGCCTTTGACCTAATTCATATTATAACTTATTAATTTAGACCAATCAAGTTTGAAGCCTAAAACGAGTTTTAATCCCGCATGAATGCTGTACTATCATTTCAGAGGTAAAAAAGTCATAAACTGTAACAGAAAAATTTACTTGTCAATTTTGAAGCGCTCATGATCAACGATATTTGATTCATGTGAAAAAAACTTTTTTTTTGAGTTTATAAACGCTATTGTTTTATTACAGATATGTTGATAAGCTGTCACAGTAGGTGGTGCAAAATTAAAGCATTAACATAACTGGTATTTAAAAGACTGAACATATGGGGGTGTTCCTTAACTATGTGCCAAAAAGCAGTATGACTTATCATCGAACGTGTTTTGTTCCCGACCAGAAGTTACAAATACAGGATATGACTGGCGTGTGTAGTCACTACGTACGTGAGTCACCTGGCCAGTATCCACCAACAAACGCATATCTTCTTCTTTATGGGATAATATATAATTGTATTTTCGTATGCTAGTGCATTATGTATACAGTTTTTAACGACAGTACTAGTATAAAATGCGTCTGAATATTAACAGTGAATAAACTTAGAAACTGTTGGCGGTAAATATTTTACATTAACTGTATCATAACATCTAGGGTTTGCTTATCTGTATTCTATCGCATATTTTATTTGTTCAATGTTGTTCAATGTTTTTATTTTCACAAACGTATTACTTCTTTAAATAATGGATAAAATGAAATATACGAGACCTAAATGCCGTCTGTTACTTCATCAACAATTGAAGTGACCACGCAGTTACATGTTGTAGTTTATGCCTGTATTAAGTCACATATATAGTATCTATTTCTTTCACAAATTATTTTTCATCGGTGTTGAAACAACGTGATGAAAAAAAACAACCCTACTCAACTGAGAGAGGGACAGACAGCTAGTAACTTTAATAACTAGAACTCGTTCACTTGTTGGTCGACTGGGACCTTTGTCGCGAATGTTTCCCTTAAATGTATTTTAAAAGGTTTAAATTTCACACCTGTATGTGTACCATGGTCCAAACCGCCTCGAATAAAAAGATCCTGTCCAACCTGTGTCTGTTTCTCAAACATAATTACTGTCCTTGACCATCCTGCCGGCGCCGTCGGTGGAGGTCCCTGCGTGACTGTTGTCGCCGGGTTCGAACCACCAGTGTTTCCACCGCTGGAACCCGATCCAGTGCCCGACGAGCCAGTACCTGATGAAGGACCACCTGAAAGGTAATCTCTAGCAATACAAGTTATTCGTTTTGTTAATATAGTTATTATCATATCCTTGTTTAATCATTTCAAGACTTGATTTTAACCAAACTTTAATGTATCATAAGCTAATTTTATCTAAAATAGTTCAAAGCACAGAAAGGAACGCTGACGTTCATTATTTCGTTCTGATATGTACTAATGAGGAAACTTAAGTATATTTATATACATACCAACAATAAATGCTACGATCGGTTCATCCTGATTATTAATAACAATATAAGCCATGCCACTTCCGTCAACTGTAATCTTCTGTGCACAATCTGATATCAGATCACAGTATTCACCCGCCGGAAGTCCAGTCTGTAATGTTTTGTCCATATGTCCAGACCGGGCCATCGCAAAGAATCCCTTGTTGCCCCTCGAGAATGCGATCTGGTTGTTTTCGTTAAAGTAATTAGCTTTACTCGTTCCAACCACTGCATTTCTGAAAGCTACCATGTTAGCAATAGGACGCCATCTATGTTCACATACCCATCCGTTTCCGCAGGAAGCCCCGTCGGCGTTGACAGTAACATCTTTTATGGAATAATCGCCATTATGAGGTGGTCCAAGGTCATTGTTGCTGCCAAAAAAATAGCTGCTCATTACTCTCGCGAAACCGTAATCGTTGGCTAACAGGAAAGCAACTCCCATTTTGTATTCTTTTGGTGTCTCGTGTGTGATTATGTTTCCACCTCCGCCATGACCTCTTTGGTTGTCATGATTGTCTACGAAAACAAGGGCGTGGGAAGAGTCCGTCATACCCCAGCCATAGTCCACAGCTTGTCCTAGACGCCCAAAGTCTTGTATACCTTCTCTTATTTTAATACAATAACGAAACTCCGTCACATACCCAAGACTTGTGTATTCCTGCGTTTTAATCGGCTCACCCCCCTGGTCAATGACTTCGTGATAGAACATAGGCCTTCCACCCTCAGGCAAGTCCTTTAACTTCTGCTGAATGCCTTCAATATCTTTTGGCCACATGTGTTTTGCTGCGTCAACGCGGAAACCAGCGACGCCAATGTCAATCATCTTGTTGAGGAAGCCGGCGATCTTGTTTCGGACATACTCATTTCCTTGATTAAGATCGGTCAAACCTACAAGGTAACAGTTTCTGACTTGGTTCGGGTCACCGTAGTTAGTAAGTTTACAGTAGGGGTTGAAGTGCTCGCGGACGAACGGCACGCCTGGGAAGTCGTAGTTATCGCTGTTGTAGCTACTACCACCGGAGCCAGTGCCAGTTCGACCCAAACCAGCCATGTGATTTATCACCACGTCAACGAATATCCTGAAAGATATAATATTTCAAAAAATCAAAATTCTGTGTTATATGAAAAAAATATCGTAATTTTCAAACAAAACCCACATTTTCTGGATATTCATGCTTATGTAAAACAATATTGAATGTGATACACTCGTATAGTTTCTGTCAGATTTTTTTTTATAATTATGTCTCTCCCCACTCAGTGTTCTTCACTGTACATCTTTTGCTCGGCATTTTTAACGTCTGTTATAAAAATCAAAACCGTTATCCCTTGCAAAATGATATCAGCAATCTTTGTCCTATATAATGGATGCTACAATGAACATGGGTCATTAATATTTTTCATTTATTAAACGAAATCAAGCAACTGGCTTAATACTTTTAGGGCATTTAACCATTTTATGAAACAAGACATACAACTTTAAGAACATTTAAATAAACAATAATTAAAGAATCGTGCTTTGTTATTTCCAAGAAAAATTGACACGTAAGACACTTACATTTATTTCTTAGGAAATGACACTTGGGAAATTCAATATAATTTAGACACCTGAAAATATAATTTTCAGATTCGGTCTATTAAGGTGAAATAAATGAACAGTCATTTTCATTTCTGCAAAAAAAAGAAAAAATATATCACACGATGTATGAATTTAAATGCATAGCTGCTTAACTGATACCAACCAGATATGGAAGTTCAACTGATTTGTGTGTGGAAGAATGTGAATGTGTATCTACCTGACGCCGACTTTCTTACACCTTGCGACCATGTCAGAAAATTCTGCCTCTGTTCCACTCCGGCTGTGAAGCTTGTAGCTGACCGGCTGGTACCTTTGCCACCAAGGTTGGGAGTCCAATACCACGTGCTCATTTGCAGGAGATACCTGATAGAATTATATTCTCAAATCAGAATTTAATGCTTTAAAACAGATATGGTTTTCTTTTTTTTTTCAGTCTAGCGCATATTTCATTTACTGAACGGAAATTTTGTATTTTCTTATCAACCAGTACTTGTAAGATTAAAAGTAATCAAGTCATGTTCCGTCAAAGTAAGAAAAAAAGCCAAAATAAGTTGTGAAACTGACCTTTCACAAAGTGAATAAAAACACAAGATACACATTCTGCCAACTGAAAAAAAAAATATCGCAAGACGAGGTCCCTCAGATGTTTATATCAAAATATGGCGGCTATACAGAAAGTCCTATTACAGAAAACTTCAATTTACATGTGAGTAACGTACCGAGTTCTCTGTGAAAGCAAAGTCAATAAACAGAGGAAGGTTCATTTTTCATAGAACACGTAATTACCTGAACACCACAGAATCCCTTCTTGGAGAGGAAACGTTCGCACTCCAGGGCAATATCTGCCCATTTCCACTCAAAGAGGTGAACTATAGCTTGTTTACCATTACAATGTGGGTCCGTGTATTCTCCAAGACTCGATGCTTAAAGCAAAAAGACACAAAATAATAAAGTAACATTGTTCTGACATAACTTTAGTAATACTGTATGTTGCACTTTCGGAGCCCGTTTGTGATGGAAAGCATACTGTCAATGTATACACACTATATCACAAGTTTTCATCGTAAAATGAACATATATACAGAACAACTACCATTGTAACACGATATAATTTTAAAAAAAGATTAGTACATGTATGTACAATTCATTATTTTAATTGTTACCTGCACATAATAACAGCGTCCAAATATGTATAGTAACGCGAAATCTCATCTCATCGAATTTAAATGATTTCACAGTACATATACAAAACTTGAAGTTGAAGCTACTGATCTATTGATTTTAGCTTGAAAATACTTCTTTCCTCAAAATTACAGAAAGCTCAAAACACATATTTTTCGAAAAGTATAATTTTATGCTTTTATCGGCTTGAAAGTGGAAAAAAATGTTGGCTGCTGGATTCGAAGTGATGCCTTTCATTATAGTAAAACATAAGATGAAAAGCCAGTCTACTGTGCCAGGGACCACATTGTATATAAATTACTGCCTCTCCCGAGACAACATGTATGTTCTTATTAAAATAACAATTTCGGGAATTTTACGGAAAAGGGATCTCGCCAGCTTGCCATGCGCCTATAATGTGTGTATCCGTTTCGTATTGTTTATTATGTTTCGTTAGTGTCTGTTGTAAGTTTATTTGCAAAAAATCAAATCTCTTTTCTTTCTTACATAAAAAATAGAAACGTGTTTCAATTTCATAAGTACTACATTTTTTTTTAGTAAATTAATAAGATATACATGGTATGATCGTTGTGTAAAACAGTTTAGAATGTGTTACGACTTTGACGAGTATGATCAACCAAACAGCGTGAAAGGATATCAACCGGGACCTGAATTTGGTTCTCTTCTCCCCAGATGGTTGCTTTTTTTTAACTTACTTGAACCGGAGACTCGGTGTGAACTATTGTGATCACATCCAATCCATCATCTGCCGTCCATCATTTTCTTTGAATAACATTTACTCTTAAACCACTGGGCTAAAGTTAATTAAACTTTGCAGAGATATTCCTGAATAAAGCTATACCAAAAGTGTTCAAAGAATTCAATTACATACAGAACTCTGTGTCTATGGCAATAAGCATTGATAACTTTAAAAAATCTTCTTGTTTCAACTGACCAGACCAACAGCTCTGAAATTTGGTGTGAACCATAAGTGTACTTCTACAAAGATTATTCAAATTACGTCCCTGGGTCACTGAAGGCCCCGCCCGAGGGACAACATGTTTTAGAAAGTTATCGGATATCTTTTAAATACTTCTCATATGAATCCACAAGGTGCGGAGCTCTGGATTTTTGCACAAAGCATTGTCTAGAAAGTCTTTACCAAGATTGTTCCAGCTATGCCTTTCGGGTCATTTAGTTCCTCTTAGAAGTCAGATGTTTTATAAAGACTTACGAACTCTTTAAAATCTTCTTGTCAGAAACCTTAAGGCTGAAACTTTTGGAATTTGGTATGTATCATTATCTTGTGAACATCTACCAAGCTATGCCCGTAGAGTAATGTGTCCTCCCAATCATGGTCACATGATTAACCTTAAATATCTAGAAAATTACAAAAACCTATATTGGAAACATGACAATTTGTTTTCTTTCATAAAGCAAATATCCTATAGATTTGATATTTGGGATGTAGCGTTGTCTAATTATTTCCTTTAATAAGATTATAAATTTATTACACTGCACTTGTCATTTTATGCAGTTATACTCACGTGAGCGATTTTAAGCCCTTATAGACCTCTTGTTTCATACGTGTAATTATTTTACCATTTCCTCTGTTACAGCTTGGGTTCGGAATATTTATAAAGTTGTTGGCTGTGATAACTTAAGTTTTTTTTTTTTGTATGGTTTTGCCGTTAGATGGTTCAAGTGTTGAAGCAAGAGCTATACATGGCTAATTCAAAACCATACACGTACTACACAAGGTGTTACTACTGTTTTCAATTATTTACTTTTAATTTTTTACATTCTCACAGGATTTGAAACGTACAATTATTTCTGAGCAATTCATATAATTGCAATGAACCACTGAAGGCTTACAGAGGCAAATTATGCTGTTAAACTTATTGAAATAGCTCACCTACAAACGTTGTTAAAAGAATCCAGACGTTTGCCGGCATTTTGACATAAATTCACTGGTATAAGTTAATTTTCACTAAATCTTATCGAACTGGTGACGTCCTAGATGATAGTTTTTCCTTCTTATTTTGAGATAAGACCGACATGGTTAGGCTAAATAGTTAAGACATACTGAAAAAAATTAGCTGTACTAGTTGCCACGGCAAAAGATGTCGACGTGTAATATAAGGTTTGGTTGTGCTGATCTATCATTCCTACTTCAGGGTTCAACTTCCAATACTGACATGGCTAAACTAAAGTTTGTTTCGGAAGGTAGCTGAGTTGACCAAAAAAAGAAAGCTTGTCCAGTAGTAAGGGTTTTGTACAAGAACCAAAATTAATAGAACCTACATATGTTGAAACATTTCAGTCAGACCAGGGCAACATGACACTGCAATGAAACACGCATGTTCTTCTTGCTAAAGAACCTGGCCAACTTCAATATAAGTCGGTTTTTTTCCTCTTTTTTGTAGTTTTGACCTCTGCATATTCATTGTGAAACTTTGTGGGTTTTTTTCATTATGACGCACGAACAGTGAGGTTTACCATGACACAGATATAAGATAACATACGAGGTCTTCTGAGGTTAGTTTTACTGATAACAGATAAGTACAAGATATAGAATGGCCATGGAACGTTCTATCCTAGGTCTGTTTGCATGTGTACTTGTAGGTACGTGTAATTTTGATATATTTTCTTAAGAAAAAAACCTGAAGCGCTGATATGATCTTCTTTATACAATCAAAATCATTTCTTCTCTGTATTTGTACAATGGTTTTCAAAATCCTCCACATTCGTTCCGATGCAAAAGATGTGCGATTTTGGTTTACCTCTTTCTTAGCAACACGTGTCATTTTCAAGGTCATGTGAAGATTTTCTTTGAAAGATACATACGTATGTAGGCCTACGATGTACTGTTTTTCTATGCCGTGTGGTCACACCTAGAAAATTATTCGAAACAACCATATTATTTCTCCAATATATCAAGACTTCACAGTGTGTTTCGAACCCCACCCAACTGTCGAAGCATCAACGATAATGCCATCTCTCTGTACAGTCGGCCAGATTGTTCAGCACTTTTCTTGCTTTAGTATCATAATATCCTAAAAAAGTGAACAGATATGACGACCATTCATCCAGTAAAAACGTGTACACGATTGTAACATTTTCACAGCTACAAGTACTGCAGAGTACACGGACCCTCACTGCAATGGCAAACAGGTTATTGTTCATCTATTTGAATGGAAATGGACAGACATTGCTCTTGAATGCGAACGTTTTCTCTCCAAGAAAGGATTCTGTGGAGTACAGGTATCTGCGAACTAAAATTTGTCCAGTCATGCTCGTTATAGTTTATCAGAATGAGGAAAAAACAATATTGAAAAAGGAGCTCGATTATATGCAAAAAGCATGTGTTTTTATAAAATATTCTTTTAGTAGGTGTTACATTATGCATAAGCATGCTTTTTCGTAAAAAATCTTTAAGCAGAGCTTCAATGTGTGTACGAGCATGCATTTGTTTTTATAACTTAACCGTTTGAATATATTCTCACGTATGCATTTTTATAATAATCTACAAGAAGACTTTCGTGTATTGATTTTTAGGCAGAGTTTGAATGTAGACTCAAGCTTTTATAACTTTATATGTAAGAAGAGCTTTAATAGTTGATACACAGACATGTGTTTTCGTAAATTAATCATTAAGCCGAGCTTGAATGAATGCATACGTATGCGTATTTTTTTTTTAACTTAATCTATAGGAAGTCTGTGAAGTTGGCAGTGGGATCAACATTCGACGTCCCGCAGTGCATTGGACATTCAGCAGGACATTCGATTGAATGCATGTTTTTGAATGTCCTGCAGTGCATTCGATATTTTCAGCAGGACATTCGAATTCATGCATGTTTTTGAATGTCCAGCAGTGCATTCGACATTCAGCAGGACATTTGATTTGATGCATGTTTTTGAATGTCCACCAGTGCATTCGACATTCAGCAGGACATTCGATTTCATGCATGTTTTTGAATGTCCAGCAGTACATTCGACATTGGGCAGCACATTCGATTTGATGCATGTTTTTGAATGTCCTGCAGTTTATTCGACATTCAGCAGGACATTCGATTTCATGCATGTTTTTGAATGTCCTGCAGTGCATTCGACATTCAGCAGGACATTCGATTTCATGCATGTTTTTGAATGTCCCGCAGTGCATTCGACATTCGGCACGACATTCGATTTGATGCATGTTTTTGAAATCGAATGTCCTGCCGAATGTAGAATGCACTGCGGGACATTCAAAAACATGCATCAAATCGAATGTCCTGCTGAATGTCCAATGCACTGCAGGACATTCAAAAACATGCATCAAATCGAATGTCCTGCTGAATGTCGAATGCACTGGTGGACATTCAAAAACATGCATGAAATCGAATGTGCTGCCCAATGTCGAATGCACTGCTGGACATTCAAAAACATGCATCAAATCGAATGTCCTGCTGAATGTCCAATGCACTGCAGAACATTCAAAAACATGCATGAAATCGAATGTCCTGCTGAATGTCGAATGCACTGCTGGACATTCAAAAACATGCATCAAATCAAATGTACTGCCCAATGTCGAATGCACTGCTGGACATTCAAAAACATGCATCAAATCGAATGTCCTGCTGAATGTCGAATGCACTGGTGGACATTCAAAAACATGCATAAAATCGAATGTCCTGCTGAATGTCTAATGCACTGCGGGACATTGAATGTCGAATGTCGAATGTTGATCCCACAGCCAACTTCACAGACTTATCTATTGGACGAGCTTTAGTTGGTGCACAAAAATGCGTTTTTGCCAAGTGATTTTTAAGCAGAGACTGAATGTATGAACAAACAATGGCTTATATGAATTAATCTTTAAGTAGAACTTAAATCTATGTACGTCTGGCGCTTTCGTAAGTCAGTATATAAACACGCAAACATGTGATTTCGCAAATGAAATGGGAGTTGCCTGCACGCGAAAGCATACATAACCTTCGTAATTTAATCAAAGCTTCCACTTTGCTCAGTTGTTGTAGTAACAAAATCATGCAGGTAATTCTTTACCAGGCTGTTGCCATGACATTGTATATCCAATTTAGCTTGCTTTATAACCAAATTATTCGATATTCAGTACTTTGTAAATGTGTCAATGCACATGAGTATTTACTATGAAAGATTAAATTATACATCAAAGTTTTCTTTATTCATTAAAGTGTCTCAAAAAACGAGTATATATAACTTACTTTATAAAAGCATCTTTGTATATAATGTTTATTATCAGATATCTCCCCCAAACGAACACGTGATGGTGACTTCACCTCCACGACCCTGGTGGGAGAGGTATCAACCGGTTAGCTACAAACTACAGAGTCGTAGTGGTACAGAGGCAGAGTTTGCTGACATGGTAGCTAGATGCAAGAAAGTTGGAGTCAGGTTGTGACATAATGTGTCTACAGTATTATAAGTTTCAAACATTTTAGATTGATTTTAACATTAATATGTTATTTTGTACTTATTATTTGCCTTTTGAGAGCTCAACTTGAACAAATTTATTTTGTGCAAGAAGTTTTTCTAAACATAATAATTATAATAAACGCCTTTGTTTTCATTTTGAAAACTATTCACTCTCTCACTGTAACCATTGATGACTGCGACAAGTATACAATTCGTCAAAGATTTTTCGGAAAATACCAAATAATACTAATACACCTAAAATTGCCGTACAGAAATGTTTATCATTGTCTTAAATATAAAATACATGTAATATCGTATTTTCTCCCTAGGATTTTTGTTGATGTGATCCTAAACCATATGGCAGGTCTTGGACGCATTGGAACTGGAACAGCTGGAAGTTTCTTCAACTCGAGCGCTTATGACTTCCCCGGAGTACCATTTGTTAAGGAGCACTTTAACCCTTACTGTCCCTTAAATGCTTGGACGGATGAACATATGATGAGGGACTGTTACCTCGTTGGCCTTACGGATTTAGATCAAAGCAATGAATATGTCCGAAATAAGATTGCTGAGTTTTTGAATATACTGATTGATTACGGGGTGGCGGGTTTTCGTGTTGACGCCGCCAAGCACATGTGGCCAAAAGATATAACAGCTATACAACAGAAACTTAAAGATTTACCTGAAGGTGGCAGACCCTTCTTTGTTCACGAGGTGATTGATCAGAGTAACGGTCCAATCACAACACAGCAGTATACTTCTCTCGGGTACGTTACAGAGTTCCGCTACTGTCAAAAGATAAAAGAAGGTATTGAAGGCTTCGGACGACTTGGTGGTGTTGTAGACTATGGTTGGGGTATGACAGATAATGACCATGCCTTTGTCTTTGTAGACAATCATGATAACCAAAGGGGGCACGGTGGAGGTGGTTCTATCATTACATTTGAGAAGGCGAAGGAATACAAAATGGCCGTCGCGTTTACACTTGCTAACGATTATGGATTCACGAGGGTAATGAGCAGCTATTTCTTTGGCGATAATAGTGACCAAGGGCCGCCACATAATCCAGACTTTTCTACAAAAGATGTGACAATAAATGCTGACCAATCCTGTGGTAACGGGTGGGTTTGTGAACACAGGTGGAAACCTATTGCTAACATGGCGGCGTTTCGAAACGCCGTTGTCGGCACGAAGAAAGAGAATTACTACAACCAAAATGACCAGATAGCATTTTCGCGTGGTAATAAGGGATTTTTCGCTATGTCACGTAATGGTCACATGGACGAGACGCTGCAGACAGGGCTTCCAGCGGGTGAATACTGTGATTTGATATCTGATTGTGCCAAGAAATTCACGGTAGATGGCAGTGGTATGGCACATATAGTCATCGACAATGCCAATGAACCTGTTATCGCTTTCATAGTCGGTGTGTGTGTGTGTTTTTATTTATGTTTTTTTTTGCTGCATTTAACAGTTCATTTATTAGAAGTTTGTCTCATACATTAACGTCATGAATCAATTAATTCAAGTAATATGTTAATCATCATCTAACAATGCATTTCAGTTCAAAGTAGGTCTTGCATTCATTGTTTCAACCTCTGTTTTTACAGTAATTTGGTTTTAATATAGGTGTGAAAAGTACAGATGTACATTGTTATCATAGGGGGTGCGTCTTCAAGCACTGGTTCCGGGACCGGTGGAGTTTCGTCCGGGAGTTCGCAACAGACGACGATAGCACCCGTCACGACCGGTACCCCGGCAGATACCGTAGCTCCAACAAGCGCCGTCACCACTACGCCCGGTATTGCACCGACTGTTCCACAAGGATGGGCCCAAACCGTTATTTTGATAGAACGACAGACTATTTCAGGACAAGATCTGTTTATACGTGGAGGTTTAGATCATGGGAGACATTCAGGTTTGAGCCATTTTTCACGATCTTATGTCCCTTTTTATCAAATCATTCTCATTGAAAAATGGTCACATTTTATGGACTTCGTCAGAGAGATTTATCCGTGGTTTTGTGCTAGTATTGGTTATCAAGAGTAGTTCATTGATTTTTGAAGAGTGAATAAAAGGCAAACAAAACATCATAGAAATTCAAGAATATTCTCTTCAAGCCTCCAAAATGATATACTTAGATGAGTAAAACCTGGAAACAATGCTAACAATTCTACCACAGTAAACTATATAACACTTTTTTTGTTTAAAAATACTTCCATGAAAGTTTGATGATCTTTAGAAGATTCGATCAATTTTATTAGCCTTTACTTTTTTAATCTCAAAGGCTTTTAAGTAGATTATGGCCAGATATTGACCTTACAAGTGCAGAAACCAGGTCTTTGATTCAGGTCATGCCCTGTTGTTAATTTGTTATTTTTCTATTTTAACCATTTTGATCTTGCCAGTTGTTTCTAACAATGAAAAGCTACATCTGATTTCATCACAGGTTAAGGTTACTATATAACGGATATAAAATATGTTTAAATGTCCGCCTTGGTAAAAAATATTTGATGTACAGTTTCACATTTTCTGGAGCTGAAAACGACCTGGTCCTCTATCTAGGACAGAAGATCGTTGCTCCTGTAGATTGGCAGTACGTAAGTCAAGTGATAAATAAGTGATAACATTTTATTTCGATTAATTACTTGTTTTGTAGGGTGCACATCGGTAGCAAGTACAAGCCAATGTTCTATACCTATCCGTGCCAGACAGCAGGGTTCAGGTTCGCACTATGCCAAATACAATGCTTGGTCGGCACATGATAATTTTCTTGATTGGTACGGGGCTGAGCCCAACCAGGGCAGATATAATGGTGTTGTGGCCCAGGGCACACCTGCAGTATGGACCACGAATACAGTCGGGAGTCCGGGATATAGCAAATTCAATACGTAAGATATTTTTATAATAATTAAATTTCTCAATTCAAATACTACCTAGGTGTTTACATTTGAAATGTCTTGAAAGATTTACACTCGATATTGAATTAACAGTTGTCATAATCAGTTTTAAAACAGCTTCTTAGAACAGAGATTCTCTTAGAATTAAAAACGACAGTTTTGGATATGGGCATTTGAAGTTTATGCTTTAGAGTTTTGGGCCATTGCAACGTTTTTGTTTAGAAAAGGCTGAAAACACTAACAATGAAGATTTCCGACGCTGTTAGTTGATAAAATCCATAGACTTTTTATATTAACAACTTATTATAAAATTCCCGGATGTTATATTCCTGTTAGGTCTCCTAAAACCAGTTATTACTCAAAGTCTGGAAAGGCTAACGTTTCTAATCGGTATTTCATTTGATAATATTTATGATTTGTAATTTCAGATACGGCCAACATTACTGGCTTGTTGATATCGACATGGACTGTAGTAAGACGGACAACGGATGGTTCGAACTCAAGGCTATTGTGAACGGAGAATGGGAGGGCAATATACAGGCAAGTACATGTACCGGAAGTGGGACCGGGGCTGTTCCTCCAAATACAAACAACCACTGGGCAAGGTGTGGAATGTTCAACGTGTTCCATTACAATAGTGCAAGTTGTGAAATTAAGAATATGCCTTAGGTGAACTGGTTTTGCAAAAGTAAAAACAGACCTGTACTACAATCGTGATATTATAACAGTGTATTATTCCTCTTTTTTCCCATGGAACTTATGCTGTTTTCATCTGTCAACAATGCTTTTTATTTCTAAATCCCATCTGTCCAGGAAATGCCACCACAATTATACAAAAGGTCATGACAAAAATGTACTATTACTAGTTAATGAACATTACCTTGACTACTAATTGTAAAGTTAGTAGCGTACAAGCTATGATACGACAATTTTACTACTCCATTACAGCCAAGACATAGCAACGTGTGCTCTTTGCTCTTTTCTATGACTTGAGAAATAAATCTTCTTATTAAGACTTTGTAACAGTTCTATGTATAATGTCTGCCAATAATTATTTATATCGTACACAGGCTGATGATTTTCTTGTAAAATACATGTACATGTAGTTAGAAAAGTTCAATGTTAATCGTTGCATTTTTACCGTACATATCAACACTTCTCTAACTATGTACTCATTGACAGTTTTATGTTTTAAATATTTTTTTAAAAAAATATGTTTACAATTCCGTCTATAAAAATGTTTTAACTCGACCAATCAGGTATAACATTTCTAACAACGAAACAGTGTCACAGGACCTCGTTCTAGTCTTTGAGCAAGTCCATATTCCACAACGTCAAATGTGGCAATAATAGCGGTGCTATTAAATATATATGAAGCGTGGCTCCTTAGGGAAATCTGGGATAGGATATCATTATACACAGGGTTGAATACGCATGATAATTGAATAAGAAAAAAAAATGATGTATAAGCACAAGAAAATTGCAGGGAATTAACCTGGTGTGGCAAAATCCTATGAATTATGCAGGAAATGCAACGCAAAAGGCATAAATGTTTAGACCGTTTGGGTGTACCCAGAGATGAAATTTTGATGAGGATACTGATAGCGCTTAGGGCTTATATGTCTAAACTCCTTTGCTGGCAGGTTTTTATTCATTTCAGTTCACTCGCCGGCATCCGTTACTCATAGCTCTTAAAATCCTCTAGAGATGTAACTGACAGTGTATCGAGGATGGTACAACTTAAGGTCGAGAGACATCAACGTGCAATTGTAGCACAGGTGTACTAAACGACTTTTACTTATTTGCATTAGTAATTAGTGTTGATGCACTTGATCGATCCTGCGTTCCATACGCCATCAAACTACCATGTTGCCTTTATTTATCTTTTGACCGAGGCCCCAGAGAGAGTAGTTATTCCAATGTATTGTGAGATACATTGCAGTTAAGCAGTCATGTTTCCAATACGCGACAGTGGCGTAGCTTAGACGTTTTCAGTGGTACTCCCTTGGATGACAGGCGGTTTGGAATTGGAAATATTTTCAAGGGATAAGTAAAGTCATTTAGTCTGGCTGAGAGCAAAAATTATAAGGATACCATTTTAAACTTTCAGTTTGCAGCTCATAAGCATTTAATCAAAATAGTCCTTACCCTTTGTCGTTCTTACTATTTTTCACCTAGGCTTATATTTTACAACTTCTTTTTGACTTTTACCTGGCTACGCCCTTGCACTGGACTGACATCTTAACCAAAGTACCCTTGGATTTGTTAAACTGAACATGAAACACCTAGACTACAAGCAAAGTAAGACACAATAAGAAAAGGCCAACCAACCAAACAGCAACAAAACCTAGACCAATGATCTTTTCCTAGGATCGCTTCTTGGCACGTGTCATGTTTCTAGTTAAATATCAGTTTTATGAGTCGCACCAAAAGAGATCTTGAATTTGTAACGGCTAAGACGTCTTTAATTTGGTTGCTACGCCAGACACTCAGTCTTCACTTCTCGATAAATGTTTCATGAGTTCAATTTTTGAATTTTGTCAATGTTAGATACAGCGTCAAATCAATGTCTGTATCCTATCTCAGTTAAATTTGTCTGCACTTGTTATTGGCTAGAAGTTTCCCGATGAAACTTATAAATCAACATTAGCGGTAGTTATGGATACAATATAACTTTAACTATTCCCAAGATCCACTTAGCCTTTGTTTGGTAGCATTGCCAGCTATATAGGGAGTGTAACGATGGATCGAACATCGATACAGCACGAAGTTTATGTTACATTATCGATATGTGGTCTTCAATAACAATAACGGTATGATATATGATAATGATTCAGTGTAACATATGTTGGTTATCGACAGTTTTGGAACTAATGTCACTTTTCCAGTCATCGATTATGTACTTCCATAGAAGTGGCTTTTGTACTATAAGAATATATGCCTTAAATTGTGCATGAAGCCTACCATCTGTCATCTTACCGGTAATTTATGTTGCGTATACCTCTTCGTTTTAAGACTTATGATAACTACAGTGACGAAAGTTAAATAAAATACGAAGCACTAACTTGTAAATTAAGTTGTGCACCCGAAGTTTTACGAAACTTCAAGGGAATGCTACTTTAGCACTAAAATCTTATAAATTACGTCGTGCACTCGAGGCTTTACGAAATTACAAAGGAATGCTGAGCAATGCCTAAGATTGTGCATCCGAGGTTTACTTAACTTCAAGGGAATGCTACTTTTAGCACTAAAATCTTATAAATTACGTTGTGCACTCGAGGCTTTACGAAATTTCAAAGGAATGCTGAGCAATGCTTTATAAATAAGATTGTGCATCCGAGGTTTACTAATCTTCAAAGGAATGCTACTTTAAGCACTAAAAACGTATAAATTAGGTTGTGCACTTGAGGCTTACGAAATTTCAAAGGAATTCTGAACACTGCCTTATAACAATTTGGTTGTGCACCCGAGGTTTTACGAAACTTCAAGGGAATGCTACTTTTAGCACTGAAAACTTATAAATTAGGTTGTGCACCCGAAGCTTTACGAAATTTCAAGGGAATGCTCAGCACTGCCTAATAAATTAGGTTGTGCACCCGAGCTTTTACTAAACTTCAAGGGAATGCTCAGCACTAACTTATAAATTAGGTTGTGCACCCGATGTTTTACTAAACTTCAAGGGAATGCTCAGCACTAACTTATAGATTAGGTTGTGCACCCGAGGTTTTACTAAACTTCAAGGCAATGCTCAGCACTGTCTTATAAATTATGTTGTGCACCCGAGGTTTAACAAAACTTCAAGGAAATGCTCAGCACTGTCTTATAAATTATGTTGTGCACCCGAGGTTTAACTAAACTTCAAGGGAATGCTCAGCACTGTCTTATAAATTATGTTGTGCACCCGAGGTTTTCTAAACTTCAATGGAATGCTCAGCACTGTCTTATAAATTATGTTGTGCACCCGAGGTTTAACTAAACTTCAAGGGAATGCTCAGCAGTGTCTTATAAATTATGTTGTGCACCCGAGATAGGGAATGCTCAGCACTGTCTTATAAATTAGATTGTGCACCCGACGTTTTACTAAACTTAAAGGAAATGCTCAGCACGGTCCGCAATAAAAAATCGAATATTATAAGGGACAGAACCTGGTGTCTTCTGAAAAAGGAAATCAATACTCATTATATAACGATATTCTAATGCATATCTCAAACATAAATGAATTACGCGTTAATAATTGCCGCTCTCGTTTAGACACACGCGGTTTCTGATAACAAAATGTTACTTAAGATTGAATTAGTGAATTCATTGTCATCGCTTATCGACAAGTAATTTATACCTTCCTGGCAACGACCGACCAAAGATCTACCATACCACTCTGGTATAATTTGTGTAACAGATCTATCGTCATGTTAAACGCGGGTAGCTGGTCTATGAACTGATGAACAACATTTTCCTCCTAAAACTGAAATTACACGATATTGGTTAAACCGTACCAATTATTCTTAGTATGTTGTTAGATGAATAATAAAGCCAATAGCTTTTGTGTGCCAATGATTTGTTGTGGACACCTTGTCGGCATCTCACTATTGATTATCTGTTTTCGCCGATACTGCGGCATCTGTCGCAATGCAGGTAAAATCTAACCAATGGGAACGCGCCTAACAAATAATTAGAAGCTGGGCAGATAACAGCCAGTACACTTGTGATAAAAATAGTGCGCAAAACGTTTCTACCTTAGAAGTTTTTGATTCTGCATGAACGATAGAGTCGGCCAAATATTTTATTCAAATTGTTGTAAGGAAATATAAGGGACAAGTATTAAAGTTTACTTGTAAAAATTCGTGTAAGCATCACTCAGTTTACAATTTAGCGGATTAATATTATACATTTCCTCTGCATCAGCAACACTGTCGGGCTTCATTAGTTGTGACTGAAAGCAAATCGAAATGGTAAGTTGTTGTTTTTAACCATCTTGATTTTATTTCACTATTTACTTATAAAGATCGTTTATATCTATGCAGTAATGCATTTATTTTTGTGAGTAGTGGAGTATTTTTTTAGAAATACTTCATCACTATCATATAACCCGGTAGTCCGCCTTATTTGAGTGAATACTGATTAATTCTTCCTCTTTAGAGTTGGGCAAATTTTTGCGCCGGGCGCGTAAAAGTACTGAATCACTGACAAAATTGTGCAGTTTGCATTTAAAAGAGACCAGTTCGATCTCAATTTTTATTGCATTGCAATCCCAATGTAATCTGCCTAAATATTAAATGGTCTGTTTGCACAAACTAAAATTAACCTTATTATCAGCTGCATATCTGTGTATAGGCAGGACACTCCTGTAAAGATTTAGTATTTGCATTTTGGATTATTGAATAGGCCAATGAAGAGTATTGAGAGAATACAAGCTAGAGATCTATAGTGAAATGTTTGTATCTAATATCTAAAGACTAAACAACATACTGTATTAAACTTTGCACTTAACATATCTTAACAGCTATTCCCAGACAACGCGCCTGCTTAGTATAATCAATTGTTGATTGTGAAGCAGTACAATGTAGATGTAGATGTATTATTTGTGAAATAAAATGCTAGGTGCATTACATGAAAAAAAAAATCATACGTATATCCAGAGACATAGATAACATATGACATGTCTCTGATAACTGTTTAGGAAGTAAAATCTTTTTAGAAATTCTTTGTTGAACGGCAGTCTTTTTGTAAAGACAAACATTATTTTCAGTCTTTATGTAGTAGAGACTTGTACCATTTTTTGGTGGATAGCTATTTATTTCGCATGAATGCTTACTAAGTGTCCCAGTGCGTAAAGGAGAAATTTTGAACACAGTTATTCTTTAAATTAACAATTCATTTTATGTTGAATCAGTAAATAACAAATAGGCGGTAAATCACCCATTAATTGAAGGGTTTGTCCCTTTAAAATTAGAATTCATAATTGAGTTTTTGATT
The DNA here is from genome assembly GCA_012932295.1 of Cyclina sinensis. Taxonomy (NCBI): domain Eukaryota; kingdom Metazoa; phylum Mollusca; class Bivalvia; order Venerida; family Veneridae; genus Cyclina; species Cyclina sinensis. Next base: position 18,090,652 of record JAAONU010000011.1, read on the forward strand.
ACCTTTCAGGCTGACCAGTTGACAGAAGAGCAAATTGCAGGTATAAAACATTTTTCCTTTTTGAACCTTCAATTAAAAGTAAATTTGATTGAGATCCAGTAAGAAAGTATTTTGTACACGCATCATTTATTAAAAAAGTACAATTCAGATAGGACCAATTTTTAAGTAAATGTCCTCCAAAGTAATAAAATCAAGAGGAAATCCAATTTGACTACATGTACCTGGTAGTGCTTTTGAGTATTGTAGAATGGCTGCAGTACAAAGGTTTATTTTGTGGTACCGTATTATGATTGAAGCATTAGCACTTAAAAAAACTAAGTAGTGTTACAACTTACAGTGGTTCAGTATTTCTATATATCTTCTTTTGATTGCAGAATTCAAAGAGGCTTTCAGCCTTTTTGACAAAGATGGTGATGGTACAATCACCACCAAGGAGTTGGGAACTGTTATGAGATCATTAGGTCAGAACCCCACAGAAGCAGAATTACAAGACATGATCAACGAGGTTGATGCTGATGGTATGCATATTGCTAATTTTGTTCATACTGTTGTTATTAACATAACACAATAAATTGTTAGAAACTTATAATTTTTCATCAGTTTCAAATAAAATTTATAATATCTAATTTGGGTGACTGCTCCTTAGAAATCTGTTCAGTAGAATTACAAATATAATTTTTAACCAGGTTTTCAATTTTGAAAATCCTGGTTATTAGATTGGGGTATGGCGGGCGGATGGGCGGATGGGCGGATGGGCGTCAAACGAAATTGTGTCCGCTCTGTAACTCTTCAACCCTTTGAAGAATTTTGATGAAACTTCAGACAAATGTTTACCACATCAAGATGACGTGCAGAACGCATGTTCCGCATGGCTGGCTCCAAGGTCAAGGTCACAGTGACATTAACACTGAAAATCCTGTCCGCTCTGTAACTCTTCAACCCTTTGAAGAATTTTGATGAAACTTCAGACAAATGTTTACCACATCAAGATGACGTGCAGAACGCATGTTCCGCATGGCTGGCTCCAAGGTCAAGGTCACAGTGACATTAACATTGAAAATCCTGTCCGCTCTGTAACTCTTCAACCCTTTGAAGAATTTTGATGAAACTTCAGACAAATGTTTACCACATCAAGATGACGTGCAGAACGCATGTTCCGCATGGCTGGCTCCAAGGTCAAGGTCACAGTGACATTAACATTGAAAATCCTGTCCGCTCTGTAACTCTTCAACCCTTTGAAGAATTTTGATGAAACTTCAGACAAATGTTTACCACATCAAGATGACGTGCAGAACGCATGTTCCGCATGGCTGGCTCCAAGGTCAAGGTCACAGTGACATTAACATTGAAAATCCTGTCCGCTCTGTAACTCTTCAACCCTTTGAAGAATTTTGATGGCTCCAAGGTCAAGGTCACAGTGACATTAACATTGAAAATCCTGTCCGCTCTGTAACTCTTCAACCCTTTGAAGAATTTTGATGAAACTTCAGACAAATGTTTACCACATCAAGATGACGTGCAGAAATTGTTGTCTCATTATTAAGTATACTCCTTGCAGACAGTATTGTTAGCCGAAATTTACATCCTACTCATTATCATGTATTCTCATGAATATTATCTTTTCCTTCATGTCATGTTATAATCTTTTGAATATTCATAGCAATCTTCATTCCAAAATTCATACTATAGTATAGAATCAGAACAACATTTTTGAAAACCTGGTTTCGTGGCATTGCCATGTTTCTTGTATTTTATTTTTTTAATAGATCACCAGACTAGTATCTGAAACAACTTGCTTTTTTATGGACAAGAAAAAATAATCCCTAATTGCTTTTACTTTTTGTAACAAGAGATTATTACTGGGTCATGTTCTGATCAGTGGTTTCATTTCATTTGATTAGAACGAGATTAAAATGTCAGAGAGTATCAACAAGCTGATGCATTTAAAAAGAAACCATTATCAGTTTTGCTTAGCAAATTGTTGAAACAGAAATCTGAATGAGTATTTTATAGTTTTTAAAGTATCTCTCTTACAGTCATTATGAAACCGTCTTGTTCTCTGTAATTAGTAAATCTTTGAAGGGTCCCCCAAAGATCCTTGACCATTACATCTGTATGAGAGATATTGAACCCAAATATAATATATTTGCTTAAAATCATATGTAAGAAAACTAGAAACCAGGAGTATCCTATATTTTGTCACATTAATTTCAGTCTGCTTGAAAGGACTTGGGTTGGTACAACTTTTAGTGCCTTTTTAAGTTATTAAAATCACTATTTGCTTAGTGTACTTAAATAATTGGTATGTTGTAGGAAATGGAACCATAGACTTTCCTGAATTTTTGACCATGATGGCAAGAAAGATGAAAGACACAGATTCTGAGGAAGAAATTCGTGAAGCATTCCGTGTATTTGACAAAGACGGTAATGGATTTATTAGTGCAGCTGAATTGAGACATGTCATGACAAATCTAGGAGAAAAACTTACAGATGAAGAGGTAGATGAAATGATTAGAGAGGCAGATATTGACGGTGATGGCCAAGTCAACTACGAAGGTATTCTATTAGAATCTTATTTTAAATGTAGTTCCAGAATTTAAAATCAGCACTAACTGGACTTAGATAAGTGCATTTTAAAATTTTTCTGAAATGGGTTGAGGTCTGTATTAGAAATATGGGTATTCAATGTATGTAGGGTTGCATTTATTGCCTGATTACAGTTGAAAAATGGTTTTCAGAAGGATCTAATGATGTGTTTTTTTTTTTTTTTTTGTAAAATGAGTTCTAAGAAATCGCTAATGAATCATTGGTTAAGTGTGATTAGTTCAGTATAGCTTTATGTTGCTGTGCAATAGTTCTATGAAGTGCTTCTCTAATTCAGAGAAATCAGTATAAAGGTTACTCAGATGATTTTTGTACAATTTGATTGATATATGTACAAGGGGAAAACACTTTGACAGCTTCTGGTAAACAATTCCAGAAGAGTTGCAATTCCTAATGTTTTTGGAACTTGGATTTTCATTTCTGGAACATACACTGTGTTCAGGATTACTTTGATTTCAGATGTGTATTGGGAGATCAGTATTGAATTCTACAGTCCAGTCGCGCTGCTACAAATTGCAGTATAACAAAATTACGGTGTCCTACTAAAAAAGGATCACTACCATCATTTTTTTTTCTTTATTCAGTTAAGGTAAAATGCGATTTAATGAAAAATGCAATTGAGCGAACATTTAACACGGTCCCATAATGTAATTAACAGTGAAATAAAGATGCAATATAGCCAATCACCGTCTGGTGTTTTCACACCTCTTTGAGTGTTGCTTGTGCAGATCGCCTTGTGTTTACTGTTATTAAGCAGTTACCACCCCAAGTAATAGTGGCACGATATGCTGCAAACAAGAAGTGGGTTTGTTTGATTCTTACACAAATCTTTTTGAGTGATAACATGTCAAAAGTTTCAAACTGTAAAATCTGGGCAAGTTGTATCGCATGACATTCTTGATTTTGCAGTTTAAATCTGCAATAAAAATCCCATCAAATGTTCAGTAAGTTCTTCTTCAAATTATTATTTAAGTCTAAATTAATTGACACAACAATACATAACAACATTGACAGTTTACGATAGTATCAACAACATGTAAGAATAAAAATGCCAGGGTTCGCACAGGACATAAAAAGTACTTGAATTTAGTTCCTCCCTTGAAAAGTACTTGAATTCAGTGTTTCCTTGAGAAAAAAAACAACCAAAAAGTTCTTGAATTTCAATTATTTGCCTTGAATTCTTAAGTGTTTATTGAAAACACGTAGAGTTACTATAAATGTGCGAAACACATCAATTTGAAAATGAAATTGACATTATTGATCAATTCTTCGTGATAGTTGGCACCCCTTTACACCCTCATTACGGGTATTGATTGGGAACTGGTATCCGACTTTTAACCAGTTGTATGACTTCATCAGTAATGGCTGCACCCGTGTAAGGGGCTTGTTGGCTTTATTATGGGAAAAACAGGAAAGAAATGTTATTTTCAGCAAGTGTGGCTCACAAAATACGGTTGGGTGAAGTGAACAAGAGATTCACACAAAGCCTCATGTCGTGTGTGTATGAAGGAAATAGACATAACGTCAATGGGAGAGAATGCTGTGAGTTTGCATGCAAAAAGTAACAAACACATAAGTCCATTGAAATAACGGCATGTCCTTGAAAAATAACGTTTTACCTTGAAAAGTCCTTGATAGGTCCTTGAATTTTGTATGATCCATCAATGCGATTCTCTGAAAAATGCGATTCTCTGAAAAATGTGATATGACTATAATTCTACAGGGTCTGATGCATGTTCGTAGCATCGCGAATGGACTGTAGTTCTTAAAGAAAATGTGTGACAAACTTTTTAATGTTAATATTTTCACTTTCAGAATTTGTGACCATGATGACCTCCAAGTAAAGAAACAGACTGCTTGCTGTATTTTACCAATTGTGGGACTAACCTGTTGATGTCATGTTGGGTGTGAAAGAATATGGACACGTTTTCCAGTGAACCATCCTTATGGGGAAACTGAAAGCATTGATTAACTGAATAGACATGTTACAGTCTGTGTCCAGATGTGTTGAACGATTCCAAGTATTCATTGACAGGTCCCTGAAATGTTGTACTGTGAATTTTTTACATCTAGACTTTATGGGAAAGAGGATAATCTTTAAATTCATACATATGGGAATTTGATGAATATTATTCACAATCCAAACTATTGGCTAGCCAAAGTTGTTTCGCTTTCGACCCATTATGGCTGATTGATACTGAATCTAAGATCATTTGACTACAGTAATTTTACCTATTTGAGAATTAAAATTAATTTGCATGAGAGATTCAGAGAACTGGAAAAAAATATATAAACATTTTGTATGTGGTAAATGTTTAGCATTGAAAGAAATTTTGTACTTGATGCATTTACCTTTTTACCAATTTTAGAAATTGTTTAAATTCCCATATTGAACTTTGGATTGTGAATAATGTATTGTGCAAAAGGGTAATTTAAATTTTGTGTAAGTGACCAGCAATTTTCTTTACTTGAAGAATTTGTATCCATTTATTATTGTCATCAGAAGGTCTGCTCATGCATTATCTAAATATTTGTGATATATTTGTCTTAATTTTGTTTTGAAACTTGCATTCCATCTTGGTCAACAAGCTTCTCTTGTTATTTTTATAATCAGGATTTTCATTATGATGATTTGCTTCAAGAATAAAGCATGTACCCATTTTGAATTTAAGTTGGGCTGCTTGGGCATAAACACACAGCTAAATCTTTTCAGTTTAGTTTAGTTTTTTTTCTTAGAAGCTACCAGTACCAGCGAGTCAGTGAAGTATGCCCTGCTTGACAAAATTTTACTTTTCTTGAAGAACATGGAATAAGTATTTTTCAAACTATTTGAGTGTTACAAAGTCTGTAAGATTAATGTAGAAAAAACTTAAAACACGTACTAAAATGTATAGTGAAGCACTAATTCCTCCGAGTAGATGCACCAAATTTCTTGTAAATGCAGTCATTGACTAGCCAGTTTTTTACTTGCATTTATCTACTCGGAAATAATGTTCGCCTTTTCATGTTCTACATCTTTTTACACTTTCTCTATTTATTCTTATGTAAATCTGGCTTCTTAACAATAAAACATTTGAAAACTTGCATTGTTATAAAAACCTGTACCAGTTTCGGGGAGAATTACTTTTGTGCAAGTTTGCCAGCACTATTGAAAATAGTGTGTCAATGCTCATATTGACAGCCAAATCTGAAATATATATATTTGGTTTTACCAAGTGATAAATATACTCTGCAGAGGAAGTGCCTTAGTCTGCCGTCTGCTTTCAGACCGAAGACATTTCATGTACGTCTCTGCCATAACTACATGTAATCTGTGTTGCTGAAAGTGTTGTCTGGCATCTCTGGTGCATTGTCCAGGATTTATAACAGTTGGACTGTGCTTCACTGATGCTAACAAGTACAATTTAACTACAGAAGCAAATTGCAGTTAGCTAAAACAGTCCTATTACCTTCATACCTGATAATTAAATAGAAAAAAAGCACAACAAAGGTAAAAATTTTCCTTTAAATAATTCTTAGTATTTGTCTCAACATTCCTAGATTTTTCATAGTTTTCTGTATTTTTTTTTTTTAGTTTTCTCCTGGTTTTTGTGTCGCAGAGTAGCTGCGACATATAGGGATCACTTCTCCTTTGTCCGTCCGTCCGTCCATCACAAAACTTGTCTGACTACTGCTCAGAAACAACTGATGCGAGTTCATCCAAACTTTACAGGAATGATCAGTATGAAGTCTAGTGCTGATCTTCGGCATTTTCCAGTCCAATGATCTTTGTCAGAGTTATGGCCCTTTTATGATTTTTTTTTAAAAAGTTTGTCCGGACTACTTCTCTTAAACTACCTATGCAATTTGAATGAAATTTTACAGGATTGATCAGTACCTCAAGTATTTGCACATATCTAACGGGGTTTTCGGTTGAATGATTTTTGGCTGAGTTATGGTCCTTGAATGAAAAAGGTGTTTTGGCCTAATAATGATTTTTGTGTTGCAGGCTTCACAGTAGCTGCGACATGCTACAAAGTAGCCATGACATATAGAGATCACTTCTCAATCGTCTGTCTGTCCGTCACAAAACTTGTCTTGACTACTCCTCAGAAACTACTGGTGCGATTTCATCCAAACTTTACAGGAATGATCTGTACCAAGTCTGGCTGTGTATGTCTTCAGCATTTTCCAGTTTAATGATTTTTGTCCAAGTTATGGCCCTTTAATGATCTTTAATTATTTTTAAAGTTTGTCCGAGCTACTTCTCTTATACTACTAAAGCAATTTAAATGAAATGTTACAGGATTGATCGGTACCTCAAGTAATTGCGAATATCTAACAGGTTTTTCGGTTGAATGATTTTTGGCTGAGTTATGGCCCTTGAATAAAAAAAAAATGCGTTTTAGCCTACAAACTATCCAATCGCCTCTCAATACTACTGTTTAATTGGTTATCATCAGGCGACATGTAATCACTGATCGCCCTTGTTCAAGTACACTGGAGAGCCTGTTAGTGAGTGGAAAGAATGAGCTTTAAACTCAGATAAAAACGTAATAGGAAAGAATGCACGCCATACTAGTAGGGTGAACCAAAGCACAATGTGCTGAAGTGGCGATTGTCATTTAATCAAAAAGCTACATAATTTAGTGAAGCAGTTGCACTAAAACGCGCACTTGATGCAGCCAACGACTAAACTAACTGCAGAATGTAAGCGACTATTGTTAAAATGAGAACTTTTCGGTAATTATTACTCCATGCGATTGAACTAGAAAGCTCTACAAAATTTTAATAAAAGAGGAAGTGTACTGATACGTTGTTTTAAATACTTTATTGCTAACAACAATTGAGACTTTTTTTTATAGGTATGTCATATGGATTACCTGTAGTTGGTAATGCAAAGCAATGGCTTTTTATCGTGTTCTCTATACAAGTTCCCCAAACATAGTAAGCAGAATCCAACATTATTATCTTATACAATACTGCTTCTTGTTCGCTCTCTCAAAAATTCAAATTCACGTACTTCCGTGACTACTATACCAATACAACAGCTCTTGATCTAGAGATAGGGTTTAAAAGTATGAACTTTTATGATATGATATACATGTATACTGTTCACAAAAAGTAGGGGATGTTATGTTATTTTGTTATGACAAGGGAAACTTACTCTTTATAGGCAATGATAATTTTAACAATGGTGAGTCGGTAGCGTGGTCACTAAGTGTAGAAATCTCGTTCAAATTTGTGCTGCACATGCAACTTTAAGACATGAGGGGTAGCACACGGATTTTAACATTGAACGAAATCATGGTAATTGTAACTTTAGTTGGGCAAAACTTTCAGAATATTGTGTTGTGTAGATGTCGAACACAAATTCAAAATCAAATTTGCAATTGGAATTATGAGACGTCTAACGGAACGTCGTTGTCCGGCCATTGGTATGCTCCAGACCGGAAGTACACTGGCCCAGGCTGCAGCTGACTTGAATGTTTCACGGTCCATTGTCTGTCGATATCAAACAACTGGTGACGTGATTGATATCCAAAGAAATGGACGTTCGAGACGATCGCTATGTTGTTAATCACAGATCCCCCAGAACGTTGCGTGAGCTCGGTGCGGCACTGCAGAAAAGGTAAGATAGAATCACTCGGCACACCATCAGTCGTCTTATTGGGAGAATGAGACTTCGTTGCGACAACAGAGTTAGTCCAGTACGTTATTACGGGCGTGTGAAAATGATGGCGTTAACGTAATTACTTTGGACGCTGTTGAAAGTACCTAAAGATGTCATGAAGAAGTTAAATTTTCGATTAAAATGTGTAAATGAATTTGTTTAATTGATTAAATAAACATCAAAAGGTGATGGTTTTCTTAATTACTCGCAATAGCAATATTACCTACAATATCCCCTACTTTTTGTGATCAGTATATTGTTAGACTGTCTTAACCGCGTTTTTGTTTCATGTTCTGTATTAACACAAATAATAATACAGAACATAACAAGACTCAAATCAGAAAAAAATACCACATGCCGCCGATTGTAAAAAATGACGTTTTCTTTTTCATCTAGATTTACGATTAGATTAGTGTGCAAAATGACCAAGAAGAAGGCTAGTCAAGATAAATGCTGGAAACACAATGATTGTTCAGAAGTTCATAATTAGAAAACAAAGACTTCTTTCAAGATGGATATGAATGAAAAAAAGGACCTTCCAAGATAGTTCTGGTTAACTTTATGGGTGAGCCAGTTATGTGTTTCTGAGTTCAAATAATGCATTTTAAAACTTAATTCTGGAGACTTCTTACTTGTTCTTTTAAATGTATTGAATTGATACCATAACAGACAAAATTCTTAAGATAGCTTCGTAAGTTATAAAATTATTCAGTTTTACTTTTAAGTCATAATTTAGCACGGGCAATAGACTTTAGTTTTAGCTTCCAACCGCTATCGAATCGAACTTTACCCGGCATACCCTAACCTCTAAGCGGACCTTAACACTGGAACAACGGCATTATGAAGTCGATATTTTCCATCGTATTTTTTTAAGAGTTTCTTTCATCGCGTTCATAGGGGCAAACATTATTTCTTCATATATTGACTCAAACAGCGACAAAACACTGCAACTTTCAGATCTGTGCACATTTAAATACCATTGACAGAGAAACGGATAAGTTCTATAATACTTCGTGCTTTGTAACTGTTATATAAATGCAGTTCTGAAAATATACGTCATTTTCAGTTGTGTTTAAAGGCAACAAGCCTCCGTACAATTATCAATAGTGAAGTAAGGTATTGATATTGAATATTATCATGCGTTACAAAGACAGTATTAGTGTGTCCGTTCGTGGTACAAGATCTTCACTATTGATAAAATTTGTGAAACTTAGAGCGGTGATATCTAATATCTGTCTTTGTATATATGTCAAGGAAATGCGAACAAATGATAAACTGAAACAGTAAACAAAATCTGCATTCAGGAAGGTAAAGATTATACTATCATCTCTACCGCTTTGCAATTTAAGTTGTCACGCGAAATTTACATTTCTGACGAAAACTAGGCCAGGTTTGCAAAACAGACATGGCCTCTTCTTGTATGATATGACGCATTTGAATAAATACAGTCAAACCTGAAGGGAAAATGCAACCCTAAGAAGAATATAAAATGTGTCTATTAACACGTGGTCAGTTTTTTCTGCTATGAATGGAGCATGGACCATTAATTTCTTATTTATATAGACAATATTTTGAGGATTTAGAGAATCGACTATAAAAGTGTTCTATCAGACATATGAACATTTCCAGATCGATCAGCATTTGTAATATACGTATGTTCTTGTGAACAGAAAATGCAAAATTTCAAGTCAGCTAGCTCTTGTTGTCAACCTGTTGTTTATGAACGCCATTTGGAACATCCAAGTCAGAAACACTTTTACTGAAACGCTTTACCATTTTAGACTAATTAGCTGACAGACTTCAGAACCGCAAATCAAAACCAGATATCGAGAGCACATCGATCCTTATTAACATCGGTTGCTGTATTCAGATTATTATGCATACAGACGACTTCACATATGCACAGTTAAAACTGGGAGCACAAATTAAGATTACAGCCACGCCAAATATAACGTCATAGGCATTTTAACAATAATAATGATAATAATAACAATAAAACATTATCATTTTGTAGCTCCTTTTTTTGCTTTTCTTTTGGACCAGAAACACATTTAGAGCATAAATAAAAATCATTCCGCCTACGATGGTAAGACTACCTGATTCCAAGACCTAAAATCCCATGGTAATGAGTGTAAAAGGAATAGACAAGTCTGTGATAATGGCAGAGTTTAACTAACCGTTCATACTGACGCGGTCAAAATAAGTGCGGAGAAAAAAAAATCGATGATGCGAAAGATGCCATTCCTTGAAATTTAATTGTTTGTTGTTTCAAACACATAGATTAAAACAATGTCAAGAATATCTGTTGGAGAAAAAGTAAGCAAACTTACAATGAGAATGATAGTGTAATTTAAAAGTAATTACACTATACTCCTAGAAAGCAACGGATTGACCAGAATAAGATGATGTAATGCGAAGGTTAACAACGGCCATTCAAATTCAAATTCTTTGAGTGGACATTACAGACTACGAGAAAATGTGAAATTTGGATCTAAATAAGTCTTTATTACTCGAAGTTTCTCTCTCTCTCTCTCTCTCATCTGGCTTTCGCTTTTAAAAGTCAATGATTTTATCCTAAAAATGAAAATGTATAAATTATATCAATCTATCACTAGGGGAACTAACAAAGGCAGGAAGAAACGAATGAACGAGTGAACAAACAACCAGAAGAGCGAACAAACGAATGAATGAATGAATTTCATAACCACATGCCAGTTTTGTGTTAATTTTAAATGTCATCATTCTTTCAGGTGACTGTAAGAGAATATTCCTCTGAAGACTATCCCAAAAAGGGGGTTTATAATGGCCTCAGAATGATATAATATAGAAAAATATGGGTCTCGTCATAAACCTTTGATTCCTTACAAGCAAACAATCTTTCTATAAGCTTTAGGCGTAAATCATAAGTAAGTTACGGTATGATTGTATTTTCTGCTGAATTTTTGACAAGGATATTAACAAAGATAGTTTTAAACAAAATATTAAACGGAAAAGACTAAACGGCATGTGTATTTTTAAAAGTACACGCACCCACACTAAAAGGCTTCACGAGTATATGGTCCAGTTAGAAATTGTTTTTCTTAAAAGTTTAAGTGTCACTTTAAGAGTATAATAAACTTGAAAATAGTTCCGTGTTAATTTATAAGTGGACTTACGTCCTTGTACAGCGACTTGAGAAGAGCGTGCTCTGAGTCATAAACACGGAATAAAAAATTTTCAAAAATTTATACATGTCCCATTTTTTTATATTTTGTTTAAAAGAAAACTGCTCTAAAAATGGCTATATCACTGTATTTGCAATATTTGTAAACATTGCACAGCTAGGCAAAACACTCTCAGTAACGAACTTGAAAGAGATTTGTTGTCAATCTCCCTTAAAGATACGCCTTGTACCTTATCTGCTGTTATCTCATTTCTTTAATTATGAAGGAAAAAAAAACAACTTTGAACACATAAAAATTATAACCTTTAATAAACTTACAGGATATTTATCATTTTACTGTTAAAATCTAATTCATTTACATTCGTATTTCACCTAAAATGGCGTAAAAGCATAAAAAGTGGAAAAAAAGAAGAAAAAAAGAAAGAAAAACTAGCTCTATGTTTCAATATTCATTTTTTGTTTCTGTTTGTCTGCCATAGATAAGTTTCTGTATATGAGATTTGCCAAAATTGAAGTGCCGAGCATGGAGTTTTTTTTTTGTTTCATAATTCTCACCTGTTTTTTTACCAGAATAGTTATTATTATGAAGATGAATTAAGAAATGAAGTCATCTTCAGTCATGTGTCCTAAAACATGTTTTGAAATTTATTTATGTTTCCCAGCTTCCTAGATCGTTTTAAAAGGTAACATTTGAAAATTTATTCTGACCACAACCGAGAATATCTTACGGTAACGTATAAAGTGGCACGATATACACTAGAGATGTTTGAACTTATCTAAACGGTTTCTATTAACCCGTCTTTAACGATTGGAATTTCAAATGTACGTCATTAATATTTTATACGAGTATTTTTTTTACACATGCACACTTTTTTTTTATTATTTGAACGACTTTGGAGATTAGAACACATTCTTGAACCCAAATTATTTCAACGATTTTTAAAGAAATATATCAAAAATTGTTATCAAGGGTATAATTAATGTGCAAAATTACCAAGATCTAAATGTTTAAATCACAATCATGTCAACTACATGAGGAAGTAAAGAAAACTTGTTTCTCCATTCTAAAGGATATTCACATGAAAGTATGCCTTCCGGTATATACAAATATAGTACATATTATTTTGACTGGGTTAGTCATGGAAGTGTTTTTACTGTATTCAAATTTATTCAAATGGAGTAGAACTTTCCCTCAATGAACATTCATGTAAAAAGACTGCTAATGTCTATTTCTCTAGGGATAAACATGTGCTATTTGAATATTTATAGAAATCAGAATGATTTTGACCAGTTATGAAATAACTTCAGATTAACTGCATCAGATCTAGTTGTCGCTACAATGATTATAAAAGGCAATTCTCACACGTATAAACAAGATACAAAGATATAAAACCTTCAAACTTGTGTTTGCAATAGCTAAAGAGGCATACCCTAAAATCTATTAGTATTCCATTCTTCTTCAGAATAATGTATATGTGAAAGATATTAAATGAATTATTTCTCATTGTCAAGGTGTGGAGTTGTTGTTGTACCATGTTTGGTCGGACAGCCATTTGTTACAAAAGCACACTTCCTTCGTTCCTACATTTTTGACCACATGTTCTTCTTTACACAATCAGTAATGTTTTAATTTTAAAGAGAATGAGCCAGAAAATACATAATGATGTATACCATCAGGGGTATGTCCCTTCAAGAGTCATATAATGTTCCGTATGTGTCATAGGAAAAATGAGAAAAGAGCGAGAGATTATTTGTTTAAAAACTCTCTATTCAAATGTCATAGTCGTTAATGTACATGCCTTTACAAAACTGATAAGGTCAATTAAACTAGTTCGATGTTGCCAAACCCGAGGCTATTCTCCTAATACTAGTGTTGCTAAACCCGAGGCTATTCTCCTAATACTAGTGTTGCTAAACCCGCGGCTATTCTCCTAATACTAGTGTTGCTAAACCCGCGGCTATTCTCCTAATACTAGTGTTGCTAAACCCGAGGCTATTCTCCTAATACTAGTGTTGCTAATTCTCCTAATACTAGTGTTGCTAAACCCGCGGCTATTCTCCTAATACTAGTGTTGCTAAACCCGCGGCTATTCTCCTAATACTAGTGTTGCTAAACCCGCGGCTATTCTCCTAATACTAGTGTTGCTAAACCCGAGGCTATTCTCCTAATACTAGTGTTGCTAAACCCGCGGCTATTCTCCTAATACTAGTGTTGCTAAACCCGAGGCTATTCTCCTAATACTAGTCATACGATATATGCTGGGCTTTTTAAGATTTATCTTTTCAGCATGGTCTGTCTACGTTTGCCTGTTAAAGTCACAAGAGAAATGTTTTTCACGGGTTTCCCTTTTTTAATGCCAGTATTGCTCTGTTTCCACAATTCTGGTGTTTTGAACAAGTCGGTCCATCTCACGGTAACCGGCGAACTATCAACATCTGAAGCATTCGCTAAAGTTGAAGACATCATCCACGAATCATCACGTTTGAACACTTCGTCGGAATTCGTTGTTTCAGCTCTATGATTTTCAGCCCTATGTCTCAATTTTAGAGATGAGTTCTTAGATGAATTGAAACTTCTTGAAGTTAATGACCCATTGCAGATACTGTTTGAAGGTGTCCGAATGTATCCGAGAGCGATTTTATCAGATCTTTCCGGAAGAAAGTGCGAAGTAGATAACTGTGGGCACAAATTGTTTTTCTTGTCGTCTGCTCCGCAATTTTGTGTTTCACCGTTTTCTGTTGGAATACTTTCGATCGATTTCTTAGGTGATTCGTTCTTGACTTCATCACACATGTTAAATAATGTACCCTTCTCATTAATACCTGTTATAAAAACAGTAGGGGAAGTTTCAGTAAAATCACTTGAATCAGATGGAACTGAAGTCGTTTTTAGACGCTTCTTTGAAACAAGTTCCTTTTCATTAAGAATATTTTCAATGACGTCACCAGCGGGTGTCCCACGCAGTACAAAAAGCGCCTTTTCTAATTCTTCTTTCGATTCTTTACCCAACACATCTAACACGGTCGTTTGGTCTTCCTTCAGTTTCCTCTGTAAAGTTTTTGTATACAACTTATGCAAAGTTTTGGTCACTCTCTCTGCCTTTTTAATAGAATTAGGACTTTTAACCCCATTGTTCATACCATACCTCTCAAATCTATCATTTCTGTATCCTTTATCTTCACGCGAATATGACGTCACGGGCGCAGAGTAGTTTCTTGTTACTCTGTTTGAATACACCGACCAGGAACTGACGAAAACATGGCGTTGTTCTCCTTTGTCATCAGTCACTTTATATGAGTTTTGATTATTACGAATGTCTGGAAGATGCGATGGACTTCCTGTTGAATTTCTGTAGGTAAGATACTTAGTGCGTTCACTCTCAAGTCTTAAACCTTTCGCTAACGAAGGCGTTTTCGTTTCTATATTTTTCAGTTGCTTTCGCAAAGACGTCTTTTCCCATTCGTTTCTTCGCCTGCAGACTGATTTAGCCCTGTCCAGGACTTGCGAGTATTTATCTAAATATTTGGTCTCACGAGCATTTATTTCACGTGTTTTCAAGTTTTCTTGTACATCCAATGCTGTGTATATGCTAGAAATATTCCCATCGTGATACAGATGTCCGAGATGCGGGTTTAAACTCATATTTATACAAAACTCTCTATTTCATTCGCTTATATATTTCTATCTGGGACAGTTTTTGCACGCCTATTACTCCCCAGAACTATTGTTTCTTTACAGACTCCATCAGAATATTGCAATCTTAAAACTTTTTTTTCCCATGGTTTACAACCATTCAATCCACTGATTTTTGTTTTCATTTGTGAAAATGTATGTTTAGATTATTCATCCTTATTTCCTGCAATGAATGAAAACACAAAAGTTTTATTTTCCTTTTTAACGAATTTATTTCTTCATATGTGACACCTTTCTTAATGTATAAGTGTTGCTAATGCATTTATATCTAAGTAGTCTCAAAGATAAAGTGTCATTACTTTTATTTCGGATTATATATTAAGTCCCCGGTAATATTTGGTAATTCCACCAACTGTTATATCTAGTCTGGTCATTAATTTAAACATTATGACTTTTATGACAATGTGTCACTTTATCTGTGAATGCCCCTTTAATGCACGCTAAAAGACGAGAAACGCCTTTTAGAGATTCTTCTTAAAAAATCCGGATTATCACACCATTGTCAAACGCTATAAATCCATGTTGTGTTGGATAGTTCTGTTATATGGGTATTACACGTAGTTTGAGCGGATATAAAAGCAATTCAGATGTGTTTTTAAGTCTTTAGAATATACATTTCCAGTCAGTAGAGATAAAAAAAAGTCGAAAATAATTGCACGTGCAGGGCGCAACAGCAGTACAACTTCGCGGCATAAGCACGTGAAGGCGTTCTACGTTTGAAAGTTTGTTTCATCCTTCGGAAGAGTGTCTGATCGTTTTGAAAATGTAAATATAAAAACAAAAACACAAAGAATTTAAGATCACAGCATTTAAATGTAAAATAGCTTTTTTCTACTAAATACCATCGTTTGTAAGATTAAAATTCTTTCATGACACTGGGTCAATTTCGTTCGAACCAATAAGATAGCGTTTATTGAAAACTTGGTTTTCCTTTTTTCCCCTCATAAATGGTATTATTTACCATTAAATACAGGGACTTTGTTCCGTCCCATGCACTATTTACAGATATTTTACTTATCTGTTATTTGCAATGAACGAGATTAAGAAATTACTTTATTTTAAGTGGTTCATATTTGGATCACTTTTCGTTGTCAACTTTCAAATTGAATATGTTAATATTTGTCATCAGAACACTTGACACGTGCCCTTTCCCGTAAAATATCAAAGTACTTGATTGATTTTCGGGATATTTATTGAATTTCTAACAAGAGCGATATGATTTCATGTTTCATTTGTTTGAGAATCCGCATACAAAAAGAAAATCCAGATGTGTACACACGTCTTGTTTAAAGGAGAGAGGGGTAGATGTCCATTTGAAAGGGGGGTCAACAATAACACGGAAAATGGACAGAGAAAAGTGAGTAAATAAAATAAGTTATATCCTCACTGAAGCTTAATTAGTTAAAGTCGCTGACCCGTTTTTCAGATTTTCTCACAGCACTACATCCTTCACATCGGGACACTACTTGTGCGTGCGTGCGTGTGTGTGTGTGTGTGTGTGTGTTTTTGTCAGACCTATGATTTAATATTTCTGATCGAAGATTTTCTAACAACTGAAAAGAAACACACAGCTAGTTCATTGGACTGTGGATTATCTGATCAAAGTGCACAATCTTTTAAAGGAAACTACTTTTAAAGTATACTAAAAAGTCATGCCTAGTTGACAAGCCCTGATGAAAATGTCTGATTAACTGCCCACGAAACAACTACGCAACAAGTCACTTGTCTGTTAGTTAAGGAGACAAACTTTTGAAATTTGATGTCACTTCAGGTCTGAATTACTAGGCTATTTTTACTAAGGCGCTTATTTCGATATTAGCTTGACAGTCAATGAGCCAGCTTCATGATATGTTATATGACCAAATTTAAAGTAACATGGCCAGCAATACAAGGTTTAAACCAGTGTCTTAGTTAGTATAATACAACGTGTTCTGCTGGTTGAGCTGCAGTGTAAGGACGTGTACGAGCAATAATCAAAACTGCTGACCATGCACGAAATGTTCTTCGACAAAAGAACATTCAATTTAAATTACTTGGAGTAAAATCATGCAAATTGTATTTCATTTAACAACTTAGTACGCTGCGACAGAACGAGACATAACTTGCTAGATAACAATCATTAATACGACTGATTTATTGATACTGTAGTTGGTCCACGTACTGGTCACGACTGAGTCCAGTGAAAGTGATGTTCTCCTCAGAAAGTGCCATTGTTGTAAACCGACATTGCCTCACCACGCATTGCACGTGTTTTCTACAATTACCACCGGTTATTCCGATGTACTTTTATTCACAGAAAAGAAATTGAAGAATATATACATATATGGAATAATCTTAGGATTACTTATGCCATGAAATGTGTAACTAGTTCATAGACATATAAATAAGTATATACTTACAATAAGGTTTCTGATTCTGCAAACTTTTCAAATAACGCAATGATAGGGGTGCACGACTCGGCTCAGACTGAACTGGATTATACTAAACGAGAAGAAACCAGTAGAAACATGTATAAGAGTTTAACTGAACTATTTCGAAAACCATGATGTACGTCATTTTGCGGGAAAATCTCAAAAGTGCGTGTTTTATCTTTTGGAAGTTTGGATTTAAAAAAAACGCCCTGAGATAAATATTTATTGTTATTGATAAATGTTACTTGCTTATTATCTTTGCACATTTTTATTTGCATTTAATGAAAAAAATGAAAGGACGCCTGAAAATTAAGTTACCTGTTAATATATTCATATAAGATGTGACAACAAAAATGTACACTATCTGTAGCATGCTGGTTAAATAACTGGCGGTTATAATTGTTATAATTAAGAACAAGTGGAGGCTGAATTTGCCTGTCACTATAACTAAATTTTTTTTCCTGTTCCTTCAAAAATTGTTCCAAGTTTGTTATTTCGAATGCAAAAAGATTACTTCAGCCTTTGCTGGTACAACATATACAAAAAAAGTTCGACATAAGCTTACATAAAGCTTTTTTGCCTACTTGCCAAATGATTCAAAGCATGTTAATCACGTGAACAAGTAGTGAAACATACGGTATACAAAGCTATATACAATGAGGGAGTAAAACATTTAAACAAAGATGTAGATGCATGTAAAACATTTATATCACGAATGTATCTTATCTATGCCATCTAATTTCTTTCTTAAGATAGAAGCATAATAAATAAATTTCGATAATTGAGTTTTATTTCTCAATGACGTAATTTGATTAGATTTATTAAGGGTTGAACATCTGCTATAATAAGGTTTAAAAACTACGTATTCAATCCGAATAAATTGGACATACGAGGGTTGTCCAAAAAAAACCGTACAAATAAAAAGTGGTGTTTATTTTCTATTGTATTTGAATAACAGAAGTTGCATTTTCTATGTTCCCTTTCGTTATTTGTGTACCTTCCTCTTTCAATTTCTAATGTATTGTAATTTAATCGAAATCTTGATAGTGCAATTCTGTATTTTTATTTCAAATATCTAAATATGTTTCCAATATTAATTCACCTTTAACCGTGTTCTTTAATCTAAACTAGTTCTCCAAATTTGTATATTGATATTGATTATTTGCTGTTCTTTTGGTTCTAAAGTGATATTCATCTCGTTTTGGTTTAACCATAGGTTTGTTAGACCCAGGTTATTTAACTGGTATTATATTTGCAAAACCCATTTTTGTCCGTTATAAGTATTTCCATTATCTGTGTCTTGTTTTAACATCAAATACATGTGCCTTGTAAGAGAGTGTTCATTTACATCTAGAAGTTTAATCCAGAGTCTAAACATATTAACTTTACGAATTTTAGATAAAGGTAGCCTTCCAAGTTTCACATAAAGACCAATTATACTTGTTGATTTATTTACACCCAATAATTTCCTAAGAAATTTGCAGTGTTATATTTCTATGTTGGTGTTTTGTGATGACCCCAAATTTCTGAAGAGTAATGCTACACGGATGAAGGTGTCAATTAATTTATATTTTTCTCGCATACTTAATTCAAATTGCTAAACACAGGAAAACGTCGATGCATTGCTTAATTTTTATGCATGTTCCGAAATGCTTTTATGAGTCCTGTACCTGCCTCTGTTTTTGTATAAATTAACACCCAGGCATTTAAAATTGTTAACAATTTCTAATTTTTTATCTGTATAAATAGAAATATACTGGTACTTTGAAAACCGCGTAAAATAATAGCTAGTTATAATCTGGTTATCATTTGCATTTAAACATTTGAAATATCGCGACTTCGAAAACTAAATTATCAACTAACGAATGGTAATAAACAATAAGTTATTATCCTTGTAAAATAAAAATCAACGACAAACAATTAACAAATATAAAATAGCTATTTGCAAAAAGCCAATAGAAAATAGCAATAGCCGAATGGCAGCTGTAGCAACTAACATTAAACAAAGAACAACTAGCACATGTCAAGCTGTAGCCTTCATTCTTAGTTGAAATAGATCAGATGTCATGTAGTAATCCAAGTCATATGGAAATCGGCCGACAATAAATAAAATTGAAGTTCAAAAAGTATTAGTCTCCTTCCTAATGACAATTCTTAAATGAGAATCCTTTTTCTTTGTCTTTATCATGTAATGTACATTGTTTTAAAATCTAGAACCATGTGATAATGTCAACTTCAGTCAATAGACTCTTTATGAATATGGCCCAGATAACTTATTGGCTATTTAGGTCTTTGTATAAATCATGGGCCGTTGATTAATATGGCCCCTGTATCAAAATATAGCAGCATAAATGAACCAATGCGCTTGCCCTTGTGAGACACTGCGACTAGAAGATTTCCGATCATTATTTTCATTTGGGTTGAAAGACTCTTTAATGTAGAAACTAGAAAGGTTGTATGTTTACAAATGGCGTCCTCGAATGTCGAATATTATCAGAAGCAGAAAGATTTACACGATTCTATCACAGAAAAGTAAAACCTGAGTTAAAACCCTACCCATTTATTAAAATAATTTGAAATTTATCACATTTTTAATAGCACTTAAATTTTTTTTTATTTATGAAAAACAATAACAAAAATATCTGCAAACTTTCTGTAACAAGACGAAACCTGTTCAGGCTGTTGATCAGTTGAAATATATACGGTCTTTTTTTTGTTTAATGATTTGGATACTGTAGCTCTTTACCTACAACTAAATAATCTTTATTATTTACTAGGAATTTAATAAATCTAAGACATGTTTTTTTTTTCTTTTAAAATTGAAGTGATTGTTTAGTAGTCTCACTATTTCGCCTCGAAGGTGAACTGAAATTATAGCTTGACATTTTATAGTTGCTCACCTTGTATGTCTCACTCTGATCTGATTCTTACGTGAATAACCTTAGCCTAATTAATTAAGCTTAAAGTGTTGAACCCATTTTATAATTCTGATATATTTTAGTTGTTCAACCTTTAAGCCTAATTTTAAACTGCATATAACTGTTCTATCATTGAAACTGACTATAACCTATGACCAATCACGTGACTTTGGAGGCGGCCTGCAGAGAGCGATCCATCGTAGAATCTTCACTTTGATATAGAGATTTAAGCATGCCAACATCAATGTAGTCTAGCTTATAAATATATAAAATAAACTTTAGAATAGATCCATTGTGTTGCCTTCACAATTGTGTTGACATTCACTGAAACATAAAACATGGTGTCAGAAAATAACTGAACCCAGTGTGACATTCTGTGACTTATTGCAACTGGAATTTAGAACAATGAACATGAACGGAATTACGCCACCCAGCATGGACTGGGAATCCAGCAATCTTCCAGAGGCCTGGGAGAGGTTCAAAAGACACACTGAACTCATATTTAAAGGTCCGCTGAACGACAAGACTGAAGAGGAAAAAATCGCGTACGTGCTTCTATGGGCTGGTGATAAAGGGCGCGACGTGCACCAAACGTGGAGGCTCTCGGACGCAGAGAATAAAAGCCTAAAGGCTCACTACGACAAGTTTCAGGCTTACGTCCAGACCAAGCTCAATCCGATATTCGCACGGTTCAAATTCTATAACGAGGTGCAGGGTTCGGACCCAATTGACAAATTCGTCACCAGGCTGCGACTTTGTGCACAGGACTGCCAGTTCCGTGACAGTATGGACGAAATGATTCGGGACAGGCTTATCATCGGCACGAACGATTCAAGGATCCGCGAAAAACTTATTAATGAGGGGGAGAAACTTACCCTGGACAAAGCCTTACAAATTGCACAGAGTTACGAGTACTGCCAAAAACAAATGGCCTCAATGAACGTTCAATCAGCACAAAATCAGGCTTCGTCGTCAGCATCGTCATCACCTGTGGATGCCATTTCGAAACACAGACGGAACATACAACAACAACAACAACCACCACGACATCACCTACAGCAGCAAGCACCAACACGACACCACCCACAGCAGCAGCAGCGACAACAACAACAATCATGCGGCAACTGTGGCAAGTTCCACGGACCAAACAAATCTGACTGCAGAGCGTTCGGAAAACAATGCCGAAAATGCGGCAAACTAAACCACTTTGCTCACATGTGCAGATCGCAACAGAAATCTGTGTGCAACATTGACAACAGTTCTATGACTGACAGGACATACGGTGAAAGTGACAGTGAATATTGTGGCAACACGGATTATTGCATTGACATGGTAAGTGCACATTCTTTACACCTCCCAGACCGTGCCTTTGCCTTTGTCAGTCTTGGCCCCAACAAAACCCCGATAAAATTCAAAATTGATACAGGCAGTGAGTGTAATATAATCTCAAGCGGAATATTCAGAAAACTCCAGGTGAAACACACTTTAGAACCCCCAGATAGTAGGTTAACCTCTTACTCAGGCGATCTTATCAAAGTTCTTGGAAAAGTACAGCTGTCTTGTTTACACAAATCAAACAAGATCACCACAACTTTCTATGTTGTGGAAAATAACTCTCAGCCCCTGCTTGGCCTTAGGTCGTCGCTCGACCTTAACCTTATCAAACTGACATATTCTGTAGAGATCACCCCTAATGAGCCTCAGATCTTGACCAAGGAAGTCGTTATGTCACAATACAAAATTCTCTTTAATGGCATAGGAGAAATTCCAGGAGTCGCAAAGTTGCACCTAAAAGAAAATGCTATCCCTGTGGTAAACCCCCCGCGCAAAGTTCCAGAAGCCCTCAAGCCCCGCCTCAAAAATGAGCTTGACTGCATGGTCAAAGACGGAATTATAACAAAGGTCACCGAGCCAACCGACTGAGTTAATTCCATAGTGCTTGTAGAAAAGCCCAAGACAGGCAAACTTAGGATCTGCATTGATCCAAAAGCCCTAAATGACTCAATTCGTAGACCGCATTACCCAATGCCTACACTTGACGACGTGACGTCCGATTTATCAGGCGCAACACACTTTAGCATTTTAGACATCACACACGCTTACTGGAGCGTGAAATTAGATCACGCTTCCTCTCTCTTAACAACGTTCAGTACACCTTTTGGGAGGTACAGGTACCTACGACTCCCATTTGGGATAACATCATCAGGTGACATCTTTCAGCGAAAATGCAATGAAATCTTTGAGAACCTGCCCGGAATGCAAAAGCAAATAACGGAGCATATTTTGCAATGTCCCATTTGTCTCACGCACCGAGATTCGAATGCAAAAGAGCCTATGATCACCTCAGAATTTCCAGACAGACCATATCAAGTCTTGTCTACAGACCTATTCTATTTTGACGACAAGAACTACTTGCTCACTGTAGACCACTACTCAAGATTTTTTGAAATTGATTACCTTCCCGACACAAGAGCTATTACCGTAATACGTAAATTACAGACACATTTCGCACGGTACGGCATTTGCGACATTCTCCACAGCGACAACGGGCCCCAATTTTCAAGCTCAGAGTTCGCAGATTTCGTACAATATTGGAACTTTCAACAAAAAACGTAGTCCCCACTCCACCCCCAGGGTAATTGTTTAGCAGAGCGTAGCGTAGGGATCGCGAAAAAATTGATGAAAAAAGCGAAAGACAGTGGAACCAATATATATATTGCTTTGCTAGAATACCGCAATACACCTCTGGATTGTGGCTATAGCCCAGCACAGCTGTTGCATAGTCGCAGAACCAAATCAGTCTTGCCCGTTACAAATAAAGCACTTTGCCCCAAAACTGTAAATTCACAGCGGGTAAAAGAAAACTCAAAACAAGTTCAGACATACCGAAAACAAAATTATGACAAAACCGCAAAGCATTTAAAGCCCTTACACCTCAATGATTCAGTTAGAGTGCAGATGGGTAGAATCTAGGTCCCCGCCAAAATTGTAGAAAAAAATGACACGAGGTCATTTACAGTTCAAACTAGGGATGGAAAAATCTATCGCAGAAACCGCAGATCATTGCACAGAACAAACGAGAACGTTTCAGGCATATCACATTCCGACCTTAACATACTCCAAAATTCCCCACCTGAACCCCCTATCTCCAGTCAAGATAACCTTTCAAATGCAACCACTAATATCCCAGCTCCCAAAGCCCCTTATGTAACACGGTCTGGAAGAGTTGTAAAACAGAATGAGCGCTTCTACAGCAATGAATGGGATAACCGATAAACGTGATCGCACATAAACAATATACATTAGTATGCTGTAGTTTATTTCATTGACACCGTACAGTTAAATAGTGATTCAATTTTATTAATGCTTCTTTCTGAATTAATTATTATCTTATTGATGCATTATGTAAATATTACTTTGCAGGATGCCGAATTCTCAATTCATTCATAACGAGGGAGATGTTCTATCATTGAAACTGACTATAACCTATGACCAATCACGTGACTTTGGAGGCGGCCTGCAGAGAGCGCTCCATCGTAGAATCTTCACTTTGATATAGAGATTTAAGCATGCCAACATCCATGTAGTCTAGCTTATAAATATATAAAATAAACTGTAGAATAGATCCATTGTGTTGCCTTCACAATTGTGTTGACATTCACTGAAACATAAAACAATAACTGAGCGGATATTCTTAACCCTACCCTAGTTAACTTATTACCTAGAACACCGAGTATTCTGATTGCCAAATTTTGAATAAAATGGTGGATAAATCAGGTACGAAATAAGTGTTTCAGTTCTATACTTATGTATTTGTGTGTTTTCTTGGATTACAGGATCAGGTATGAATTAAGTTGTCATATTTTATCATATTTTTATCATTTTTGCCTTAAACTCTGTGAACTGTTGGACAAACGAGCCATAAAAAGTGCCCAATCGCCTACGATTGGGCGAGTCCGCTTAGCCAGATGCAGATCACAGTGAGACATAGAAGGTGAACAACAATAGAATATCAGCCTATAAAATGGGTTCACCTTCGGAGGCGAAATAGTGAGACTAGAATAACCTATGTGGCTGGGCACATATTTTTGCTCATTAGTCCCATATTTTGTAGAGTTTACAATAAAAATGTTAGCGTTAAGATAAAATATGATAACATTAAGGCTACCAGTCCCTTCCATCTTAAGAAAACGCACAGATAATATAAATATAAACTGAAACACATATTTTGTATCTGTTTATCCACCATTTTATTTAAACTTTGGCAAGTGGAATTCCCTGGTGATGAATGCAATGCTAAGGTTGTTGCAGAGTAGTTTAAGGTCTTCAGGGTACACAATACAGGACGTGTAAAGCCACATCAGATGAAAAGCAAAATATTTAAAAAGCGGTATTTAAAGTTTTGGAAGCCAGAACTAGTTGCAGAGGAGTTCCTTCCGCAAGATTTCCATGGGGTTATATGCAGTTTAAAATTAGGCTTAAAAGACTTAGGTTGAACAACTAATAAAAATCAGATCTTTAAAAGCAGTTCAACACGTTAAGTATAATAAATTAGGGTAATTGTTTAGGAGCAATTAAAGTGATTACTTTTAAGTAGTTGATTCCTCTGTTTTTCGGTAAAAGGTAGATTCCAGAATAGATCAGGTATTTTGAATCTCTATACTTGACATTTAGTGTATCTGATACTGGTATGGGTACTTATGGACAGTACCATGGTCTTTTTGCAGTGAACAGAAAAGGAAACAATTAGAAGCCCAGCTACAAGCATACAGTAGATCAGATCATAAATTGTAAGTTTTTATTTTCTTTTCCATTTGCCTAGAAAGAAACAGCTTCTGTAAAGCTTGTTAGACTATATATATGTATCATAATTTGTATCAGGGTTTATGAATCAAAATCTAATCCAGATTCCTTTCTTTAGATGTTTTAAACAAAGACTTAGAGCAGACTTATTTACTTTTATTTAGTTTTCAAAGTTAATATCTCTAAAATAAACATACAATGTATACATTGATTTACTGACAGCTTATCTTCAGTTAAACAACAATGGAAGAAAACAAATACTCAGCAACAATAAATGATGTCCTAATCAACAAGGATGTTCAAAATGAGAGACAACCAAAAACACAGGAAAATACGTTGTAATTTTACACTCTGTTTTGGAAAAATTACATAATCATCTGAAGTGTGAATTTTGCAGATTTGCCTTTTTTCTCTGGGTCATGATTTATATTGTTCTGGTTTTCAGAATGTAGAGAGTGAACCAATATTTTTGTAGTGTGCACCATTTTACTTCTTTTAATGAATTCTTCCCGTAATCCATTCCTTTATTCCATTTGTAAGAATCTGCAAAGATTTTTTTATGGTACTAACAAGGTAACTGTGTAGGTCCCTTAGTACCTGGATATTTAAATACATGTCTGTTTTATCTGATAAAGTTATCATAGGACAAATGAAAAATCTATAAAAGAATAGTAAATAGTAATGCTACAGGTTTGTAATGATATATTTTATTAGGTAGCATTATTTATTAAGTTTATTTTTTTTCTTGTTAAAGCTGGAACATAGGGTGTCACTTTACTTAAGAAAACTTAGAGGGATTTAATAATGCAGGTGTTCTGGACTGCATTAATGTTACCAAAACTTAATATGTATGCAAAATTTAAGTGACAAAATATTGGTCATAATCAAGTCTTAACAAATTTGTTTTTGGTATGTACACTTCTTGACACTGCAAAACAAAAGCCTAATCCTGTTGTTGGTGAATGGGTCAAAGGTAAAGGTCACTGTTATAACTTTGCACCTTTTCCCCCCAGTTCAAAAAGCTACACGTCTGGTACAAAGTTGTTGCTGATATATAAACTATCTACATAGACAAGCTTAAATTCAAGAACTGTTTTTGAACCTAATGTTCATTTCTGTTACAATCCCATATTTGTGAGAAATAAAATGCAGTTTATAATGATTATATATAATCATGCGAGTTTTTTTTTTTATAGATTTTTCAACTTTTATGAAGCATATACTGTTCCACTTTGTTTTCTTGCATAAGAACACTGACAATATGTTACTTATATTTATGATGATGAAATGATAGTTTTGCTAAATTAGGTTTGATAGTATAACTTACAATATATACATATTTGTTATAAAGTATAACTTACAATATATACATATTTGTTATAAAGTATAACTTACAATACATACATATTTGTTATAAAGTATAACTTACAATACATACATATTTGTTATAAAGTATAACTTACAATACATACATATTTGTTATAAGTATAACTTACAATATATACATATTTGTTATAAAGTATAACTTACAATATATTCATATTTGGTACATTTACCAGCAAACCCTATTTATTCTACAAGTTTAATTCCCTAAGTTTTTGCATGTGTATGTTATTCATTCGTACCCCTTGTTTCAGAGCTAAGTTAAGAGCAGTAAAGTTACAGAGCTACTGGAAGAGGATTTGTGAGGATGAGAAGAGAAGTAAACAGAGAAATGCCCAGTTACTTAGGGACCTGGACAGGATGGAGGCTAACATGGCTAGCCTGGAGGCTCGCAGGGAGAAACTCCGATATATGAAGGTAAGTTAAAATTCGAATCCTTGTCTTTTGTCATTGTAACTGTTTTCATACTAAAAAAGGCTGGAAGCCTCTAAAAATCAACTTGCTTTTCTTTTTTAATTGAAATAGTACTAATGATAATTTATAGATGTGTAGGGCATAACTACAAAGATACTTACTGGTCTTCATTTTAGGGTATGGATAGACCATATGAAGTGGTATTTGTATAGAAGGTATTTATTGTACGAAACTGTATGTTACAGATGTGTTACAAATTCTTCACTTTACAGCAACAATATTTTGACTACATTGAAAGAACCTACCCCAAATGGTTGGAACTGGTTCAGCAGAAGAAACAGGAATATATTCAACAACAGCAGCAGAAACAAGAACAACAATTTCAGCAGCAACAACAGCAGCAGTATCAGCAGCAGCAGTATGAGCAGCAGCAACAGTATGAACAGCAGCAAAGACAACAACAACAACAGTTTTCTGGTTCCCAAAGCTATGACAGAAGACCCCAGTATGGACAGCCTCCACCCAGTCAACAGTATGAGAGGGACCAACAAACAGTTCCTAAACACCAGGAGGCATTCTTGACCCAGCAATATGATGAGGTAAGGTCAAAAATTGCTACAAATGCGACTTTCTCCAATCACTAATAGAAACTTTGGCAAATAAAACTTCTTTGTGATGAAACTGAAATGATAATACCATCAATGAGAAGCATTTTCTTGTAGAGTTAATGACTTGATTGTTTGAACTCACAGTAAATCAGGATTTTAATTTTTTCTTAAATTGATATAAAGTGTGTATAGATCCTTTTGTCTATTACAAAAAGATTTAAAAAACTGTAATCATTGGATCAAACAAACATAGTCTAACCTACATATTCCTTAGTGTTTGTTAGTTTTTTTTTTGGCCTTCTTACATATTTCAAAATTCTGAACATTATTTGGTGTGTTTTAATTTCTATAGAATGAAAGTGATGAAGAGAACACACCTCCACCTCTGCCTAGTCAACCACCCCCTGCAGTATTTAGTGGACCAGAGAGAGAATATACAAACCTTAAAAATGTTAGAAGAGATGTGGAGGTATATAAGATACCTTTAGATAGATTTGTATTTTAATTTGTGCTTAGTAGCTTATGAATTTGTTGCAGTTGTTGTCTTTTATTTTTGAGGTTTCCTGATATATCTTTAGTTTTAGTCTTGCACTAAAAGATTTCATGTTTTTCTCTTTTGTGTCCTCAGTACATTATGTAAAAGAAATATGTAGATAGAAAAAAATATGTATAGTGCATGGAAGACAGAACTGAAACAGTTAAAATATCGTGTGGTAAATTCTCTGCCTTCTCCTTCTGTTACTAGTGTAGTAGTATATAACTTAATACAACAATTCTGTCCTGAACTATTTAATAAATACTTTATTGAAAGCATTATGTAGAACTTCTGTTAATCTTAACCTTACAAGGATATATGTTGCTTTGATTTCAACTATTGTAGGCATCGGCACCCACACAGCCACAGTCGGTGACAGTACATATGCCTAGTGCTCAGAGGGATGCTATTTCACCAGCCAAATCTGGCAGGCCTGGTAGTGGGAGGAGATCAGAACATCCGAACCAGAACTGGGTGACAGCTGAACGGGATGCTAGCATACACAGTGTGAGTTACAGTGAGGAAACAGAAGTACATCCTCCAGCAATACAGAGTGTCACAGTCCGACAAAAAACAGGTAGTCACACATCTGTAACATATCTGCATAAGTATGTGAATAAGTTGATCTTGAAATCATAAATAGTCCTTTTCTGGTATTTAAAGTACTACCACTATACTTATATATATATTTATAGGTTATTTGCTTTGTATTTAAATATATGCATGAGTTCTTCATGGGGTAATATGATATTGTGCAGCTTTATCATTTTTATTACTCAGCATTACTCAGCAGGAAGAATGTGTGCTTGTTTCTTAGATCAAGGCAAATAACTTTTAACTGCATACATGTAGGTTTGAAATAAAATGAAGAAACAATAGAGTAACTTTTAGTGTTTTATTTTTAATTGATTACCAACAACATAATTCTCCAAACCACAGCTTGTATGTGCTACATAAATATAGTCCGTGTAGGTATGCACACCAGATATTGAGTTCATGACACAAAAGATATATCAAAAAATGTTGACCCCTTGAGATGAATGAAATAGAGGAAATTTATTTTGCATATGCAGTTATTGAAATTATTGAAAATGTTAAGGTATTGTTATGATAAGTTCTTTAGGTAGTACAAGGTTACTTTGAACTGTTGTCATACACTAAAGGAATTCTCTTCAATAAACTCTATACTCCACTTTCTTTCATTCCCAGAATGAATATGGGGCTATATTGGATTCATGTGTTTTGGACGGTCGGTTGCTCAGACTGGCCATCGGCAGACAAAATGTGTCTGTGTTCAGACTGTTTCTCATCAACTATTATTCAGATTTTGAAAATACTTTGCAAGAATCATAAGTACCAATCCAAGTTGCACATGATTTTTATGCCCCCGTAGGGAGGAAGTATCGTTTTTGTGTTTGTTTGTCACAAAACTTTAATCTTTTTGAGGCCTCTCCGTGGGCGTTGGCCTTTATTCGAATGTAGTGGTTGATTTTTGGCATTCCACTGCCATGATTTTTCACTGAGTTATGAGCCTTTGATTTTTTTAACATATAAATTTGTCCAGACTATTTCTTAACACCTCTTTGTCAGATTTTAATTATAGTTTGCAAGGATCATAAGTAACAAACCTAGTTTTGCATGTCATTGTTGTGTTCAGTCCAGTGAATTTTCATTGAGTTATGACCCTTTGATTTTTTTTACAGTAAAGGAAGGTGGTGGTATAGAATTAAGAATTACTGTGTCTAGGTAATATTTGGTGGTATTCATCACATTTAGTGACAGCTCTTGTTTACACTTGTATCTGTTTTAGGTTGTAACAAAATGTCATTATTTATAGTCATGCTAGATAATCTTCAGTATTTTACTGTGTTACGTAGAGGTTCAAATGTTTGTGCATGTTTGACACAGAACCTCCAAAGCCAGCAGTTCAGATGATGGGATCTGTGTCAGATGAGGATGTGAGTGATTTTGGAGATGAGCCTGACTTGCCCAGTGGTGCAGGTGTGACTGGGGTACAAGCAGACCAAACAGGAGGTGGGAAATCCCCGGTACAGGTAGCTTATGAAGAAGAAGATGACGAAGATACAGACCAGTAAGTAACTGAATACTTTACCATCAGCAGAAGATATTACATTTTACACTGCCAGCTTACTGTAGTTATTTTACTCGTATTGATTACAGCTTTTACTAGACATACTAGTTTACTACATGACTGTATGCTTGCTATAGGATGCTGTTTTTCTTTGACCAGAAGTTATTCTCTAGTTATTCTCATTGATATAAAACAGGAATTTAAAACTATTTAGACTTGCAAGCATTTCATGAAACATTTTATATGCATTGTCGTTTTTCATTTTTTGATTTTTTTGAAGTGTGATCTAAGGATAAAAATTACTTATTTAATGCATACAAATGCTATACTGTTAAAATATTTTGTATTGTTGCCTACTTTTACAGGTCACCTTCAGTAGTCCATCCAGACATCAGTATGACTGGTCTGTTCAGACTTCTTAAATTTGTAGAGGTTGAGCTGTCAGAGGCTTTAGCATTGGAGGGATTTTATAGGACCAGAAATCCTGATGAAGCCTCAAAGAAAGATATTATATAGTGAGTGCATCTGTCTGTTTATGAAATGCTATTTTACAGAGGTATATAAAGTTAAATGAATTGTAATTTTGGTAGTAATTCTTTCTATCAGACTGGACACAGTAAAATACATGTCATTTGTTGTGTGGAGATATTACTGTTAATCAGATTTA
This sequence comes from Cyclina sinensis, assembly GCA_012932295.1. Taxonomy (NCBI): domain Eukaryota; kingdom Metazoa; phylum Mollusca; class Bivalvia; order Venerida; family Veneridae; genus Cyclina; species Cyclina sinensis. Next base: position 18,121,597 of record JAAONU010000011.1, read on the forward strand.
CCCAACATTGAATAATATTTGTGTAGGAAATGTTCAACTGCCTAAATATATATAACATCTACACTATTTTCTACAACATCCTCCTTGGAACTTTTTAACTGGTGTTTTTCTACTAGATTTTAGATGAGCTATTCTAAGTTTGGATAAAAAATGGCTTGTGTAACATTCACTTGTACATTGAAGTTTTTTAATTTTGTTTTTCTTTTTCATGTTTTCAGTAAGGCCAACAATCCTAGCAGTACATTACAGTCCCTGGATGCAGAGCTGGTCAGTATGGTTATACTGCAGCAGCTTACATTGGTTGTGAGACGCCTGCCTGGGGCTTGTATGCTCTCAGATACCATGCTGCTAAGGGGAGGTAATTCAGCCTCACCAGAAGAAGTGCGGTAAGTCTGAAGTGTTTTAAATGCGCAGAGAATTTGTTTAAAAGATTTGCTAAGTTTGTTACTGATAAACTTAATCATAGCTTGTGAGTTTTTCTATTGCTAGTATGCACTAAGATACCATCCTCAAAATGACAATCATTAGAGAAGCTAATTAAGTCAATGTCTACAGATGGTACTTTTCAAGCTGTACTGTTTTAAATTAAGCATGAATTTCAACACTTTTCAAGAATACTTCCTGTTTTCTTTCAGATCTAATTTGCACAGAGATGCTCTAACATTGTGGGATAAACTCCTTGAACATTTTGTTATTCTGGTGAAAAATCGGGTGATGGGAACAAGGGAAGTGGCTCACGTATTTGTTCCATGCCTAGTGCATTCTGGATCTGAACACCAATCTAAGGTAGTGTAAACATAAGGTCTCCAAGGTTGTCAGTAAGGGGCTTACAGTGGTAAAACTATCATGTTGCCATTGTTTTTTTTTTCATCCATCTACTGCTTGTGAATTAATCCTTAATAGATGCAATGAATTTTCAAATTACCTGGCTAGATAGAAATATCTACTATTTGCCAGAAAGGATAATGAAACCTTGGGGTTTCTTTGTATATATTGTCTCTGTTGATTGGTCTTTATAAAAAGACCTGCCAGTAAAATTTATCAGTTAGGCCCGCCCGCTTAGCTCAATAGGTAGAGCACTGGATTAGTAATCCATCGGTCATTAGTTCGACCCCTGGGCAGGGCAAAATTTCTCCGTGACAATTGTTCTCAGACATTGTGTCTTATGTTCATTTGTCTCTCACCTCTGATTCAAAGTAGATCATTTGGGAACAGTAGTCAGTCACTTGCAGAGTAATTGGCAATTACTGGTTAGTTATCCAGGAAAACCGGTTAGGTGGACTGACCGCCAAGATATAACATATGTTGAAATCGGCGTTAAACCCCAAAACAAACAAACAAACAAATTTATCAGTCAAACAAAGTCACTAAAGGTGATCAGTAGTCCCGTGGTAACACATGGTACTTGTAACCTAGAGGTTGCTAGTTTGATACCCTGCTCTTTCACTCACAACACTAATCCTTTGTATCATTGCTTTATACTTGTAAAAGAATGAAAATTGTCTCTGAAATGTATAATGGGATGATTTTTTATCTAGTAGTATCTCACACAGTCTACAATAACTATTCTCCTTAAGTGGTGTCGGTCTAATGGGAAGTTGTTAAGGATGAAAAATAAATTTAAATGTAGAGGTCAAAATCACTGACATGATTTTGAAATCATTATAACTCAGAGGTAAAAAATCCTTGGTAATATATCATTCCTTAGACAAAGAGAGCCTAGAAGACAGGATAAAAAAAATGTGTGACATGAATTAGTGCTTTTAAATATTTACTTGACTGTGATTACAGTTTTCAATACTTTCTTTTTTGTGGCAATGTTTTTAAGCTTTCGTTCTTCAAAGTACTTTTATTTTGTTAAAGGCTGTGAGTGTTGTAGAAAATGTACTTGAGAGTATGTTAGATAAGGCAAACGGTAAATCATCACCAGTGCCACAGGACAGTATCACCATAGATACAGCTCGCAGCAGTCAACAGGGTGGAGGTATAGAACTTCTTCTAGTATTTCTAGCATACTTTCCACATACATGATTATTGATGTTTTAAAAAATGGGAACCATCTAATATAAGAATGTTGTGTTTTGTGTGTCGATATAAGCTTCCCAGATAAGTTTTATTTTGACTAAAATGTTTTTTTTTTTATTGAGATGAATTAGTTCCGCATTAGACTAGTTAGGCAGATCCATAGTTAGGCATTAGACTATTCTAACTCATAGATAGGCATTTGACATACATGTTTTTGGTTGTTTTGTATTAAAAACAGAATGTTAATAAGCTTGCTTAAACTTTTAGGAATATATATGAACATCAACCTTACAGGTAGAAAGTATTGTCTTAACCATGTTGCCAATGCATGGCTGTGTTTTATTAACCTTTATCAAGCTGATTCCAATTTTGTTTGCCTTTGCAACCAGTGCAGACCAAGATCAGCCTGCTCATCCATGCAGTCTGATCATGGACTGTGCTATCTGCCATTCAGTCAGTAAATTTTCAAGTCCATTGTAGATATTTAGCAGGCTAAGGGTTTGACAGTTTTTGATTTATCATAGTTACAAAAAGATAAACATGTAGTTTGGGTTTTCTAATATTTTTTCTGTTTGCTGTTGGTATTTGATTAAATTTTTTTTTTACTCAATTTTTGAATTGTAGACATTTTTGAAGTTGAATTGCTTATTTTCTAATTGTATACAAAATGCAGAACTGAAAAATAAGACACTGTTTTAAGATGAAGTTAGCTATTATTCATCTGCATGTATTAGATTTTATATAAAATTATACAGTTACAGACACTTAACAACAGATAATGAAAAAGAGGAAGAGTGAACAGTGACTTTGCTTTACACTTGAAAAGTTGAAGTGAAAACACAATTATGTTTTTGTTATTTATCTGCAGTTAGTAATATTAAACCCATGGAGTTGTTGATTGAAATATTCTGTTTAAGACATTTTTTTTTTTTTACAAAAATTATATATATTTTTTTACAAAATTTAGTGGACAGAATATGAAATAGATATTTTATATTTTGTGTAGCATGTTACTGCTTTCATTGTTGTCTCTTAGCAAATATTTTTGTGTGGATGGTAATTAAAGACTAAAGGGGCTTCTTTTGATAAATATACACATATATAATGTGAAAAAAAAAACGTTTTCTTTGGCATATAGCTTGTTAAAACTAATTTGAATACAGAAAATGTTTCATTCTTTTTGTAAAATATCAAACTTAGTTTTTGACAGCTTATTATAACCTGAAATTCTTGGCACTATTTTACAAAAGAGCTCTTTAGTTTCAGTTTCCTTTTCATAAAATTAGATTTGGTGTGCATGCTACAAGACACTTTTTATTTCTGCATCTAAGTGTTGTGTTTCACCCCTATAGTCCCACCCCTGAAGTTTGGCAGTCTTGTGGATAGTAAACCATTCAGTGATGAGGAGTCAAGCATGATTACACAGAGTATGAGCACTGACGTGCAAAAAGTCCCGTTGAATGGTAAGATCAGTAAACTCGAACAATACCATGAAAACATTTGAATAGCTTGCATTGTAAGCTGATTTGCAATTTTTTTTGCTTTGTGTGAGTTTTATATGCTGCCATCATGGTTGAGGTCCTGTAGGTCATTGTGACCTCTCATTGATTTAAAGTTATTTGCTTATGTCCCTTATCTGACTAGACAAGAGAAAAACTGTTGCGATTTTTCTTACACAGGGTATGAGTATAAAACTGTGCTTTCTGAGGAAAATGGTTCATTTATCTGACTACATACATGAAATACTGTTAAAAAATGTCAGATATATTTTGGAGGAAGAGTTTATATGCTGCTGAAATTTAAAATCTTGCTAGGGAAGTTCTTTTGGAGGGAACTCCTGTTGTAAGAGTTTTTATAGTCTTTATAGCATTGATAGTATTTCTTGTTATAAGTGAAATATGATCTTTCATAAATAAACTTTACACAGAAGGGAGAAATAACATAAGTCTCAGACTTTGAAAATATATAGATTCAAACTTTTGTTCTTAGCATAGCCGGTTTTTGGGAAACTAGTAGAAAATAACATCTTTAGAATTAGTTTATCTGGAGCATGATGGTTACCTTATATTCCTTTTTAACTTCAGAGGTTCAGAATTTTCTGTACATTCTGTTTTTCACTTGAATGAAGAAAATTGTGATAAATGGTTTGTTTATATACATGTATTTGCATGCACTTGATATCATCAGAGAAACTGATATATAGTTTTGTCAAATTCTTTCTGTAATGTATAGTGCATGGATATTGTAAAATCACTATTTCTTATTGATCTTGAAAAAAAAGACACCTGTTTTAAAGATAATTGATGAATAGTACAGGTACTTTTGTATTTTTGTTTTCAGTTAGTTTTTTAAGTAATAATTGTTGCATAAACCTCTTGAAATTAAAAATTTAACTCTGTTTCATAGTTCATTTCAAATTTGAAAATTTTTAGAAACTGATGCATATAGAAATCTGGTAACTGGATCACAGCCTCCCATTCGTTCTGTAGTCCATGATGATACTGACAATTCTGACAATGAATTGGAAAAACAGATAGCCTCCACATTGTCACCCAGAAGTCATGGAAGGTATGTATTACCTAAATGATGCAATGATGTCCACTCTGATACATGGTTAACCCAGTACAGCACCTGTACATAAATTTAGAGATTTTCATCAGATTCTGGCAATAATGCTGAGACAAGTGAATGGTGTTTTGTTCTATCTGTTAAGGTCAAGGTCACTTTGACACCCTTGCACTCATGAATCCCTAAACCTTTCATGGTCTAGAAATTAGTGCAAGGAGAGTAATTAATTGAGTACTCAGGAATTTGTGATTTTAAATTTGCTCTGTTTTCTTTTCATGCAGAATCCTTTATAGCCAGATTTCAATTACAGAAATTAAATGTGATTTATATAACAAAATTTCTCTTCAAGTTTTTATTCTCTGCTTGATTCTGTTCATTGTTTCAGTAATGAGAAAGCAGTCTGATGAAGATCTTTTATTTAGCAGAAATTTAATTCTTCACCTTTGAATTGTCAAAGAAAAAGGGCTGTGACATTATAAAAAATTTGAATTAAGGCAGTAAGAGCTGTTACAGTATGGATATGCTGGAGAAATGTATAAAATGATGTGATTCATCTTTTCTGTTGAAAGTATTAATTTGCAAAATCTTTTTTCTCGTTATTTTATGTTATGGTATAATTTGAAAATGGTTGTAATTTAAGTAAGTTTGTCATTGCTGCTCTTATGATGAATTTGTTTGTGTTTTTAAAATATATTGCAAATAATGCTACCAGTTCTGAAGTTTGTCGAAGGGTCTAAAATTTTATTGTTTGGTGTAGAAGATTATGGCTCTTTAAAAGAATGTCACAGCTCTTTGCTAGATGTTGAAAACAAGAATCTATGAATATGTTTATGACACTCTTAATTTTTTCCCCTTTGTAGAATTTTCACATTTTCTATTCAATATCAGCAGTCATTTTTCCAGATAAATTGCTTTGTCAGTCTGTTTAACAGGGTTAAGCCAACACTTTTGAAGCAGTGTTTTACTTTCATTTGATACTAAAAAAAATGAAGTTAGGGGACAGAAAATTGTATATAGAAATATGTTCTGGGTTTGAATTAAGATAAATTCTCAGTTATTTAGAAACCAAGGAATCTTGGCATGATTATAGGACCTTTTTGTATACTTAAAGACTAATTTTACAGTCTCCCCTACGGCTGAACCCTGTGTTAGTCTGACCATGTCTATTTTTATAACACACACCCCTGGACAAGATAACATACTACTATAAAATGTTATAGGTTGCTTGCATCAAAATTCTACTTTTTTTTCAGACAGTTGATATTTTGTCAAATAACATGATGGTATTGCATGCTCTTTAAAAAATGTTGCAGGCAGATGTCTGTCTCTGACCACAACACTGTGACTTTCAAAAAATGCCTATGTAGGTGTAACATATCCTTCCAATTGTTATGTTTTCAGTTTCTTTACAGAATAATGATATATATGATAATGATGTTCAATACATGGTAAAAGTTATTTACAAATATATACATTTTAGTGGTCTTTTAGCTTACCTGAAAGTCAAAATTGAGGAAAGTGACCCATATCATTTTCACAGCAGTGTAAATGTTCTGATCATTGATATCTTAATTCAATAGCTTTTGATATTTTGACAGATATTTCTATGTGTAATGTTCAAAAACATGGTGAGCAGACTCGCTATTTTCTCATACAGTTTTGGTTTTGCTATTTCCATAGTCGCAAATTTTGCATGCTATATTTTTATACCTATTTGGTATACAAATTTGCGCATTAATTTAGTGCAATACTTATTGTGGTTAATATCTTAATCTTATAGTAATGTAAAATAGGTCTTTTGAAATTAGAGCAGAAAAGTTTGTTTTTAATATATTGTAGTGTCATGACCTTGTGACCTTGTGAAGTTGCCAGTTTAGTTTATTAGATATATAACTATAAGAATGATTTGATTAAGAGAGATTTTTCAATATTTCAGATATAATTAGTAAGTGAATATTGAAAACAAGTCTTCAGTTTGGTATTTAATTACTCAGTATTCAGCTTATACGAAATATTTTGCAAAACAGGGGAAGGTTTTATAGATATATACAAATTATTCACTTTTATTTTATACATCGTAAAGACAGTTGTTTTTGCATGTCTTGCTAGACTGACATGGAACATGACTATTTGTTGTAAATCTAGTGTTGATTATAGGCTTATTATAGCTTTTTACATATATTTCATACTTACATTTCATACATATTTTCATTCATATTGTACACGTATAATTTTGCAGTCTTAAAAGTTACTGAATGTGGGCGCAGTACTTCAGTCAAAGCAATTAATACATTACTCTCGGTGCACAACATGATGTTTTGTAATTCTACAGATTTCTTATCGAAAAAGACTATCTTAGATTTCAAGTGACAGATTGTTGACACAAAATGGTCTGCTTAGAAGCATAGGGCAGGTGTGAAATGACGTGGTATCCCACTATTGAAATTACTTGGTAGAAATTTTAAATATAGCCACATAGTGGATAGAATGTATGATGTGGTTGGCTCAGTCCAAGGTCAAGGTCACACTTGAGATCAAAAGTAGCTTTTAACCAATTTCTGTTTCACCCATCTGCTACTTATTTACAGCTATATTTTTGGATAACCATTAAAAACTTTTTTAAATAAATTTTAAAGTAGACTTAAATGTTAATGTCTGATATTGTACACACCTGCAGCAAATTGTTTTTTAACTATAGCTGTTGATTTATACCCTCTTTATCTACTTTATATACCAGACAGATATTTTTAGTCAGTCCTTTTTAGCTCACCTGAGCACTCATGCTCAAGGTGAGCTTTTGTGATTGCTCTTTGTCTGTCGACGATCGTCAACTTTTTGCTTTAAACAACATCTCCTCCTAAACCACTTGGTGAAAGATGATCAGACTTTGCAGGAATGTTCCTTGCATGAAGCTTTACCAAAGTTGTTCAAAGACTTCCATTCCATGAAGAACTCTGGTTGCTATGGCAACAAGAATGAAAAACTTGAAAATTCTCATTGACTAAAACTGCTAAGCCCAGTGGTCTGAAATTTGGTGTGTAGCATTGTCTAGTGGGCCTCTACTAAGTTTGTTCAAATATTGTCCTTGGGTCATCATTGACCCCACCTGAAGGGCCATATGTTTTACATAGCAATTTAGAAGAAAATCTTTAAAAAATCTTCTTATCCGAAACCACAAGGCCTAGAGTTTTAAAATTTAGCATGAAGCATTGTCTAGTAAACTTCTACCAAGTTTATTCAAATAATGTCCCTTGGATCACTCTTGGCCCCGCCCAAGGGGTCACAAGTTCTACTTAGCAATATAGAAGAAAATATTAAAAAATCTTCTTGCCTGAAACAACAAGGCCTAAAATTTTAAAATTTGGCATGAAGCAATGACTAGTGAACCTTTACCAAGCTTGTTCAAATTATTAGACTGGGGTAAAGGTCACTGAGGCTAAAAATAGATTTATCTACTTTACCTCTTAGTACCTTCATTTATAGACCAATATCTTTGATATTTGGTATGAAGGTTTCTTGCATAGACCTCTCCCTGTAATGGGGCTTTGAGGTCACTGGGCCAAGGTCAAGGTCACCATAGCTAATAAGAGATATTTCAGCATTTTGTCATAGAGCCTTTCTTTATTGACTGATATTTTAGATATCTGGTTTTTAGGCACCTACAAATCTTCAATTAGAAAATGAAAGACTGTTTCTTATGTTTTCTTAGCAGCATACCCACAGCCAAAGTCCTCAGGTGAGCAATCCAGGGCCATCATGGCCCTCTTGTTGCTCTTCTGTCTAATGTGTGACCTTCAGGGGAATTTTCACATTGTGTGAGAGCTGACTTGTATCTTAACATAAAACAGCTTTGATCCTCTGTTGGTTTTTGAAAGCCAGTGTAACCTTTCCAGTTACAACCAGAATGTGCACATGCATGCAGATGTGAAAATGGGATGTTGTAAAATTGTTTTGCTAAGGAAGATGACTCACACATACAATAACTTCACTGTCATATTTGTAAAGATATTTTCAGCTAATGGTGTAATGTAGATGTAGTATATAACACTCACATCTAGAGTCCTGGTTAGTAACTTTTTACACTACTTTGGCTTGTAATTATCTCAAAAGCTAATTAACCTTTCATTCTTCTGTTAACCTTTACAGTAAACCCCATACTGACACCCACAATGAAGTCCCCTTAGGTGCCCCAAAAGATGAGTCACATGACCTGTCACATGACCAGGAGCCTCAGTCTGAACTCAGCTCACCATCAGCTCCCCCAGTATATGTTCCCACAGGGGTTGAGCAGAGGTAGTGATAAAGTGTACTTTTTGTTTCACCCAGTGTTGTGTTCAGTGTTGTTATGTTCTGTTCTTTGATTTTCTGGGAAAAGGCGAAAGTTCTTAGGCCATGGTGAAAATTAGTTTGAAGTCCATTAGAAAGTAGTTTTGGAGTATTAAGCTGTGAATGCAGAGCTTTTTTGTATCTTTAAGTCTCAGATAATTTAAAAGAATGTATGTTTTTTCTGTGTAATTTATTATGCTCCCCGAAGGGCGAGCATATAGTTGCCACTTTGTATGTCCATCTGTCCTGTCCGTCCGTCCGTTCATCCTTCCATCATAATTTTGTCCGGAGCATAACACAAAAACTATGAGAGATATCAAGACCAATCTTCATAGGTAGTTAGATCTCATTATGGAGCAGTGCAGTGCACAAAAACCATAACTCTTGCTGTATTAATTTTTGAGTTATTGCACTTTGAAATTTCTCATACTTATTTTTTGCCCTGCGTATTTCTCACAAAGTATAAGAGTTATCAACTTGAAAGTTTATAAGTAGATAGATCTCATTGATGAGCAGTGCAGTGCACAAGAACCATAACTCTTGCTTTATTAATTTTTGAGTTATTGCCTTTTGAAATATCTCATACTTATTTTTTGTCCAGGGCATATCTCACAAAGTATAAGAGTTATCAACTTAAAAGTTTATAAGTAGATAGATCTCATTGATGAACAGTGCAGTGCACAAGAACCATAATTCTTGCTTTATTAATTTTTGAGTTATTGCCTTTTGAAATTTCTCATACTTATATTTTGTCTGGGGAATATTTTACAAAGTATAAGAGATATTAACACGAAACGTTATTGGTAGATAGATCTCTATGGGGAGAAGTGCAGCGTGCAAGAACTATTACTCTATTTTGCATAATTTAGGAGTAATTGCCCTTTGTTATTTTTCATACTTAAAAAAAATACATATTAAACAATAGCCCTTTTGGAATTGGCATTTATTCGGGGAGCATCCATGGGTTCTACCAATTTCTTGTTATATTTATTTTGTTGTTACAGACAGATGTGTACAGTTTTTAGCATTGATTGGCCTCAGGTAGATATGGCTCAAGCAAACTTAACTTCAATTACAAAATTTGATTTAAAATTTGAAAATCAGTGAAAGTTATTTGAGTATTTGATCAGTCTTTGTCCAGTCAATCACTCTTCAACATGGCCTAGAAACTTGGCATTTGTTCTTGTTTTGTGATAAAGCATGCTTTTATTTTGAATAATTGTCTTCACAGGAATTGGACAACAGGGCATTCATACATTGATGAAAATCCATATGAAGATATGCTTTAAGACCTCATACTATGGTTTAAGCTACTAGCATATGTTTTAATATGTTTCACAGTAGGGTGCTTTGAAATTTTAAGCTGTGTTCTTCTGCTTTGAGCCTATTTTATTGCCAGTTTCATGTTTGTGAAATAGGCTTTATCTCAGACTTTGGCTTATGTAGTTCTTGTAGAAGCCAGCTTTGAAATCATGTGAGCTCACTATGTAAGAAGTCACATGTAGCTTGTTCTTTTTTCATCATTTTGCTTGTTTGATTTAAAATGCAAAAGTACTAAACAAAACTTTAAAATTGCTTTTTCACAATAGTTAGGAAATGAAGTTGCTAGATATTTACTTTGGAGATCTTTTATGTGTCTGTCAGAAAATAATCTTTCAACTTAAACAGGAGACCCTCTGAAGAGACTGCTTTGTCTTCAGTTCCAGTATTTATACACAAGAAAAGTCCTGTCACTCCTGTTTATGATTTTTTTTTATTCCAACAGTAGTGGCCATGTAAGGCATGTGTGTGTAACAAACTTTTACCGTTTTGCATGACAACTACCCTGTTGCATGAACTTGCATATGTGTACTTTTTAGAGGCTCTCTTTTTGTCTAATATGGTTGGGTGTATCACTTTGTGTATTGGAAAGTATGCAATAGACATTTTACATACAAATGTGTAGAAACAGTATACCAATGTTATCACATAGTTGTCCAGAAAAAATTCAATGTTTAACTTAAGAATATCACTGTGTTTCCAGTTTCATTACATACAAATTTACCTCAGTGTTTAAATTTCAACCATTTCCATATTACTGATTTGTAATGATACCCAGTGTGTGTATTTTATAATTGTTTGATTTAATTAGAAAAAGGCTAATACTGGAGATAACTGTGTGTTCAAGGCTTATGTCTTTTCTGTATTATTGATGCATTTTTACCTACAGCTACTCAGATATACATTAAGTTTGTGTTACAGTATGGTTTGGACTTACTCTCTGGCAAATATCTTTACTTTAAATATTGTAAATTGGAGCTAGTAAACAATCATTTGTTCAGAATGACAGAAAATACTATGTGCTTACTAATGGACAGATGTATATTTAAATAAGTAAATATTTATATTTTTACATAGAGTGGAATAAATAGATTTCTAACTTTTGCAAGAAAGCTTTAAATGGGATAGTAAAGACTTACCATCTTCATATCTTGGAGTACTTGACAAAAAACATATTTTTGCTTCTTAGGTTTTGTGAAGGATAATATTTTTTTTCCTTTTGTTGTCTCAACAGACCACTTTTTTGTATTTTCAGTACAGCAAAATCTATCCTTGGATCAACTGGTGGTTCAAGTCAGCAGAGAAAACTAGGTATGTTTTACTTGTGTATGGCCACAGAAATTTTGTATGAGAGTATAATGAAGAGTAGTTTAGGTCAAGATTTATATCTCCCAAGGAGTAAGAAAGAAAACAACAACAACAACAAAAAACAGTTTCTGTTAGCATACTAGTAGTTAGACTGAGAAAAAAAAGTTTTACAATGTCTCTTTTGTACAAAATAAAATAGAATTTAAACTCTAGCTTTGAAGCTAAATAACTTTGATTTTATAATTTCTCAATTTCCCATGAATCTTACAATGCAGGTGGACTGTCAGTTACTATTTTGTTTATTTCTACAGCTGGTATGATCAGTTCGGATTTAGACAGTGATACTGAGGTAGATATAGAACATATGGTACAGAAGAAAGTAGAGGATGATGATGATTTCTATGATTTCTATGGATGATTTGTGCCTGCATTTTCTGTGGATACGTTTAAATCTTCATTTCTGAAGATAATTTTTGGAAAGCATGTAGTTCAAGAAGGGACGGGTTTTCTGTTATTTTTGTTGATAGTTCAATAGATGTAGATCATATTAGTCTAAAGAAGGGAAAGTCTTGTACAAAATTCTAAGGTTTAATTAGCTTGTTCAATCAATATGATTCTTTTTGGATACTTACATGTAGCGAAAACTGTTTATATTTGACCTCTGGAAATTTTATGAAAAATACTATCACTGGGATGGCTGCAGATAATCGATTTCATTATGTTTTGGGATTATTTAATTTCAAGAGAAATTAAATTTTGTATTTTTTTTTTAAAGAATAACTTGTCACAGTTACAATTTGAAAAGAGATAATGCTTATTTGTTGAGTATATCAGGATAATTCTTATTAGATAGGTAACTTGATAAATATATTTTCTATAGAACATTAAATTCATGTCATTTCCAAAGCTGATTTTTTTTGTTTTTCACCAGAAAAAAACCCAAACATTTATAATGCCTATAAATTCTGTGTAGTTACTGTAATTTCTTAACAACTATTTCTCTTTTGTATTGTTACAAAGCATTTACTTTTTATAACTGTTCACATTGCATTTTGCCAGAATGTGACTTGATATTTTTTTCACACACGTATTTTGAGGATTCCTGAGAATCATAACATTTTTTTATGCCCCCACAAAGTGGGGTGCGTATAGCGTTGCACTTGTCCGTCCGTCCGTCCTTCCGTCCATCCGTCCGTCCGTACGTCTGTCTGTACGTCCCGAAATCTTGTGAACGCAACTCCTCTTAAACCGGATGGCAGATTTTGCTTAAACTTCCAGGGATGAACAACCTTAATGTGTAGATGGTAGTAAAGGAAGGAATTTTCGCTGCAGCCAAATTCAATAGAATTATGGCCCTTTGTTGATTTTTTCACAGGAAATTTTGTGAAAGCAACTCCTCTTAAACCGGATGGCAGATTTTGCTTAAACTTCCAGGGATGAACAACCTTAATATGTAGATGGTAGTAAAGGAAGGAATTTTTGCTGCGACCAAATTTAACAGAATTATGGCCCTTTGTTGATTTTTTCACAATATACTATGTAGAAATTTTGTGAACGCAACTCCTCTTAAACTGGATGGCAGATTTTGCTTAAACTTCCAGGGATGAACAACCTTAATGTGTAGATGGAAGTAAAGGAAGGAATTTTTGCTGCAACCAAATTTAACAGAATTATGGTCCTTTGTTGATTTTTTCACTATATACCATATAGAAATTTTGTGAACGCAACTTCTCTTAAACCGGATGGCAGATTTTGCTTAAACTTCCAGGGATGAACAGCTTTAATGTGTAGATGGTAGTAAAGGAAAGAATTTTTGCTGTGACCATATTTAACATAATTATGGCCCTTTGTTGATTTTTTCACTACATACCATATAAATAATGGAACATATAAATTTTACATTTGTAATTTAATTTAACATGTACATAAGGTTACCTGTAGATCATTTTAGGTATATGTACAGAAAAAATCTTACATACAGGATATACATGCTCTTGTTTATGAGCACTTATGCATAGTGGGGGCATCCGTGTCCTATGGACACAGTTCTAGTTTTGGAGTTTTATTTATATGTCCCACCAAGGTAGGTGTGTGTGTGTGGTTGTGGTGGGAGGGGGTGTTGGTGGCCATATATTGATTTAGACCTGCTTGTCTGTCTATCCATCTGTCTGTACAAAGTTTATCTGAACAGCTCCTTTGATACCACTTGGTGGTTTCCAGCCAGACTTTTGACATATATTCAGTGCATAGCCTAGCTGTGCATATCTTCACCACTTTCTGGTTTGTTTTCAGCAGTGTTATTGCAGTTTATGGATTGATTGATCAGTGGTTTTGTCCAGACAATTCCTCCAACAGCACCTGATGTAATACAACTAAACTCACGGATTTGTTCAGTGCCATGCCTAGCTGCACATGTCTTTGGGATTTTCTAGTTCATTGATTTTCAACAGAGTTATTGCCCTTAATGCAGTCAACTTGAAAATGGGTTTGTCTTGACAAACTACACCCTTAGGCCATTTTTAGCCAAACTACATATAAGTCATCAGTGCCACAGTTAGGGTGGATTTGGGTTGGTGGGAGACATCTTTTTTTCCTTTGAAAAAACATATTGTGATATTTTTTATATTGCTGGACTCAAAAATGAATATGGGATTATACATTTTAAACATTTCTGTCTTACATATCAGCAGCATATAGAACAATGTGTGACAGTATTGTGCATATGAAAGAGTGTTCTCTGTGATTTTTAACTATCTGCACTGCGGTGTTGACAGGACTGAAGTATGTCAACTGACATACCATAAATGAATGGAATCCAAACCATTCTTGAGCAGTTGCAAAGTCAATAAAGTACATTGGAAACGTTAGTTTTGTTTGTTTTTCATGTAATTATGCAGAAGTCTTGAACTTCTTGGCTTCGACCTACATGCATTTCTAAGGTCTACTGTATCAGTGAAATAATAAATTATAAGTACCGATTCTCTTAATTCCTTTTTGTAGGTACCATAGTTTTGTTAATGTTTTACTGTTATTGTCTTCTCCAAATATGATGATCCACTGGTCTTCACTAAGCCAAACATGATTTAGAAAATTATCAAATTTTGGCAAAGTTCATTATACTTTAAATACTACAAAGTTAGATAGAAATGTAACATGCTGCTGAATTTATTATGCCACTGTCCACCTAATCTTGCTTAAAATATATAGTTTTATTACTATTCCCCCCCCATCAAAGATGAGGAGGCATATAGTTTTGCAAATGTTGGTCAGTCGGTAGGTCAGTCAGTCAGTAGACACTGGTTTCCGATCAATATCTAGAGAACCCTTGGAAGCACCTTCCTCAGACTTGGTTTGTAGGCTGGTCATGACTAATAGGTGACCCCTACAGTTTTTCAGGTCACAGTGTCCTTGAATAGCAAAATGGTTTCCAATCAATAACTATAGAACGCTTGGTTCCAGCTCCTCAAAACTTCATGGCTGCCTCTAGGGATAAGGCACTAGGGGGGCATATATGTTTTTCAAACATCTCTTGTTATTCATTTGTTTTGTGCAATTCCCTTTAATTTCCATTCAAACTGTGAATTGTACTTTCGTTAATCAGAAGTATTCCAATTATACAGTAATTGTAATAAGATTAGGGTTAAGGCTACAATCATCAGGCCAAGGTCATTTACAGTTCTGAATAAATCACTTTTTTGAGTTTAGATCAACATGTTTTTCTTGAAAATGTTTGTCTGATATCATTATTAGACAATAGTTCCCTTTAAATGTTAGTTTCCAATATATGATTTCTGGAGACTTATGTGTCATAGGACAAGGCTTTAGACTGTAACTAAGGTCAAGGTTATAGTCTGTTACTATAAATAGCTCAACAACACAGAATGAGAAATCAACCACACAACAATACAAACACAGCTGTGGAATACTTGTTTTTGTATTCAAGTTAAGTAATCATCTCAAAGAACAATAAAAATTAACAAAATTACATTATACTAAGTTAATTGTTTTACTTCTTCAGAAGTCCATATAATCAATCAATATTTAAGTTCAAGCAACAGGCATTCTCTAGAGAAATACCTTGAAGATATTGGAAGCTGCTTTCACTTTCTAGCTTCTGTCTGGTCGAAGTGATCTAATAATCATAACTCTTACTAGCCACAATGATACTGCACTTATAATGCACAGCTCTGTGTAATCATTAAAAAGGATGGCTCTGATTCAATAAATTCACTATTTTGTTGAAAAATGATTTCTACAGAACTTACTACAGCACAAAATGAATTAAATGAATATAATACGTGAAATAATTTTCTAGCATGAAATTAAAAAAAACAACCTTGTATGATGTTACTTATAAATATGATTCAAAAACAGATGAGCAACATGTGTTGGATATTATTTCTGAAGGCTCTTGCATAAAATTGTGTATACATTGTGCTGCAACTGTGACATATTAATAGCAGGAAATGTATTTCTTAATACAAAACTGAAAGTCATTTAATGCTAATGAATTTGTTAACATGAAATAAGGAAAATATTTAAGCCGAGGAACAATAGTTAAGGAAAAAATTAGAAAACTATTGAATAAAGTTCCTGGTAACCATTAAATTCCAATATCCAATTTCCTTCAGAAGATCACTTCTTGAACTAAGCTACACTTTGCTGCAAATATATTATATTGAATTCTGTCAGCTGAAATCCACTTTGATCAAGTATGTTCCACATTCAAACAATACATCATCACCTTGAATTCTGCAACATTCCTGTACTCTTGTCTAATTCTAAACTGTTGTTGGTTAACAAAATGATACGACTAAGATGTTGAATCAGAGTGGATGATTTGGCAGAGGTGTTCAAAAGCATGTTTGAATGTCTCTGTGTCATCTTTTCTTGTCCCTACACATGCATAGTGTCTGTTCTTAATGAGATCAGTTATATTTGTGAGCTTTTCTGTATTCTCTGGGGCCAGTTCTGCAACATAAAACATAAGAATGTAAAACATTTGTAAGGGCTTTAGGGTTGTTCCTGTAGAGGAGAGGTTTACATTATCATACTGAAACAATAGCCCATAGACGTCCAAGGAATCAAGTCCTGCTACCTCAATGACTTGATGTACAAACTGAGCAGTTTTTTTATTCTTGGTCAGACACTGCCAGATTTCAAACCTAGATAAAAATAATCAGATGAGCAGCCACCCTGCAATACTGTTGAAAGAACAGTTCTTACTAAGAACTGAAAATTTGCATTTAATAAATCAGTATTATACAAATTATTTTTATTGTTTTCCTTAACTTATACAAAAAAATTGTAACAACAAATGGAAAATAAATCTCTTGTAAAGCTTTGAAAGAGGCTTTTTCTTTTCTACATTCGGTATAGTCGTACCATTGAGATCCTGTTTGCTTAAAACCAAAAGTAGGGGCAGATTGTGCAGGTCTCTATCACTGAGAAGTGTTTTAAGGTCAGACTTCACTGCTGTCAGATCTGTGCTGTCACTGTTCTCAAACACATACACTACAGCTGTAAAATAAATATTGCCATGGTAACTAACAGTGACATCTCAAGGGAGCTCACATCATTGATCAAGAGGTTGTAGTTATGACTACATATCGTGGGGCAGTGCAAAAGTATTTTCAGTACAAGAGGGAGATACACCAGTTTTTGATACTCTGACCTCTCAATAAGTAAAAGTATAGTTTTATTCATTTAAGAATTCCTTACTAATTTTTGAAAATAAATATCTGTCTATATAGAGGTGCTTGTCCTACAAAGGTGTCTTTAAAAATCTGGTCAAAGTGTATCATGAAGCCTGTTTTTAAAGGCCACTTGCTTAAATAAGTATAATTTGTTTTTGTAGACACCTGGTTCATATGAATAGGTTTATTTATCAGTACTGCTGTTTATCTGTTTAAAATCTTGAAGAGTGGCCACTTAAGAGAGGAAGCCTCTAAAGTATATGCAAAAAGCAGTGCTTTATGTCGGGGAACATTTCACTTTCATTTCCATTCCTGTGTTTAGAACAAACATCAGAAGGAATAGAAAAGAGACAACACCCCATTCCTCCCCCCCCCCAAAAAAAAAAAAAAAAAAAAAAATTGTCAGAAGTTTAAATTTGAAACAGAGCAAACAGAAGTCTATCATCTTTGAAAACTATTTTCATAATGTCTTTAATAATCTCAAAGTCAATTTCCAATGATGTTACAGATATATGACATCATTTGTGGTATCACTTGGAAAGGCCAATTTCTTTATCATTTAATTTCATAGTTAAGTACCTTTGTAATGAAACCTCCTTTGGATAAAGGCCAATCTGAATATATGCAAATTTTAAGAAACTTTAAAATGTAATCACTCTGATGAATTTTACTGACCATCTGTGCCATGGTAAAACTGTCTCCTGCGAGCTGTGTCTGTTACATCCCAGATGATAAGTGGTCCAGTTGCTGACCTTGTGACTGTCTCAACGTTAAAACTCTCAGTTGGCAGTGGGTTAGTTATCATGTTCTGACACCAAAAATACAATAGTGTTGTCTTACCTGTGTAGAAAAAGATATTTTCAATAACATATTACATGTCTTCATTTATATTTTTAAGACACAGGATACAATTTCACTGCCATTTAGACAGAAAAATATTTAATACTTAACAGAGGTAACAGGAAATAGTATGTTATACTAGCAATTCTAGGAAACTTTTTTTTGACTAAGATTTTTATTCATTTTGGAACATCATGCCATCATAGGTAGAGCTATGGAATGGTTTCTTGGACCAAGGCCCTTGACAGTCTTAAAAACATTTAGTTTAGTTTTAGACTCAATGCTGTATTTGTAGGTCTATTCATACAGTTCTGTAATATTTTATAGATTGAATTGCCAGGGGACTTATTCCTGACTCTCAGTCTTGGAAGGTGGATGACAAACAGAAGCAGCTTAATTCTGTAGGAAAAAAAGGAAAGATTCAATACTAGTACACCAAAAGGTGATGAAATTTTATAGCTGTATGTATTTTATAGGAACTGTTCAAATTCATGTTATCACCTGTTGACTTGTTTAGCAAGATACTAGTAGCTACCCCTAACTAAAAGCTCTAAGCTTGTTCAGTATAATGACTCTAATTGCAACATTGTTGTCATGCTTAAAACCAAATTCTTCATTTTACCTAATCAGAAATCTGAAATACTAACTGATAACAGTTGGCCATTACTTTTAATGCTTATAGTTAGATTAAAAAAAATTCAACTGAAGTTGAGAATTACCTGAGCCTTTAGGTCCAGTCAGTAACACTTTCAGTGGTACTCTCTGTCCACTGCATACCCCTCCCATCTTCAACCTTTGGTTAGCACCACATCTACTAATACAGCCATGAACATTCTGAGTTCATTTTCCATTGTATTAAGAATTTACAAAGCTTTTCTGTATGTACATGTCAAGTTTTGTAGACTCTAGATAGTCTCCAGTATTGCACTTCTATATTTAGAATCAATCCATTACTTGCTACAGATTTCCAATAATGCCACTGAGTAATCTACATGTATTATGTTAAGTGTTTATATTGGTAACACCGAAGAGTATTCAGGGGAAGCAATCAAGAGTAACTAACCAGTATGAATACTGTACAAGTGATGAACTGTACCGATAAAAAATATTTTATTAAACCAGGCAGTGTTGGTGGAAAGATTATATATATGTAGTTATGTTATATAATTTTACACTTTCCAAATAAAAACATGGACCTCTAGTCAACTAAATATTAAATATTTTAATTATTTGGTATGAACTTGTATTTGTTTACAAAGTTTTCTTTGCATTATGTTTTTTAAGAATGCTTTGTGAAGATTTTTGCCATAGCCAGTGCATTCGTATTGAATCTTTATTGATATAATGCTCCAGCTATATATTTTCATAGCCAAAAATCTGATCTCATGATATATTATTGTTTAACTTTTGATGTTCAAACTAAACATTAATAATAATTAATAATTGTAAACTATCCATTATACAAAGTACACTTTTATTATTTTGTAAATTGGACCACTTTTAAACTCAATACTTATCAACTGGCTAATAATTGTTCATCTAAGGCAATCAAATAAAAATCAGACCATAAAAGAAATTTCATGAATCATTATTAAAATAATTGTCTAGAAAATGTTTCCGTATGGATAAACCCCCAGCATATAGATTATTTCTAGATAATTTAGCTATTGGAAGCAAGTTATACTTTTAGTAGAACTGATATTGTATAGTCTTTATTCATCTGTCACTGTTACACTGGCACATGTAAGCAAACCCGACTTAAACAATTGGAAATTGCATGACTATGCAAAGAAACCAAAGTTTCAAGGACTCCTGTCTTGAGTATAAAATAATAGGAATATTTTACTTCTGTTGATAGTTAAAAAAAAAAGAATAAAATTGATGTTAGTGGTGTTGTAGGGGAGAAACTCTATCAGTTTAGCAAGATTCTACTAGAACATAAATTTGCTCCTCATTGAACTGCTCCTGTGTTCGATCAGTGCATAGTCATAATCACCTGGTCATTTTGATAATGCAATAATGAAATATATCAGCCTTGAAAAAGTACATGAAATAAATATGTCTCATTGGTCCTGAATTCACTATAGCCAAGCAGCAATAAGCAATAACTAATGACAGCTTCTACAAAATTTTATTACATAGTCAACATAGAAAGAAAATATAAAATAAATTAAATAAATTTTTAAACACGTATTAGAATTCTTAAATGAACATACCATTCAAGATAAATTTTATAATGATACAGAGTTGAAGTACTGTCTGCCTTCCAGTAGTACAACTGTCAAACAGTTTATTAAAAACTGCTTTTACCAAAAATTTACAATGCTAAAACATTTTGCGCAATGAAAACATCTTTGGAGCCTCATCATTTCTTTTTGAATGTATAAAATTCTATCACAGCCAATTTCATAACAAATTCTATAATAATGCAGGTGGTTAACAGTAGATTTTAGGAAGTCACTGTTTTATAGTCTTTAATGTTTTTGTCTGTATACATCCTGAATGATGTGTTGGTAGCAAAAATGGACGGAATGTTCCTGGTAAATGAACCTGAAATACAGAAGAATAATACATTTTATTGTGCAGGATCACACAAAAAATGACTTAACAGATCAACTAACAGTTTTGTTAAAATAAACTATGGCATATTTGTATAGGGAGTAATTATGTGACCATGTCCTGAGTTTTTGCCTGTATTTGTCTCTTTATAAGACAAGTTACAAAGCAACTTTCACAAACAGCAAGTAACAACTGTTCCAGTTAGTTCACATTTATACTTAAAAAGTAAGTACCTGTATCTTTATAATGAACAGAAGTTGGCAGTTTCTTATCTAGTATGTGATTCTAGTACAAGTCCTTCCCAGGAATGATTGATAGATAAACTGCCCACTTGGACTGTTAGAAAGTTAAACGTAAACCATGAGCCAAAGTGTAAAAGTGATCATTCATATTTTCTTCCTTTGAATAAAGCAAATGCAATTTGGATGACAGACATAATAATTCAAGATGTTTTGTTTTCAGTAATGTACTTACCACGAGTATGTATAACTAGGACATGACCTCCTCCATTCGACCTTGACCTTTCTTTTGTGCTCTTCTTTCTGACATTCTCCTGTATCTCTCTAACTCCTACATAAGACATTAAACTGCAATAGGTAATCTTTTAATTTTTTTTTCTTTTTCACCATTAAATGTTGTCTCATAAAACATAGTTAAACTAATAAAACATAGTTAAACTATCGAACATGTTTCACTTTTCTAGTGCACACTTCTACTCCAGTATCTTTTAGCATGCAACTCGCTTTTTTGTTCCGACTACAAAAACTGAGATGAAACATGCCAGAAAATGTTTTTTGCTTTATCTATCAACTACAGGCAGTATGGCTCCTGTAAGAGTGCTGCAAGATTCTCTGTATTAAGCAAGACTGCATATATTCTGTTGTATGAATGTCTAGCTGTTTAAATGAAACTAATATTTATTTACAGACTGGTTACTGTGGGCAAAAAAGGAATTTTGTTAAAGGCTGCTTGTCTCATACCAAAAAAAAAAAAAAAAAAAAAAAAATCCTTAACAAGAAATTAACTAGATCTATTACGGCATAGCATATGGTTTAACAAAAATCAATAGGGATAAAGTAGAAAGCCCTAAGCTTCTTCTGAACTCTATCCAATTCTCTCTGACACTGAATGGAAGTTGTAAATGTAAGCTGCATTGAGTATATTGTATGATAAAAAATTAAGATTTTTTCTTCAGGAAGACATTTGCTAAGTTCATTATATTTCATGTCATAATAAGTAAACATTCTTTAAATTAGTAAAAAAAGGAGAAAGGATTTGAAAACACTTACAAAAAATGCAGTAAGCAGAACATGTTTAGCCTGTTTATAAAGAATCAAATTTGTAGACAAGAGAAAGAAGTCAACAGTGCTATACCTACCTCATCTTTCTGAGCTCTAAGAGCATCTATTTCTGAAAGACGTCAACAGTGCTATACCTACCTCATCTTTCTGAGCTCTAAGAGCATCTATTTCCGGTTCAGCATATTTAGAGTCCTTTGCTGGATCATCTACTTTGGCTGGGTTGTCAGTTGCCTACGAGACATGTTACATATTAATATGAAATGTTTAAAACAAAAATTCTACTTGAAACAGTGAATCAGGCTGTGTCATACATAAAGCCTTTCTTTTCTGTAGACATGATACTTTTCAACAAAAAAAAGGAGAAGAAGCTGAAGTTGTTTAACCTGCTGCATGATTGAAATAAGTATTTATTCAAACTTTATCTCTTATCATTCTTATTTTCTTGGCAATTTAAGTGATTTGATTTAAATTCTTCTCATTCTGTGAGGACAAAACATTAAGTTCTTCAGCTACAGTTTGTACAGACAAATTTTTTGACCATAAATTTTTTAAGTTTGAGATATATCAAAAGATAATATTAATTCAACACATGCTTAAAGGGACTGACTCACAGTTTGTGGGAAGTAGCTTAAAAAGCAGTGTTTCCACAGCTCAATTGGTTTCCTGAAATGAGACACAAATAATATTATGAAATCTTCCTATTTTAGACTATATCTGAAATATTTCTGTTATAGACACATCTGAAATTCTTCCTTATAATCTATTTCTATAAAATATAGTTATAAAATATACGACAATTTAGAAATTCTGAATTACTTTACCAAAGTTTTGTGCATAATTATGTCCTTTTCATTTCTTTAATTAAAAAAAAATTTTCTTTGTCTATGAAATCTAAAGAAAGATCCATACAAACAGTATACTGGCAAAAAAGGAAAACAAATAAATTAAAGGAGTTGTTTAAACAAGTATCAGTCTTTTTAAGCTCCTATATTAACATGTTATATATGAATTATTTCATGTATTTTGTATATACCTGGCATTTACTCTTCCCACATCTTTATCTGATAGTGGAACATTACCTGAAAAAAAGGTAATGCTATGCAAGAGATTCTACTTAAATTCTAACAATAAGTGATGGCTCAAATTTTTTTTTGTACAGTTAAATTGTGTTCACAAAAACTAGATGGAACCATAAAATCCTGCCAAATGTAGTCGGTATTGACTTTTGGCAGTAAATTAGTTGAAGATTAATAGATTGAGGCATCAAGGGAGATAATGCATTTACACTATGATATCATCAGCTGTATTTTCTTACTGGAAAACAGACTTTTTTTCCCAGACAGCACATTTAGATGTGATATGTAATTAAATGAAACCCTATCATTCATTTCTTTTTATTCACATGTATATGTTTATAAAACAAAACATGAAAATATATACTCATTAAGCTATACATGAACAATTATGTATTTTCAGATCACAGTGTATTTAATGATACATTTACAATGACAAAACACAATACTAAAATCAGGACACAATCTCGGTATCTATTTCTTGTAAAAGTCATATCTACATATCTGCTTTGCAGCATGTCAATATGTTGAATTTTTGTTTCAATTTAACACAGTTATTCTAAAAAAACGTTTAGAACAGTTTGATAAAGTTGTACAAGTCTGGATAATACACTAAGATCATAACAGAAACAAGCTACCTGTAAGTCATATATAAACTAACAAACCTTTTGAATCTGCTCAATACATAAGGCAGGAGAAACAGATAACTAACATCTGTACTTAGATTGCAGCTGACCCTTTTTCATAGTTTGAGCCAGACAGTGTTGTAAACACTACAACAGATGTGAATTTACTAAATGTAAGGATCGAGATGTACGGGTTTGAGATTCTGGAGGTAAAACAATATGAATCATGTACAGTGACTTCTCAAGGACTGCTGACTGTGTTTGCTGGATCAGTTGGATTTCAGCCACTGATGTACAAGGGCACAAAATTTAACTGTTATTCATGATTCCTAACATGAACTTGCCAATGATAAGTACAATAAATCTGATACAAAAAGTATAGCATACTACAAACAATTCAATGTCAAGATCTAACACTGAACTTTCTTTTTGGTACCTTTGTATTAAACCTTAGTTTATTCACTGGTAACCTTACTATGAAAGAATTATGGTTATACATACAAAGGTAACTTCTTCAAGTTCTTTAAACAATCTTAATGATTAGCCAATGGATCTCATTACTCCATCAAACCAACTGGAATGCCTTACAACTTTATCTGGAACAGTGCACCAAAACCTAGCACCACTTACCTATAGAAGTTAGCACATCAAGTCCTGCAGGAATCATTAAGGGCTTGGAGTACTCTGTTTGCAAAGTTTTGCTGAAATATAGAACATATTTTAGTATTAAACATGAATTATATAGACCACATTTTAATATAAAACCTGATTTATATAGACCATATTTTAGTATAAAACCTGATTTATATAGACCATATTTTAGTAAAAACCATGAATCATCAGTATCTTTTTCTTTCTAATATTTATTACTGCCACTTCTTTGTTGGCTTTAAAATATCTGACAAATTTAGACAAACTCAAAATATAAGTACATTCATGAAAATTGAAATACATAATTATATGTATTTTTATGTCTTAATGTTATTCAATGTCTGGTTTTGAATTATTTTTTTTAACCTTATACCAAAAATAGCTACCTAGCGGGAGTTGAAAAAAGATGGTTTGCCATGAGTGCCCTTGCTCTATTGGCTAACTGCTCAATCTTCATACTAACAAACTGAAAATCAAAAAAGACAATTATATCATTTAATATCTCTGCTTAAATATATTTTCGCAAATTAAATTATTATTAACATATGGACCAGGTAAGAAATACTGAAAGAAATTTAGGAAAAATCAATAATGTTATTCAGTAACTTAGATAGTCTACTGCATAAATACAACTACATATACATGTAAATTACATAAATACATACTCTTCTTTTCTTTTAAAGTAGCAGATGTCTAATGCACTACCTCCAACCTAAATAGCATTCAATTCGAAAAGACTTGTTGGTGAGAAACTACTGACTGTAAACTGTTGGTTTGATCCCAACTTGAGACAAAAAATTCTTAGTTTTTCATTTGTTTTCTATTTGCTTTTTAAAATTACCATTATTTGAATAAGACTGAATTTTTTTACTTCAGATATATGAATTGTTTTAAATTTTGAGTTTTTTGATCTTTGACCTACTGAAACCAAAATCAATAGGGGTCATTCACTTATTGTGTGCTATGAATTTTGAATTTTCTATCATCCACTCAATGTGTGCAATCATCATACAAATTTGAAGTCTCTATAAAAAAAAGATTGTCAAGTTACATGGCAGAAAAAGTTTTAGGTCACTATGACCTTGACCTCTGACACACTGACCCCAAAATGTATAGGGGTCATCCACTAAAGTTTGAAGTCTCTAAAACAAATGATTGTCAAGTTACATGGCGGAAATGGTTTTCAATGTTAAGGTCACTGTAACCTTGACCTTTTACCTACTGACCCCAAAATCAATAGGGGTCATTCACTTAATGTGTACAACCATTATATGAATTTTGAAATCTATCTGACATATTGTTGTTAATTACAGAGTAAAAATGATTCTAAACATTTAGATTACTGTGACCTTAACCTTTGACAAACTGACCCAAAATGTATAGGGGTCATCCACTCAATGTGTGCAATCGTCATATAAAGTTTGAAGTCTCTATAACAAATTATTGTCAAGTTACATGGCAGAAATGGTTTTCAATGTTAAGGTCACTATGACACTGACCTTTGACCTACTGACCCAAAAATCAAAAGGGGTCATTCACTTAATGTGTGTAACCATTATATGAATTTTGAAATCTATATGACAAATGGTTGTGGAGTTACAGAGTGTAAATGATTCTAAACATTTAGATTACTGTGACCTTGACCTTTGACATACTGACCCCAAAATGAATAGGGGTCATCCACTTAATGTGTGCAATCATGGTATATAGTTTGAAGTCTCTACCGTAAACGATTGTCAAGTTACATGGCGGAAATGGTTTTCAATGTTAAGGTCTATGTGACCTTGACCTTTGAGCTGCCGAGTCCAAAATCAATAGGGGTCATTCACTCAATGTGGGCAATAATCAAAGTTATCATCCAGAAACCAAATTGCTAACAGACGGACGGACCATAACATAATATGCCCCCTTCGGGCATATAAAAATCACACATTAAATTTTGCTTAAATCTTCAAGACAGTATTGCAATATCATTATTGTAAGTTAATCTGAAGGACAGTCAATATATTTTGAAAGCAGGTTTGATATCTTTCTCTCATTATCAAGTGAGTGGGGTAATCTTGAACAGTGTTTGTTAATACATTTCTGCATCTCTCACTATTTTATGTCACATTTCTTTTTTGTATTTTATTGATATCAGTCAATGGTCAAATATAATCTGTCATACAGATACTAAATCTTTTAGGCAGAAACTTAGTCTTTCATTCCATGTAACTTAGTTTCAATCTTCCGTGTGCCTGACCCACTTTCAATCTTTCCCTGGAGATCAACTAGAAAAACGCCCTGACCAAGTCTATCAAAGATTGAGAAAATAAAGACCCTTAAAGTGTTCACAAGGTTTTCCTCTTATCTGAGCTGCAGAACTTGTTTCTGACCATACATAACTCAGTTTAAAAATTAATCTAAGAATTCATCAAGATATTCTGACCAAGTTTGGAGAAGATTGGGCAAAAGTGTCACCTCCAGAGTGATTAATGGAATTTCCAACGATCTGACCTGAATACCAAGATGATGATCACACATGACCTGCATATCTCTCACGTTGATCATTAAAACAAATGTTCACACCAGCTTTCAAGCAGACACTGTTTTCAATGACCTCAGCTGGTGACCTACTTTTTGACCAAACATGTCCCACTTTAAATTCATCTTAGACATCATGAAATGAAACATTTTAGCCAAGTTTCATGAATATTAGATAAGGAATGTACTGGGGATCAAGCTATTAGACCCAATGTGAACCAGTTTAGAACCCATTCTTAAGAGAATCAATCAAACAACCTGACCAAATTTTATGAAGATTGGGTGAAAAATGTGGTTTCTATAAAGGTATCTTTGCTTTGATCTGGACTTGTGGCACAGTTTCTGATCTAATATGACCCAGTTTTGAACTTGTCTAAGAGATTACTGGTATCATGTCAAACATTTTGACAAACTTCCATGAAGACTGGGTTAAAAATTTGACCTCTAGAATGTCAAAATGTCTTCCATTGATTTCAGCTAATGATCTAAGTTTTTTTAACCAAATGAGACCCCTTTTAAAGTTACCTAAGAGACAATATATTCTGAACATGTTTTATGGAGGCTGGAAAAAAAGTGTTGTCTGCAGTGTTCACAAGGTTTCCCACTGAATAAACCTGGTGACCTACTTTTTGAACCAATGTGACCCAGTTTCAAACTTGTCCAAGAGACTTAAAGGACAAACATTCAAGGCAAGTTTTCTGAAGATTAGGTCAGAAATGTGCACAAAGTATTGCTTTGATTTGGGCTTGTGACCAATTTTTAAAAGCGACTGACTCACAGAAAAAAACCCAGAAAATGTTCATACATCTGGAAATTCTAGCTGTTATTGTGAATAACAAATCTAAACTAAGTTACTGACTCATTTTTTGTTAAAGAAAAACATCAAAATAGACAGTTTTACATACTTTTATCGGTAAAAAATTTACCCCATTAGTCACGGGTTAGATACTTTAGTTTTAACACTAATTTGACGAGATTTGATAACTAGTCTCTCTGGCTCAGTGGTGTAGATTGTCGCTCTACATTTTACTGACCGAAAGGTCATGGGTTCGAATACTGGTTAAGTCAAAACTTTTTTTTTCAGTTCTCATGGTTTATAGAAGCATAATGCTATGTTTTTCCCACAGTATATTAACTTTTCTTAAATTTTAAAGAAAAATAACTTTAAGCTAAATTCTGTGAGTCAGTCGCTTTAAAACCAACATGACCAAACTTGAAACTTGTCTGAAAGATTATCAGGACAACATTCCGAGCATCAAAAAGACTTCTAGAGTGTTCACAAGGTAAAATGTTTATGACAAAAAATGAAAGAAATCCAATGAAAGACAGATGATGTACAAAGGCTGACCACAAAAAGCCTATATAATTGCTGACCCCTGTATAAAATTTAAAATCCAAGTCCAAATTTTCTGGAAGAAATTATTCAAAAATTCAATCATAGCATGACGAAATGTGATCACTGAGAAAACATGTATACTTACGTGAAGGTTTGCTCCATTTGTATGCGCTACAAATCTCAGTGTTTTACATATCACTTTCCTCTTCTCTGAGTCAAGTTCCTTAAAGATGGTAAAATTGACAAAGGAATCTTTTGATAAATAATGCAACTGATAGCTGGTAATTTCCATGTGGAGTATTACTGCCATCACATGGTGACTTGTGTATCATCTGACTTTAAGAGTCATTTTTTTCTAGACTGCTACAACTACGTATGTTATACAATAACTGATCTTACAGCTTTTCAGTCAAAATAATGCTAATTTGTATCTTAAACAATTTTGAAAATTACATTGTATTTCTTATTAATTTGTAATAGTCATATGAATGGAATCGTCAACTGATTTTCTAGTTTTGCTTCAGTCTTCTTTTAAGGAGAAAAAATTGCTGCACTGATATCCCTAATTCTGTTATGCTTCCTAGCCATATGATATTTTAAAGAATATAAGTAACTCATGTTTTTTTTAAACATTTTGAAAGCTAATAATCATTTTGTACACCTAAATCTGCTAAGTTTAGACTCTGGTTAGAGAGAAAGAAGAGTCCTTATTTACCTGAAACAGGTCATACTTGCTTCCAACAATATACAGGGGTACAGGGAATGGATCTATAATAGCTTTATCCTGCAAGTCCTCTCCAAGTCTCTCCCATGCACGTTTGATCAGGGTCTCTCGGATGTTTGGATAGTTATGCCTCATCTCTGAAATCACTGTTTCAATACGAGCCCTTGCTGCAGCTAGAAGTGTTTCCAAGGTGAACCACATCTCTCCAGGGTTTGAAAGATCTATAACTAACATCACTCCTGTTTGTCTGTAGAAATATATGGAGAACTGCTGATCACATGAATAAATGATTCTACAAACTGCACAATTTCTCCTCCATTATGTTTTATTCATTGAAAACATCTGAATGACCAAGCAATTAAAAGACTGACATACTGCTTCTCAGAAGTATTGCTGTTGCAAGAAGCACCAAGGTGTGACTGAATGCTGGTCTCTTTAAAGAGGGTCTCAAATTTGAATTCAAATCAATGAAACTTTCAGGTTACATCCACAATCCAAGCTTTTGTCAAAAATGATGTGAATGAAAAATAACAATGTTCAAATTAAGTCTAATTGTACTTAGTATATTTTGCAGCATTTAAAAAAACACTTTTATAAGCAAGAAACTTCAATTCACAGAGTCACAGTGGGGCTAAAATAAAGACTACAAATCACAAAAAATGCTGGTTTACAAGTGAGGTTAACTTTTGAAGCAGGTCCATAAATGATTTTTACTGAATAACATTAAAATATTATTTTTCTGTATCAAAATTTACACTTTTACAAACTTGACTTCAAGTAAATAAAATGGTCAACTTACAGGAGTGTGTCTGGGTTGAGTGGAATGTCCATTAACTTAGATAACCAAGTACCACCTCCTAGCTCCCACAGATGTCCTATATCCTTGGCCTGAAAATCAAGCAGCAGTGTAAAATTATCTGGACAAAAATACATTTGACATTGCCATCTACAAACCTGAAAGAACTGTCTTAAGATGACTGGTTTAAAATGTTTTCTTTTCCACACTTAAAAATATAGTTACACATATGTATTTAAAAGCATCTGTATGCTGTAGATATATATGTATTTATATATTACGTACAGTATGATGTATGTTATTCTCTGGGTTGTAAAATAAGAATCCTCTATGACTTTTATGCAAAAACATGCTGCTGATACAGATATCTTGCAAACAAAATACAATGTTTAGTCTATAATGATTAATACAATACTTTAAAGGGAGAGATGAGTCATTATCCTTCTATGTTCAACCTACCATATTATGCCCCTTTGCCCTCCTGGCGTATGTGTACTCCAGAGCTACTGTGGGTTTTGGAGCTTCAGATCTGAAATAGAACTAACTGTTATGCATTGATACCATGGTAAACACAGTAAAACTATGAAAGCTAAATTGCTACAAGCATGCACCTGAATATAGTTTTTAATTCAACATATATTATTTTCTAAAATACAAATGATATTATTTGAGGCATTACCGCTTTTTCAACACAACCTAATTCCACCATAATGCAATCAAAACAAGCAAAGTTTCAAATCTCTATGCATCATCAAGTGTTCAAGTAATATTATGATCAATCTTGTTATAACTGTCTGTTTAAAATACAATAATGCAGACATAAAAAACCTTTAGTATGCAATTCCATATTGCTGCCATTAAGAGTATAGATCTATCTAATGTTAACAAATACTGGCAAATTCTTGTTATATGCATGATAAAAAGGTAAGAACAGAAAAATAAAGATTACCTGTCAAGAAATCTCAAAATAATAGATGTTTTCCCCTGAAAGTTTAGACAGGCAATATAATCACTACTGCAGCAGTGAACACTAAATGAATGCATACAAAATGCTTTACATATGTACATAATAAAAATGAAAAACTCTACATTATCTATCTAAACATATACAAGACATTCTTGTTGTAGCTTTCACATGTTTTGGTTAATATCAAAATTATTTTGCTTCAATGCTCTTAAAAGTTAAACAGATGACTATGAGTATGTTTGTTATATTTTTTAAAAAAGTATCAAATGTAAATGTATAAAATGCAGTTTTGAATTTTGGCAGATAAACATTAAAAGAAGTCATTAACAAGCACTATGTTTGAATGAATGCCATGCCCCCAGCACAAACAAACACATAGACAGACCAAAAACAATATACCATCCCTCCTGATACATGTATATGTAATATATATGTAAGAGGCAATTTCTTAAAATATGGACAATAAAACTGACATCACTTACAGAATTTTTACCACCAATCAAGAAAAGAGCATTTTCAACAGCTGTTTTACCCTCATCTGAAAAGAATAGTACAATTATATGTATGTGTACAAAAAGGTTAACTGTAAATACAAGCCCTATGTTCGAATGAATGCCATGCTCCCCTGGGGAAGACCTCTTAGTGGGTCTGGCACACAGAGCTCATCAAGGTGCTTGCACCTGTGAACTTTGGAGGCTGTAGGTGGAAAGACTTCCATGTTATGGTGAAAGTTAAAGTTTTGTGACAAAAACCAAACAGACGAAAAATAATATGTCCTCCCTCTGGGGGCATAAAAAGAACTCCATTGTTCTATTAAACATTTTTGTACTTATTTACAAGCTAACATCATAACAAAAAGCAGGTCAAAAGAAAACCTTAGCTGTAAGTCAGGTTTTAAGTCAATATAAACTATAAGCAAGGTTTATGATTAAGCCCAAAATTAATGTCTGTCAGATGAAAATAAATGTAAACTATGCACCTACATAAAAGTGCATAATGAAATGTATATACATACCTTCATTTCTATTTGATTTCTCAATTGCTATATCCCACAAAGTATTCATCTGAAAAAGAGAAACAAATACTGCTAGTTTATAGAAAGAACTTGAGCTACACTGTAGCATCTGGTGAAAATGCTTTAAGTATAGAAAAACTTCTATCAGGTCTCGATCCTCCTAAAAGGATCATTTTCTTAGCTGGAAGTGGCATTGTCCGATTCTTGGCTGCTGATTGTGCACCACTTTTCTATTAGTTCTCTTGTGTAATGCAATTTGCATACAATAAACTTTGCAAGTCAGGGAATTGGATGAGAACCTGTCAAAACACTGTGTAAATGGATGGATATTTTGTGAAACATAGCACAGGATTTTTTTTATCAGAGAATAACAGCCTATTTTTTATATACAGGAATGTGAAATTAATTCACTATTACAACCAAATACACCACTCATGTTTGTGATTTATTCTGAATAAGAAATTAACACATGTTAAAGATTTTTGACAAATGACACAGAACATATATTGCTAAGGGTCCTTATAACTTCAAAATATTATTATGCTTTTGAAGCACACCAATAATTTGAATAATCTCTGACATTCACGAGATATATTATATACCAGTATGCCATATAGCCCATCCTCTTATAGATGCCTACCCCCAATATTTTGGACAAAAAATGGCCATTTTTCAGCCCAAAGTTGAAAAATCAACTGCCCCTTTTAACGCCCATCCCCCGATTTGAGTAAAATTGAGCTAACCTATACAATTCAAGTTTACTTTTTTCCCTTTTATTTCACTTTTATTTCCCTTATTTTTGTCATAAGAAAGTAGTAAAGATCATGCGTGAGGCATATTTTTTTGTGCTAGGCAAACTTTCACACATACCGGACTCTACATGTATGGTAATAGCGGAAATGAAAAGATTTTAGCGTTGTCTGCAATAAGTCAACATCCGCTCTTTCTCCGGATTTGATTTCTTCTTGTAATTATGAGGGGTGAGTTGATTTATAAAGCCCTGCTAAGAAAACTGGTCTGTCTTCTGAAGATGTGTCTCCAATTAACACCCATCCCCAACTTTTGAACAATCCATGATTCTAATAAAAACCCGGGCTATATTGGCAAGTCTAAACAGAGTACACTTTCTTAATTTTTGAACCTTTAAACTTGAAACAGCTTCTAATTCTTCTTGTCAGGGACTGATTTTTTCGATGCTTGAAATATACATGTAATAAAACCTTTTCTAAGGGTAAAAAATATCTTCATGCACTTTGGTATTTCATTGATATTTGCATCAAAGATAAGATAAGATTAATTTTATTTTAAGTCGGCAAGTTTAACAATAGTCTCAATAACTCGCCTTCAAAAGCGGACCCATTTATTAATCTGATATTTTTCGTTGTCCGCCTTTATTGACCTGACATAAAATAGCGCAATATACACCTTTTAGAGTACAATTATTTGGACTAGTTTATCAACAGATAACATATGCTCATAAGCTTGTACAACCGACTGTAAAAACATGACGAAAAAGATAACATGTGAATAACAGCTGAAAGAATATTTCATGAAAGACAAAGTAACAAAAAAATTACTTTAAACACAACATTTACTAATTAAGTTAAAGATTTAAATAATATTGATAAGATTAATTCTTGTAGTGACAAATAAAAGCAACTTATTCACATAGGTAAGACAGCATTATTAAAACAACACACATATCTAGTTTCAACATATAAAAAATAAAAGATTAAAGCATATATGCAAAAGGCAACATAGCAAATCATCGAGCACATTTAAACTACAACAGTGGCATGCATCAAATGCAACATTTAAGCTATAAAAAGATCAGTAAAAGTCTAGGTCCACAGTAGGGGTTTGACTCAAAAGAAGACAGACAGACAGACAGATAAACAGATCGTAAAATCAAGATAGTAAAATCATTACTTCTACCTTTCTTTCAGTATAATTTTCAGGAATGTTTATTTACTCTATGTCAAACAAATGCCTCTACATTCGGTTCGTAATGAGCGCTTAATTGATTAGGATTAAAATTTTGTCATGCGCACTGCTCCGGCTTCCATTTCCGGCAACGTGAAATCGCCGTCAAACATTCAAGTTTCCAATGGAAAACGATATTTTAGATTCTTTAGAAGACATAGGGTAAATAATATAACTGATTGTTGGTGCTAAATATGAATTTCATGCAGATGCACTAGAACAACTTTAAAAAGCTTCGAACCATATTTCGTACCCAAAAACATTCGAGCAACATGAGCAATGAAATGATTTTGCGCAATAAGCAATTTTTCATGAAAAAACTAAGTTTTGACTTTTGTTTGTTTTTTATGATAAGATTTTAAATTATGTGACATTTTTTATGGAACCAGAAACAGAAACCATGCTTGTGCTAAAAACTGTCTGGACTGGCCCAGCGGTACAGTATGTTTACTTATTCAGGTTTACCATACACAAAACATACTCGTCGATGTCATCTATGTCTGCTTATTATTTTTTCGATGGTGATTTTTTTAATAGCGGGGGAAAACATACAATTTAAAAGGGCAATATAGCCAGTATTCGGCCGCAGATTTTGCCCTGATATTGACATCGCATATTTTTTTCAATATGCCACACAGTTGGGGCATGTCTTTCAGAGGTAGGGATAGGGCCCTTCCCTTAAAATTGGGGAAAATTATCATGTTTTTTTTTTTTTGCAAAAGGGGAAGAAAAATATTTATGTAAATTGAATTTTAAAGGAAAACTGCATGACTTTAAAGAATTTTAAAGAATTTTCAAGAGTGGAAGATGCCTGTAAACAGCCCCTGCTATAGAAGGAAAAAAAGCCCTGCCTGCAGTAGAAGAAAACTGCAAGTTTTTATGCTAATATTTGGCCCCAGTTTTTTGCCAAATGAGAGCCGTGAAATTGCTTATTTACGCCTTTCAGCAGAAGAAAATCTGGTTTTCATGCATATTCTGAAAAAAATATGCCAGTTGCCCAAGCCATTGCATGATGTCATAAAGTTCTCAAGGTTTGTAGGTGATTCCTGGGAAGATTTATTTCTACATTTAATAAAAAGAAAAACAAAATGAAGGGTCCCACGTTTAACCAGAATCGACCATTTTTACCGGAATCGACTGCATTACCGGAATCGACCTATATTTCATACATAAGCCAATTTTTTTCAAGATATAAAACATTGTTTATATATATATACATATATATATATTATAATATAATTAATGTAATAACAAAAGGAATTAGAAGTATCTTTGAGTGGAAAGATGTTGCAAGAGAAAGAAAATTGGCAAGTTGCGGAAAATTTGCGCATAAAATATACATTGGAATCAGCCTGTATTTCATAAATGAATTGAATGTAAGTCATACAAAGTTATTTTTCATAACTTTACATCAGAAATAAAATATTTACCAAAGGAATTTGAAGTTTTATTGAGTGGAAAGATGTTGCAAGAGAAAAAAATATTGACGAGTTGCGGAAATTTGGCATGTGCGGACATACACTGGAATTGGCTTTATTTCATAAATAAATTGAATTTAAGTCATACAAAGTTATTATGCCCCCCCTTCAAAGAAGAGGGGGTATATTGCTTTGCATTTGTCTGTCTGTCGGTCAGTCCGTCAGTCCGTAGACCAAATGGTTTCCGACCAATAACTAAAGAATGCTTAGGCCTAGGAACTTCAAACTTGGTAGGATGATTGTCCATCACCAGTAGATGACCCCTATTGATT
Organism: Cyclina sinensis; assembly: GCA_012932295.1. Lineage (NCBI taxonomy): Eukaryota > Metazoa > Mollusca > Bivalvia > Venerida > Veneridae > Cyclina > Cyclina sinensis. Next base: position 18,156,984 of record JAAONU010000011.1, read on the forward strand.
TTGGGGTCAAGGGATCAAAGGTCAAGGTCACATTGACCTTGTAGGTAGAAAAGATTTCCGACCAAAAACTAAAGAACGCTTAGGCCTAGGAACTTCAAACTTGGTAGGATGATTGTCCATCACCAGTAGATGACCCCTATTGATTTTGGGGTCAAGGGGTCAAAGGTCAAGGTCACATTGACCTTGTAGGTAGAAAAGGTTTCTGACCAATAACTAGAGAACGCTTTGACCTAGGTTCACCAAACTTGGTATGCTGGTTGGTCATCACCAGTAGATGACCCCTATTGATTTTGAGGTCATTAGGTCAAAGGTCAAGATCACAGGGACCTTCATCCTTAAAACGGTTTCTGATCACTAACTAGAGAACGCTTTGACCTAGGTTCACCAAACTTGGTATGCTGTTTGGTCATCACCAGTTGTTGACCCCTATTGATTTTGAGGTCATTAGATCAAAGGTCAAGCTCAAAGGGACCTTCATCCTAAAAATGGTTTCCGATCAATAACTAGAGAATGCTTTGACCTAGGTTCACCAAACTTGGTATGCTGGTTGGTCATCACCAGTAGATGACCACTATTGATTTTGAGGTCATTAGGTCAAAGGTCAAGCTCACAGGGACCTTCATCCTTAAAACAGTTTCTGATCAATAACTAGAGAACGCTTTGACCTAGGTTCACCAAACTTGGTATACTGGTTGGTCATCACCAGTAGATGACCCCTATTGACTTTTAGGTCATTAGGTCAAAGGTCAAGATCACAGAGACTTTCATCTTGAAAACGGTTTCCGATCAATAACTAGAGAACGTTTTGACCTAGGTTCACCAAACTTGGTATGCTGGTTGGTCATCACCAGTAGATGACCCCCTATTGATTTTGAGTTCATTAGGTCAAAGTTCAAGCTCACAGAGACTTTGACTCTAAAAACAGTTTCCGATCAATAACTAGAGAATGCTTTGACCTAGGTTCACCAAACTTGGTATGCTGGTTGGTCATGACCAGTAAATGACCCCTATTGATTTTGAGGTCATTAGGTCAAAGGTCAAGGCCACAGGGACCTTGATCCTAAAAACGGTTTCTGATCAATTACTAGAGAACGCTTTGGCCCAACCACAAGCAATTAGGTGCTGCCGGGGGGCATTTATGTTTTACAAACATTTCTTGTTTTTAATTACTTTACATCAGAAATAAAATATCTACCAAAGGAATTTGAAGTTTCTTCAAGTGGAAAGATTTCATTTTCTAAAAAGTTCATAATTACATGGAAAGATCTCTTTGAGGAGAAGTGCAGTGCCCATAATTTTTTTCTTCCATAGTTATGCCATTATTGGCCTTTAAAATTTTCATACTTAATTTTTGTCAGGGGCATAACTCAAAAAGTATTGGAGGTATCAGGTTGAAACTTCATAGATAAATAGATCTTATTGAGGAGAGGTGCTACTCCCTTTGTAATTTTTCATACTCAATTTTTATCTGTGGCATAACTCAAATAGTATTGGAGATATCAACTTGAAACTTCATAGATAAATAGATCTTGTTGAGAAGAAGTGCATTGCCCAAGAACCATAAATCTTTTCCATAATTTTGGAGTTATTGCCCTTCGAATTGTATGGTGCATAACTAAAAAAATATTGGAGTATCAGCTAGAAACTTCATAGATAAATAGATTTCATTGAGGAGAATTGCAGTGCCCAAGAACCGCAACTTTTTACATTATTATGGAGTTATTGCCCTTTGTAATTTTTCATACTTAATTTTATTCTGGGGTTTAAAGTAACATGTTCCCATATATCAATTCCCTACTTACGAAGAGGTTTGTGGGGGGTATTTGCACCAGGACAGTGGCAGTTCTAGTTATACCTGACCATTCTGTGCCCAATGAAATAGATTTGGCAATATATAAGGAAAGAAGGAAAATTATCTGCCACCAAATAACCTTTAAGACCCTTGTGAACTATATATCAGTATCATAAAACTTATGTCAAGATTTAACCAAAAAAAGTTGAGATGTACCTTTGGAGATGTCATTATATACCCATGCAGATTATAGCAACAAGAAAATAATTTACAAATATTATTACAGAGGTTAAAGTTAGAAAAGACATCAAAATCTGGTACAAAACAATAAGTATATTCTTAAATATGTACTATATCCTTGTTATTTATATGAAATGATTACAATTACAGGTAAAAATAAAAATACAGAATCTCTTGCTTTGTTGGCATGCAAGGCTTTTTACCTTATATAAAGAATTAAAATTGGCAGAAATACGACTACGCCCAAGTTCCATGCAAATATATTTTTCCAAAAATTAATTTTTTTTTTTACAGAATTCATTCATGGGACTTCTTTCACTGGCTATTTTGTTTAAAAACATGCACTGCCAGCATAGCAGTTTACCTGTGAATAATTGTACATGGCATCAAGAATATTTAAATTAGCACTGCTTCAAATCAAACACTTATTGCAGATGATAATGTTGTGGACCATTTGACACTTACAGTGACAGCTCTTGTTTTTTTAGCACACCTGAGCATGCAATGTTCACCAAAATCATACCTCAGGGGTCATTAGTGGCCCCACCATTGGGGTCAATTGATTTAATAAAGGCATATATTGGGAAAACTTTGAAGATCTTCTTCTGAAACAAGCTTTAGGGCAGAGATATTTTGCATGGAACATTATCTACTCTGAGACAAGTGGTCCTCTACCATGGTTGTTAAAATATGATCCTTGGGTCAAAATTGACCCTTCCTCCTTTTTAAAGACTTACTTAGGGAAAAAAACTTTAAAAAATCTAGTCCTAGTGCTAAGATATTTGATGTACATGTATGACATGACCTTGTAGACCCCACCAAGTTTTTTTCAAATTACGTCCCTAGGGTCAAAATTGTCCCTGACCCTGGGTCACCAAGGCTAAAAATAGACTGTAAACTTTTTGTCATCAAGCCTTTAGTAATTGATTGATATCTAATATATTTGGTTTATAGACACCATGCATGAACCGCTGCCATTCACTGGGGCCAAGGTCAAGGTCACCAAGGCTAAAAATAGATTTTTATACCTTTCCTCATAGCGTCTTCCTTTATTGACCTATATCTTAGATATTTGGTATGTAGGTATGTGCAAGAACCTCTACCCCTTGGTAGATCTCCTATCTTTTCCTGAACCAACCTGATCCCATCATGGGTTCCAAAAGTGTGGGGGCCAAAAAAGGCTTATTATACCTTGTCTGCATGACAGTGGTTTCACAACTTTGATATAGCCTGAGTCTTCATTTATTTTGACCGATGTTTTAGATATGTGGTATGTAAGTACCATGGACATCTACCCTTGGGTTGGATTTTAGGTCACTATGGTCAAGGTCACCAGGGCTAAAAATTGAATTGGCTCCACCCCAAGGGTCACTTGGTTTTATATAGACTGACATAGGTAAAAACTTCAAAAATCTTATTGTCAGAAACCACAAGGCCTTGAGTTTAAATATTTGGTGTGTGAATGAAAGTAGTTGCAGTTGTACTCAGGTGAGTGATAAAAGGGCAATCATAGCCCTCTTGTCTTTAAATAGAAGCTAAAATAATGAGATATGGAATATAAAATGAATCAAAAGACCAGTAAATGACAAATCTTTAATGTTTGTCAGTTGTTCACTTATAAATCAGATGATGACAACATTAAGTGCTATTTTTCATACTTAATATAGAAACATGAATCACTGAGGAATCTTAACAAGGGTTTGCATGCATATTTTTTAACATTTTCAGATTTATTTGTAGAAAGACTCTTGTTGAAAAGTTAATAAATTAAGTCTGTTTTCAGCTACACTGGTGATATTTTGCAAGAGGCAGTGTTGAATCGAGCACTTGAAGATGGGCCCAGTTCATTAGAATACACAAACCTTGTGTCATGGCTTACACACCAGCTGCAAGGCTTCTGTTCTCTACAGGAATCTGTCAATCCTATTACAGGCAATGAAATTTTTAACATTTTGTATGTAGTTCTTTTCAGAAGAGTCTTTTGGTCAAAGTAATCCTAGGTCTCTGAGTATTATGGATCAGTCATACATGTACATTTCCAACTGTAGTTGTCATTTTAAAACTAAACTGCCATGGATCATATGTCAGGTTCAGAATGCATGTTAAGTATTGTGGTTAATATTTTTGACAGTGATGAGACATAAATATCTTACATGAACAGACACATTTTTAAAGCCAAAGTTAGATTCTAACCACAGTGCTAACAGATCAGGCACTGTGTCTGCATTGTGGTATTTTCTGTTATGCAAAGACCTTTTAAATTGGAAGGGTAGACTTGATGAAAAATATAATACTATAACAGAGTATTACTAAATAAATTAATTTTGATTATTGATATTTTTTGTTTTATAGGCCCTGATGATGCCTCAAATTTCTTAATGGAAGTCAGTGGCTTCTTGCGGGAGTATGGTAAGAACTAAGTTCAGTTATTAGCTATATGTCATTGCAACTGTTTAATGAATACCATAAAGATGACATGATGCTTTCTTTCTTTCTTCCTTTCTTTCAGTCCCATCAAATTAATGTTTCATATACTCATCTGATAAAATCATATAAAAAACACTGTTCTAAGAAGTTGGCTCGAGACAGTACAATAATAAATCCAACATATATCACAAAATATTGACTGTACATTTTTAGCCGGTCCGGCTAGCTAAATTGGTAGAGCATCTCATTGTTAATCCTGGTGATCTGTGTTCGATCCCCATAAAAGCTGGCAAAATTTCTCCATGATAATTTATCTCAGACAATGTTTCTATAGGTCATTTGCGCCTTCTCTGAATCAAGTGAAGAAGTAGTCAGTCACTTGTTGAGAAATTGGTTTGTAAACTGGTTGGATACCCAGGAACAATTGGTAGGTGGACTGACTTTCTGGATATGACCACAGCTGTTCAAACTGGCATTAAATCAAATCAAACCAAACATGTAAGATTATCATTGCCAGTCTAGTACATGTACTTTAAGAGTTTAAGTACATTTAATATACTTCAATATTTTCTCTAAACAGTTAATGCTTTCATCTGTTTTGTTTTTCTAATTTGTCAATACAGGCTGTCCTTACAATGCTTTAAATGATGGTCCTATCACACAAAGGCTTGCCAGCAGAGAATCTCGATTACAGCTTCTCGGTGAGTGGGATTTTCTTCTTGTCAGTTATGTCATACTGTGTGATGTCAATATTATTAAATGCTATAAGAGTTTTTTCTGTTTGACTATTTGGAAAAAAAAGGAACAACAGAGCTGAGAGTTTTTAACATACTACATAAAGCAAGGATGGTAGAAACCTGCTTATAAGTGATTCCAAAAGAGTGAATTACTGTGATAACCTTTTCTTTTAAATTTCTTCATTTTAGAGAATTATAGTCGAAATCAAAATATTGTGTTATTGAATGCTTATTTGCTTAAACTTTAGGTGAATAATATGACAAATTTACAAAGGCAACATTCATATCTGAACTGTTGAATAAAGGACTAATGTTAGCCAATAAACAGTGTTAAGTGTGCAGTTGAAATACTTGACATATAGAGCGAGTAGGAAATGCATGTTGTTGATTATCTAAGAGTGTAAATCATAGGTTGCAGCTTCTGACACTTGTGTTATACTTTCGTGCTTCATACACTACAAACTTCTAGAAATCATTAGGCCAATCACTGCATGTATTTTTAGCTCACCAGGTCCTTGTATGAAATTCTTCCTTTAAAAAATGGCCTACAGAGAGCAGGGCCTGTTTTCACTAAATGACTGTATGGAACGCTTTAAAAAAAAAATTATCTCAGAAACTGCTGGCCCAGTTTCAAAATGGTTTCATGGTTGTCTTTTATCAGATTCCTTCAAGCCGTATTGGTTTGTAAAATAACACACCAGATAGCAGACAATGGATGGGTAGGTTTCACTGAATGACTGACTGTATGGAAAACATTGAAAACCTTATTCAGATGTTCCTTTGGTGGAATTTACTCATATATTCAAGATATGTATCTTCTCCTTAGAAACTGCAGACCCATTTTTGAAATAATTTAGAACTAACATTTCTTGGGTGACCCTGTATATAAATTGTGAAATTTATTGTGAACTGTGAAAAAATATGATGACATCTTTAATAAAAGAAAGCTTCATTGTCTTTAAAAATGAAGATCATGACCTGGAATGAAATAGCACCATGGGATTGAAGTGTCATGGTATGTGTTTTTTTTTATGAGCTGGTTACAAAGTCATGTTTTCAATTTGATATGTCAGATGGTTACAGAAAAGTGGTTGCATTTTGGTATAGCAAAATCATTGTCAGGTTGTGCTACCATTGAAAATAGAGCAAAAACTCAGTTCTTTTATAATTCTGTTGCATTAGTGGGCTAGTCATTTGGCAAGTTTCTACTTGAAGTGTGAATATGTCTTTTCTCAACATCAGAACAAAATGAATGCTGTTTAAACTGTTTGTACAATCTATGTTAACCTTGTTGTAAAATAATTTGAAAATGAAAGGTATTTTAGATAAAATATATTTGACAGCATATGAGTGAGTGTCATTTCTTAGCACAAAACAAGATAAAGCAGGTAAAATTATTCAGGGATCTCATATTAGCCTTTACATGTTACAAGAGGAAAATGTGCTGTGTTAGTGAAACTGTGTGTTCAGTCCAAAAGTCATTGACAGTTTGCTAATATCAGTTGCAAGAACTTGTTCTGAAATCAGCATAAAACAGGCAGTCTATTTGCTACACCAGTATTAATTTTTTTTTTGCGTTCTGAATATGATTAAATTTGAAAATCTTTCATTTTTTACTGCCTTTGGCTTCTGTGGTTCTTAAAGGTCATGTGACACGACTATAGCAACTTTGTCTATTCAAAATAATCATAATGTACTGATTAAAATGGTTTAACTGCGAAAATATGAAAATATTGCTTTTGATAAGAAAAAACGTGTTTTTGATGATCGGCTGTTTCCGTTTCGACATCGGTAGTTTCCGCCGCATTTTTTGGCTGTGACGTAGATTTATCCCTACTATACCAGGCAGTAGTGCAGAATTACACTGCTCATAACACATCCGTTTTTAAATGAAAAAATAACACTAAACCACAAGTCCAAGAAACACGTTAAAGGCACACTCATAAAAATGCTATAAATTATATAAATAATGTGATTACTTCTCGATTTTTATAAGTAAAATCCAACTTTGTGCCGGGAGAACGGGTTGTGATTTTACCTTAATAAATATTCCAATTTCTTCCATGTTGTGGTTCTATATAAAACCATCTCCTCCGCGTTTTTACATGATGCGTAACACATCCTCACTTGATTTTTACGTCATAAACAAATGCTTTTTCATTTAAGTATAGTAAAATTGAAGTGAATTTAGGTGATCTATTGTGTGAACATTAAATTTTGTTTCACTGGAATGGAAATTCACACTACAGTGTTTTTTTCACGTTGGGATATAGTTTGAAAAATAATAATGAGGCATGTCTATCAAGTAGAAATTTGTGTCTGCTTATAAATTAATATCCAATGAAATGTCAAAGGTCCATAAATCACGCCTTATACTGGGATTCATGCAAATTAACCTGCCCAAATTGGACCCTTGTATATTCTGCATAGCTGTCAAACAAAGCAATTAACTTTTTTATGGCCCAATCAATGATAAAGTTGAGACAAATAGCAAAATTTTATGGCAAGTGATCTTACAAATTGATTTTGATCAGTCACACTTGTGAAAACATTATGTAATAGCTTGTTCCAATTAACATGTCTGAATGATTTTTAGTTAAGAAGCTTCCATGTAGATACATATTTTAATTAGATAATTAAATGTAATGAATCTATTTATGATGAAAATTTAAAAATCATTCGACTTCTTAATGTGGACAAATTATTGGAAAAACAAAAACAATGTGTTTGTGTTATGAATTTGACGTAGTTTTTAGGGCTTCTTCATATTATTTGTTCTTTGATCCTTATTGTTTTGTTTTCCAAAAAATGTAGAACGAATAAGCAACAAAAAAAGATATGCATTTATAATGTAAAAAATCATAGATCTAGGCAAAGATTACTTACACGCACCTCAGGCAAAATATACCACAGACAAATAAGCAACACATCACTGTAAGGAGAATGTTTTTATGGAAAAAATCTCTCAATTGGACTTAGTTAATAAAGTCTTCCAACAAACTGCATCAGATAAAAATAAGCATGTTCAAAATCTTTTTGGATCAGTTATTTGAAAAAGATATTTTCACCCATGTTTCTTTTAATTCTATAACCCTGATTAAACTAGCCTCTATATAATATTTCTCATTGGCTTCGTAATCCCATCAAAATTTCAAATTATTTATTTAAAAAATCTTCAATGTATATTCATGATGTTAGCATAAATTGTTCAATTTTGTTTGTTTTACTATATTCAGTCTACGTTTTCACTTTCCATCATAATTTTTAAAGTTTTTGTTAAGAATCCAGGCAGCTGTGTAAAGTGGCAAGGGATAAATGTGTGTCACTTCCGGTTTCCCTCGCGACAGGTGCGCACGACCAAGTGCGTAAAATATGGATTTTAATTTGCTATAAAAACATCTTTAAGATGAAAATTACCTGCGTTTTTTTGTTAAACAGTCATAGTTAGATATATATTTTTCGCTCATATGAAAATTTCGAGGTCAAAAATTCGTGTCACATGACCTTTAACTGCTTGAGTATGTAATGATTGAAAAGTCAAAATAAAATGATACAGTTGGAAATTGCATTGTTATTGTAGACTATCTGATCACTGAGCTGCAGGCAGTTACCATCGTTGCATCTAGAAATCCAGCTCTACTGAGAACAGCGACTCCAGCCACACCATCTGAGGTTGCTGATCAGGTGAGATAACACAAGCATCATTTCCCTAGTGATCACTGTTAGGGCTGAGAAGTTCTATATTATCTGTAAATGCATGTGATGACCGTAGTATATGAAATGCAACTTTTGACATACATTTGTACATACAAATGACAACTGTAGAATGGTCTCATTTATCTGAAGAATGGGATTTTTATAGATCTTTTAATCATGGGAGACTCATTCCTTGTGAGGTGAAAATTAAACAATTGAATATAACAGTCCAAACACATTAAAATATTAATCTTCAAAATTATATTTGAAATGTAATGAAAATGTAAGATTTTGTTCAGAAGGTTTAGTGGCATCTTGATAGGCAAAAAGGGAGAACAGGTAGATGCATACCTTTATTAAAAGTTACATGTTTAAAGTAAACTAATCTTCAATTTCAGTATGAGAGTGATACAGCTAGACATTTAAAATTGATGTTAATAGCCCTTGGATTCCCCAAACCTCCAGCCAACATTACACCTTTCCAGCTGTTCAGTAAACTTGAAACAAAGGTAAATGTTTCTCCGAGCATGAGAAGAAAATGAAACAGTAGTGTTTAACCCTTTACTCCATATATATGCATTTTTACGCATGTGGGACCAGTGTAGATCCAGATCAGCCGGCACATCCATGCCGTCTGATCAGGATCTGCACTGGTCGCTTTTTGGTCAGAAATAACCTGATGTATCAAAAGGCAAACAGTGTAGATCCTGATCAGACGGCATGGATGTGCCGGCTGATCTGGATCTACACTGTTTGCCCAAGCCATAAAGGTGTATATATGGAGGAAAGGGTTAAATAATAATATAGAGGTGAACTAATCAAAAACAATTTGCCATGCATTTTAAAAGATACAAGTGCTCCATTTGTTCAAAGCCACCAGATGGGTGGGTTACTGTGTATTCAGTTGGTGAATATTTTGAGTATTGTATTTCAGTAGGCATGCTTCTGATTTTCATGAAGCTTAGAAAGCAGTCTTTGTCTTAATACAAATTTCTAACACAAATGCTGTATTTGTCAGTATAAACTCTTGTGAGGAACAAACTTATAAATTGTCTGCTAAACTCTGCTTTTTTCACACAGTCCTGACAAATGTATATGCCATATTGGTCTTTGTAAAAAGCAGTCCAGAAGTAAATTGAAGACAGCAATGACTTTGTCTTAGGTGTTGTCATTTTGACTAAATTTACTTCACTTCTTGATACATGTATATTAATAAATTTTGATTTTTTTTACCCTTTTTCAGATAAAAGAAATAATGGGCAAATATCCAAACCAGATAGGTAAGCCCCTGGTGAAGGTTCGTTTGTCGGACAAGCAGTGGGATCAGGTACACAAAATTAACATCGCGTTGTGCGAGGAATACAAGACACGGAAAGAAATGATCTTAAAACGTCTTGATGTAACCATTCAGTCATTCATGTGGTCGGATAAAGCTAAAGTTAGTATGATTCACATTACAATTGTCAATTCGCAGTTATGGCAATCTTTTTAGTGACATAATATTAAATTAATGTTAAGATGGTATTGTTGCAACCAGATTAAATCTATTGTGACATTTGGTACCTAACTTTGGGAAAAGATATCAAAGGAAGTAAAACAACCACAACCTATTTTATTTATAATACTAATTGAAGTGAATGCACCTTGAGCTGAAATCAAGGCCAAGCTTAATTGGTAGGGAACAAAATAATAAATGAACAAGTACCCTGAAAAAAAGATTGTTTATAGTAATATATGATAGAAATGAAGTTCAATATCACTGAATGGAATTTCTTTTAAACTTGTGTAATTTATATTTATAGCAAGATTTTTATTGATTAAATGTGATTCACAGTAGATATTGAAAGCTGCATGCCCTATTATGCAATATATAATCAGATAATTCCGTGAGAGAGAAAAAGGCTGTAAATATTTCTTGCTAAAGGCTGAAGTGATGAACATTGTATATAGCTTTACAGATATACAGTTACCACATTGTTTCACTTTGTTGAAAAGAAAAAGATGTTGTCAGATGTCCTTAACTCCATTTAAAATTTATCCTTTTAGCAAAATGAGAACAAAATTGCAGAGTCATATCAGCCAATAAGAAAAGTTTTAAAACCGACTACAGAAATTGGTGTACCAGAGATTTTATCAGCCAGAGATGGTAAGTAGGGCAACTTAAATTTAGTATTTAGTCAGTATATGTATATCTTTATGTTGTAACTACTTGTCTGTTACAAAAACCAGGAAACAAGTTAATCATTTCTGTGTGTTGTTATCTCTTCGAGATATTTGTGATAAAGTTTCTATAGCAATGGTGATCCTACCATTCTTTATTTCTGGATTCAGTAGCATGTACTGCTTGTTTAGTTTTCAAAGTATAAATTAGATATGAGAATTTTATACAGATAAGTGGTTAAGATAATTAATTCATTTTTAATATAAGGTGTTTAGGATGCAGCTGTAATGGCTGTGTAATAGGTGTTTAATCCATAATTCTTTGACAGGATCACTTTGTCTTAGAAAACTGTATTTAAAAATTTAAAGGTTACACAAAGGTTTTTTGTGTTGCAGATTTACTTAGAATACAGAAGACAAGCAGTGGTTTGGCTAGGGAACTAACAAAATGTGCAATAAATAAAGTCCTTATTCCTAGAGTAAGTTGATACTTTTGACTTTTGAAACATCTCTTAAGTAGCGATGTCTATATTTAAGTGTATGAATAATTTCATTGTTCTTTTACTTGTGGAACATGAAATTATCACATGTAGAAAAATGTAAATTGGAAAGTACCTTTCTCATATGGAAACATGTTTGCTAGTTCAAATGCAGGTCATCACTGTTGCTAAAGGGGTGTCATTTTACAGTTTTATGCTTAAGGGTTGTCAAAATGTCTTTACATTGCTTAAAACATCTTCCTGTCTGTTACTTGGCACTAAGAATTTGATATACAAATAATTGAAAATGCTTCAAAAACTGTGTGGCATTGATATTTTAGGTGCCGGATAGAGGAGGGCGAGCATGGGAGTTAGAACCACCTCCACCGGAAATGCCGTCATTCCAGAAACGTCAAGATGCACCTCAAGGTCAAAGACCACAAAGTATGTCCATTTATTCTGCATTTAAAACACTCCTTAGATAGTTTCTTGTAGCAAGTATATATACAATTGTTCTGTATTTCATTATTTCTGTCAATTTTGCTCTATTTAGCATTCAAAGGTGTTAAAAGAGGACAGTTGATTTACAGCACTTCCACCAAATACCTACACTACTTACCGACACTTTTTACAAAGTAACAGAAACCATATTCATTTTAAGTAGTTTGTGAAAATAAATGCAAAAAAATAGTTACGTACTTTGTGTTCATTTGCCACTGTCACTTTTATGCTTCAAAAAGTGTCTGAATCTTCTGATATTACAGTGTATAAGTGTTACATGTATTTTTGGTAATAAAAAATTATAAATATTAAGATCTAGTGTTGACTGTTTTTCAACTTTAACTGCTTGACATGGGTTTTTAGCAGTTAGGTATATCTTGCTTTCTATTTTTCAGGTGCACGAGGAGGTCATGGAGGAAGAGGTGGTGGTCAGGATCATGGAGGAAGGGGTGGTAAAGTACAAGGGGGTTGGGTTGACAACAGGGGAGATAATGTAGGTGGACATTGGCAGCAGGGGGGTGGAGGTTATGGTAGACCTCAGACAACTGGTGGTAGTGGTGGTTATGGGGGTGGTGGTTACCATGGTGGAGGAGGTTACCAAGGTGGGGGAGGGGGTGGATATAATCAAGGTGGGGGTTATCAGGGAGGTGGTGGATATAATCAAGGTGGGGGTTATCAGGGAGGTAGTGGATATAATCAAGGTGGGGGTTATCAGGGAGGTGGTGGATATAATCAAGGTTACAATGATCGTGGTGGGGGAGGGAGGGGAGGCAGAGGGGGAAGAGGAGGCCGTGGGGGAAGGGGGAGACACTGAATAAGTGATATTTGTGATATACTTACTGCATTTAAAATACTGTTTTCCAAACCAGTGTTTGCTACATATTTTACTCTGATGTGTTTCAACTGAATTGCTAAACTGAGAAAGTGCTATGTATGTGCTATGAATGTAACTTATTCATGCATTGATTGGAATATGTGTCTCACTATAGGATCATTTAGGATTAGCTTCATTACCTTTAGTTTATACATTGTTGCATCAAAGAAGTTGAGGTCCTTTTATACATGACATACATGATATTAGGAAGGAAAAAAGTTCTTTTTTCCATTTGCTGGTATTGTCAGTTATAAATGTGCTGTGTAAAAGTTAAAATAATTACAGTAAGGTTGTGTAGACATCATTGTGAATATGAAATTAAGGCATTATGTATACATATAGATTCCTGTAAGTTAATATGCATTTTCTGATTTTAAACATTGTGTTGCATTTGAAAGGTGAGGAAGCCTGTGTTAAAATGATATAATTTCGTCAGAGCAGCTGTATGTAAAATACAGTTCTATATTTTTTCTAGGCAAAGTATTTACATATGGTAATAAATCATTATGTCTGATGCTATCTCAGATATGCTGTAGAGCCAGTAATATTTATTTACAAGTCTTCTTTAAAAATCAGAGCAAAGTGTTTTTTGTTATTTTTAAATGGTAGGCAGCAATCTTTTCTCCTCCTCAAGTCATATTGTGTATATTTAAAGAATATGTTTTGAAAGGGTTCATATGCATTGTCAAAGTTGAATCAGACCTCTTTTCTTGGATCTTGTTTAGTGTGATGTCAGACCTACACATTATATGTTATAAAAAGGTCAATTCAAGTTTAAAAACTAACTTTTTTGAAGAACAGTTTTCGTATTTTACCCTTCCTGTATGTATCTTCAGGTTTTAATTCTGTGTTCAGCATTGAATTTTGGCTATATTAGCTAAATGTTTAAATTGACAGTTATGTTTTTGTAGACACATGTTAAAATATGTTTCTGATAATGAAACTCGCTAAAGTGCTTTTCTTTCTGTAAACGCATAAAATTGTTATGAGCCAAGTTCTGTAGTATTCTTACTGTTGTACACATTGATAAGGAAAGTTATAACACCATATATACCTATACATAAAGGAAAAATCCTTAACATTTGTGAAAATTATTGTGACATTACATGCAAATAAAATAGAAATACCTCATTTATTGACTTGTTATTGTAAAAAAAAATGCATACTAAGTATTGCTGTTAGATGATGGTACTTCCTCTAGCCAGTTGCTACTTTGTGTTGGATATTAGATGAGAATTCAGTCTGACATATTTCCCTGTTAGGAGTACCTCTGTGTTATTAAGCTGTCTTCGACATCTTGATAGTGTGAGTGCCAGAACATTAAGATACATATTTAGAGATGTCTTCACTCCTTTTAAACTCTTGGTGCTTTACGATTCAACACCAATGTACTCGATATCCACAAAAAATGTAAATGCAAAATCCTGTCTCAAAAGGCGGGTATGTATGTACATACCTGGAGTGTTCCTTGAAGTCAAAAATGTCATTGGCTAAGCATAAAAACTACTAAAGTAAGATAGATTGCCATAATTGCCATTTAGAAGTGGAAAAAGAGAACTATTAACAGTATTGGACGATGATGGTAAAAAGTATGATATCAATAAAACAAAGCAACTATTTTCTTTGTGGAATCTTTTCTACATCCCCAGTTAATCACTTTCGTTTGTACGTATATGTACATACCGTACATTGACTACATTCTATTGCCCAACTTTATGTTAAGGCTCATACCTCTCTCTCACACCTCATGCCTCCTCTCTCACTCCTCATGCCTCCTCTTATTCCTCATGCCTCCTCTTCCACTCCTTATGCCTCCTCTTCCATTCCTCATGCCTCCTCTTACTCCTCATGCCTCCTCTTTTACTCTTAATGCCTCCTCTTTGACTCCTCATGCCTCTTCTTTGACTCCTCAGACTTTCAGGAAGTTTTGGTGCCAATGCAGATGATATTTTTGACTTCAAGGGACCCCTCCAGAGTCCATTTAAGTGGTCTGCGACTGTTTCTGAGGCACTCGCAGACAATCCGGAAGGTTTGGTATCATTGCGGAAATGATATTTTTGACTTCAAACATTTTTGGCAGGAAAAATACTGTAAAAAGTGGATCATAAGAATTTTATATCTCGACTCATTTTAAACAGTCTTTGACAATATCAGAGAGCCCAGCAGACTTTCAGGAATTCTTATGCAAACAAAGTTCAGATCACTTCCCACCTTCATGATAGACTTCTTACTACGCTTATCTCCCCTTTCACGCATGCGCAGTAACCCAAGGAGCAAATCATACCAAAAGGTGTGATTTCTCCCCCCAGTTCTATACTACTTGTTTCCTGTAAAGGCTCCTGGACAGTTCATGTTACCAGAACTAGTCGAACGTAGAAATTACTGGCATATTTCTGACTAAGAAGCAAAAGGCTAAAAAAGATAAATATTCGTCTCTTGACAAACCAGCGGGCTTAATGCAATGTGCAGAGTTCCATAACATGTTGTTAGTGATTCTATTTCCTTTGTATCAAATCACCAAACATTTGAGCAGCGTAATTCGTTACTTTGTATTTTAGAATTATCAATTTAATTAGGCAGAAGGAACTTTGCTTTGATAAATGAAGTGCAACCTGCTGTTTAATGGAAGATATGCTGGAATTGTTATCACTTGTTTCAGCACATCTGGGTCGTGCAAATTCTCATTTGTTATTTCTTACATTTGAAAGGATCTCTTTGAAACTCTATCCACAACTTATGAACTTAAGATTTCCATTACAGATCAAATGTATGTAAAACAAATATTTTTAAAGCAACTATAATTTACTTTTATTGTCCCTGAAGGGAGAGCATAAAGTCGACGACTTGTCCGTCGGTCCGTCTGTCCAGTTTTGTCTAGACTTTAACTCAAACACCAATGAAGGGTTTTACTTTAACGTTCATAAGATAACAGAGGACTTTGAGAGTTAACTAGTGCAGTGCACAAGAACTATAACTCATCTAGTTTTCTAATTATCTCCTCTTAGTACATTTTGCTTGTCCGAAGCAAATCTCTTAAACCATCAAACACATTCAGTTGATATTTGGCACATTGAAAGAGGGGAAGTGCCAGGAAGTGCAATCCCTGAGAACCATGACTCTAGCTGCCCCATTTTAGCTCACCTGAGCACTTTGTGCTCATGGTGAGATTTTAGAATCACCCTGTGTCCGTCGTGCGTCCGTGCGTCATCAACTTTTGCTTTAAACAACATCTCCTCCTAAACCACTGGGTCAAAGTTGATAAACTGAACTTGCCATGGATGTTCCTTGCATGAAGCTCTTCCAAAGTTGTTCAAAGAAATCAATTCCATGCAGAACTCTGGTTACCATTGCAACCTAAAGGAAAAACTTAAACAATCTTCTTGTCTGAAACCTCAAGGCCTAGAGTTTAGATATTTGGCATTTAGCACCCTCTAATGGAACTCTACAAAAAATGTTCAAATTATTTTCCTAGGGTCAAAATTGGCCCCGCCCCAGGGGTCACTTCATTTTACATAGACTTATATAGGAAATCTTTAAAAATCTTCTTCTCAGAAACCACAATGCCTACAGCTTAGATATTTGGTATGTAGCATTGTCTAGTTGATGTCTACCAAGTTTGTTCAAATTATGTCCCCTGGATCAAAATTGGCCACGCCCCAGGGTTATCTTGGTTTACATATAGTTATATAGGAAAAACACAAAAATCATTTTTCTCCGAGACTAATAGGACTAGATCTTAGATATTTGGCGTGGAGTATTGTGTAGAGAACCTTAACCAATAATGTTTATATGTTGGCCGCAGGGTCAAAATTGGCCCCGCCCTAGGGGCCCTTAATATGTAAAAAAGGCAATCTTTAGAAATCTTACTGGAAACCTCAATGCCTACAGCTTAGATATTTGGTATGTAGCATTGTCTAGTGAATGTCAACAAAGTTTGTTCAAATTATGTTCCCTGGGTCAAAATTGGCCACGCCCCAGGGTTCTCTTGGTTTACATAGATTTATATAGGAAAAACATGAAAAATAACTTTTCTCCAAAACAAATAGGTCTAGACCTTAGATATTTGGTGTTGAGTATTGTGTAAAGAACCCTTACCAATATTGTTAAAATGTTGGCCCTGGGGTCAATATTTGCCCCGCCCCGGGGGCCCTTAATATGTAAAAAAGGAAATCTTCAAAAATCTTCTTGTCTGAAACCTAGAATTTTAAAATTTGGCATTAAGCAAGCTTTATTAACCTTTTTCAAATTATTAGATTAGGTTAAAGATCACGGAGGCTAAAAATAGATTTATCTACTGTACCTCATAGAGCCTTCATTTATAGTCCAATATCTTTGATATTCAATATATAGGTTCCTTGCATGGACCTCTACCCATGGGTAGGGTTTGAGGTCACTGGGTCAAGTTCAAGGTCACCATAGCTTATAATAGATATTTCTACTTTTTGTCATAGGGCCTTTATTTATTGACTGATATTTTACATATTTGGTTTGTAGGCACATATATTTTCAATTAAAAAAATGAAATACTGCTTAACAGCAAACCTACAGCCAAAGTACTCAGGTGAGTGATCCAGGGCCATCATGGCCCTCTTGTTTAATTATTTCCCTTTATAAGTTTTGTTATTATGTTATAATGCTTGTCCAGAGCAAAACTCTAAAATTATTAATGGGGCTTAGCTGATATTTAAGATATTGATAAAGAGTGTATACATGAAATGCAATGTTGAATAAATGTAACTGCCTTGCCCTTTTTACAGTTATCTCCCTTTATTACATTTTTAGTGCTTGTCCGATTTTGTCCAGCGTATAATTCAAAAACCAATGAATGGATTTACTTATAACTTTATAAGATGATAAAGGACATTCAGAGTAATTGCATTATAACTCATCTTAACTTTTTTTCCCTATCTCCCCTTAGTACATTTTGCTTGTCTGGGGCACAACTCTAAATCTATTAAAGGCATTTAGTTAATATTGGGCACATAGATAGAGGGGAGTGCATTGTTCAAGAATGATAACATTTACTGCCCCCATTTTAGCTCGCCTGATTTCGATGAAAAAAGTCGAACTATTATGGTTGCTGATTCAGCGGGCGGCCTCATGGGCGTCGTCGTGCAAAACCTTTAATGTTCTGATTATTCATAAACCATAAGGCCTAAGAGTTTTGATATTTTTTGTGTAGCATTTTCTAGTGGACCTCTACCATATTGCTTCAAAACATGACCCCAGGGTCAATACTGGCCCCGCCCTGGGGCATATATTTAGTTAAGTAGGATAAACTTTGAAAATCTTCTCTAAAACCCCTTGCAACAGAGCTTTGTAATTTGATGTGAGGAATCCTCTAATAGACCTCTACCAAGGATATATATATATATTATGTCCCTTGGGTGAAAATTAGCTACACCCAAGGGGACACTTGGTTATGCATAGACTTATATAACAAAAACTATTAATGGGAAAGCACAAAGCCTAGAACTTACCTATTTACTTACATTGGATGGGAAGGTACTTCCCTCTCCCATTCCTGCATGAAACCCCCAACCATTATCTGTCCCCCCGACCCCCATTTTTCTTGTACATCCCCCTCCTCTCAACCATCAACTCCCCCCCCTCTCAATCCCCCTCTCTCCCCCCCCCCATAAAAAGTTCTTTTATAACATCCTTGACATCAGCTGAAATTGACTTTGTACTTCAGACCTGCTTACTGTAATTGAAGCTGTGCCCATGAAGTTTGGACCAGATGTGCAATTTTGCGTACAAACCAAGTTTAGGTGGGTATACAGGAATCACTATGTGGGTTGGTCGGTCGGTCCATATATCTTCCCAGCTGTTACTTTGTCATGCATGAAGGGATTTTGAAATAAGTTGACACAAATGCTAAACACATTGAGACCATGCATCGCATACAACTCCCAGCTGCATAACTCAAAGGTTAAGGTCTGTCTTAGAGGTCATTCATATTTTATGTCCAATCTGTAACTTTATCAAGTGATTTTGAAATAATTTGGCACAAGTGATGCCTACACGATAGAGATGTGTCAAGCTTAGTCATCTAGTTAGAAAAGTTTAGTAGAAAATTTTGTGAGGAAGTTTGGTTCATAAGACCTTTAACTCTACCTTGGTTATTTAGTTCTTTTTTTTGTATTTTCCTCAGTTGCCTCTGACGAGGTGGTATTGTGGGGGGTATTGATTACATGCAGTGATAGCTTTAGTTATATTTTAAAGCAGTATTTTTACTTCAATCTATTCTATCGGTTCAACCAAATTTCTTGTTTATTTTTGTGGAAACAATTATTGCCATCAATCAATTAACCTCCGGGGGCATGGCCAAATCAGACACCAGGGGCATAATTTGAACAAACTTGGTAGAGGTCCACTATACAATGCTACTTTCCAAATCTTAAGGCTCAGGGCCTTGTGGTTTCAGACAAGAAGATTTTCAAAGTTTTCTCTATATTATAATTATAAATGTCAAGAGAACTAATTTTGAGCTAAGGTTGTTGCAAGATTATCATCAAACAAAATGAAAAACAAAATTTTTAATACAACATTTATTTTATAGAATAGAATAAATGAAATAAATTTAATCCATTTCTGATTTCTGAACTGCATGAGAATTTTTTTACTAGAACATTGCAAATATCTAGCTAGCATTTTGTGATGCATGCATACGTAACATTATCTTAAGAAAGACTAACTAAACAGATTGCTCTACAGAGTTGTCGTGTCATTACATAGTTTATAAGAATGAATAAAAAAAACAACAAGAGGACCATGATGGCCCTAGATCACTCACCTGAATACTTTGCCTTTGGGTCTGCTGTTGAGCAAACATCAGAAGCTTTTTTAAGATTCTCCCTATATAAATCTATATAAATTCAAGTGACCCCCAGGGTAGAGCCAATTTTCACTCAGGGGGCATAATTTGAACAAACTTGGTAGATGACCTCTAGCTGATGCTCCATTAAAAATATCTAAGTTTTAGGCTTTGGGGAAGTTTTTTTTAAAGTTTTGCCTATATCAGCCTATATGTAAAATCAACTGACCCCCGGGGCGTGGACAAATCAGACACCAGGAGCATAATTTGAACAGACTTGGTAGAGGTCTACTATACAGTGTTACTTACCAAATCTTAAGGCTCAGGGCCATGTGGTTCTGGACAAGAAGATTTTCGAAGTTTTCTCTATACAAGTTTATGTAAAATCAATTGACACCAAGGGCAGGGGCAAATTTGACACCAGGGGTGTAATTTGGACATTATACTTGATAAAGGTGCACTAGACAATGCTACATAATAAATCTTAAGGCTCAATGCCTTGTAGTTTCAGACAAGTAGATTTTCAAAATTTTCCCTATATAAGCCTATGTAAAATCAATTGGCTCCTAATTGCAGGGCCAAATTTGACCCCAGGGGTAAAGTTTGAGCAAACTTGACAGAGGTGCACTAGACAATGCTACTTACCAAATCTTAAGGCTCAGGGCCTTGTGGTTTCAGACAAGAAGGTTTTCAAAAATTTTCCCTATATAAGCCTATGTAAAATCAATTGACCCCCGCCCCCCGGGTGGAGCCAAATTTGACGCCAGAGGTATAATTTGAACAAACTTGGTAGAGGTCTACTAGACAATATGCTTGATATCAAATCTTAAGGCTCAGGACCCTGTGGCTTCAGACAAGGTTTTTTAAAGTTTTCCTTTTCTGTTGCCATAGCAACCAGAGTTCTTGATGGAATTCAATTCTTTGAACAACTTTGGCAGAACTTCTTGCAGGGAATATCCCAGGCATGTTTTGTCAAAGTTGGCTTAGCGGTTTGGGAGGAGAAGTTGTTCAAGTCAAACTCAGTTGACGACCCACGCCGACGGACGACGAACAATCAATTATTCCAACAGCCCACCCTTGAGCCCTTTGAATGAAAATATCATTTTTCTTAGATTTTCAACACAACACTACAAGCACTACTACAACAAATAATTATGTAAGCCCTATTTTGTAGTTACATTTTCACCACAAACGTATATGAAAGCTGAAAAAGTGGTTACATGATTGAAGGCAAATCTAATATTTTAAAAGTCATACTGTAGATTATTTTGTATCCTACTTCATTGTAAAACATACCATCTTATACGGATGATAACAGATATCTGTTAAATTAATTAATAAAACAAGAACGTGGTCGAGACCGGATTTTCAACAATATTACAATTAAAGCCATAACATTTTGGTAGTGTCGTAGTAAACTGATGGACTGCTTGTCTTTTAAAATTTATTTCCATAAAGTTGTAAAAATGAACCAAGTGACCCCTTAAGCAACCCCGAATAAGTTAATGACATGTGCTACCTTATAACAAAGTCTTAATGAAATACACCAATTGTAACTCAAGTTAAAACATATGTTAGTAAGACTGACTATCTCTATCTCTTGAACCCAAATCTTAAGGTAGGCTATGTTATATGCTACCTCGCAGTCAATTTGTTACATAACTTGTCCATTGGAAGGTTAATTGTGCCGAGAAAAAATGAGCGGAAACCACTGAATTTGACCCCACCTGCACGCCTAAACGACAATAACCACTCTAATAACCAGTTTTCAACTTCGCTGAAAACCTGGTTAAAACATCTATTATATAGATTATATTTCCAGATAATTTTTTCTAATGTTTAAGAAACACAATTTGATTGACATTGGCAAGATAGCTGCTACTTGATTTTTCTGAAAATACCTCTAGTAAGAGTTTGAAGGTCAGGTTGCATACTTCATCATACTGTCACTGTGGAATAAACAATAATGGTCAATGTTTTATAAACCATTACTCATCATATACAACAATAAATCAAGAATAGAAAAAAACGTATTTCAGAAGACACGTCATATTACTTATAGACCAAATTATGTCTTTTACAAAGAGACTTTTGCTTAATATAACAAAAGTTAACCCTGAACATGCTGAAATCTTTTAATGGATTAGCCCAGCTTTGAATTTGGAACTGTCCATTCAAAGTTTAAGGGATTTCAATATCAAAATACAAAAATGGAGCT
This sequence comes from Cyclina sinensis, assembly GCA_012932295.1. NCBI lineage: Eukaryota > Metazoa > Mollusca > Bivalvia > Venerida > Veneridae > Cyclina > Cyclina sinensis. The sequence continues at coordinate 18,178,925 of JAAONU010000011.1, forward strand.
ACCAACAGTATAGAGCCTGGCCAGACTGCACGGATGTGCAGGCTGGCCTGGCTCTATACTGGTGGCAAAGGCTAATCACTTTCGGTTCCAGCAGGTTAAGGGTTAAACGGCAGAATTTCTTGTAGCCTGAACAAGCTTGTCAATAAGAATCCCAATGTTGTAAATGTCGTTTGGTTGTCCACGTTTCTTTGATGACTGTTTTGGTATTTTTATAATCTTTACATTCTCGATTTTCTGAAGAAAAAAATAGAGCAATATGATTGCTACAAATAAATACAGTACTACAGTGTCAAATTTTTCAGTATTTTTGATTTGCGACCAGCGTAAATCATGTTCAGCATAAAACTTTACGCATCTGTAGCCTCATCATGGTCTGCAAGATTCGCTATTCACACAAAGAGGTTTTCAGGCTATCCTACAATAACTGATAAATATATATGTCGGTATGAAAAAATGATGGCTTTTTTTTTTTTTTTTTTTTTTAAAGAAATTTTGCAGTGTAAATTAATCATACAACTGAACGAGTGCTTTTACATGTCAAGAGTCCAATCATACAAATACTCAATATTTAGCCAATTATTCAAGAGACTGTTTTGGTTACAACATAACTGAATTGTACAACAAATAAATACAAAATCACACCTTGTTGTCAGCAGAAACTATGAGCACGATATGTTTCTCATATATGTCTCCAAGAACCATGTTGTTGTCATGCAGCAACGAGGTGTAACGGGCGACAATACTGATGATGAAAGTCACTTCGTCAACAGACAGCCTCCTTATCTGCAACATTTTCTTCAGGCTACATGTTGTATGGTTGGTTGAGGTACCGCCAAATATAGCGAATGGTAAGATTTGCAGCACAGTTTTAGCGTTTTCTGAAATATTCGTTCGCCTGTTTTTTTTTTATCCACAAGATCTGAACATTATTTATGAACGTTATCAGGAAGAAACTGTCAACCTTTTCCCAACAAGATTTGAAAAGGGCTGCTTCTTATATAAGGCTAGCATTTGTCTTGGAAAGTGGTTTATTGTAGACATAAGATAATCAAATTGTAGCCGAGACAGTTGCAGAGGATTTTAATCTATTGACAAAAATGTGAAGTGTTTAATATCTATTTGCATAAGATGAGTATTTATAATTATTATATAGAATTGCTGGCACAAGGCATTGGATTTAACCCGTGCCAAGACGAGACGTGTTAGCGTCGAGTCGGGCGGGGCGAGCTAAATTCAATACCGCGTGCCGAAGTTTTGTATCACAGTCAAAACAATTCAAGACACGCCCTTGTCTGGTGACGAAACTGTATTTAGAAGCGAAAGCTTCTAAAGTTACACACCAGATTTTCTAGTTACAATCACCTGACCGCCCCTTATCCATACATTCGCGTTGAAAAATACTACCACAGGTTGTATGAGTTTTCATTGCATTTCGATAAAAGTTCTTTGATATTGCAGAATTCTGTTGATTTTGAAAGCATGAGGTATAATTTCATATTTTTGGCAAATCAAACTGTTTATATAACAAGTTAGTAATTTAGTATTCATCCTTAAAAAAATCTTTCATAAAATTTACAATGCATTGAAGGTGTGAAACCACCAAATGGATTCCTTCTTTATTCTATATAAAATTCATAAAGTTCACAGCGCTGTAAAACAAAGCAATACCTTTTTAAATAGCTTTAACTTACATATTCTTGTAGATCTATATCTGTACTCATGGAAAATAGCAAGAAAAGGGGGGTTTTATTTCAAACAAGAAAGATATCTCTGCTCATGTGAACTTACCCATAAAATTAACAAAATTTGAGCTAATGTTCACATTGGGGTATGTGAAACAATTTCACATTGTGAATTCTATACTGAATGTATATGAGCATAAAATTGCTACCACACTATCAGAAAAAGTCAAACAAAATGATTCCAGCAAAATAAAAAACAAAAAACAAATACACAGATTAGGGCAAAAATGTTCAAAACAGCCAAGAAAACTGAGAACTATTTCTAGCCGCCATTATGCGTGTACCATTTTTGAGTTCCAGTAGTATTAATGGTTTCATACCTGAAACAATCGTTTGTTAATCGGCGATGTATTCCGAATGCGTGTAATGAGACAACGTAAACACGAAAACGTACACGAACAACCAATCACGCTTTTGACTCTGATGATAATACTTTTTTGTTGACAAATCAATCAGAATAACTCAAATATTTTTCTCTAATAAATGTGCTTAAAATATTTTTAACATCCTTGCTTTTAGCTTGCGTGTTGATAACAGGAGTTCCATTTGGACTCTGAAGAATTCAAAATGACTCAAAAGTGACTCGGCAAAATTTTAATATATGCGTCATCGTGACCCGAAGCGAAAAAATTCAACAACTCTCAGAGTAATGTTAACCCGCCCGTCTGCCGGACCAGTCAGAGCGATCGGAGTCAGTGATTTCACGCTTGTTTCAGAGTGTATGCTACTGCCCCAGTTCATCCCCTAATGTAGAGTTTGATTGCTGTGTAAACATTAATGGATTGTTCACACGTGGCGGCGTTATAAGGGGAATAGACAATAGATTAGACAACTTCTAAATTAGTGTATATCAAACTGATAAAAATATGGGTCGATTCCGGTGTATCTCCGTGTGTGATTAAAAAAAAATCACCGATTTTCTTTGTTGTAAAAAATTGCCATGCGAAGACACTTTAGATATTTTCAGTAAATATATTATTTTTTATGTATATGAACGAATAACATAATTTTTATTACTTAGAGTCAGTTATTTATGAAATACAGGTGTGTATCTCAATCCGCATGCATTTTTTTTTGAAAATTGCCGCTTTTCTTTCCGTTGTACAAACTTACTTCGATTGTAAACTTCAAATTATTTGGATTGATATATTACTTCTGATGTATAGGAATGAATCATTACTTTTGTATGACTTAAATTCAATATATTTATGAAATACAGCCTCTATTCCAGTGTATATCCGTATGCGAAAATTTTCCGCAACATGCCGATTTTCAGTCACGTATAAAAACGTTTAACTCGAAGTTACTTCAAATTCCTTCGGTAAATTTATTAATTCTGATGTATATTAATGATTAAAATCATTTGTTTTACTTAAAATTAGGTTATTTATGAAATACAGCTCGATTCCGGTGTATACCCGTATGCAAAAATTGTCCGCAACCCGGCGATTTTCAGTCTCGTATAAAATCTTTCCATTCGAAGATACTTCAAATTCCTTTTGTTAATACGTTAATTATATCATATATTAACAAGAAAAAACAGTGATACAAAAAGTATCACAGCGGACCGACGAACAGAGCAGCACGAAAATATTTTGAATTAGTCATTTCGACTTGAGGCAGGTATATCAGTAGTTTGTTAACTTAATTTGTACTATGTGTACACACTTCTAGAAGTAATGGACTCCTCAACGTGGTTAGGTACATTGCAATACTGAGAACGACAGACGGAAAGTCACTACAGAACATGTTAGATCCACTTTGATTCGGAATTCATCTAGAAATCGGTGCTATATTGGGCAGGGAATATGAGCTCAGTACCAAGTGTTTGGACATTACTAATTCGGAGATAGATCACCAAGGTGTTCATAATATAGAAGAAACACAAAATAAAAGCATTGTATTTATTCAAAAATAAAAAGATATTTGAACAAAGATCACATACAGAAATATTTTAAAAAACAACAGATATATAAACAACTACTAAGCATTTGAAACACTTGGATTTGCATGAAAAAGCAACAATCAAACAAACATCGCTCATGTGTGAAATATGAGATGTCAAAAGTACCTATATAGTACTTACAGTCTACTTTCAGATATTCTGAATTTTGGATTTATTGTACATAGGATTTGCAATATAAAAATGATGCAAAGAAGGTTAATATAAAGCAGTTTGAAGCAATCTAATGTGAAAACAGTTTGAGATCATCCTAATTTTAATGTAAAAAACCAAATATCAATAGACAGCTACACCAGAGACACTATATACCTATATATCTTATTATATGTCTCTGGCTACACTATACCTTGGTGTTACCAAGAATAAAAATTACTATGTCATAAATATATATTAGGATACAGAGTTTACCATGGTTGAAAATTTCTTTAAGCTAAGTTTGTTTGATTTTCTGATTTCATGTGAAATTTTATTAAAATAGCAAAACAAAGGCAAGACATCCTGTAGCCAAATTATAACATTTGTAGCCAAATTAATATAATTCTAGCAAATGGCTAAAATACCTAATGGCAGGTGAGCCTTGAGGATGCAAAAATTTACAGTTTTCATAGAAATTGATATCACCTCTCCAAATATTTTGCCTAATTAACAGGTTCATTGCTAACCTGTGGTACGTTTGTACTATTAAAAGAGTTGCTCTCAAGGTCATCAGAAGGACAGGGCAAATGAACAACAGAACCATGTTGATTTTAACCTACCAGTAATTAACTAAAAGATTTACAAAGAAATTATTTAAAAAATAACAAGCAATGACACAAAATATTTACAAAAGCAATCAGTAAGACATGATGTTCGACTGTTCGAAAAAGTTGTTAAATATTTAAAATGGGTAATAGTTTCTATATTTCAAAATGCAGCTACAGTTATCTAACTTGTTGGTTTGATGTCTTGTCAAAAAATAGCAAAAAAATCAGTCAGGAGTTACCTAACCTGCTTCTTTAATGCCCCTGAACATTTCTTTCATTTTCTAGCAAGTACAGAACAGTTAACTGAAGTATAGCACAAAAATAACCGTCATGCAAAAGCTGAACACATTTTTTAAGTCCACAAAGGGCCTTAATTTGCAAAAAAAATCTACTCATGTGTGACAGTTTTGATCTTGCTGTCTGAAGTAACATGAGCAGAAAATGTTATAGGTAACAAAGACACCAGTAACATTATGATTTCATAATGTACATTTGTAGGCAACTGTTTCCAACTCCTGCTGGAAAAGAACAGCCTTTTCCAAATGTCCATTAGTACACTGGAACAGAACTTTTTTGCGGCAAGTTGATGTGCCTCCCTTGTTCTGGAACAGTTGACATTTGCCATCCACAAAACCCTTAGACGTGCACCCTAAAAAGAAATAATGGATCCAGAACAATTATTTCTATAAATAGCACAAACTTAATTTGACAACTACGAGTTCACTTAATTATCTGTTGCAATCCTTAGTCATTAAAGTATATAATAGCAGCATTAGACTTTTATCTATTATAATAAACTTTAACATTTGCAGGCAATTATGTAACCAACACATTTGAAATGTGCATGTGCACTATCTGAAAATGACGTTTCTTATGATCTCTGCCACCACTTTCCAACTTTTTAGTTTTAACTCTTTCTAGCTGTGTACACATGTATACATATTTCTAAGAATCGCCCCTTTTTTGTTTTGTAAAATGGACATACAATAAGTAGTAACAGTTGCAAGAATATTTATTCCAATTAAGTTACAGTGGATAAAATTATCAAATTTGTGTTATTAAATAACTATCTCAGTTAGCTATGTTACAACCAGTTCATTTATATTTCAACATGAAATGACACTGGTATGATTATGTTTGACTTGACACATGCCTGTATTAAATGTTTCAGCAAGATCAAGGTTGACACTACATGTACCTTCTTTACTATGCATATTGCTTTGGAAAAAATTTAAGTATACACATCACAATGTCCCCCTTTTGATGCTTCCTTAAAATAATGGTAAAATAGCTTAGAACAATTCATGTACCTTCTTTCTTGCAGTAGGGGTACACAGTAACCCTGCAATATTTAGGAATGGCCACCTCCACTAGCAAGTCTATAACTCCTGTTGAAATAAGTTTGTGTCATCTGCATCAATACTGATTTCATCACTGCAAATGCAAATAACAGTTTAACACTAGAATGAAATACAAGAGCAGCTTAGAAATCTATGACTTACTGGGATCCTTTTCCTCTCAACACATTATAAAGATTAAAAAATGGATTGATGGTAAAACGCTTAAGCAGGTCTGGAACTTGTTATTGACGACAATGTCTACAAAAAATGTGTCAGTAAATTACTAGTGAAAAAAGTAAGCATTAACACTGCTCATTTGACCAAAAAATGTAAATGACCAAAAAAGAGTAAAATGCCCATATGCACTTAATTTTACAGCTGATAATAAGCGTCATTTCTGTGTGTCATTTGGCCGGTCCGCAATAACTAATGATATATATCTTTCATTATTTTGCTTATGAGTGAAATATACGTCGGTTCCAGCAGTAATGATCAGTTCCGGTAAAACGTGGGACCGCCCATCATACTCTAGTATTTTAGCACTGACTCCTCAAGTTCTGGAAATTACCCTCCAAAATTTGGGGTCAAGGGTCATTGACTATTGAGTTTCAGAGTCTAGTGGAACCCCTGTGATTAAATTATCAATGGCAATATATTTACCTTTTTTCCAGAGTCTTGACCGAAAATAAAATCCAACCCTTGCTACAGTATCAAATGTCCGTATTTATGGCGATAATTTGCGTTTTAAAGAACGGAATATATTGTTTATGCCAATCAAAAAAAGTATTTGAGGCTTCCATTAAACAAGCCATTTCTTGATTATACACAGCAGTTTCCCGAAACACGTTAGTCTGAACGGAAACATTTAAACAGTACCTATATTCGGATATCGAGAGTCGGATTAACTGTTGGAACGTCCGAAAATCGAAAATTCGAATCTTTTTCAATATGGCAAACCAAATATTAGAATATTGATTTCAGTATTTGTTCCAATCCCTACTTTTTGATAACGTTTTGCTTGTATATAATGTATATAATAATGTATACATTTTAATACTTTTCTTGAAACACCTTCAACTGATTATTGATAAGCACAGATCTCCAAATTTCTTGGTCATAAAGAATGTAAGAATGTAAGGATTAAAACATTTCATCATGTCCATGTTTTGCCTTAAATTTATTTTATGCAACATTTCCTATACAAAAGATAAGATCCAGTCTGAAATTATTAATACCTTAATTTTTTTTTTAAGTCTCTGACAGAATAGGACTCTTTATGCAAGTTAACTTCACGTAAGTTGGGATGTATTTGTCACATTATAAACTTGTCACAAGAGGTTATTCTACATAGTCATTATGTAGGTCTAGGGTAAATCTGAGTATCCAAATTACATCTTTTAAAACACACTATATGTTTTGAACATGGTCAAGAAATTAGGTTCTTTTAACTTCTGTGTTGTCAGTATAATTGCATTTAAGGCGGCAATATATATTTGCAGTATTATTTTTATACATTTCAGGTTATTTACCTACTGTTTTCACATCTTAATTATTTGCTCACATGAATTTGTCACTTTTTATGAACTTTTTAGTTTACTTACCCAAAAATATATTTGATTTCTGTGTTTCTCTTGACTTGGATATTGGGCATTATTCTGAAATATATTTTTGGAGTTAAGCCCCTTTTTAACTTAGAATTTTTGTCAATATTGGTTATTAAGTGGAATGATTTCAAATTTATCAAAGGTATCAATATGAAACTTGAAATATTTGCTTATTATGACAGGGCACAGTTTTAAGACAAGAAACATTACTCTGAAAGCTGGTTTTAGAGTTCTGCCCCATTTCAACTTGAAATTTCTGTTTAAATTAGTTACTGATATAGAAAATTTGGAAAACTATCAAAATTAAATGTACTCATTCTAGGCATACTTGCTACTGGGAACAAAGCACAAGGAACATTATTAAGTGATCAGTGTTTCTAGAGCTATGACCCCTTTCAACATGGATAATAAACTTTTGTTTAAATACTTGAACATTACAATCACAAAGTTATTCATCTTAAGTGAAGTGCGTAACAGCAATTATTGAATAGCAGCATAACACTCTTGAAATCAATTTTATTAAGTCGTTGCTCTTAACATACAAGCGTTAGCACCACATGCGATGCTCTAATTAGAGTCTCAAATCACCATAGTGTCTCCCGTCACATCTGTAAGTCACAACTCAGAAAATACTTTAGGGATTGAGTTTATACTTTATACAATGGTCAGACTTATGTGACAAGGAAGTCCGAACAAAGACTCTATCTTGGCCTTATTTTGGATTATCTCCATTACTTTTATGTTGAAATTATGCTTTTCTAGAGCATATCTATAAAGCAATTGAAGAAATTGATATGATTGTTATCACATGGGTGCAGTGACAAAAAACAACTTTTACACATTTTAACTTTCGCTTCTGACAGTACTCTCTGTGCTTTGATTTGGCATATGTAAATCCGATTAGCATACTACGGCGATGATAACTTGCGTGCACTTTTAAGCACACTATACTTTGTAGTGTACATTTCTGAAATTATCATTATGAATTACTCAGTTAAGCTGCTAATTTGGATTATTTTTATAGATCAGACGGTCAGTTGTATTTAATATTTCGGAAATTGGCCAAGGTCGTTTGTCGCAGTAAAAATTCTTGACATGTATCTTTTTTCATGATGCTGATACTAGAAAAAATGATTTAACATATAAACAGAAATGTTCTACAATATTTGTAATGTTTTTTCCGACCTACCTACTTTTTTTTAGAGGCATAAAACCAAAACAATCAGTTTAGTTTTTAGGCCTAGACGTGAATTTACTACTGTGCAGTATATATTGCATGGTAGTTATTGCACAGATAGCATTCGAAAAAAAGGTTTACCTTTTCAGAATATTAGCTCCACTCATTCAGTTATTTCATAATCTACAAGTGCATAGGATTTATTTTGCATGGATGAATACAGAAAATAAATGCAGAATTGTTTTGACTATGATACAAGAAACATAAAGCAATTATTTAAAACTATTAAGGTAGCACTGCACAATATACCGAATTTTACGCAATGTCACGATGCATATATATCATACATATTGTCCTTCAAATAACTCGTTTTCAACTAGTACCTGTCGGATAACCACGGTTGTTGATCTTCACATTAAGACCAATATCAACAACCATGGGTATCTGACGATGTGCAATATTATTTATTTACTGAATATAACATTACCTTTCCTCGGTTCAAGCATCGACTGTTCAGTAACGCTTGGCTGAAAATTCTGAAAAAACAAAACAAAACAAAACAAAAATCATAATTAGATAAACAAATACATGTGTACTTATTTAAGATATGTAAGATAATCCAGGAAAAAGAAAGAGAATTTTAGCATTTGTGTATTTATCTGACACAGATTACTGGTGCTTAGATCACTACTGAGCGTACCTACTCAAGTTTTTGTAAAAATGTGTACTTATGCAAACAAACATAGCTTAACAGAGAAAACGTCTTATAGATATTTCATCTCACCTTTTTGCCAATCATCGCAGCAAATGTGTACATGAATGGGTTCAGTGCAGAATTAATTGGTAAAATCAGTACAGCTGTCCATGCATACATCTCGCCTGGTATTACATAGCCAGTCATAGCTAGTATACCTAAATAGGAAACAGGAATAACATACTTTCTACGATGCTTTTATTTCGCTTTGTATTACAGTGGTCGTAGGTAACACGTGATTAGGCACATAAATCAGAAATGACTACTTTTATAGGAGGTTTCATTAATTTGACATCTTTTAAGATATTTCAAATATTTTCTCAGCCTAGTGGCAAATCGGACGTTCATCATCATTGGATGTAAAATTTAGTGCCCCACTTTTCATGTATACCCCATCCGTTACGAAACTGGAAAATTTCCATTAAGTGACAAGCGGGATGAGAACCGTCATTTAACGTCAAATACAGTGCTTGAGTTACGCTTCAGTATACACAACTGTATGTGCTTATCCCTATTTGACAGTATTAATAACATTTACTGATTTGCGAACGACAGTAGCTTTCAACGAATTTAAGCTGAATAAATGACCACATACGGTAAAGTAAATAAAATCCACAAACCCATAAGTCCAACTGGAAACCAGCACATGAAGTCGGTCGTAACAAGAAGAAGAAGATTTCTTGCCACTCTCAAATCATTCGTCCGATTGACATTCATTCGTTTCTGTGCCTTTGTTTGCTTCCGGACTTCAAAGTAAATCAGGAGCTGTCCAGCTGCTATTAACATGAAGGTGATAAGATTGAACCCGACGAAGATGAGAATCGCATAAAGCCAGCCAGGTGGCCTATCGCGCGTCAGTGGTAGAGCCAGACATACGCCAGATTTGTTGTAAAACTTGCTTTGGAAGTAACTTTCGTACAAAACTGGAAACAAAGCGATGAAAAACGAGACTATCCAGGACATTGCTATTGATACATTAGCATAGACGGCCGTGAATCGGTACTGTCCGAACGGAAACTTGACGACAAGTATCCTGTCGACAGTGATGAGACACATAAAAAGTACACTCGCTTCCGAGGAAACAGTCGACATTACACCTGCCAGTTGGCACCACACACTGTTTCGCCAATACTCATCAACCTCGATATATCTAAAAGACAAACATGTAATCATAAATTTTGTAGATTAACATAAGAAACACATGTTGAATTTAGTCGCCAATACTCATCAACCTCGATATATCTAAAAGACAAACATGTAATCATAAATTTTGTAGATTAACATAAGAAACACATGTTGAATTTAGTACTTAGTACTTATGCCGTCATTTTTATTTTGGAAAAGAAGAAAACAGTCTGTATGACAACTGCTTCAGTGCTTACATTGCTTTTTGGCTATATGGTCGTTTCAATGATGCTGAAAGTTAAATCAAATCAATCATATATTTACCATGACTAAAAGGTAAAAAAATATATATATCACAAAAACCACACACCTTTACATAATGTATGTGGTATGCTTATTTGTTGCGATTCATTTCAAGATACTGAAATGCAATGGATGCAGGATACATTTACCTGTCCATAAAGATCCTGTCGGCCAGCGCAATTATCAGCATATAGACGCCCATCAAAAAGTCGGAAACCGCTAGGTTTGTTACGAACATTCCGTATCCTAGTTTTAGTCTCTGTCGATCATAGATAAATCTATAAAATATGGACAACACGTTCCCAATCAAGGCTAGAAATCCTACGACCCACATTAACGCTTGGAGCGTCGTGTTTCTCATAAGGTTCTTGCAGGAGGAAAACTCATCTCGGTGAGGTAAGCACCTCTCTTCATTGAGATAGGCTGGCCGAATGCAGCAGAATTTATAAGCCGGAGTATACAGATTCTCGACTTCAGTTACACCGTCAAACATTTTGCTACTAAAGTCAAGAATGGGATTATGATTTATATTTATATCCTGGCAGGTAAGACCATTAAATGTCAAATCGTTGATCGTTTTAATATAATTTCCTGACAAATCTAGTGTTCTTAAATTCAGACCATTAAATGTATTTGGTGACAAACTTTCTATTTTCGCATTGTTAATGACGAGTGACCTTATTTGAAGACCGTTAAAGGCACCTGCTTCTATTTCATTCAGGTACTGATTTCCGAGCATATGTAGTTCTTTTAAGAACTTTAAATTAACAAATGTGTCTTTTAGCAGTCTGTTAAGTTTGTTAAAGCTTATGTCCAATATGAGCAAATTGTGTAAGTTCTGGAAAGAAGATGTACTTAAATGCTGAATCCCACATCTCGAAATGTTCAATGAAATCAAGAGATTAAAACCATTTTGCTTTGGTTTTGTTAGAATATCTGTTGCAAGTTCTGTTGTGTTACTTGCATCAATAATGCGTGTTGATTTTGGGATCATAATCGTCTCGTTTGTTGTGTGTACGTTTGCGCAATTTACAATTAACGGTTTACATATGCACTGCTCAGGACAAATAAAGTCGCACTCTTCTTCGTCATCACCACTGGGACATTGTGTTCTACCATCACAAACTTGTGATAATGGTATACACACTACACTCAAACCGCAGCGATACTTGCCGATGCAAGAAACAGGTTGACCTGCAAAAAGAAAACAAATGCATATAGCTCCTGTTTATTATCGATACGAATAGAAATTTTCTTAATAATTTGTGTATTTTCAGAAACTGTTGTTCATGTATACATTGTACCATATAATAAGAATACAGGTCATAGAGTGAATAACAACATATGATAACGTAAAAAAATCCACATCTCAATTTACATACCTTTACAAATATCCGGAAATAAAGTAACACCTATTGTGCTGAGTACGTTGCGTTCTCGTACTAGAACTTCTGTAATTTCCGACTCACGAGCTATCAAAAAATCCTCTTGACTGTGTGGTCCAATGACGATTCTTAATTTCAGAACACTTTTTGAAATGTTAGCATTTTGCAATGAAGAAAATAATTGATTTTCAGCATTTGTATACTCTGGCGAATCAGTTAACCATATAAGAGCACTGGTCTCAACTTCAGTTAAAATTCCATGCCCAAGAAGTAGTTCCCATATCCAGCCCGTCTCATCTAATGTGTATGTATCAATCAACTGATTCGGATGTTCACTGTTAGACACAATTTCCGCGCTTTCAAATGAAAACCGATCTGTCTTTAACAAGTTTACTTTGACAATTCGTATTTGGCTATTCTCGGAATAGATAGTTCCTGCAAATCGTGTTGCTGTTTCATAAAGTAAAGAGGATCGATCTACAGGTATTATGTCAGAGCTAGGCACAAATATTGCGATAGTTCTATTTTGTTGTTGTTGGCATTCTGCAAAATAAAAATCACAAAATGCCTTGCAAGAAATTTAGTTCTCAACTAAGCTAAAATTCCAATCACAATTATATTGCTTAAAGAGTTTGTGAACTGTGCTTAGTAAAAAGAAACATATGGCTTTAATAAAGTAATTTAAAACATATTCTAAATTTAAAAGAAATATGTAAACGATTACCTATACTAGTATGCTACCTCTAAGTATCTCTCTAAATATATTACATTGATTTTCCTGGTGCTTTTGAGAGTTAAGCTTCAATGATGGGTTGATTACTCTTAAATGAATCTATACAAGAGGGTCATGATGGCGCTAAATCACTCACCTGAGCCAATAACTCTGGAGCCCCTGATGGGATCAGGTTGCTTCAGTGAAAAAAAAAGATAGATTGTTTTGTGAAAGTTTGATTGAAAATGAATTGAATGTAGGCATAACAATACGACGTTAAGTAGAAAAAAAATAACCTCTGTAATTTTGACCGCAGCGACTTCAAACCCCACCCAGTGGCAGAGGTCTATACAAGGACACTACATACCCAGTTTCTAAGGTATTAGTCCGTAAATGTGGGCTTCATAACAAAAAGAAGAAAAGTCGACTTGTATCCTTGACCACAGTGAATGGTAGAGGTTCATGGAAGGTGCCTATTAACCAAAATATTTAAAATATTGGGCAATTAATAAAGGCTATATGACAAAAAGAAGATAAATATATTCTTAGCCTAGTGACCTTGACTCTACTGACTTTAAACCCTACTTAGTGGTTGAGGTCTATGCCAGGTGACTACATACCAAATATCTAAGATATCGGTCAATGAATAAGGGCTACATAACCAAAACTATAAAAATATGTTTGTAGCCTAAGTGACTTTGATTGCAGTGAAGGACTGAGGTTCATGGAAGGTGCCCTTACGTATCTGTCTATAAATAAAGGCTCTTTGACAAAAAGTAGAAAAATCTAACATTAGCATTAGTGAATTTGACCTTTACCCAGTGACCTCAAACTCCACCTACGGATAGGGGTCCTTGCAAGTTACCTATATACCAAGTATCTCAGATATCGATCAATAAATGAAGACTCTACCGTAAAGAGATTTATAAGTCTATTTTTAGCCTTGATGATCTTGACCTTAGCTAAAGTGAATCGCAGAGATTCTAAGATATCTGTAAATAAGTAAAGGCTCTGTGACAAAGATCTTAAAAGTCTATCTTTTAGCCTTGGTGACCCGGGGGCAGGGCCAATTTTGACCCCAGCGCCAAGATCTGAACAAACTGGTAGAGGTCTACCAGGCCATGTTACACATGAAATATCTTCTCATTAGAGCTTACATGAAGGTTTTTTTCTATGCAAATCTTTACAAAAATCAAGTGCTCCTGAGCAGAAGTCAGTTTTGACCACAAGAACATAATGTGAACAATCTTGCTAGAGGACTACTTGGTTATGCTCCAAAATATCTAAGCACCAGGCTTTTAGTTTAATTTAGAAGATTTTCGAAGTTTTCCCTATACATTATTTAAGCTTTTATTAAATCAATTGACATCTTGGGCGGAGTCATTTATGACCCCATGGGCATTTTTTGAACAATCTTTATAGAGGAGCTTTAAGTGAGCCTGTATGTAAAATATCAAATCCCAAGGAACAGTAGTTTCAGACAAGAAGATAATTTAAGGTTTTTCCCATATATGTGTTTATATAAACAAGTGACCACCGGGGCGGTGTCAATTTTGACCCAAGGGAAATAATTTGAACATTTTCGTAGAGATCTACTAGACAATGCTTTGTGCAAAATTTTAGAACTTTGGGTCTTGTGGTTTCAGAGAAGAAGATTGTTGTTATTTATTTCTATGTAAAACAAGGGCCTGACCAGTTTTGACTTCAGGAACATATTTCGAACAACATGCGATCACATTAGCTCACATTGGCACGTTGTGCTCAGGTGAGCTAAAAATAAACCATGCATAGAATTGAGGTGCAATTAATCTTATAGGTATAATGGTACAATGACTCCGTTGGCAGTTTATAACATTATAAGTAAAAACTAACCACATTCTTTTTCATCTTCACCTTGTGGACAGTCAATACGGCCATTGCATATATAGAACATGGGAACACAGAAACTGTCAGGACATTTAAAATAGTGTTGCGGGCAAAGTATTTTTTCTGAAAAAGAAAGTTAATTGCTAAAATCTATGCTTACACAGGTATTTCGAAGCCAGACATCAAAAAGAAAATATTATCAAAATTTATAGCCGATGTTTCAAGATTTGTTTTCTTCAAAAAATGAAACAGCTATAATGTTGCTTAAATGATGACATGTTATTCAAGTGATAAATTTTTATCTTATAGGAGATTCGGTTAAAAGAGCATTACAGAATATAGCATTAGTTGTTGTTTATACAAGTAAGTAGTTTGACTTACCGCAGTTTTGCAAATGATTAAAATTCCGACAACTGTCTATTATGCCATTTTCGTCACGGTCATAAATGCACATTTTAGAACGGTCAACAGATTTTCCCTTTGAACAATATATTTTTTCGTTCCAGTTATTCTGATCTGAAAATATACTTGTTAATGATTTATCATTCAGTCATGTACGTTTTGCATATACTAGGGCCACACTTAAGGCAACATTTCAACAGATTGAAGATAGATGAAGAAAAAATAATTTTGACTCAAGGGAAAAAGGCACTCGGACAATGTAAAAGAAATTCCCAAAACCCAGAAGTCTAATACATTACACTTCCTCTATATGCATACATTACACTTCCTCTATACGCATGCATTACACTTTCTCTCTATATATAGATTACACTTCCTCTATACGCATGCATTACAGTTCCTCTACATGCATACATTACACTTCTTACACTTCCTCTATACGCATACACTACACTTCCTCTATATGCATACATTACACTTCCTCTATACGCATGCTTTATACTTCCTTTATATGCATACATTATACTTCCTCTATACGCATGCATTACACTTCCTCTATACGCATACATTACACTTCCTCTATAAAAAATACATTACACTTCCTCTATACGCATACATAAAACTTCTTCTATACGCATACATTACACTTCCTCTATACGCATGCATTACACTTCCTCTATACGCATACATTGGTACAAAATAATGTAAAACCAACTGTAGCCTAAAATTGTTCCAGCTGGATTTTCTGTTTGTATGAGCATCTACAATTGAAGAAGGTTATTCATCACGATAAGACTCAAAAATAAACTTAAAGTTGCATGAACACAACCACAAACAAGATTTTATCAATATCTCCTTGAGTGAAAAATATAAAGGCCTCTAATTCTGATAAAGATATGCACAATAAAAATGAGGGAAGAGTATGACACAAAAGATTTTCTCCGTACCCCGTACAGAAATAAGTCCTATAATTCTGATAAAAAAAATGGACCCAACAGAAATTCCTTTCTTAACGATCTGTTTCAGGAAATTTATCCGAAAGAAGAATGAGAACTTTGACACACGTACGTACGGACAGAGAAGACCGACCCTTCCTGCCTCCAAAAAAGCGGAGACATTAAAATTAAATGTTTCAATATTCAGCTTAAATTGCAACAATATATAAGCAGCTAGATATAACGCTGGGGGAAATGAAATGTGAATTTCAAGAGGTCTAGACCTAAGCAGTCACAACACATGGCAATCATAATGCAATGAAAAATATCGTATAAAACGAACAATACACATATAATGTATAGAAATGATAGGGAAATGAAAGAATTGACTTTGAAATTGTATATGCATATATACGTAATCATCTTTTTGTGAAACTTCAATATAGCATATCAGTTTGCACTTGAAACTAGCAATAACACCTCATCATAATTTGTTTTGTGAAAATCAGAGTCGTAGACCTACCATGTACAACAATTCCATAAAGTTTTAGTGTCTTGGGGTTAATTACTTTTGCGTCATTGATCTGTAATTAATTTGCAGTACTTGTGAGCTTGGTTCCAATAAGCAAGAAGTAACAGTAGAAGTCTTCTATAAAAATGCCTAAACTAAATACCAAGTACATAGTTTCCTGGCCAGTGAGTTCTAATGTTACTGATCATAAATCTTTTTCAAAGTTTAAGCCCATGTGCACTTGACCTTTGACCGATTGAACCCTAAACAAATCGGAACCATTGACTTTTCATGCTTAATTAACCAGTAAAGTTTGAGAAACCTGAGTTCAGCTGCTCTCGATTACAGTTCAAAAACACATTATGTTGCATCAGATCACTAGGTTCAAATCAAGGCAAGAAATCCACATGTCACTTCTGCCTAAGACTTAACAAGTCGGTATAAAGTAATAAAAAAACTAATCTTACCACATTGATTATGCATCTCGCAATCGATATGAAAATGTTCTTCTATTCCTCTAATACACCAACGCATTTGCTTAACAGACTTCATACCTCTCGTACAAAACGTTGTGTTTACCCAAAAATTCAAACCTTAAAAAGAAATTATAATCTTGTAATAATTTACAACAGTCCATATAAATCTATGTAAATTGTGATATCTCTAGAATAAACAATATGTCTGAGAGTAGCTTTCATCTGGGTATGTATCACATAGCATTTCGGTAAAAATGTAACGATTGAAGTTATCCCCTCTCCTTCTAACCTACGTCTTAACATTAATAAAAGGTACTAATAATTTATTTATTTATTTATTTTATAATTAAGAAGAGTTATTACAATGTTAATTTTCGGTTTTCTAAAGTCTTAACACGATCTGCTTATAAGAGAAGACTGTAACTCAATGCTTTTTACTTGTTATATTTCTAAATTGTTGGCTTTGGTGTGCATAGGAATCATTATGAATACATGTCTTTATTACTTAAAAATATGTACATGTATAATCTTAAAAAAATGAATAAATAAATAAATAAATATTTGCAACAAAGCTCTTTAAGTTATATTTGTCATTCTCTGACTGATTTTATGCTCTTACCTTTGACACACTGGATATTGTCGATATGTATTCGATCCTTAGATCTATTGAACGTATCTTGCAAATATATTATGTCCTCCCGTAAGGCAAAATTCTGTTTCAAACTAAAAACAAACATCTTAATACTTTTTGACAAACATTATTATCACATAATATCCTAAGAATAATTTGAAAATAATTCGAGTTATTTCCAGTTTCCCATTGTCACTGTTTCCTATATAATTTGTGAAAATCTTTTCTTTGACCGGTTTAATATATTGTACTAAAAATATTAAGTATTCCTTAATAAAGAAACAGTTGTTATTGAAAAATTAAAATCAAAGTTTTGTCTTTCAGACTTAAGCAACGAATCGCATATCTGAAAACCAAGATTTCTCTAAAAACATAAAATATATGAAATAAAAATCTAATACATAAAATTACGAAGGCTGAAGTCAGAGACGATCTGACTTTGAGAGGTTTCAGTTGATTCGTTCCTTAAAACCATTACTCGTTGCATTTCTCGATGTGGGACTTGCTGTATCTGAAATAATCAAAACAATTTCAGACTAGAAAAAATACATTTACCATCAGCCTTTGATTTTTATTTAAAGAAATGAAGCTCGTTTTCCGAATGACCTCGCTGACGTAGGGCAAGGCGTTTCCACATTAAATCCATGACCCCTAACTGATCGTTACGTGACAAAAAAACAAAACTTCAGCAAGTGACTTTGAATACAAAGATACAGAAAAACATAAAAGTAACTGCTAACATTTTCAGTTAAACCAATTAAACTCTAAATTAATTCTAGTAAGACTTTTACTCTTTAAAATTATTAAATAACCAAAATTATGTTTATAAAAAACTAAACCCAGAATTTAGCCTTTTATTGCATAAAAATGACAGGAACGTAATGTTATTGGAAAAACTGCTTTGGTATTGCTAGTCTGGTTCCCGGACATAATGTACGTAGTGTCAGGGGAAGGAACTCCAGACTTTGGTATTGCCCTCTCCATAGCGCATATATTCACCGACACAACAAAATGGATCACTCTAATGGGGGAGGGAAGTACAGGGTCAGTAATATATTTTGACTCAATTTATCAGCAATTAAGGACGACTGTAACATTAAAGCTAAGCCAATTATACTCCAAAAAGAACACTTTCTTATTGTTCTAGAGCTCAATCTCATTAAATGAATAAAAGACTACCGGTCGTGAGCATATATAACCATAGTTGTCAGCATACTGCAAGACTAATGGTATGTTAGGAACATCCAGAAAATAAGCATCTGATCCAAGCCGCCTCCAGTCATTGTTCAAATATTCCATAGTTATGTATCCTGATGTCTGATTGAAACTGCATCGTGTCCTATAGCCTGGTGTACCTACCAATGTAAATAAACATTCATTTATGCGTCATCGAGTAAACGAAATCTTTAACAATTACTTCTAATTTTGAGATTCAAATTATGTGAAGGTTTTTGGTGGAAGTTTCTTTTGCATTTTCGCCAGAGTGAAAGACATGATGACAAATAAAATAGCACATTTATGAAGTGCAACGGTCATTTTGGATTGTTGAATGTGTCCAACGGTAGAGTAAGTGTTTATTCATAGCAAAAGGTCTAAAAGATCTTCTGGAACACGCTCCTTTGTCTTAATTTCATAACGAGTTTGTATGTCAAATTTAAATATTCGAAACTGAGGGAATAGTACACGTCCCCACGAAGAAAAAAAGTATCTGGTATTTCATAATTGTTTACGTTAGCTAGTTTGTAGTAAAATATCGGTATCTAAAAACCTGAAGTACTGCGAGCTATAAGATGTCTATTATTTCCTTTTTTCTCGATTGTTAGAAAAATCTCAAATCTTCAAGAGGACTTAATTCTGCAACACATAGACTGATAACGTATGATCGACACATTTACACAACGCAGTGAAAACAAATGTAAAGTACCCGCTCCCTTTGACATACATGAACGACCGACTAAAGGGTGATTCCAGAAGAAAAAGGAATGTTCATCGGGAGTATAATAACATATATTTACAGAATAAACGGTATTGAAAGAAATAGAGCAAGCGATATTAAAAGAATTAGAGCAAGCGGTATTGATATAATTAGATTAAACGGACTGAAAGAATTACACGTAGTAACTATGATAGATATATCAAAGCTATGTACCTGTCAGGTATATTCCATCTTGAGTTAACCCGTGAATTAGAGCAAGCGGTATTAAAAGAATTACAGCAAGCGGTATCAAAAGAATTAGAAGAAGCGGTACTGAAAGAATAACACGTAGTAACTATGATAAATATACCAAAGCTATGTACCTGTCAGGTATATTCCATCTTGAGTTAACCCGTCAAGCCACACATCATCACATGTTTCATAGATATGGTTACACGAGTTTTCATCTGAACCGTCAATGCAGTCAATGTGGTTATCACACACCAAACGTTTAGAAACACAAGATCTGTCGCCGCATTGGAATGCTTCCTCCGAATTGCATTTCTCTGAAGAAATAAAAACAAATATGGGACCATAATGACTCTATAAAAGCCACCAGGACAATGAAGCCATATCATAATCAAATTTACCTTACTTTTTGTCTACATGCAATTCATTTTTTAATTACTTTATATTTATTCTAAACTATTCATATTAAAATTATTTCAAGCTGGTCAAAGCCTAAAGCTTGACGTTGTTCTTCTTAAACTCATCCATATCAAAATATATATATATCTAAAAGATGTTTTCTAATACTTAAAAGAAATGTTTTATAAGGAAGAAGACATCTGACCGACTGTTAGGGCATTCCTCAACGATTTTACTTTTTTGTCAACGGTTAAACTCTATTAGTATTATTTCACATATTGCATTGTTATATTATGGTACAACAACTAATGTATTGCACCGTTTGAATGGTTCTTGTGCCCCAGCGGAGAACACCATTTTTAACATTTTATTACTTCTTGTATGTATGGTTTAACGTCGAGAGCGGATGAAGCTTTATCAGAATAAAAACAAGATATATATATCCTAAGCCTTTTTCCGTTTGGGAAATTATCAATATTATTACTTTACCACAAAAGTTTTCGTCGCTCCCGTCTCTGCACTGCGTGTAAGAGTCACACCTTTGTGAGGTTGGAATGCATTGGCCATTGTCACATCTGAATTCCTTTTCGGAATCACAGTTGGGAAATTCTTCGGAAATAATTAAAATTCATGATAACACTAAAAACCTATAATTAGTGATAAAACGTTACTCAAGCCAAAGGAAACCTAGTCAGTTTGTAACATTCGATTGTTATCAAAATATCTATTAAGTAATTCTTTTTCACCATATTCAATTCTGCAATATTACTACAATGATTGAAATTATTATCTGCAAACAAAGATTTTATTTTTAAGAAAAACATGTACCAACTTTATTTTAAGATTTCTCGTATTCCCCAAAAATCGATAAAATCTCTTGAAGACGAGTTTAAACTTACCACAGAATTCATCTGAGGCATCATTGCAGTCGGCTTTGAAATTACAAACTTTGTTCATTTGTATACAACGTCCGTCAGAACACGTAAATTCGTCATCACCACACTGTTCCTTGGCTTATTATGAAATAGAAGTGGAATGTCATTATGTCAGCGTTGTTCATGGAGACCAAATAATATAGAGTCAAATTATCTTTCTTTAGATCATAAAGTCTTGAAAAGAATGCATTTTTTACTTTTTTACACATCCGTAAAAAATTATTTTATGTCTTAGGTAAAAGAGAAAATATTGACAAATTAAAAACAATATGTACTTTATAACTCCGTTTAAGTTTTATCATAATGATACAAAAAGCTGACTTTTGTCAATGTCATTTCATGAAGCACTATATACCGTTAGAAAGCCCCGTTTGTTCACACAAAAAAGGAAAGAAGTTCCATGAGACCGATAGGATAATTTTCACCATTTTCCATTGAAAGAAAACCTAATCAGTATTAATCACGTATCTGTGGTCTTTAGGGGATCTTTAGCAATGTCCAGTAAAAGAGGATGTCATTAACATATCTGAATAATTTGTTGACGAGTCCCTTAGATATCTAGGCTAAGACTGTTTCAGTTTGAAATTTTTTTACTATACGAGCAACACTTATTGTTAGTTGACATTTTTACAAAAATTCATAGAAATTGACAGAGATTGTCCTTTCAAATGTTTATACTGTATTTAACTAGATCGTATATTCCACTAAGAATATAGCATCCCTGATTAAAAAAAAATTTCCAAATTATCCAAGACTGAATGTCAAAGTGGTAAATTTGGCACTTACACGTGGTGCAATTCTTCTCATCTGATCCATCCAGACACTCAATGATATTGTTACATTTCACAGTATGTGACATCCACTCTCCGCTACCACAACTATATAATGTCACAGGGTCTTTTGGCAGTTGTGAGGGCTCATCTTTAAAAATGAACATGCACTTTTCGATCGATTTTTTATTTTTTTCCCAAATAATGTGTGATAGCAGTACTGCCAATAACTTTAAAACTTCCGAAACACGCTAACTGTTGCGTAACACACGGGCTATTTAACGTCTTGTCGAGTACAAAAGGGATAATTATTGCCTCTTACATTAACATGGCACATTAACTTAAGTAGTCCGGAAAGAGTGAAAAGATTAATGACTTTGTGAAGAATTGACTAGTCTATTTAAATGGTGCAAACTCTGAAACGATCTGATAATATCATTGTAACTTTATAAAATGAAAGAAACATTTCTACTTAATCTTAGATTTCAGAATCTCATAGACGCATTTATGTTGATGTTATTTTTCAGGGAGTATGAATGAATTTAAAATGGGAGAATTGTTCTGTTATATGATACACATTTAAATGATAAACCCTTACTACTCTGTATTTGCTACATGCTCGCCACTGGTCATCGGACAGTCGGTTAAATGAATATAACTGAAAGCATTAAAATTATAGCCATGCATTTAAACATTACGTTTAACTTGTTACAGAACCCCAAAACAAAAGTAAACACATACCGGATAGACATTTTTTAATTTGACAATAGTCCCATGGAACCATCGGATTCATAGTGAAACACCAGGGTGTGTGATCACCGTCCGGAGAACGACAGTGATTAGAGGCCTCACTTATAGTTCTATCGGGGTAATATTTCCGTTTTGTAAACGAGTGTTCGTTTGGTACTTGGGTGGTCCATTTTTGACAAGTGTAACCGTATCGTGTCCATGATATATTCCCTCTGTATTCAGATGCGGTTGTTTCGTAACAATCATGCAAAGATTCTGTAATTGATATTTTATTAAACACAAAATGCATTACATTATCGATTATTTATAAGTTAAATAACTCTTATTTAAGCATCTACAGTTACTTAAAGTGATTGACTCACAGATGGGTCGATGTTGCATAAAAAAGAAAATGTTCATACATATAAAAATTCAAGATGTACTTGTGAAGAAATATCTGAACTTAGTTACTGTCCCAGTTTTTGTTACAGGAATACATCATAATATAAAGTTATTTTTTACATTTTTATCGGCAAAAATTTACCGCGTTAGTCACGGGGTAGATACTTTGTTTATATTGTTAATATTGACATTTTAATTGAACATTCCACAATAGCTCGATCAATGGTTTAGGTCGCTGTACTTCATTTTATTGTCCTGACGGGCATGGGTTCGAATCCTGTTCAACTCAAATTCTTTTTTTCTTCAGTTTTCATGATGTTTAGAAGCATAAAAGTAAGTTATTTCCCATAGTATATTAACTTCTCTTTAATTTCAAAGAAAAGAATTTTACAGTTAAATTCTGACTCTGTGGCTTTAATAATCTCTACATGAAAAGCAGGTAAGGGTAGCGTGTAATAATCAGTTTAACCTGAAAATCGAATTTTGCCTATTTGATTTTTTCTTTACATATCTGTTGTATGCTGGAAACGTTAAACAAAAAATTGTGAAATACTGAAGCAAATATCTCTACCACTTTAAAGTTTTTACCACCGACATTACGGAAACCACAACAGAGCCGACTAACCTTTCGGTTTCTTTTCTAACAGATGACCAAATTTAGTCTCACAGGCGACGAATATGCCTAAATATTGTAAATCACAAGCTTCAGTCTCCCACGTATTTTCTTTTGCAACTGTTGTTACATGTAAAGTCATCTTTGTGCATTGCTTTAATAGTATGTCCAAAGGCTGGCCTTCGCTCCTGTGCAAAATATCAGATATAAATCGGGTAATAAAAGTGGCAAACAGAAGGTAGTATAGACAGACCCTTTATAAGTCATACTTAAGTTTGATTCAATACTTTATATTTTTAGTACAAATAGTGTATAATTTCTGTGTTCATTACACAATTGGTAAGTGTAATGTATTAAGTAAAATGGTAAGTTACAGTTAAAATAGCTCACTAAATTGTGTTCCTAGTAATGAACGAACCAAAAAAAAAATCATGTTTACCCTATATAATAATACTTCTAATAACAATATCCTTATTCTGCGAAGGTTACTTGTTACGACATTCAATGAAATTAAAATAATCTTATTTACAATAATAATCAAGTTATAACAAGATAAATTAATTTATGAGTCTCGGGATACAATATGAAACGATTTTTTTGTGTGCTCTTCGGCAATCAGACAGATAAATGTGATCTAGAAAAATCAGCAGCAAGAAAAAAATGTTGCTAGCGCCCTCTTTGGCCTTTTTCTTTGTCAGAGTCAAAGGACGTAGTGCATTGGTTAAGTAGTTGTACTACGCCTCAGCTTGGATGGCTCAGTAGCAATTTCATATAATATCATGCAGCGGCTCATTTTCATTCATTATGTAGTATGGCTAGTCTTTTCCATTTTATGCCAGTCTCTTTTGTTCCTACCGTCGCGTTCTTTCTGATTTGACTCCAAGTGCGCTGGTCTCAGTAAGGTCATTGAGTATCTATCATTTTTGCTGTACAATGCAATAAGCTTTCCATGTTTTATTTGTTTGTGTACTTTTGAATGCAAAATTGTCGATTTGATGTATGGGTTGAAGTTAATTTACAAAGAAAGCTTGTTCTTGTATGTTCTTATGAAAACCTGTTGAGGTCAAGTGTGAGGTTGGTGCACCCTAAAACCAGGTTTAAACCCTCCAGTTGCAAATGTTTTGCCACTGACCGTTCCAAGGCGGTAACCCTTCGGGTTGTCTTTTTCGTTAATTGTTTGCGATGTCTTTTATTAATTGAACTATAGATAAATCTATGCTATCTTTTCCTCTACTTTTTGACTGTTTAGGGAGGCTGTACATTTTTGACTGTGGTTTTTCCTGATATGCATTTTTCACTACATTTAATTCGCATTATACTAGTTCCATTATAATTCATTATTCTCCTTACAGAAATTAGTCCTTCTTAAAAAATAGCAAACCTGTTACCCGTTACTAAATCTCTCTCGGGTATCAAGTGTAATGCACTATTGCACTTTATTTCTGTATATTGTTTGTTTAGCGCACATATGATATACCACATAAATATCTAGGATATTTGTTGTTTAAATTTATTCTATCAGCGTCCACAGTCCCAAACCTTAAATCTCATGTAGACCGAGATGCGACGACTTCTGCCTGCGTTTCTGAAGTAGATCTTGATCGAACTTGATCATGATCTCAACATTGTTGTTCAGCACTTCTACAGTGAGAATGAATAAGGGGGTTTTGATGTAGCCATTTAAGTATAAATTATTATACTGCCCACTGCATTGCTACATACGGTGCTAGCCTCGTTGATCTCTAAGTGGTCCTTAAGGAGTTGTTCATTCAATGCGGTCTCTCAATGATTCCTCAGTGATCTCCGTGACAGTCTTTCAAAAGTTTCTATTTTACTTTTTCGGTTGTCTTTCAAATATCTCTCACTGGTTTCTGAATGATCTTCACACAAAAAAATCACAAGAAATGTTGCGTTCGTTGAGATTGATGAAAGATCACACAAAGTCTGAGATCGCTGAGCGCTCGTGAAAGATCGCTAAGCATTAACTGAACGCCTGTTTCTTTAAAGATCACTAAGAGACTGTAATAAACCTAATCTAAATATTTTATGGAGCCAATGGTGGTCATATCATTAACTGTGTGATCACTTAGAAATTCTTTGAAGATATTGGAGATCATTCAGCACTTACTCAAAGACCATTTAGAGTAGGTAGATATTTCCATTTTATTTGCCAACATGTAAACACAAGACATGATCATGTGCTACATTGTGTCAAACTGTTCTTTTAAGTTCTTCAGAAATTTAAATATATTCTATTTTTGTCAAATATACACTTTTTTACTGATACTTCTGCAGCTCACCTGATATCACATTTTCTTTGTCAAACTTATTTCTTATTTTAAAACTTAAAACCACTGGGACAGATTCTATTTTCAAAGGTTATTATCAAGTACTCCGATCTCAAAATCCTTCGCCTACACTAATATGACAGCTTTTAAATTGGAGATCTAACCAAACATTACAAAGTGATCGATTCGATATCTCTTGAAGACAAAAAGAACCGTTTTAATTTTCTTCTCTCAAAACCTGATAAAACTAACATCTTCTTCTAGAAATTTTAGGCAACTACTAGCAGGGATATATGAAATGATAGCTAGGGCTTATTTTGTTTAAAAATCTTACCATGCAGAGATTGTTAATGGTGTCCCGTCAATCCAGTGTTCATAATGGACACCAGCGGTATCTTGGTAGCGATGTAAGCCTGAAATATTACAAATCTTACGAACTACTGATCTCAAAATATATTCCTATTATGTTTTTGGTTATCAGGGTTCTTAAAAATTGCTTGAACTAAATTTATATTTACGGGTATAAAAGCTAAACTAATTTGCACAGCATTTTATCCCAGATGTTTAACCAAAGCAGTACGTTTACGGTAAAGACAAAAGAAACTGTTTTTGGAAAGATTAAAGATAAACTTATTTCATATTGATCACAGGCATATGGATAAATCTGGGGTTTCTTCTTTAGAATTTCATTCTTGTTAATTGTAATCACCATAGGCCTGAAGTATGTATAGAGAGATTAAGTAGTGAAACCATACCTATAAACATTTCTACCCGTGAAGTATCTAGGTTATTGTACTCAAACCTGTCTCGGTTGCTGCTGTGGATATCAATAAGCAAGTGTCTAAGGTACTGTAGCTCTTTTTCAGATTTAATGGTGACCATCTGCATGCTTTTACTGCGACAATAGTAGGCTGCTTCGATCCAGCTCATTTCAAGGAACTCTATACTTAAGCATTTTTGCAACTGCTCGGAACACACTGATAAAGAATATGTAATTAATTTTGAGCACTGTTAATAAACAAGAAACCGTTGGAACCGGGATCTGCTCACCGAAGTACTCTTATTTATAAGATTTAGAACTAAACAGAGGAAAACAACGAAATGTAGTTAATTGTGCTGAAAGTAATCCGAATGGAATTGAATTCAATACTGTGCACTGAAATGGATTGCACGACATTTTAAGCAAAACAGATCTGTATTTTTTTAAATTAAGTCAATCTGAAAAGTAATCTCACATTGATAAATTGGCCCCAAAGCTATTATATAGGATGTACGGGTTATGGTCCGGACAAAACTTAAGTATGAAAATTTACAAAGGGCAATAACTCCAAAATTATGCAATAAAGAGATATAGTTCTTATGCTCCGCACATCACCTTAACGAGATTTATCCACCTATGAAGTTTCATGTTGATACCTCTTTACAGTCTTTGGGTTTTGTGCTTGAAAAAATAAGGTATGAAAATTAACAAAGGGCAATAACGCATACAACACACAAAGGAAAGTTAAGATTTTTATTCACTGTACTTTTCCACAATGAGATCTATTCACCTATCAAGTTTCATGATGATATTTGTAATAGTCTTAAGTTATGCGCCGGAGAGAGATATGATATTAAAATAACTCAAAAATTACACAATGGAGATACCTGTTGTTATGGACTACACTTTTTCTTCATTAGATTTATTTTCCTATGAAGTTTTATGTTGATATCTCTTATAGTATCTGAGTCATACTCCAGAAAAAAATTTAACAGTGAAAATTAACAAAGGGCAGTTACTCCAAAAAGTCAAGAGAAGAGTGACGGTTCTTAAGCAATGCTCTTATCTTTTATAAGATCTATCCACCTAAGAAGTTTCAAGTTGATAGTTCTCATAGTGTAAGAGTTACGCACCGAACAAAAATAGTGAAAAATCAACAAAGGGCAATAACTCCAAAATGACAATGTGCAGACTTATGGTTCCTGTGCACTGATCTTTTCCTTTAAGTAAGATTTATCCACCTATGAAGTTTCATGTTGATATCTTTGTACGTTTTTGAGTATTGTTCATGACAAAAAGCGCGACTGACGTGCGGACAGACGGAAAGACGGACGGGCGGACGGGCGGACGCCGGACGGACCGGATAAAGGGAATACGAAATGCTCCGGGAAGCATAAAAAAGGAAACTTATGTCACATTCTTTTCTGTTTTAAACTTTTTTGTCACTCATTATTATTGCATCTGGTACTACGACGATGAATGATCACTTTGACATTTAAGTAAAATTCAAGATCTATTTCATTGTCATACAACAAACAAGAACAAAGTGTTTCTATTAGTTCTTCCGCTTAATATTCTTCTTTCCGAGAATATTAGTTATGGATTTTATCAGACAGATCATCATGTTCGATAAGGTTCAAACTAAATCAAGATTTCATCTCTCTCTCTCTCTCTCTCCCTACATTGACTATACATTGACTTTAGAACTTTTTTGAGTTTAAAAAGCCATTTATAAGGTCATTAATAAGCGTCAATTTATTTTTGTCCTCGTTCCGACATGCACGTTTTCTGAATCAACAATTTAAAACATCTTATATATTTCTTGTTCAACTAAGCTCTTCCTCTTTGTGGATTAGGAGCAAAACACGATGGTAAGCTATGTTTATCAGGTACGATGTCACATATGTGTTTGCATGACAGGACTCGGTAGTAAGGTAAGTATTGACAGAGCAAGACATAATTGTAAGGACGACACTTTTTATCAACTAGACATGCCCACGGGCATAATGTCGAGGGCGCTCGTCTTAATTCAAAGCTGAACCTATAAGCTTCAAATTAATGAGGAAGATGTATACATAGGTGAAATGTACGTAACACATCCTCTTTATACCTAAGGCAAAATCTTGACATTGCATTGACATTGTAGAAGTTACGCTCCGGACACGGGTTTTGAGCCAACCCTCCAAGTGTGACCTTGACTTTTGAGTGGCCGACCAGGATTTTGTGTGTGACACATCACCCCATCATGGTAAACATTTGTATCAAACTATTTTGTAATCCTTCAAACAATGAGCAAGATATAGACCGGACAAATCTAGACGGACGCACGGACTGTGCGCAGTGACTAAGTCGACCTCACCACAAGCGGGCTCAACAATTTCAAAATCCTCTGACCACTAAGCATAATACTTCAAAGCATAAGCAAAATACAGCGCCAACAAAAAAATTTTAATATTTTTATTTGACCTCTGACCTTTTATGACCTTGACCTTCATTTTGCGTGAGACAACTCAACTTAACACGGAGAACATTTGTGATAAGTTTTATTAAAATCCATCCATGTACATAGAAGTTATACGCGCAAATGAATGTTTTATTTTGTTATTTGACCTTTGACCCCTATATATGACCTTGACCTTTGCAACAGGCACCTGAATGTTTCAAATCCTCTGACCACTAAGCATAATACTTCAAAGCATAAGAAAGATACAGTACCAACAAACAAATTTTAACATTTTTATTTGACCTTTGAACTCTTGTGACCTTGACCTTCATTTTGCACGAGACAACTCAACTCAACATGGAGAACTTCTGTGCTAAATTATATTAAAAACCATCCATGTATATAGAAAAAATACTCGCAAAAGAATGTTTTATTGTGTATGACTTTTGACCCCTAAATATGACCTTGACCTTTGCCACAGACACCTGAATTTTGCAAATCCTCTGACCACTAAGCATAATACTTCAATGCATAACCAACATACAGCGCCAACAAACAAATTTTAATATTTTTATTTGACCTTTGACCTCTTGTGACCTTGACCTTTATTTTGCGTGAGACATCTCAACTCAACATGGAGAACATTTGTGCTAAGTTATATTAAAGCCATCCATGCATATAAAAGTTATATTCGCAAATGAATGTTTTATTTTGTTATTTGATATTAGACGCCTAATTGTGACCGTTACCTTTGTCATAGACACCTGAATTTTTCGCGCGACACTCCGCCTTACTATGGAGAATATTTGTCCCGAGTAATATTAAAATCCCTCCATGCATGTAGAAGTTACGCTCCGGACACGAGTTTTACGCTGACCCCCAAGTGTGACATTGACTTTTTAGCGGCGGACCTGGGTTTTGTGTGCGACACAACACCCCATCATGGTAAACATTTGTACCAAATTATTTTGAAATCCTTCAAAGAATGAGCAAGATATATACAGGACAAATCCAGACGGCCGCACGGACGCACTATACGCCAAAAGTGGCGACTAAGTCGAGCTCACCGCAAGCCGGCTCGACAAAAATGATAGGT
Source organism: Cyclina sinensis (assembly GCA_012932295.1). Taxonomy (NCBI): domain Eukaryota; kingdom Metazoa; phylum Mollusca; class Bivalvia; order Venerida; family Veneridae; genus Cyclina; species Cyclina sinensis. The sequence continues at coordinate 18,209,193 of JAAONU010000011.1, forward strand.
ATTTTATCATGTTAACGGTTGGGTGGGGGCGGGGGTATTGGTCTATTATCATGCTTACGGCACAAAAATGATTGGTATATTTTCATGGTAACGGCCAGAATGAACGGTCCATTATCGTGTTTTTGGTCTCCAAATGATTGGTCTATTATCTCGTTTACCGCCAAAAAGTGATAAGTATATTTTCATGTTTACGGCCTGTAAATGATGGCTGGCCTTCGCTCCTGTGCAAAATATCAGATATAAATCGAGTAATAAAAGGCCCTTTATAAGTCGTACTTACGTTTGCTTCAATCCTTTATATTTTTTAGTACAAATAGTGTACAATTTCTGTGTTCATTACACAATTGGTAAGTGTAATGTATTTAGTAAAATGGTAAGTTACAGTTAAAATAGCTCAGCAAATTGTGTTCGTAGTAATGAACGAACCAAACAAAAAAACATGTTTACCCTGTATAATAATACTTATAATAATAATATCCTTATTTTGCGAAGGTTACTTGTTAAGACATTCAATGAAATTAAAATAATCTTATTTACAATAATAATCAAGTTATAACAAGATAAATTAATTTATGAGTCTCGGGATACAATATGAAATGATTTTTTTGTGTGCTCTTGCGTCAATCAGACGGATAAATGTGATCAAGAAAAATCAGCAGCAAGAAAAAAAAGGTTGCTAGCGTACTCTTTGGCCATTTGCTTTGTCTGTGTCATAGGACGTGGTGCATTGGTTAAGTGGTTGTACTATGCCTCAGCTTGGATGGCTCAGTAGCAATTTAATATAACAACATGCAGCGGCTCATTTTCATTCATTATGTAGTATAGCTAGTCTTTTCCATTTTATGCCAGTCTCTTTTATTCCTGCCGTCGCGTTCTTTCTGATTTGACTCCAAGTGCGCTGGTCTCAGTAAGGTAATTGAGTATCTATCATTTTTACTGTACAATGCCATTAGCTTTTTATGTTTTATTTGTTTGTGTACTTTTGCATGCAAAATTGTCGACTTGATGGGTGGGTTGAAGTTTATCTACAAAGAAAGCTTGTTCTTGTATGTTCTTATGAAAACCTGTTGAGGGCAAGTGTGAGGTTGGTGCACCCTAGAACCTGGTTTAAACCCTCCAGTTGCAAATGTTTTGTCACTGACCGTTTCAAGGCGGTAACCCCTCGGGCTGTCTTTTTCGTTAATTGTTTGCGATGAGGATATATGAACTGATAGCTAGGGCTTATTTTGTTTAAAAATCCTACCATGCAGAGATTGTTAATGGTGTCCCGTCAATCCAGTGTTCATAATGGACACCAGCGGTATCTTGGTAGCGATGTAAGCCTGAAATATTACAAATCTTATGAACTACTGATCTCAAAATATATTCCTATTATGTTTTTGGTAATCAGGGTTTTTAAAAATTGCTTGAACTAATTTCATATTTACGGGTATAAAAGCTAAACTAATTTGCACAGCATTTTATCCCAGATAATGTAAAGCAGTACATTTTCGGTAAAGATAAAGAAAAACTGTTTTTGGAAAGATTAAAGATAAACTTATTTCATATTGATCACAGGCTATGGATAAATCTGGGGTTTCTTCTTTAGAATTTCATTCTTGTCAATTTTTATTACCATAGGCCTGAAGTATGTATAGGGAGAATAAGTAGTGAAACCATACCTATAAACATTTCTACCCGTGAAGTATCTAGGTCATTGTACTCAAACCTGGTTTGGTTGCTGCTGTGGATATTAATAAGCAAGTGTCTAAGGTACTGTAGCTCTTTTTCAGATTTAATGGTGACCATCTGCATGCTTTTACTGCGACAATAGTAGGCTGCTTCGATCCAGCTCATTTCAAGGAACTCTATACTTAAGCATTTTTGCAACTGCTCGGAACACACTGATAATGAATATGTAATAAATTTTGAGCACTGTTTATTAACAAGAAACCGTTGGAACCGGGATCTGCTCACCGAAGTACTCTTATTTATAAGATTTAGAACTAAACAGAGGAAAACAACGAAATGTAGTTAATTGTGCTGAAAGTAATCCGAATGGAATAAGATTCAATACTGTGCACAGAAATGGATGGCACAACATTTTAAGCAAAACTGATGTGTATTTTTTAAATTAGGTCAATCTGAAAAGTAATCTTAAATTGGCCCCAAAGCTATTATATAGGATGTACGGGTTATGGTCCGGACAAAACTTAAGTATGAAAATTTACAAAGGGCAATAACTCCAAAATTATGCAATAAAGAGATATAGTTCTTATGCTCCGCACATCACCTTAACGAGATTTATCCACCTATGAAGTTTCATGTTGATACCTCTTTACAGTCTTTGGGTTTTGTGCTTGAAAAAATAAGGTATGAAAATTAACAAAGGGCAATAACGCATACAACACACAAAGGAAAGTTAAGATTTTTATTCACTGTACTTTTCCACAATGAGATCTATTCACCTATCAAGTTTCATGATGATATTTGTAATAGTCTTAAGTTATGCGCCGGAGAGAGATATGATATTAAAATAACTCAAAAATTACACAATGGAGATACCTGTTGTTATGGACTACACTTTTTCTTCATTAGATTTATTTTCCTATGAAGTTTTATGCTGATATCTCTTATAGTATTTAAATCATGCTCCGGACAAAATTTTAAGTGTGAAAATTAACAAAGGGCAATAACTCCAAAACATCAAGAGAAGAGTGACAGTTTTAAGCAATGCACTCTTCTTCTTAAAATCTATCCACCTAAGAAGTTTCAAGTTGATAGTTTTTATAATGTAAGAGTACGCACCGGACAAAATGATGAAAAATCAACAAAGGGCAATAACTCCAAAATTACAAAGTGAGGACTAATGGTTCCCGTGCACTGCTCTTTTCCTTTTATTAAGAATTATCCACCTTTGACGTTTCATGTTGATATCTTTGTACGTTCTTGAGTATTGGTCCTGACAAAAAGCGTGACTGACGGAAAGACGGACGGAAAAACGGACGGAAAAACGGACGGGCGGACGCCGGACAGCCCGGATAAAGGGGATACGAAATGCCCCGGGAAGCATAAAAACCAATGTCATACTTTTTTCTTTTTTAAAACTTTTTGTCACTAATTATTATTGCATCCGGTACTACGACGATGATGATCACTTTTTGTAAAATTCAAGATCTATTTCATTGTCATACAACAAACAGAACAAAGTGTTTCTATTAGTTCTTCCGCTTATTATTCTTCTTCCCGAGGATATTAGTTATGGATTTTATCAGACAGATCATTATGTTCGATAAGGTTCAAAAACTAAATCAAGATTTCATCTCTCTCTCTCTCTCTCTCTCTCTCTCTCTACATTGACTATACATTGACTTTAGAACTTAAGTAAAAAGCCATTTATAAGGTCATTAATAAGCGTCAATTTATTTTTGTCCTCGTTCCGACATGCACGTTTTCTGAATCAACAATTTAAAACATCTTATATATTTCTTGTTCAACTGAGCTCTTCCTCATTGTGAATTAGGAGCAAAACACGATGGTAAGGTAAGTTTTATCAGGTACGATGTCACATATGTGTTTGCATGACAGGACTCGGTAGGAAGGTATGTATTGACAGCAAGACATAATTGTAAGGACGACACTTTTTATCAAAAATGATAGGTCTTATATCATGTTTACGTTGGGCCGGGGGGAGGGTGGTGTATTGGTCTATTATCATGTTTACGGTACAAAAATGATTGGTGTATTTGCATGTTAACGGCCAAAAATGATTGGTCCATTATCATGTTTTTTATCTTAAAATGATTGGTCTATTATCTCGTTTACCGCCAAAATGTGATAAGTATAATTTCATGTTTACGGCCCGAAAACGATGGATCTATTTTTTCGGTAACAGTCCAAAAATGATTGCTTTGTCGACATATTGGATAGATAGCTTCTCTGAGAAATGATTTTTAAAGCACTTACCTTGTTTCTTGACAGACAATGTAATATTTTGATCTAGAACAGAAATCAATATGAAGGTTATCATATGTATCGAGTAATTGTTACCATATGTGCAAGACTGTTCAAGTTTCAAGCTATATCATTATCAGCAAAAAAAACGCAACTATTAACTTTTTGCGCAAGCCAAGATTTTTCAACGTCTTTTTGACGTCAAGATAAATAAACATCTTTTTAAAAAAAGCAATGGTTTGCAGACGGAGAACGATTTCTGACGACGATTTTGTTAAATTTCATGTTTTAGACATACAGTCAATGGAAGATTAAAATTATTTGTTGATGGTTTATAAATATAAACTGTTGTTATCCAGAAAAAAATATAGGAAATATGCATTGATTTTTTATTCAAATTTCTTTTCAAATACATGTATATAAAAGATACCATCAATCGTTCTCTAGTTATGTACTTGCGGACAATCTTTAATTGCCACTCTATCCAGTCCATTAACATTGTAATAAGTTCTTGTAACTGTATACTTATGAAAACAACAGCATCAACAACAGCAGCAGCACTTAATTCAGCATTGAGCTTTTAAAGCTTCTAGCCTAATATATAATAATATATAATAATACAAAATCAATGAGTGTGAACATGACATGGATTGTTAAGGAAAGCCGAGAAGGTCGTAGTTACATAGATATTCGTAACTTGTCAATTAAATCAACATTTAATATATTAATGCATTTTATTTAGTTTCTCAAGTAATAGTTGTCGAAGGCTTTGTGCTGCATAGATGTATTTCGATAATTTGAACTTTTCGATTTTAGACTTCCAGAGCCTTTTTTGAGTAGATTCTGATTTCGATGGCATAAAGATGATTGTATATCCTTTACACTTATATATAATTATACTTCGCAAAATCCCAAATTTTCAATATGAAATTTTTGTAGAACTAAAAATCCATGCCTGCTTGCAGTCACCTGATCTTGACCTGTACAAAACAAGCATTGCTTGAACCAGTTCATCGTACTTAATTGTGTACATATGTGTTGTATCCGATCATGCATAAAGTAAAAACGTAGTAATAAATAAGCTTAAATACAAACAAACAAACACACAAACAACAACAAAAAATAAAGTAACAGCTCTTCTCACCTTGTTCGACTACTGTGATATCTGGCAGTAATTCTTCTCTACTAGTCATTTTAAACCTTACGTGGAAACCTTCAGGAAATATTTGATCTTCGCATGTTTTCTGAGTATATTTGGAATAGCGCACGCGGAAAGATCCAGCGACAAACAACTGTTCTTCATAGATAACATTTCGGTTACAAAAAGATATATATTTTGTTCCTAAATCAATCCTGAATGAGGTATCTGAAAAAAGAAGTACAAATACTGCATAATCCACGTAACTTTTAAAAGACACGTTTTAAACAAATTAAAAGGTTGATCATTATCTTTCAATATTTCATATACATGTATTCAAGATAATATACAGGGACTAAAATCAAAATCTTATAATATTACCTGATTCTGTATTTTTGCTTATGTTTTCCTTTTAGAAAATAATCTCATTATTGCGGTTAAACTTAAAAGACTTAACTTATTTTTCTATAAACCATGGTGTTGATATCTTGATTAGCCTGGAAGTAAATCAAATTTAAATTTATACTATTGAAGACTTATTTTTATCACCGACTTACCTGCTAAACAACTGATTTCAAAGTCTAAAATTTGTATTCGTAAAAGGACGATGTTTTTCGGGCTGAATACGTCGAACATATAGATTTCTGATTCGTCTGACATGCCTAGAAAACCTGGAGAGATTATTTCCATTTCTGGTACTTCACAAACGATACCTTGCAATTCAGCGGACAAACAGATTGGATATTCTAAAAAACATGCACTTTATACGATGATATAAATGTAACAGGGTTATTCCCGTATTTGAGCGAACACACTCATCCTTTTCACTAATTGTTTTCTTTTTCAATGTTATCTGTAGGTTAATGAAAGTACAAAGGTAGCATATACTGTAAATATTAAAGATATTTTATTTAGCTGCAAATCTTTAAATAATTTGTCACTGTTATCTGTATGTTAATGAAAACAGAATGGTAGCATATACTGTAAATATTAAAAATATACTTTTTGTTGCTAATCTTTAAATAATTTGTCATGAAACTAGCATGTGTCAGTCATACCTGCTTCCACAATGTAAACCCGGAAACCACGACCATGCCCCAACATGTTGCCTGTAGAGCACGACATTAGTGCAAGGTAGAGTGGTGTCCCTTGTGAACCGGTGTTAGGTATCCCTGGCATTTTGCCATTGTCATCACTTGTTAGTAATATGTGGACGTTTTTGGCTATGTGCAGCGCAAGTGAGGACTTTTCGTTGACATATTTGAAATAGTCTTTGACATGGGTCAGTGGATTTTTAATATCGATTTCTGATACAATAATATAGTCCATGCATTCCATCATGCTGGAATCTTCATTCTTCTAAAATAGGAATTTGTTAATTTTATTTTAATATTTTTTTTACTTGAGTTAATTGATATAAATATCTATACTACTACTAGTATATATTACTAGGTATTCCTACAATATCGTTAAACATGCTAATTGTGGAAACTAAATAGAAAATATTGAGTTAACAACAAAGTCTTTTTTCTTCTGTTAATTTCTATCATTATAGTGTAGTGCATACATTCTTGTTTAAGAACTCAACCATTTTTCTTAACTTGGAACAAAGGATATTGTATTAAGCTATTATTTTTACCTCACGCATTCGTACTGAACTCTGCACTTTTGAATCAAAACCAATGACAATTCCTAAACTAAGTCACGGTAAATCGATCACATTGTGGAAGACGGTAGGTACAAAATATATTTTTAAAATTTAAAGTAATACATCTCCACCGATAAGAAATGAAATCTTGACAATTTTGTTATGTTTCAACATTTTCTTTTTCTTACAGAATCGGAAGATCCTTAATAATTCCAAAATGTATGCTTTAAAGGTAAGCTCAGAGACCTTTATATGCAAAAGGAATGCGAGATATTGCCGTATCCCAACCTCAGTGGCGTGAAGTTGCTGTAAATGTTTTGTTAAATGACATTTCAACGTAATTAAAATAATCTGACTTGGATATCGAACTCAGCAGACTTCACATAATATACAGTTATCATATTTTGGCAAATTTTCCAGATTAAAGACCTGGAGAGTTTGATATCAACCGAGACCTTAGGATATGATAATACAATAACTGTTAAATAACTGACTTAAAAGATGAATAAAACGTGATCAAAAGATCTTTCCACAGTTAAAATGATTAACCCTTCACGGTATAAGCAACTAGAAGGACGTTTAATATTTATTCTTTTACTTTTTTATGTGCAAAACATTGCGTAAAGAGACTGAATTCTATGGTCTTAAGCTGCTTATACGCAGCGTGATGACACAATATTTGTTTTCATCATTTTCATTTTTAGGGTGAAAGTCAGTTTCTTTTGACTCCCATGTGATCAATAATGGTACTTGTAGGGGTTAAGGTGTCAGTGTTGAACAGTATAAATAGTTGAATAAGATCAAATATTTTGGATTTCAAATTATGCATTCTCTGTCATTCAAGTACTTTCTTGAAAAATAGTGACAGGATTACATAAAACCTAGACATTTATACAGTGCGTCCGTCTGCATATACTTCTATAAACAATCCTACCCTCAAACTCAGAAGGGTAGAGAGGGCGGTCGTCAGGCCGAATAATGAGTCATGGACGCAAGTAGATAGTTAAACTATCTTATGTCGAACTGCTGCATCGCGTATCATATTGCAAGTTTCGGAAAAACTAAAGACTAGAAAAAACTATGTATATGTGGAGCTGAATTGTGAACTTTTAAAATACCAGCAATAACTATAAATGTTAAGAAGAGGTTCAATAACTTTATATTTGAAAAACATAAGAAATACACCACTATGGAATTACAGTAACGATAACTATGGAATGGAGTTTTTTTCTAATTTCTGTTTTGACTTGAGTGAATCAATCAGATCCAGTCACTACACTAAAACTCGTTGTATTTCAATTAGTTTTGTTAGTCATAAACTATATCAAAGCAGTTAAAAGCTAGGAACAAGACATTTGTATGAATGGACATCTCTTTTACTTTCGTTGTATTACTTATCGTCCCAAAATATTAACAAGTAAGAACTGAATTGTTGGTGAACAAAATATATATATTCAAACTAGCCACATTAATATTTTAACAAATACAAACCTCATAAGTACGAAGTGATATATCATCAAACTGTAGGAAAACAAAGCCGTCAGGAATAGATATTTTCCACTTGTAAAATGCGTTGTGGTCGTAACTAAACGGATACCCAAAGCTGGTCAAAACCTGTGCTTTGTCCACCAGAATGTATGGAACTTCAAACTCTATCGCTAGGTTCTCGTTAATCTTGGTACCATATGGTTTCATGTCCATGTTGTCTATATAAGAAAAAATACCGATTAACCGAGTTGTTATGTACTTAACATGAAATAAAGTCGGTTGATAAATGGTTTTAAAATAAACAGTAGAAAGCACATAGAAAAAGTTAAGTTTACTTACATGACTTCCTGCACCCAAGTAATTCAAGCTTCAGGCATGGCTCACTGGTATTTAAAGACGATGCTGGGAATATTCGTATATACCTTGCTGACAATGGCTCAGTAAATAGATAGGTCTGTATGTTTTCCGAATTCTGTCTTGTATCAATCACAAACGCCTACAATCAAAAAGTTAGTTACTTAAACAATAAAATCAACAAAAAATGAACAACATAAGCCGCTTATAGAGATCTCTGTGGCGAAGCAAAAATATGTTTTCTTCTATGTTAAAACATAAGATATATAACACTTGTGAATATTCAGATTGAATGCGTCTGACATATGTTTATAAGACCAATTCAGTGTGTACGCTTTATATCGATATGATTATAAAACATTTTATAAGTTTGAAGTAAAATTGTAATATTTAAACGATAATGTCCCCTCCTTGTTAGGTTTTTTTCTATAACCTCTAACTTATACTTGCATTTTAAATTTTAAGTTTTATATGTTTCTTCTTGAGATAAGTGCCATTGTCATTAAGTGAGATTGAAAATAAAACAGTATCCACACTAAAAAAAATTTGACAGATCATTAAAGTAAATATTATTGACGAGGTACAAAATTCCCCTTTAAAAGTCTTTAAAAGAAACAGTTAAAAAAAACATCTAGATTATGAAGTTTTTTGATGACATAATTCTGCTGCATGTATTTATTATTATTATTATTAATACTTCTGTTTTAATATGGATAATGATAACAATGATTGTTTTTGTTATTATTAGCTTTGTAACGTCTATTATTAATTTTCTAACTATTAATGATGTTATGTCAAATTTTATTACTTTATTATTTTTTTTATCAATATAAAGTTAAAATGACAATAATATCGTATTTGGAAGAAATGACAAACCCTAAATAATACTCAGTAGCATTTTGAAAATGAACGAATCATACGACAAGTGATCAAATTTTCTACGATAGAAGATTGTCTACCAAAACGTGTCAGAACTACTATTTTCCTCATTTATTTTTCATAACTTTATAAACATGAACATACTAAAATTATGTAACATAATAACATAATGTTTATTATTTATTGATACCACCAGATTTCTAGTTTCAAATATTACATGCAGATACATTTATATGAAAACACACACACACACACACACACACACACACACACTAAATAGACACATGAATTTATAATGGAGAAAAGTGTACGCAGAAAAAAATAATTTAAAAAAGAAAGACAAACGCAGCAGAACGTCTCTACAATCATTTATATCTTTATGTGGAATTATCAAGGTAATTCAACTTTTTGAGGACTTTTTCTTCAGATGCGATTTTTGTTATGGGTATCTCATTAGAAATAACCGCTTATCTTTGTGCTTTTCTAAACTGTCTTTGAATAAAGCTATCTTTTCTTCAATGCGTATTTTTGTCATTACGTACGATTTAGAACCTTCAAAATTATGTAATATGTTTTTGTTTAGCTTCAAATATTTTTTTTTCATCATTACTATTACGAAATTAACAGCATGTATACGTTTTGTTGATTTATTTATATCAAAACATACATCCTCTATTCTTAAATTGACGTTTTGATGTTTTGATTTCAGAAAATGTGTAACTTGATTCCACTGATGTTTTGCATGACTGCATTTCCAAGATAGGTGTTCAAGCGTTTCTTCACGCATGTTGCAAAAACCACACACATTTGTATTTTTTAGTTTGCATTTGAACAAGTATCCTTTCTTGGTATTAGGCGCAAGATAAATTTATATTGGACATTTCTTATTTATGTGTCAATTAATATTTTAAATTTTTCTCTATATGTTGTCTTCCACTTAAGCTTACCATTTTGAAGATTTCGTTTCCATGTATGTTTTGTTTTTGATTCAGCTTTTTTTCTGTAATAAGTATCTGTATTTTGTATCTGTAATTTATTAGGATTCGATGTTAATAGTTGGTGTAGTAATGTCAGTTTTCGTGAAGATGTCTGAGATTCTTTACTGAGACTGTCTTTTACTATTTTTGGAATGTTACATTTAAGTTGGTGGTATTTTAGAAAGTCACTATTTGAAATGTTATATAAAAACTGATTTTTTTTTCGAAAGAGTAATATTTGTTTTTATCTATGATCAAAAACTGTTCAAAGAACTGTATGCCCTTTTCATACCAGCCTTTGTTATAAATAGTTTTTTTATCTCCTCTTACATAAAAATTAGTCCATATTATTTGTTGTCCATTTAATTTCTGTTCAAATGTTTTTAAAAAGAACCATGATTTTCTTTACTTAAACATTTTGCATCTTTTACATTATATTTAAAAAATTACATTACCCCCATATCGATTAATGATAGCGTCGTAGAATATTTCCTAGTCGCCCATATTATTTGAATTAGTTAATCTTTTGACCCAACATGATTTAATGAGTTCAAAATTGTGTTTAGTTTATCGTTTTTAATCCTCCTAGTTCGTAGTCTAAGGTAATCAATTATCGTTTGATTTTATCTATTTATTGTCCCATAGGATTTTGCCGGTCCGGCTAGCTCAATCGGTAGAGCATCAGATTGACAAGTGGATTGACTGATGGGATATGACCTTAGCTGTTAAAACTGGCGTTAAATCCCAATAAACCAATTAACCAAACCCATAGAAATTTGTAAATTAAAGACGCTGTGGATTTGGTAGAACTGTAAGCGGGAAGGTGAGTTTTGGTAATGCATCCGATTTTATAACAGTGACCTCTCCAATCAAAGTTGACTTTCTATTCTGCCAGTGTTCAAAAAATTTACAAAGCTGAGTAGCTTAAATTCTAGATTTAATTCTTTATTTGGTTTTGAATCATCGGAGAAGACCATCCCTAATGTTTCTGCATTGTCTGACATCCAGTTAGAAATCTTGTTTTGATAATATTTTATGTCTGTTGTTCGTAATGATCCAGTCATAAGAATTACAGTTTTATCAGTATTAAACTTTTACCCAGACGCATATTCGAAGTTCGTTATAATTGAAATTAGGTCATTTAGTTTTCTAAATTTGGAATGAGTAATTAATTGAATTAATGTAGAATGTTTTTATATTGTCCCAAAATAATTTGATTTAGAACTACAATGTACTATGTATGACTACACAAAACTATTTAGAACCTGAAAAGGATAAATTTCTCCTTAATATTTTCAATATGACTTGTAATTTGGAAGGGTATGAAATTTGACATGAACACAGTTTTATGATATCTGACGCCAAACATAGCTTTAAAAAACATTTTATCTTAAAGGGATAAACTCTGCACCATTTTTTTCAGTGATCCCAACGTTCCGATATATACCATGTAAAACTATATATTCCATCTGCCCACAATTGCTTTCTCATTGCACCTTACCGTGTGGTCAAACTTTTTATGTCTTTCAATTTGATCATCGCCCTTACTTGTTTATTATATCGTTCCATGTTATGTAGTTCTTGACCAAATTCTATGTGGAAGGAGTAGGATTCCCTTGACCTAAGACTTTCAAACAACGTATTGCAAATAAGTGTTTCCTCCCGACCGTACCATAATCTTAATACGACACCATTTATCCCAGTGACTGACTGCAAATCGATCTGAAATAAAAAGTAAAATTATAACTAATATTAAAAGTCAATAATTAGATACTGTATAATTTGTTAAAAACAGCTATTTTTGCCCATACGACGAAGCCAGTCTTGATAAAATGAAATACAAAACATCACTCACTTATTTTAGAACAAATGTCTGAACATTTTCAACACACTAAAGAAACGTTAAACATTTTTAAAATGCAAAAAAAAGATAAATAGTGCCAGTAAAAAAAACCAACTTTGTTTTGAGACGTTAGGTTCATTTTTTTAAAATCATAAGTTTTTATTTGTGTTTAGCTTTTAGACCACGTTAATTGGTTGCCTGAAAGAATGGACGCTCGTCTCCACGCCTAGAGCACCAACCAGAGTGCGAGAAGCGTGCATGTGACGGCGGGAAAGCCTCTTGCCAGGAGGACGCTGTCAGTTGGTAGTCGGTGATTTCATAATCATTCATTCCTAATTCCTCGTAGCAATGAAGAGAATTAGGGTCTGCGGAAATAAATATACATGTTGTATACGTGCATAACCGGTATATACAACATTTAAAACCAGAATGAACTTGACTACACCTTTCTGTAACATTCATGATGAAACATATAATTGTATCCAGCATTTAAAAGAATATGATTTACTTTATCAAACTGATATCTTTATGCCCCCACCAGTTCCTTCACCTGATTTACTTTTGTATACTATTTTGCAGCAAAAGGGCTTTGGAAATAATTTTGAAAATCAATTCCATTACATTTTTTTACCTTTCTCATTTTCACGGGTGACAACTGATATGAAAGTGTCCGTATACATGTTTTTATCCCCTAGAGTAGATGCGAATATTAATGTGATATACCTGCCGTAATGTGACCTGAAATATTCAAGGACATATAATTAAAATCCCTCTGGTCATTGGCTGTAAAGAATCCATGATATTAACAAGGGCGACTTTCTCTAAATTTAAGAATGATTAATATATGTGATATGCATATTGAATCTAAAAACCTAATTTATTTTTTTAATTCGATACCGTTAAAGTGACAGAAACGTAGATAATATGCAAAGATCAATTATGCTGGAAACTTGATTGAACGAATTTCTGTTGAAGCAGAATTTCAGATGTGATCTTGCTTTTCACACACTGATACAGTGTCAAATCGCTCTTATACTGTTATGAAAGTATTTTTTATCATTTGAATAGGGATTCCTTTTAACATGAGACATGAAAAATAAGATATTTTGATTTTGTAAATGTAAAAAGCATAAAAACCATTTGTTTCCATCGAAATAAATTAACAGCATTGTAAGGAAGCAATGTCATTTTATCAAAAGAAAGAATTGTTTCATCAGCTGCTTTTTAAGACTAATTTAACAAATGACTGAATATACAGATGAAGATAAAAGAAAACCTATCGAATAGAACCACCCATCTGTAATAAATGCTGATCTGCGGATCGTTTACACGGGTACACATTACAAGATATTATATTACTAAGAAAGTCTACAAAGATAGGCGGGCCATAAGGCGAACTTTTGATTGGATATTCATTTGTACGAATTAGCGATTCATCAGATTATCTCCCTTTTCAGTATATAAAAACTAATGCAATTTATATACTCAGTTCTATACCAGCGATTACCTCCCTTCTCAGATTTTAGAAAAAAGTCGTACACAGTTCTATATCAGCGATTCTTCAGATTGCCTCCTTGTTTAGTATATAGAAACTGATATAATCCATATACAAATCTCTCCTCCCCGAATTAATACATTTTCTTCCAATACAAATTGAGCTTTTAATATAATGCCGACACTAACTTTACAAAATAAAGCTTGGCTGTATCAACAATAGAGAAAGACAATATATTTAGTGTTGTCAATTTCATTCAAGAGATCAAGATATCATAAAGAAGGTAACTCTATATACAAACTTTTTTGAGAAAGCAGGGCTAGGAATTATGTTTCTATAACTCATGACTGGCTTTGCTAAAAAAGAATGCACATACATCTAAGTACCACAAAATCCTTATGTGGAATTAGTAAGCAATAATGATAGAAGACTTTCACATATTTCAGAACTAAATCATTGTTACTTCCTTTTATCTTTAAGTCTTTTAAAATCGTGGGACTGTATTCATAGCTAAGCTGGACTCAAAGTCAAAATTTTGTATATCAATTTGTAGCTTGATTGCTAATCGCATAAATGTGAAACTTAAAAACAATGTTCGTTATATTCTAATAAGAAAGAAAAAAAAAGAATTATTCAAAGACTTTCTTATCTATTGAGACAATTGAATAAAAATAGTAACTTAATTGAAAATCTTAAGGTTTACTTATATTCTATTTTTAATAAGACCCTTGGTTAGGTAGGTTCACCAGATAGGAATACTATTTCCAAGTTTTACATACCAAAACAGAACCCATAATTCAGACACTTTGATAATCTTACCCGATCGCAATTTCACAAGACAGATGAAATAGGTTCTGGAAATCAATTCCATACTTCTATTCATTACTGAATTTACTGAAAACTCGAAATCTATGTAAATAATGATATATATGAATATTCTGCATCAAAAAGGTTAAAACTAAATTGAAATTAACATAACAAATGTCTTAATGTTGGTTTTTGTAATGGTTTTGGTTTTTAACCAGTCCTCATCCTGGCGCTTTTGTATGAATCGACATATCAAGTTCTTGATTAGTTTTCTGGATAGCAATTGCAAAATGTCCAGAGAAAACTGACCTGAAGCAAGAATATGTATCTATTCCTGCCTGAACATACCAATACCACACGCTTATAGACCGGAGTGTAGAAAACCGACATCGGAAGGCCCCACCATAGCGAAAACTCCATCGTTGATCTCCGACCAAAATTCGTGAAACACGTGCCTCGACATCTGCAATTGCAAAAAACTTAAACATTTTTTCATGTATTAATAACGTTAACATGGGTGCCATTGTCACAAAATACGCCCGTCACAAAACCTTTTGGTGAAGATGAGGGGCATAATGGATTAAAAGAGGTGTTAGTAGGGAAGCAAGTTTGATAATTCTAGTGCTGGATAGTGAAAAATACATCTTTATGAAGATAAATCAGTACAGTATATGAGTCCAAGAAAGGGAATAATTGCAACGAAAATTGATATTTGGACAAAATTTTAAGCATGAATTTATACCAGGTCTGAAGTAAATGAAATTATACAGGGGCTTGAATTTTGCACATAGCACTCTGTCTTACAGAAAAAATAATGAAAATTTGTGCAAATCTAAATTACAATTCCTAAATGCATGTGGACATTCATTCTTGTTTCAGGTTTGCGTATATTAAGCTTCAGTTCTGAGATGTAAGTGAAACTGTGCAACCAGAGAAAGTAACGCTTTATTTAAAAAAAAGAAAAAACACGGTTGTAATTTAAGAACAAGTACAATGTGCATATATTTGCTGAAGAATTTATTTCATGCACTTTTGATAAATATGTGAAATGTATGATCACACAAATATATGTACACAAACAGTATAATGCAATTTTAGTAAATTTGTGTCATCTGTACAATGGATTATGCGTGTAACGCTCAGTATCATGATGATAAACATTTGTGATAGAATCCCTTAATTAATGATGACTAAATAGTCCGTACACAAATTTAAATACTTTTATCTGACCTTTGACCCCTATGTTTTACATACATGACCACAGGGACCTGAATTTTGAGCTCGACGCTCCGCCCCACAATGGTAAATATTTGTTCAAAGTTATATCAAAATACCTCAATGCATGTACGGACAAGCGTTTTCATCTTACCTCTAAGTGTGACCTTGACCTTTAACCTAGAGACCTGGTTTATGCGCGCGACACTATGTCTCATGACTGTAAACATCTGTATCAAGTAATAATAAAATGAACATATGTGATGGAATCACCCAATTCATAATGACTAAATGGTCGTACACATATTTTCATATCCTTATCTGACTTTGACCTCTATATGTGACCTTGACTTTGGCCAAAGGGACCTAAATTTTACATGAGGCACTCCGCTTTCCAATGTTTAACATTTGTGCAAAGTTATAATAAAATCCCTCAATACAAGTAGACGATTTGCTCCAGAATAGCGTTTTCATCTGACCTCGTATTGTGACATTGACCTTTAACCTAGAGACCTGATTCCTGCGCGCGTCAGTACATCTTATAACGGTAAACATTTGTTTCAAGTAATATCAAAATCTCACGGTGCATGTAGAAGATATGCTCCGGAAAAAACTGGAAGCCGCCCGCAGGCAAGCCAGTCTGCCCGCTCGCCCACCCGCCATGGGCGTTTCCATGATATGACCCGTTTTTCCTAACGGGTGCATAAAAAAACTAAACAACATTATTTAATTCTGTTCATCAGATAGCTTTTCAGAATTCATAGCATCTTAAATACAACTCATTATATTGATGGTATCACACACAGTTAAAATGTTGCGAGGAACATAAAAAAGAAAAATATTTACCATTTAACACATGAAATTGCGGCTTATTCTGATCAAATCCAAATGTTTGAAAGACAATTCCGGACACAAGGTATGTTTTTCTGGCATCGATCAGTAACCAGCTTTCAATATGAGTATTTTCACCTGAGTTGTTATAAAATAGAAACATATGAAAATATCATAAGATTACCACATCAATCCTAACACCATATACAATTAAAAGGGGGTTGGCAAAACAAAAAGGAAGCAATCGTAAAGCAGATATTTGATTTGCAAAATAATATGATACAATTGATGCACGTACTGTCACCCATATATTTAAAATGGAAGACAATTAAAAGCAGAAATTAAGTAAAACATATTGAAGTATGACAAATTTAAAATATTTCTATTCTGTTTAATTATCAAGAACTTACCAAGTATAGATTCTTCTGGAGAGGGAAGATATATTTGAATGTCAACAAAAGAACTCCCTGTAGACTCTAAAACAAATAATTACAACACTTCAATATCTGAACAATTTACAAGTACAGCTACCATTTCTACTGTGGCTATCTTTCGAGAAGAATAAATCAAAACTATCACAAGGGTAAAGTAGAATGAATTCTTATTCTCACTATCATAATAAGCTTTAGCAGCAGACTGTATGTAGATTTTTGGCAGTAACTTTAGAATTAGACTATATTTAGACGCTTGGCAGTATCTTTAGCATTAAACTGTATGTAGATATTTGGCAGTAATTTTAGCATTAGACTTTACGTAAACGTATGGCAGTTATTTTAGCATTAGACTGTATGTAGACATATGGCAGTAACGTATAACAAAGGACAAAAACAAAGTAAAAATACGTTTAGGGTTTTAAAGTACATACCCATGGCGTCGGTTGAATTACTCTCGGTATCTAAAATTATAACAAATTAATAACATAACACATCTTACATAAACATATCTGTTAATATCTTTTAAAACTTGTCCTTTACGGAACTTTAAAGAAATTAAGTTTCAACAGCAAAATACTGTGAAAAAAAGAAAAAGAAACAAAAAAGAAAAAAAAAAGAAAATACTACTTCCGTATTTAAAACAAACACGCAATTATAACTGAATCGTGATAATTATATAACAAAAACATCATAATTACTTACATTGAAGAACTTGTTTATGATATATGTCGCTGATTAAATAACAATAAGTAAGGAAGAATGACGCATTAAAATCAAACATCGCTGCATATACAGGTCCCGGAAATATTTCCTCTGTAACGGTGAATCCGTCTAAATCAGGACATCTATAGCTTTTTGGATCCTATAATAAACAAAAGAATAACTGAATAGACCTTCTTGGGACTGTTTCTAAACAGACAGGGTGATGGTAAAAAAAGCTTCACTAATTGATTGACCAGTCCCACTACAGGATTATGAACATTTGAATTGACAACTGTTTTAAATAACAACCCTATAAAGAGCATTAAATTTTCAGAAATATGAAGCAATATTTTAGCAACAAAGATAAGGTAAAATGGTGCATGCCTTTAACACGAAGAATGGATAGAAGCTACTCAGGGCTTCAGTCGCATTCTCTCCTAGAACTCGATCACGTCTACAGTAGCGAAAAGTAAACACTGTCAAAATAAAAAACACGTAGTTTGATTCTAAGATAAAACATATAAATGCAAATCATCATATATATTATTAAGTTTAAATATGTATACATTTACTAGACTAAAGACAGCAATTCTGATTGACTTATTTCTCAGAACTATATGTTGTAATATAGAGATGTTGGAGTAAGAATTAGTTCAAAACAATATGAATGAAATACTTATGGACATGTATTACTGTTATGTATTGTTACGAGTAATTCAGTGACTGTAACACTTTGTGAACACAAACAGGCATTTTACATGAAGTTCACTTTACCTGTATGGTGCTGCCTCTCCTCTACATGAAAGTAGGGTAGGTAGCCATCAATATTGTAATACAGTATGGGTGGCATACAGGTACTCAGATAGTGGGTTGTGAACCCTGTTTTAATATTAAAAAAGAACCTTTACACATATTTGTTTTGAAAAAAAAAGAAAAAAAAAAACAGAAAAAAAACATATGACTAAGAACTTTCATAGCTATTTTTTTTTAAATTATTTTAACAAGCAAATGAAAAATATTCCCAATGACACATGAAATGGAAGCATTTTATTTTCTAAACCCAAGTCATGATTTCAGTTTACTCACTTAAAATATTTTCAGCTTTTAATTATGTCTGAAAAACGCTAATTGAAATTTCGAGACAAAATTTTTAACGGTACAACATGACAAACGTAAAAACGTTATTTACAATTTTATAGCAAATTAACTTCTAAACTTGAATAATTTTCATATGGTTAAACTATCAAACTTTTAAATGTAGTTTAAATCAAAACTCGGAAAAGCGCACTTTAAAGTTTCTTACTGGTTTAAAACTTTGACAATAAATAGAGGGTATTTGTTTGTTTTCTGTGGGTATGGTAAATATCATATTGAGAAGTGATACAATTTGAATATTTTCACGAGCGCGTAGCGCGAGTAAAAATGTCAACATTGTTTCACTTACAGATGAGATATATTCCATATTCACCGAAAATAAATAAATTTTTTCTTTATTTTATGCTGATTGAGGATTAAAAGTTACATCATTTTTGAGTGTCTGAAAAATTAATAGCATATGTATGATCACAAAAACACTCTTCATTAAAAAAAAAAACAACAAAAAACAAAAAAAAAACGCCATTCTGCTTGAAAAAAAACCCTGAAAAAAATCATTCATAACAAAGCTATCATTATTTACCATTTTAAAGGTATTGTAAAGTGACAAGCCAACACTCTAACCATTGAGCCAAAAAATCAATTTCCTGACGCAGTTGTCAGAGGTTGTATTTATACAATTGTAGGAAGGTAGGCACTGGACCGTTACACCACATCCCCTCTTGAGAAAGTCATCATTTGTGCTGACGAAATGTGTTGTCTAGTTTTAGATCAGAAGATCAGACAGAAATCTTGAAAGATTCTTTTATTTTTATTTTTACAACTAAGTGAAGGAAAGGCCTTCCCGGACGAGCCCCCATTCTACGAACATGAAAATCCGTAACAGAAAGACGCAATGCATCTTAGAATAAACAACCTAGAGCGGGATTCCAACTCCGATCTCCTGCGTGACAGGACAATACTCTTCCCTCTAAGCCAAAGAATCGATCCCCTGACGCAGTTGTCAGAGGTTGTATTTATACAATTATAGGAAGACAGGCACATGATAATGTATAACATTACCTTCAGGACACCCTTCGATGGCACCGAATATACCGTATTCTCCGTCTGGCCAGTTGATATCAGCGTTTTTCGGATGGTCTGCTGACTTGAAACAGAAATACAACTGCAGCGTATTGTTGTCAAAAATACGAAAAATGTTGCTCTCAGACCTTTCCTCAGACTTGTATGCAGAAGTCTGCAAGTCATGGAAGAGACCTCCGCAAGAAGACAAATAAGCATTCGACTCATTGAAAAGTCCAGCTGTCCTTATGTCTATATAACCTATGTGCCATCCTTGCGAAACATCTTCTGGACAACCGTCACACGCCATCGGCAACGCAAACGACCCGCTCGGAAACGAGCTGTCCACTTCTGTTGAATAAAATAGATGGCCATTATGAAAGGATATCTTTTTTGTATCTTTAAGTTTAAAAAGTTAAAAGTTTGCCAAAACTGTTTCAGAAACGGCTATAATAAAAGTTTTGTGATCTAATTTCTTTGCATATGAAAATAAAATTTTGCTAGTCGAGGGAGAATCACTTCATTTGACACATTAGCTGAAAAACTGGTTAAAGCATTTGACATAGATATATCACAACAGTTACCCGGTAGTTAAGTAACTTTGAAGTATGGTTGAATTTAAAAACTGCAAGGACGTTTCGAACATAGCAAAAAATAAGATTTCTTCCATTTTTCTCCTGAAGAAAAAGTGGATATCAAGCCCAAGGGTACTGTAAAACAACATTATTTGTATACGGACTCCTATAGCCTGTTAGAATTGATATAGCCCGAGCCGCAGGCAGAATCCGTGTAACGAATTTATAATACCGCAGATCAATTTGATTCCCAAAATATTCCGACATAAATCCATCGGGGCGAAAACTAATATTGGTATGTCGCTTCTTTCCCACTCGATTGTTGTTCATATTTCTGCAACAGCTTCAGAAACTTCCGAACATTAACAAGAATTCGCACTGGATAGGAGCATGTCTTTAGGATTCAAATCTTTATCAGCGATAAAGTT
Organism: Cyclina sinensis; assembly: GCA_012932295.1. NCBI lineage: Eukaryota > Metazoa > Mollusca > Bivalvia > Venerida > Veneridae > Cyclina > Cyclina sinensis. Next base: position 18,230,097 of record JAAONU010000011.1, read on the forward strand.
TTTATTGACCCAGCCCGGAAGGGCTGCGTCTTTATGTGATTGATATTGGTGGGAATCGATGGTAAGAGCATTTTTAAAAAATTTTTTGCAGTTTATGAAAACACAATTTCTTTCTTAAAAAAGAATGTCAGTCATGTGAAAACAAGAAATCGGTAGAACCGATGGATGCTCCCCGAATAAATGCCAATTCCAAAAGGGCTATTGTTTAATATGTATTTTTTTTAAGTATAAAAAATAACAAAGGGCAATAACTCCTAAATTGTGCAAAATAGAGTTACGGTTCTTGCACGCTGCACTTCTCCTCATAGAGCTCTATCTACCAATAAAGTTTCATGTTAATATCTCTTATACTTTGTGAAATATGCCCCGGACAAAAAATAAGTATGAGAAATTTCAAAAGGCAATAACTCAAAAATTAATAAAGCAAAAGTTATGGTTCTTGTGCACTGCACTGTTTATTAATGAGATATATCTACTTATGAAGTTTCAAGTTGATAACTCTTATACTTTGTGAGATATGCCCCGGACAAAAAATAATTATGAGAAATTTCAAAGGGCAATAAATCAAAAATTAATAAAGCAAGAGTTATGGTTCTTGTGCATTGCACTGCTCCTTAATGAGATCTAACTACCTATGAAGTTTGGTCTTGATATCTCTCATAGTTTTTGTGTTATGCTCCGGACAAAATTATGACGGACGGACGGACGAACAGACGGACGGGACGGACGGACGGACAAAGCGGCAACTATATGCTCGCCCATCGGGAAGCCGAATACACCTTTAAATCAAATTTCATCATAATTTTACACCTGTCTATAAAACAATCATTTTGTAAACGAGTTTAACAGTTTTGACACATTTCCATTTACCAACAAAAGACGCGGTGTCGTTAATATCGAATTCCGAATACACGTAAAAAATGCCATTCGGTCACAGAAAAGTGGTCGGATTACGGAATAGTGGGTTAGTCTGAATATCGGGTTTCCCGATCATTGAAAATAGAGCAAAAAATTCCGTTCTGTAAAAAATCGATCTTAATAGCGAGTTGGTCGTAATTTCGAGTTGGTCGTTAAGCGAGTTTTTATTGTATATTATGTGAAAACGTCATTTTAAAAGGGTTTCTTGCCAAATTTACATGATTATATCGTATTTGATTAAGCGTCAATAATAATTTCACCAGCAAGAAGGACTGATCCCTTTCGCGCGCATTTTATAACACGTGGTATGCGCAGTTCCCAACTTCCTGGTTGCACAACATTTGAGGCAATCAGATTATCGGATTGAAGTACCGTGACATTGTTTACAAACACCTAGGTGTAAGACCACTAGATTTGAATAAGTGCTGTAGATGAAGGGTTACAAAAGTCTAACAACAACAATTAAATGGTAAGAGGTATCAAGGCAGTATGCATCAAGGTTTTTCCATGTTCGCTCCTTATAACGGCATGCAGTGTACACTGTCACTTGTGGCGCTGAGTTCTACCACTCGTTTACTTCTAAACTTAATTTCACTGAAAGTATTATTCACTCTCTGTTTGTCTGTATAAAATACTTGAATTAAAATTCATTCTGTAACTGGGTTGTGCACGAAAAAGAAATACAATCAGTCTTGGATCTCTTGTGTTTAACGATAGGGCCAAGTGGTAGCTTTTCCATGTTACAAAACTATACATTTGAAGCAGGTAAATTCTCAATTAAGGCACTGGTTTCCGTCATGACAGTTACCTTGGTCTTTTGCTTCTTACAACACGCAGATTGCTCAGTGTATATTACAGTATGCATGCTTTTCGCAGTTTAGCATTCGCTGGTTTCATCAACGTTACAAGTGGCCGAGGGTAAAAAAATAACGCAAGAATAAGGCCTTTACTACATTTATTAAATATTGTTAAGAATTGCTAAATAATTTAAATCTTACATTTGTAATAATATTCATCGAAACTTTTGAAGTGAAGCGAGGTCGGCCATTTTGTTTCGCCTGTGAATATTCTTTCATAGCCAATCAAAAAACGAAACTACTCTGATGCTCTTAAAGGGTAAGTTTCCTCACGGTATATACGGATTTACGGATGCGTATACAGAAGCTCTCGTCCAATGAGATCAATTCAAATGTATTTGCGGAAAATAGAAATGTTTTATATTCAAAATGTTTTTAAAATATAAGTCTAATATATATGTATATTTGTGACATGATAAATGCAAAGGAATAAATCAATTTTTTACATGTGATCAATGTAAATGAAAAATTCACACAAGCCCATGTAAATACGCGAATTTACTAGAGCATGCAAGCATCTACATGTATATAATAGAAAAAAACTTACCCGTAGAGTACGTGCTTCTTACTCCGAAAAATACTGCAACAAAAACAAAATTGGATATTAAAGCAATAAAAAATATTATATTCATATTGATCATATCTGCCTTAGACAACTACAAGCCCACTGAATGCTTGTCCACTGATAGCATTGCTTTATACTGTTGCGATATCATACTGCGCATTACGTCAACTGACACAGGTATATGTTAACACTGATTATTTAATCAAACTGAAAGCATTACGAGGGATGATCCATATAATGTAGGCTTTTGCTGTCACTGTTATATAATGCAAGGTATCGTGTATAAAATAACATCAGTCCAAATGGGAATATGTCAAGCATTTTCTAACAAAATATGAGCATTTTTTAAACAGTACACACAAAATAAAATGGCCATTACGGTTGACCCGGCACACATGGGTGTTGATTTCGTTACGTCTTTGACGTTGTGACGTTGTTTGCTAAATTAATATCAGGTGTGGCAAACAAGTGTCTGTTCCCTTTTTTCTAAAAATAATGTCCTTGTCACTCTATACAACGTCGATGGCGATGAACCCATTGTTGAAAAATGCCTACAAACCATTGCTGGTCATATGGTACGACTATCCTACTCACAAATGCCCTTGAATCTCAAACTCCCTTCTCATTTTCATGGTCCTTCAACAGCCGTGGTACCCATCTTCTATGAACCTAGTCAGGAAATATCTTTTTTAGTTTTATAAAAGAGATAATTTGTAACTTGTATTTATTTAATGCGTTCAAAATACATCACTTAGAAAGTCACATGAAAACGATACGCAATTAATGTTCAACACACAGTAAACTAATTTTATAGATTCACTATATTTAATAAAAATATGATATCAATAATTATTGTTAACAGATAAGAAGAACGAATATAAAAGATTAGAATTACATTCGACATTTTTAGATTGTCTGACAGTATCCTGTGTATGGTGCCCTAACCATGTCAAACCGCTCTGCCAGCTCTCTGTTCGACAGTCGCCTGTCAGAGTCCAAAGCATCACTAAATGGCGTCACTATTGTCTTGCGATACTGTTTCTTTCTTCCACGAAATTCATGTTCTTCTAATCTGACCTGACCATCAGAAAAAGGACGGTGCCATTTGAATATAGGTGCCCTGCTCACTGAATATTTCCTAGTGGACGATTCAGTCATCTTCACTGTCTGGGTTGGTGTTTTTCCGAGATCATGGCAGACTTAATGATTGTACAGATTTCCCGCCGGTCTGACAACGGCATTTTCACGTTAGTAACTCTAGTAATACCGCACTATGGGTGTTGCTGTTTTTAAAGTTGCAACGTTCAAATGACATTAAACTTTCACATAATGTCATCTACACACCAAACAGTGACGTGCTTAAGTTTGGCGCTTTTCACACATGTATATTTTGTTTTATTAAGACATATGTCACTTGTATCACAAGCACGCCGCATACGCGTTACCATGGTTATAAAACTGCCCGGAGCGCTTGCGTTATTTACTAAAAATATTATTTGTTTTAACTAACCTGATTTATTAAACGTTCCGATTTATTTCAGTATATGAATTAAAAAAAATTAACCACCTCTGTTTAAGCAAAATCAAAAGTCTACGTAATTTTGGATCATCCCTCGTAAAAATACAATTATTATATAGTTGTAATTGAGAAGCATTGATATCAATAAAAACTATAATTTGTTTTTATTTTGGTGAGTTTAAGAAGAAGAGATGATCAAAAATTGGTCACAGATGTTGTGTACAAGGCATATGATATAATAAAAATTATACTTTAGTCGCTAGATAGTGGATAAATCATTTGATTTCAATTCATGTGTATTTTCACCAGTTGCTAGGTTAGTATTTTGCCCACATGTGGCATAATTTTCGGGCCGTTAGAAATAACTATATGATATTTAAATATTTAAATAGCGGTTCTTATTACGCAAGTTTCACATTTCATGGAACAGGAACGAATGTTTATTATTATTTTTTATAATTATTTTCTAATCATTATGAAGTACCAGTCAAATATAATGTAAGAAAAGAAAGTGGGCAACTGTCAAAGGTAGAATAATTCAAGAATAATAATAACATTAATAATGCAATCTCTGTAAGTTATATGAACAGTCACAATTATATTAGTATTAACTATTTCTAGAAAAGTAAACTTTTCCGCTGTATTGTAACTTTTATAGACAAAAGTTGAAATGTGTTACTCTTTGACTTATAAAAACTCTTCAGGATTCTAAACAGAAATTTCATAAAGGTTACTTTTTAAATTTTTCGTTCATTTCTATAAAAGGTAGTGGCTAATGGTGCCGCAGGTTACTATAACTCTAACGATAAAAGTTTGAAGGATTCTTTAATCTACTTTCAAAATGGGATTAGTGTTTGCCGTACTTCTCTAACCAATCAGAAAGCAAATATATTTAAATTTCTTATAGATTTATCTGTGAAGAATTGCGATTTCTCCACTTATTTATGAAGAGTGCCGTTCTATTTTTACCTGCCAAAACACGTTGTCTGCGTAGATGTGTCGTCCCACAAGTGGGACAAGTATGTTCCAAATAAGGGAGCCACCGAAAAAAGTGAAAAAACAAAATGAGAGGGGCCAAAAATAAGTCAAATAGAGGATATGAAGTGAAATCTTCAGCATTAACAAACCTCTGTCGGTCGCTACGATTCTTCCCTTCGGTTTCTTACCATAGCCTCTATCCTATACATAATATTTCATCATCTTCCGCAATATTTACTTTTTCAAATTTTCTCTTGAAAAGCTCGTGTAGTTTCATTCATGAATCACATGAAAGCTTCCCACACATAAATATCAAGACCAACTGACGACGCACTGGTTGGTATCATCAATAAATACCCGAAATATGGAAACGTTTATTTCACATTTGCTTCGTACTTAAAGCTGCAAGATTGACTGGTCAGATTGAAATTTTCTTCCATGTCACAGAAAGCAACAAATGAGAAATTGTATAGTGACCCTGCGTAAATTGGTAAAAATATGACTGAAATAAATCAATACATAAATTGTCGTGAATCTAATCAGGGCTGTTGATAGAGAAGAAAAAACATCATACCAAAATATATTATTCAGAAAGTCGATGATTTAAAAAGCCACGTGTTTTTCAATATCATATTACCATTATATAGTCTGATTTTTGTAATGATATTGCCTTACAGTTCCTTGACTGTGCATGACATATAATTCTTTGAGAAGGCACACGACATTTTAATGATATTAACTGTAATAAAACAAGAGCTAATTCTACATGTACATCATGGTTTGTAAAGTTTATGATGAATATATTTGCGACAAAACATATAGCAATGGGATATTCTTTTAACATATTGTTGCCGAGAATTTTTGAAAGGTGTCTTTGATTTTCAGTGTAGAAGTAAAATGGTAAGTGCTTTTTATCTCACGAGCTTAATTGTTATGATAATTTCTTTTGAGGGTACCACAAAGCACAGAACCAGAAAAAACATTAAATACTAAATGCAGTCGTTTGATATGCTTAAAAAATTGAAGCTGGAGACTGCCTTTTTAGACCAGGATAATGGCTAGTAGGTGTGTTCTTTGTTTAATGCAAAATAATGATTTCTTGCACTGGTAAGGCAATATCATCATCGTCACTGTTACAATTTGACAGTCAGTGATAAGTAACAATAGTTTCCAACATCTATTACAAGAATCACTTTATAATGATTTGTTAAAATCATGATTGAATAAAGTGTGCATTTACTTTTATATCACACTTAAATATACGGAAAAACTGAAAGATGTATTCAAATAGTGTAGTTAAATAGTGTAGCTTCTTTTAGTTATCTGTTATTACAATTTTTTATATATTTTATCATAAGATAAGCATTCAGGTTAATGAAAATGAAAATAAAAATAGTTTGTTTGTATACTTTTAGGTTGATCAACTAACAGATGAAGAAGTCAATGGTATTCCCATTCTTAATTCTTGTAACTGTTCAAGACATTTAATTTTCGATATTCTTGATGTCTCAGTATATTTTTCACACACGTTTTTTAAAGATAATTGAGAATATAATTCTTTTTTAAACCAAGATAATCATACTATCGATAAAAAGCACAAAGAAGAAGTTCTATCCTTTTTTAGGACTTAACTATATTACATTCATAAACTATCTGACAGTGCGTTGTCAATAATGCAGTTTGTAATGTTACTCTCGTAGTGCCGACAAAAAACATAAGGAAAACAATGCCTTTTTATATGTTGGATTATAAATTACGCATAGAATTTAGATGCCCAATAACATATCCCAATAATAATTAGTGGTATTAGTCTTCTTTTAAATTATTTCTTTAGAGTTCCAAGAAGCATTCAGTTTGTTTGACAAGAATGGCGATGGAAAAATAACAACAAAGGAGTTGGGTACAATAATGAGGTCACTAGGTCAAAATCCAACAAGCTCTGAGCTTCAGGACATAATAAACAAAGTGGATGCAGATGGTAATTGTTTTTGCAGTCAGTAACTAATGAAGTGAAGTTTTGCTGTTTTAATGTGGATCTTAACTTAAATAAAGTTTTGAGTTTTTATACAAATTAGATTTTAAGCTAATTTCATTTTGCTTCTGTCTAGGTATCCAATGAGGGTTTAAGATTCAAACATTCTTAATCTAGAAAAATATAAAGATAAGAAGATCTTTATTAATTTAGTTTGTACGCTACCGAGTATAATTTACATGGAAATGTTTGGTCGAAATTACGTTTATATTCTTTGTTCTGTCTGTTCTGTCTCAAACGGGTGTGAGAATGGTTAATTATACGTCTTTTCATTTATTCTTTACTTTGTACTAAACAGGCAGTGGGTCAATTGATTTCACCGAATTTTTAACATTAATGAAAAGAAAGATGAAAGAAACATACAGTGAGAGTGAACTCCGAGAGGCATTTCAAGTGTTCGATATAGATGGAAACGGTCAGATTTCTTTGTCAGAACTAAAACACGTGATGACAAGCATCGGAGAAAATCTCACAGATGAGGAAGTCAACGATATGATTCGAGAGGCAGACATCAATGGAGATGGTCAGATTAATTTTGAAGGTAAAAACAGATATATAAAATAACAGTTTGAAATTTATGACAAGTAAATTATTTTTCATATATAATCCTCGACGTTTAAGGTCCTAATAAGGTGGATACAATATACAAAATATTAACACTACACTGGTAAAGGTGACATAGGCTGAAGGGAGCCCACATGTTTCATGCTAAATAGGAAAATGTTTTTTTATTCTTTCAGAGTTTGTGAGAATGATGGCGGGCAAATAGAGAAATTTTTGGCATACCTATCACCTGATGATTGTCAGTTAAATGTTTTGCTTTTCAAATTATTTATTTCACTTCGATTGACCATTTTGTTCTTAAATTATGAAATAAAAAAATCTGACATTTACAAGCCTCAGTCTTGCCTTATCTTCCAAGTTGTCAGGTATTTCTTTAGAGAGATTATTTGTCTAAACTGCTCAGTAGCCCGTGTAACCTGCAGTTGTGAAGGGGTCACAGTGAAGTGGTCCCGAATTCCGTTAGTGGAATGTCGGTTGATATTTTTTTCTAAAGTTGGCTCATTTACTAGTCAGAAATAAATACATCAGTCTTTTGGGAATTGGCTCTACTGCGATAAGAAATGGATTAAATACAGAAACTAGTGTTTGAAGTAGAATTGGAAAAAAAAACCGTTTCATGATTTTTCGAGAGTGCAGGAAAATAATTTATTTATCCTGACATGTAATATTTGACTTTCAAAGTATTTATTGAAAAAGATTGCATGTTTTGGACTTAAAGTTTGACTGCTCCCCTATTTTCCTGTAATTACAATAATGTATACAACAGCAAACACTAAAGCACTGCATAGCATGATATAAAAATAAAAGTTATGAAAAATATGATGGATAGATTGCCTGTAAATCAGCATTAATCGGACTTCTTAACTGGTCATATGACACAATCTGAATTCATACAGTGTAATCTTGTGATTTGCAAAACTTCTTGGAACGGATACGAAAAAATAGACTCCTCTTTGCTTAGCATCTCCGTATCCTCGGTTCCAACGTGTTCGGGATTAACGCTCCTCGTAATGCCGTCGTTCGACCCACTGAGAGCCTTCGAACTGGCAATATCAGATATAAGACTTTAATTGTCCTTGTCTTTTGCCCTGCCCTTTGTCCTTGTGTTCTGAATTATCGTGTGGTACAGCTATGGCGAACACGATCAAATGACTTGAGGAACTTGTAGATGTGACCTTCTTTGAATCTTTCACACTCACAGTCTTCTTCCCTTCTTTTTGTACAATATTTACACCTTTGGGTCCTAGCTCTCTTATTTTCTGTATAATATGCATCTGATGCATAACAATCTGCTACACTAGATACACAGCAAGCCAGACGGATGGAATTGTTCGTAATATTTTTGCTATTTTTGTTTATAGGAAATAGAAAAGATTCTGAATTTAGTTACCTATGTAATCTTATAGAAAGAAGATGGTATACAATATTTTCTGCAAGAAGTTCATTCTGTTTTAAACTCTTAAAATTAAAACTTTTTTATTACGGCTTGTATGTAATTACTTGAAACAATCAAGTCAAGTGGCACATACACTAACTGCTGCTTTTTATTTGCTAGAGAAAAAAAAATGAAGAGAGAATTCGAGCAAAATGCATCTTGTACAAAATGACGGATTTTATGTAGGTTCTTTAAAATATTTTTTATGGTTGCGTTAATGATTGAGTGAATGCAAGTCTTGTTTTAAGACAAAAGTATTTTGTAAGAACGGTAAGAAAATCTTTATGTTGATACCATTATAAATTTTATGTACATTTGACTTTATATATAGACCAAATAAGACATTAGTAGACTGAGACTGCATTTTTCAACAGGTAAGGTCATAATAATCATCCAGAAGCTACCTGGTCTACTGCGTCAGAAAACAACAGAGCTGTTGTTCAAAAGGGAAAAGAGAAAAGAAAAAGACAGAGGGTCACCAAAGGTACAACGGGGAGCACAAAGGGCATCCACGAGATGGAACTTAATAGTAAGAATGCTACCTTGGCATATGACATATTTAGCCATTTAGAATGAGATTTCTGCTCCAAAGCCAAATGTTCAACCATATGCCAACCTCCAAATAAAAAAGACTTGTCGGTCCTGTATGTTCTCTGTGTGAGAAAAGATGGAGCTTGTTGCACATCTTGCATCTGTAGCCAAGGAAAGTAGAGTGGATGCTATCATCAGGACCTGGGCCTATTGTCAGACAGTGGTATAGGCAAAGTCCGTCTTCATCATTGTGGAATGGGTACAGTCAGGAAAAGCACTAGTAACAGCAAAAAGCAACTTTTATACAGAAATGGAAGATATAAACAGACAGAGATCAAAGAAACTGATGGTGGACTACCAAATGGCCTCACATTGGTATATAATCGTGTACCAGCTAGACCACCAAGACAGTGGAACTGAGAGTTCCGTGGGAAAGGAGATGTACTGTTGCCATGAGCTTAAAGTTGCCAATTATGCTAACCACGTACATGACGAAGGGATTGGATAAGTCCCTGCAAGGGTCGCCTGAAGGGGATTTCAAGAATATTCTTTCTCGATGATGAGCGTTGCACCACGCAACACAGATGATACAGAGACAATGGCAGTGACACAACAGAAAACGCTGCTTATCGAGCCCTCATTTTGATCTGGTACCGACGGTACATCTCTAGCTGGGAGCCCTCTACCAACAAGTGAGTTGATCAATACTGCGAAAGGTTTCAATGTGCTATGCTTTGTTCTGATTTACGGTTGTCTAAATTACCACAAAATACCAAGACGTCACTAAGTGATAAGCAGTAAAATAAAGTTTTATTTGATTTATAACATCAAAAGGTTTATCTAAAATGCTCATTGACATGCACCTTAACAGAAAATGTTCAAATTTTCAACAGGTGCTCGAGATGACGTCTTTTCTGTTGCAAAACGACGTCTAAATGTTTCTTTAAGTTGACGGATGAGCATGTGTCTGCGGCAATGTTTCTTATTTCACGCCTGATTGCTGCTTTCAACTCTTCTGTTGATGATGGTGAAGGGCTATACAATCTGTCCTTGAGATATCTCCAAAGAAAAAAATCCAGAGGGCTTAAGTCAAGACAGTGAGGGGGCAACATATTGGCTGTCCTGTAAGACATAATGTTTGTGCTAAAAGTTTTTTTCAGGCCATGAAATGACTTCGCCTGAAGTGTGTGGCGTAGCACAATCTTGCTGGAACCATAGACTCTTTAAGTCGACACCTCTTTTTTTTAAATCAGGCAGAAATTTCTTTTTTAACATGTCCAGGTAGCGAGCACCATTAATTGTCTCTACATCACCATTTTTATCTTAACATGCCGTTTGTCAATAACTTAAACAGACTGTCCAAAACTTTTATTTATTCTGTGTATTTGCACCTTATTCAACTTCTCATCCTCAGGGTACAATTTTTGCATCAATCTAATGACAGTAAGTGGTGAAAAACTTTCATAATATAGCTTAACTTCTGAGCACTTGCTATAGGCAACGTAATCTTGAAAAATGTTTATGACGTCATGACGTCAACATATTCCCGTATTTTTGATATCTCTTTAAATTTCACTATGTCTTCTTTAGAATGATACGATGTATAAATTTGCTGGACCATTCGCTACCTATACATTTCACATAATTGTGTAATGGTAACAGATATTATGAAAAACCCTGTATGAATGACAGTATCATATTTTCTTGTACCAGCAAGACTATCATGGCAATAGAACAAGCTTACGTTCCGTAGGAAAAGCGATGCACAGAGGTGCATTGGAGGTTTAAAGCTGCCAAATAATTACCGCATGATGAGGGGATGTGAGAGACTGTCTTTTTAATCTTATCAACACAATGACAATTACGTTTTAATGAAATTTTAAGACTGTTTTCTGCAATGATCAATTAAAGCAGTAATGTATAGTATTTCGTAGAGCTCTCATATTTCAGCTACATGTAAACAATATCCATTGATAAAATAATTTTTAATGAATGCTCGAATGATAGGTTTTAAAACATATAAGTAATTCAAATAAGAAATTGTTTCGCTCTTTCCAGAAAACATATGGAATACAGAATTACCTGTATGCTTTTAAAGCTTCTCATGCAAAAACTGTTTCATGCTTTAGGGAACTGCTGTTTACAAACATTTTTTTAATAAAGTCGTATGAGAACTCTACACCCTTAAACAACATTTCTTAAACATCTGAGCTGTACACAGTTTCCGATGTATAAGTTCTTGAAACAAACAAAAAATACAAAGATATCAGAATTTCTCTTTAATACTTTCCATATGTTGCACTGTTGTTCCTGCCAAAACGATACATCTTTTTAAAAGCATAAAACGTATCAAATATCTAAGGGCATCAAAATGGCATTTAAAACGAATCAGTTTTTTTAGTGATATTTAGGTTAATTACTTATCTAAAAAGTCCCCAAATTACAAATTATATTTAATACAATTGTTCCGTGAAATTTTGAAAGACTTGCAGTCGAAACCTCTACTAGAATTTCCTTTATAATTCAGTCCAGATCAGTGGTTTCAAATTAGCTGTAAATATTGTCATATGGGTACATCTTGCTGGCTAAATCCGATATGCGTGCCTGATTTCGTTATATAGAATAAACAACGGAATCAAATGTTAAAGTAACTGTGTTATGTGAAAGGGATTGCAAAAAATCTCTTCCAATCCTTTTGTAACTTATTGCCTTTTTTCTACATCCAAACAATACTATATCTAAGAGCAGTGGTCGAGGGGATAAAGCGCCAGACTCCCGATCAGGACGTCGCTGGTTGGAAACAATTTATATCATTCAGATATTAGCATAATTTTAATGTAACATAATTGCAAAAGACGCATGTTTGCATTTCAGTCGAAATTTGACTGCTTGTTCACAGAAGTTGCACAAATGGAATTTTTAGCAAAAAATGAAACCAGTATAATTTTGAATAATAAACGAAACTAAACAATTTTAATTTTCGAAAATCTTCTACAAAATAGTTATGTATCTTTGTATAAAGTTGTGTTTATAAATAGTTATTGCATTTTAATAAATTTTCGAAATCGCTGCAAAACAAAAACCCTATCTATCTCTATCTGTCTATTCTTTAAGTCATACTTATTGTCACTATATATTTTTATGTAGTTTTTTTCTTTTTGTTATCAAAATAGGAACTTCGAGTGGATAAACGTGCGTGGATTTTATGCTTGAGTTCCCTTTCTTTTCAATAAGAAATTTAAAAAGGCGATTCATTGGATGCAAGACCTTAATATGTTAATATTACAATGGTAACGCCTTCGGGTTTTATTTCTGTAATAAATAACAGAAGAAGCGAAATTGAAAAAAGTGAAATTCTGTTTTTACATACAGGAAGATGTTTAGTTTGGCAAAGTTTCGTTTTATTTTAAATTGTTTTTTCATAATTTATGCTTTGATAATCGGAGTGAAATTCACGGATACTAAAGGTATGCTTGCTTCTTTTCAAAGATGTTACCTATTATTTCAGAAAGTATCTAGAATGCACATTTTGTACGATACTTATTTTATATTCCTAGTAAAAGAAAAAATGTATTAACCTACTAATTTTCGGCGTTGCTTGCTGCTAAAGGAAGGAAGAAATTTGCTGGAAACATAAATCAGTACATCTTTTTTATTGTTGATAGTCAGTTAGTCATTCACACGTTCATCGATTGGTTCATTAAATAATAAAATAATACATTTAAACACCAAGCAGTCAGCATTTGTCCATCTGTTAAAAGATCGATATTTCGCAGTCTGTCCTTCCGTCCGTCGAAAGGATGGTAGGTCTGTCAGTTAGTTTTAACGTGTGAATAATGGACATTTGTTTTCAAAACTACATTTTGTTCAATTACCACATTAATAATTTATTTTCAGCTTGTTGAGAAAAAAAATTTGGTTTTGCCATTTCTGTTAATTTCCTAGTTAAGCCGATGATCTTTTCTATTTCGCAGTAGATTATATCAAGCATCCACTTAAAATACTTCCAGCTGATTATCAAAATAAAAACTAAAGCGATTACATTCAATTTTTTCTCGTTTCTCGTTTCTTTATTTTCAACTTGAAAAAACAGTGAAGAAATTACGTTGAAAATATATTCATTATAACTTTATATCTTACTCATATTCAGAAGAAAGCAGGTTTCCAAAGGGTCCGTTTGCCTTGCCGATGACATCTGACGGTTGTCCTGAGGATTCTTCACACGGATGGTATATGGGGTATATAGATATAAAGACCTTGGAATCTTTTAACCAATCTGATTTTTATCTGTCTACTTGTGGAGGTCTCTTCAAACACTCACAGACCTACTATTTCGAGCCGATAGCTGAGACAAATATATTTCACATTTTTGATGACTTTGGCTTGAAGTGGTATTTCTGTTACAAGTCAGCCAACCACCCAATAAACGCTCCAGTAAATTGGCCAGACGGAATTTATGGTATATTTGGTGCTTCGAATGGATGCCCCGAAGGTAACATAACACAATAATGGACTTTTCTTTATAAAATATGATGTTTTATTCACCATATGGACGTAATATTGACCTAGCTATCGAGTAGCAAAAATGAAATAAAATAAGAACAACGAGATATTACAACAGAACCTTTTGAAAACTTCTGGCCCGTTTTATATTGTTTTCACATTGGTCTTTTTAATGTTTTTTAATGTAAAACTTTTAGTTTCAGTAACACGGTAACTCGTACAATAAAATGTTGAAAAATAGAACATATGAACGAAGTAATGAGTGAGCACATAAAAACAATACACATCCTTTCTAAAAGTCATCGTATTAGCCCCTTGAATATTACAAGGAATAACCATTTTCATACCTACAAAATTATGAATTGCTTTCTAAATAAAAATTCACATTTCAAGAAAGAAAACTGGATTCAATTTCATTTTGGGAACAGGATTCACAACCCACAACTTGAGTACTTGTTTGCCGCCAATAATGTATTACAATATGGATGGTTACCTACCTTATTTTGAAGTAGAGGAGAAGCAACATCATACAGGTAATGTTTATCTAACATTGTAAACACACGTTCACAAGTTTTCAAGTTTTATTATATATATTCCACTGGGCTATAAAGCATAATGACAAACATATACAAAACATATAAGAACAGTGAACATAAACTTGGGAAATGCAATGTCAGGACAATTTTGACATATTAACACTAAGTATTGGTATATAAAATACATGTTGTAAAAATATCATTCTCACTTTCACAAAATTGTAATTGTTAATTCATATATAATTTTATAATAATAAATCGTTTCTTTTTTTAACAAAGCTCTAGATTATTGTATATTTTATAGACTTTTCTTCTTCGTTATTATCAATGTATACACTGCATCTATATAATATTTTAGTGGTGAATACAATCCGTTAAATGTAATTTAACGAATAAAAATAATTAATAATTTGCACCTACAACCGTGCCACAGGTACGACTGACGATACGTTGATAGTATGTGTGTGAAGATGCACAGCCGCAATACGTCAACCTTACCAAAACGAAACAACAGCAACATAACAAATACATCTGATGCATAAAAACAAACAAGAATTTGATACCTTAAATCAAAAAATTACTGCACTGATAAGATAGTTGAATTCTTGTATAAAGAATGAAATAATTACAAACATATAATCATTAGCATTTAACATTCTTACACACATTATGATATTATACATTTAACTGTAGTACAATTGTATTTCTTAGTTCAAAAGCATGATAGATGAATTTACCTTAATTTTTAATTTATGTTTCTTTATTACTTGTTAATAGTTGTACAAGTTTAAACATACTAGGATGCTCCCGGTATTTCTTATGTATATAATCTGATCTTAAATTATTGCACAAAGATCATACTAGTAAAAAATGAAACTCATCTTCCAAAGTATTACATATTCATTTTCAATAATAGGTGCGCTTAAAGGTTTTGTTCTTCGGCCTGATTCTATACGAAGCTTGTGAGAAGATTAACGTAATCTAGATAAGGCTTTGATGTGTTTGTCTGCAGATTTTACATTCACATATTAAACAAACTTTTACTCAGTTAGGTAAAACATGTTTCCCACCAAAAATGTAGTCCTCAAGATGCTTTAATTTTCATAACATTTCTAAACTGAAAGAATAAAAAAAATGCATTCCTCTTTTCTTTAGGGAATAATTAAACTTATGGCACTATGTAAGTCTGTCAAACGATACACTATTTCATTAAAGTTTATCAAAACAAACTTATGTCGTATGTTTATTCTAGTATTCACGTTCCGTTACTGTAGAAGAACAAATGTTCTAGATGAAAAACCGAGTGTCAGTTTCGAAAGTTTCTACCCTTTCCTTGTAATAAGGGTAAGCCTTTTACTCCTTTTTACTTAAAAGTAAGTGTTTATTCAGGTTTTGCATCCTCAAATGACAGAGTTGAGTGATCTTTTCAATGTAAATTGTAACTTACTGAATAGAAAATAATACTTTTGTCATTTTCATTTTTAACAAGGTTATACGTTACGAGGCTCAGTAGAATTAAGTCAAAAGTAAAATCTCAAAAACCTAATCTTTTGTTTCTGTCTTTTTCCGAACCGACTTTTGATCTTTTGTTAGAATGACCTTGAGAAAGACTCTTACTCTGCGTTATCCTCTCTTTTTTTCCATAGGATCCAATGCACAATGCATGTCCTGAGGCGGAAGGCTACACAGTAATACAGGAACTGTTTCCAGGACCTATACATTCAGTGATGCTTGATTTGAATGTTTCATTAATTCTTTCTTATTGCTACTTCGTCAGCGACATATTTTCTACTTCGGTTTTTGAATGTAAGTGGTTTTAATGTCTAAAATATTTATATTTTCTACTTCGGTTTTTGAATGTTAGTGGTTTTAATGTGTAAAATATCTATAAACATATAAAAATGAGACGTTATGAAACATCTGAAATCGTGAATATTTTTAATTATTTCAAATTTGTCGCAGTAATCTGACAAATTATTAGTTGCAATAAACAGAATTTGTTTAACAATGTAAAAAAGGAAGAATGACTTTACAATCCGTTTAATTTCAGATATCAGAAGTAATTCAACAGATGCCATGGGTGTGTATATATAACAGGACACTTTCAAGTTATTTCTTTGTTGTGTCAAATATGCTCATTTTTTGTAATTCTGTTTGAATTTATGTAATTAATGTATTAGAATTTTTCGAAAAACATATGTTTATCTTTCCGTATTTTTCTCCTGTGACAAACAAATACATTAAAAAATAGAGCTAAATGTCGTTCTTTTTCAGTATCTACAGGCAGCACTTTTGTTGATGGTCGAATATATCAGCCATCTGCTGAAGAGTTTATACATGGTAAGGGTTTTTATATAAAGACAATTTTTAAAAAATATCTAAATTTGAATTAAAAACTGTCATAGAAGCAATATTCATTGTTTTTTATGAGAGTCTGTCTGCTTAGTAAAAAGACCTTGATAAAAACTGTTTGATTTTTTTATAATGACAGTGATTATTTACTTTTTTGTGTTAAAACAAACAAGGAACCACAGCTTATGTTGAAACCTGGCTTCTGATCGATGCTAGGAAAACATACTTTGTGTCTGGAGTTGTCTTCCAAACATTTGGATTAGACGGGAACAAACCGGAATTTCATTCGTCAAATGGTATTTATGCTTGTTAAATTCTTACGAAAACACACATCTATAAATTGTTTCATGATAAGGTGAATATTTCTGTCTTTATGAACCTGCCAAATATTACATTTACCGTGTTCAGATGCGTTACTCATATGTTAGAATATATATTGCTTAAACTAGAAAACGTGACCAGTGTAATGACGCAATGTTTGTTTACAACAGTTACACTTTTTTTTCAAATTGAATAGTACCTTCTGTTGTCTCAAACAAGATCATATGTATTAGTTCCAACCCCAATTATTTGTGAATAGATTGTACTAACAAGGCATTTTTCAGTGTAAGTAACTCCTTTATTGAACTAACTGAATGATTCTCGAGATAATTCTTGTACTTTTATAAGACTATCTTAGAACTAATATTTACACTGGTACTTACTGAATAAGGTAATACAAAAAGTGATCCATTAAAATGTGTTTTACTGAATAAAAAAGAGAATTATGTTTTTTATCAACTATAATGCAGATACAAATGTACACTGTTTCACGAATTTTTGTCGGAGACGAACGATGGAGTTTTCGTTCGGGCGGGGCCTTCAGGTGTAGGATTTTCTACATTTCGTAATGACACAACATGGTATTGGTATATTCATGCCGGTGTGGAAACCTATTCTTGCTTTAGGTAAGTTTTCTAAGAACATCTGAATCCGGTGCTCAGAATGAAGAAGAGAAATCAAACTATCGAACATGTTTGCGCAGAATTTAAGTTTCTTAAGTGCATTATGTAATCGAGAAACTGAGAACTTACACAGAATATGCTAGGTCTGTAAATTTGTGCTATTTGTAAAATTTGTTTTTCGAACAAATTTTTTATAAACATACACAGAATGCAGGTCAAGTACATAATGTTTAAGTGAATTCGTGCTATATTCATTAAAATCGAATACTCGACTGGTGACCGGAGATGAATGTCATACTAGTGCAGATCGAGAACTCGAATTAAGTGTATACTTTTATTGTATATTAGTCTTTTAAGAACGTTTTGAAACTGATAACCAAAATACTGATCAAGCACTTTGTTAATGGGTTTATATAGTGTGTTTCTATGAATATACTCAGACAACCAACTAATAATTTTCACTACTCACAAGCATCCATTTTATTTTACAAATCTTTTATTTACTTGAGTATTCGAATCTACACAAATAAAACTATCAGCAAATAATGGATATCGTTGCCATTACTCTAGAGGGACGTAAGTCACTTTTTGGCTATATTAGGTGTTTGATAGCGTTGTACTCGTTTTGTCGAACTATACACGATGGTGAGTGAGAGTTAATTTCCTTGTTCTTCTAAAAAGATGAAAATCCGATTCTACAAAGACGTAAGTCATGCTTAGTAGCTAATGGTAATTTGGTTTTGGATTTTATTTTTCCCATGAAAATGACTACTCATAAATGTCTCTATCTTTAAATAAAATTCTTTTCAAAATCATACTTTTACTTTATTCGTAATTTTTTTTCAACATTCAGTGTTTAAAAATTGATTCAAACGTAGAGTGTTTGTATGTGATATATCTACGTCTTTTCTACATTTAGTTCATTTCTAACAGTTTCATTTTAGTTTATAGAGAAGGCTTCTTTTATTTAATTATGATATTCAGTGCTAGAGTTTCAGGATTTATGATTTATTGATGTTAAAACCATACGCTTTGGGAAGAAGAGCTTTTTTCCTTTACAATGCACTTGATTTAATTTATTACGATGAAAACAAGTATAAGCAGGTAATGATTCACATTACATACTAATTTTCTTCATTTTCCAAAGCAAATAAAACTAAAAAAACACAATAACTTTCCAATCTTTGAACATCGGATTATGTACAGTCACGCTTGTATTGTTTAATAGACTATTTTTTCATATTCAATTTCAGTCAAGCGAGCTCCATTATGAAAAAAAATCAGGATGTATTCAGAGATATCAGATTTCTGAATGGAAACGAACGCTTGAAAGAAAAAAAGATTAAACGAGAACTCTGGTTTAAAGAGATAAAGAAAAAATGAAATAGAGTTCTTGCGTTTTCGGAAACAGAAAAAAAAACGTTTTCAATGATTTTAAGCATGTATGCCTTAGAAGTAGGTAAGGACATTTCAAGTTCTAACGCCATGTGCTATTTTACTATTTCCAATACATGTTTCAAATATAAAACACAAACAACAGTATCTGGGACGTTGTGCAGTCTTGCGTATTTTTGTTATTTGCAGTATTTTCTTTTCTATTTTTATTTTCCAGATCACAGTATGGCAGATATGTAACACTTATATTCTCTTCAACCCTGAGTGATAAACATAGATACAGGGATACCTTCATATCAGTTGTCACACGTGAAAAAGAGAAAAGTAACAGAAATTGTTTTATACATTATCTCAGCTTTTATTTCTAATGACACTTATCCACCCGTCATTGAAATATGTATCATATACATATTTGATTGAGTCAGAAAATGAAAATGTATATAGATTACAGTAATTGCATAGATTTTTTTACGACATTTACCAAGTTATGACATCATATAACTTTTATCTAAGATGTAAAGTTTTTTTTTTAATTTTTGAAGTATTTTAGTATGGATAAAATAATAATAACAATTCATGAAGAACTGTTATTTTATCTACAGTTCACTTTTTATGTCAGTATGCTTTTATAGATTCTGCTTTACGACATTGTAACGAGGAGATAGGAATGGACAACTATGAAATCACCGACTCACAACTTACGGCGTCCTCCTGGCAAGAGGCTTTCCCGCCGTCACGTGCACGCCCCTCGCAGTCTGGTTGGTGCTCTAGGCGTGGAGACGAACGTCCATTTTTTCAGGTAAAATGTTTTCAACAATAAAGCTTTCGTACACACAAAAAAATATATTAAAATGTTCCTTAAAATCTTTCTGGTTGGTCGGACCGTAGACAAAATTTGTCCCGGACTATTTCTCAGCAACATGTTTTTCAGATTTTAATAATACTTTGCGAGAATCGTAAGTACCAAACTTAGTTGTGCATATCGTTGTCATGTCACACTCCGATGATTTTTCACTGCGTTATTGACCTTTGATGTTTTATACATCAATTTGTCCGGACTGTTTCTCATCAACTATTATTCAGATTTATTTACATAATTTACATATTACTTACATATTTACATTATTAATTTGAGCATAATCAAATTTATTTAGTACTTAGCCAAGGTTTGCAAGTCCTCCTCATCATGTAGTGTTTAGTATTGATTTCTGCTGACTTTTTTGCAGGATGGTTAAGTTGTGTGTGTTTATCCATATGGTTGATTTATACTGCTGAGTTAACTTTCAAAAGACAGTTTGAGTTTTGAAACTTTCAGCCAAATTAGTTTTGTATTGTGCAGATAAAGTATTAATGTAGAAACTGCTGTGTAAAGGCTGTATCTGGGGGTATTCATCACCTTAGTGATATCTCTTGTTTTCCTTATTATTATTATATGTATTTTGTTAAAATATGATTTAATATTACATTTAATAAAGCTTAGAAAAACATTTTGTACAATGTTCTAGCTACATGATATTGATATAATTCTGAAAAATGCAGCCTTTTCCCATATTCCTTACAGATCGATTTGCTGTCAGTCACATGGGTAAATGGTGTTGCAATAAGAATATGGTCAGGTCGGGAAGAAACACTTACTTGCAACACATTGCATAGAAACTTAGGACCGAAAGAGTTCGATATAGAATTTGGTCAAGACTTGGATAAGATGCAACAATACAATAAGAAGGTAATTGTGAACCGATAGAACGATATAAGATAGCCAATGAGGGACATTTCTGATAACAAATTATCTCCCTTTCTCAGATAACATCAAAGGTAAACCAAATTGCACATTGGTCCTTTCATTTGGAATCCTCTAACTTTATCCTTGTTTCTTTTTGTGATAGTCTGGACTTTTAGTTGTGAAAATTGTCACTTATATAGTAAACAAAAAGCTAGGATTATCAAAAAACAAACATAATGATGTTAACAAAACATGTTGCTTAAACTACATATGTAATCTGTGTACAATTGTTGCAAATAGTTAGGCTTAATTATCACCACACCAAAAAAAGAAAATAGCGATGAAAGCAGAGGAATCCAAATAGAAGGACCAATGTAATATTAGAGAGTATTCAGGGTAGATAATCCACTGATGTCCCCCATTTTGCTAGATATTATTGTGATAAATTAGTCAAAACTTTGTCTCTAGTTTCTAAACGGCCATTTTATTAGACTCTGTTGTAATTGATTTATATTCCTATAAGGAAGAAATTCAAATAAGCGGCAGTGATATCAAAAGTTTAGTTAATAAACTAATTAATTAACATTGCTGGCTTGTTGTACAATAGTTTGGCAAGAAAAAAATGCTGTAATATCTTGAGTACTTCTTAGACAGTCTACGAAAAGAGAATGTTCATAGAAAACATCATTCAGCTATTCGATTTATGTTATTTTTAGTTGAAGCTGGGGTCAAAGTTTGTCATGTGGCTTATTATTACCACGAAAATCAGCGTTGTCTTCACTAGTCTTTCCAATTGTTTTCGCATTCTCTTTGTATTGATCCTCCATGTAGCAGGGACTGTAGTGTTAATAGGAAACGATGCGTTATAAGAAGATGCCGAAAGTTACATTTAAGTTATCTATGCTGCTATTTCAACTAGATTCCATCATTTGACAGAGAGAAAAACTTAAATATGTTGGAACTTACTTTGATACTTGAAAACTTGTGAAGTATAATAGAACTATATAATGTATTGCAAGATTAAAAAGGTTTAAAGCCATCCAATATCTAGTACAAAAATCTATTCACTTAACAACACTTTTTGTCTCAGTTCCTGTAACATAAACTAGTCGGTATTAAAGGTAAAGGCACAATATTTTGATAGAAACAACACTAGCGCTTCTCCACTAGCTCTTGCGATCATTTTTCTTTTACTCATTTTTATTAAAGTTCCTGTGAGATGCATTTATCATGCAATTTGTACATGTATCATACATTGTAGGCTTTTGCGTATGACATAACACGGAGTTTGGAAAATGCACAGACGTATCTGTTTACTGAGCCAGTGGAAGCAAAGTTTATACGATTTTTTCCAGCATCAACTTCAAACAACAGCGAAGTTTGTCTTAAGCTTGAACTTCTTGGATGCAGGAAATCTTGTAAGAGAACTTTCAAAAATTATGCATTTCATTTCGATATTGTTGATTTTCATGCATTTTCGTTTTCATATCAGAAACCTGAAAACTTTTATAATAATTCTTCTTTTCTAACAGACAACACAAACATG
The DNA here is from genome assembly GCA_012932295.1 of Cyclina sinensis. Classification (NCBI taxonomy): domain Eukaryota; kingdom Metazoa; phylum Mollusca; class Bivalvia; order Venerida; family Veneridae; genus Cyclina; species Cyclina sinensis. The sequence continues at coordinate 18,252,495 of JAAONU010000011.1, forward strand.
ACACAATTTGGCACCAAGATTAACGAGGACCTGGCCATAGAGTTTGAAGTTCCTTACATACTGGTAGACAAAGCACAGGTTTTGACCAGCTTTGGGTATCCCTTAAGTTACGATCACAACACATTTTACAAGTGGAAAATATCTATTCCTGACGGCTTTGTTTTCCTACAGTTTGATGATATATCACTTCGTACTTACGAGGTCCGTATTTTATGACAAATCTCCTTTAAATGTGAATGTTTGATTGTTTTTTTATATATTGCTCCCTAAAAATAGAAAAAAAAAACACCCTTTAAATTTTCCTATTATATATTTTCGTTTTTAACGTTGAACCACTAATCAGGACATGAAATTGTTGTCTCACAATTTTTCAAGTACTGACGTGTCACGCGTAAAGGCACAATCAGCTTTTTTTAATTTCAGGAAAATAATGTCTTCAACGTGATGGGATGCATGGACTATATAATTGTGTCAGAGATCAATATTAAAAATCCTCTTACCCATGTCAAAGATTATTACCTATATGTCAACGGAAGAAAATCACTGGCAAGTGACATACCCACAACAACCCACATTTTACTAACAAGTGCCGACAATGGCAAAATGCCAGGAATACCTAGCACCGGTTCTCCAGGGACACCACTCTACCTGGCACTAATGTCGTGTTTAGAAGGCAACCTGTTGGGGCATGGTCGTGGTTTTCGAGCTTACATTGCAAAAGCAGGTATGATTTTGTCGTATTAGCCGAATGACAAAATATTACAATGTTGAAGGCAAATAATTATAAATAACTAAGTGTCGGAGTCTCGAGTTGATTGTCTACTGATTTGGTGAATATCTTAAAGATGCAATCTTCCCTGCGAAACGTGTAATTTAAAATGCACTTTGACAGAGAAAATATGCGTTGTCTGAAATAACTAGAGCTATCACTAAACGTGATGAATACCATAGATACCGCCTTTATCAATTTAAGGTAGGAGTATATGTTCCAAAAATTTTGAAAGAAATATTTAGTAACAGTCAATTTGGAACAGAATACCTTAATACAATACATTTACAATCTTTTAAACATATAACAAATTATTGATTTGGTACTTGGACAATAAGTTGAGAAAGTCTGATATTAACATATGTTTGCTTGTTTGTTTGCATGGGTTTTAAGTCCATTTCCAGCTCTTAATATATATATGCTATACTATAATTAACTGAGAGCTGGTCAATTGATCTAATTAGTGTTACTTTCCAGTTACTCTTTAAGAAATTTACAAGTTTCCTATATGTTTCAGAGGCGTGAAGTGAATTACAATTGCAAGTGAAACACAATTCCCTCAATTAAATGGCGTACAGCTCTCACCGAACTTCTTAAGTCCGACACTCAATCGACTGAACTACCCATGACATTGAAATACTAATTTAACGATTTAATTCAACCATCTTAATCTTTTGTACTAAGAAAATAACAATGACATGCACAACGAGGCCTGGTACTTATGACTCTTGCAAAGTATTATTAAAGACTGACAAATAGTTGCTGATAAATACTTAAGACAAATTTATATGTTAAAAACCCAAAAGGCCATAACTCAGTTAAACATCATTGAAGTAGAAAGCCGCAACAACGTGCATAGCTAGGCTTGGTACTTATGATTCTTGTAAAATCTGAATAATAGTTACTGAGAACCCGTACGGACTCATTCATGTGAAAACAAATCAAAGGGCCATAACCCAGTAAAAAGTAATCGGAATGAAACTTGACAATAATGGCGAAAAAATGATTATTTCAAAGTATTATTAAAATATGAGAGATTATTAAAATATGAGAGACAGTCCGAACAAATTTGTTTATGGATGGTTGGACGGACGTACGGACCGCCCAACCAAAGAACGTAAATCAAATATAGCCCCCAGATATTCTATCTGCTGGTATAATAAAGATTCTGTGAAAGAAAGAAAAGTTCCATGTTAACTACATAATCTTACTTAAATATAATCTTGCTTTCATGAAAAATAAATAAATCCCTTTAATAAACTGATTTTTCTAAGATTATATGCTTGTTAATGCTAAAATTGACAACTAATGTTTAAATAATGTAACAGGTTTATCTGAAAAGTTTAAATATAATTTCTCGAGAAACTGACTGCCACAGAACTTTTTTGGTAACACGATATGTTGAAAGCTTTTGCAAAAATCAATGTTATCATCCTGATAAAACATTGTGAACATGAAATGCAAATTACTGCTAATACTTAACTAGTGAAATAAGTGAATACCATGAACAGTTTTCTGTTACCACCAAAAAAAAAATAAAGAAAGAAAGAAACCCTTCATGACTAGCAGGCATACAATAATGCTTTTCAAGAAAAACTTATTACTTAACTGGCTTTCATGAAACCTTTTCCCCACAACATCCCCTGTATTATCCGTATCCGGTTTTCATGAAAACTATAAAAACGTAGCCACCTTAACCTAAAGAAATAGATGTTTATTTAATCCTTTATTCTCATGCTTTGAAGTGTTTATAATGTTGCCGTGAGTGGTCATGAAAAGTGCATCTATTTTAGATTATCCAGTCTGTATGTCCTCCCAAACGTCCAGAAACTTTTGTGAGATACCTACAATGGAAGTCATTACCCCTGGATTTTTGGGTATGGAAGATGAAACAGAAGTTTATAAATATTATTTCGATAAACCGGATGATGTCGTCCTCTTGATGACACACATTTTAGACTTTGAAATCAGTTGTTTTGCAGGTAGGTTGGTTTGATAGAAACCTATTTTTCAACTCTTGCTTAACTGACACATAAGTTAAGACAATGCTGTAATAAAACTGTGTTTTAGGTGCAGCGCAACGATGTTACTTTTGTTTCTCTGATTTTATTAAAATATACACATACATTTTGATTTTTTTCTTTAAAAAAGGTGAAACAATGCTGTAAAATGAATGATACCGTAGCAAATTCTTAACCCTCTTCTTTGAAAGGATTTTAGGTAAAAGTAAAAACATGTTTTTGATTTCATTACGTTGTTTATCCGAGTTAAAAATATTTGCCTAAAATTATCAGAGCACAGTTTATTTTTAATTATATCAGCAAGGTTTTATCTTCGTCGAAGATTCATTGGGTAATCTCATTCAGTATTGACTGCTCTTCCTGAAACTGTATGTATCTAATTGGAGCCCAACATCAATATCATTGAAAAAGGAAAATTATAGCGACATAAACCATTGTCGCTGTAGTCTTAAATTCAGCATTCGAGCTTACCAATACATTGAGGATAATGGTCGAGCTTTTCTTGACTTGTTGACCAGAAACAAGAAGTCAAGATTACAATGACTTTAAATATGTTGAACGCAATATGTTAGGATTATTGTAACTACAAATCTTCTCTTTGTCTTTCATTAATCCTTTCCCTGATGGAGGCAATTGGCTCTTCCTTTGCGACCATTGCAGACCAAAACCAGCCTGCACATCCATGCAGTCCTTATGGTCTGCATTAGTCGCAATTCAGTCAGTTCACTTTCAATCAGCAACCCCATAAACAATTAATGCATCCGTCCGAATAGAAAGATGTACAAGTCCATTTTAGATATTAAGTATGGTAAGGGTTAATAATATGAAACACCATTTAGCGGTGATGGTGTCTGTGACCTGCTAATCACTATCTGTTTATAACAACAAGTTGTTTATATTTACTTTTCAGATACGGTTTTTACAATTGAAATAGGAGAATCTAGAATTAATTACTGTAACGAAAATACTATCTTTGAAGAGCAGTTATTTTACGCAGGGCTGTTCTTATTAAGTTATGCTAAATACACACAGAAAACCTGTGAAGATGAAATATTTCCTGAAGGCTTCCGTCTAAAATACAAAATGATCAACAGAAAGGAATTATTGCCGGAATACTATTTAATTGTTACAAGTGAGTAGAATTTTTATTCACTCGAGTAATTGTGGAATGTAAATGGAACTGCTTGACTTGAGTATGTTTATATACAGACATTTAAAGTTTGAAACCAAACAAAAGACGTAACGAAAGTTCTTTGTCCTTTTTTTATAATGACAATTGTCACAGTATAGCATGTATGTTAGTACTTACTTGAAAGAAAAAAATCATTTCTGTTGATTTCTGTTGTAGATCATAGTGAAACACAATTTCTCCAGAAAAAAGGTAAATTCTTTTATCTTTATAATTCTAGTTTTAAAATCGACCTTGTATCAGCAGCCTTTTAGTTTTAAATACTGATCTAAAATAGCCATGGTGTAGTCTGTGAAAGGAAAATGACTGTAAGAAGACCCGTAGTATACATTTTATAATACAATTGTAGTTTTAGATTATGACTTTGACATACAGATAAACTTTGTTTGCTCGAACTCATAGGGGTTATTAAAATTGTTCGAAGAAACGTAAGTTCAAGGAATCAAGACCAGCTGGTCAAAGCAGATCATGTACATATTTCATGACGGTATTTTCAATTCTTTCATAGAAAGCCGTACGTTGAAGTAACTTGTGATTAAATACAGTATCTCCTTGGACCAGCTGGTCCTGATTCCTCGAACTTTTGATCGTTTGAACAAATTTTGACGACTCTTTTGAATTCGAGCGAACAAAGTTCACAGTCATTCTCTTTATCCTGATACATGATACATAAAGATCCTTAACATCATCGGTCCAGCTGAAAAAAGTCAGTTTCATAATCTGTTTTTCGATTACATCAGAAAAAAAGATTTCCGACGTCAGACAGCAGAAATGCTCCAATTACCTCTATACATGTCGGGTTTTGATAATCCAACTTTTACAAAGATACATTTCTCAGAATTGATACATATACAAAACAAAGGTATGTTGCACATGTTACAAGTTTATTTGACCTAGTCTGACAAGGTCTCATGCTAAATATTACAACAAAACTGACTTGTTATAAAAACTAACAAAAAAAGTTATGCTCGTATTTTATTACACGTCTAATCGAAACCTTTAGTCTGGAAAGTAAACCTAATTATAAATGATTTAATTGAATAAATTTACATGTGATTGCTTTAAAGATTGCTGTTAAAAGTTTCTTTTCATGTTAATAGTAATTGAAGGAGAAATCAGTTCTTAAATACAATAAGAAAATATGTTGGAAATATTTTTATGTATTTCATTTCTTATCTTTTGTCATATTGTACTGTTGTGATATTTGTTGCAGTTGTTTTGCTGTCGTTATAAAAGTTAGATAAAATTTATTCTTTCAGATTTTTAAAAATTTTTTTGAAGTCTTGAATGGTCATATGTATCTACATATTAATTTTGTATATTATTAGTGTGTACCGAACAGTTACAAAAATGCTTTAGTCTGGAGTTCAAAACAATTAGTTGGACCGATGCAGCCTACTATTGTCGAAGTAAAAGCATGCAGATGGTCACCATTAAATCTGAAAAGGAGCTACAGTACCTTAGACACTTGCTACTTGATATCCACAGAAGTAACATCAATAACTTTTGCATGGAAGCTTAGAAAAACATCATGCACAAATGTTTATAGGTATGTGTTCATTATGTTTTGGAATTTTGCTTTCCGTACAAAAATCAGTTTACAAAAATGAAATAAATTTGACTTGCGTTTTACACAAACCGATATAGACGATGCTTAAAACAAAGTTACCTGTAACTACTTGAAAACATTATTTTTGACCTTCGCTATGATGGTTTCACTTGTAACTTATAGTTAGCTGTAATACATCTTTTGTTCACATAACTGTGGTCTTAGTTGGCATAAGCCCAAGTTACTCATTGTGAACTTTTGTCGTAGGCCTTTGTACTCGCCCAACAATTTGCTTTAAATGACATTTCTTTTATACTTCTGGATGAAAGTTTATACGACAGTGCAGTGGGTGTTTTTTTTGCATGAAGCTCTAACATTTTATTTTATTTTTTTCATCTTGTTTCAAAGAGTTATATTGCATGTAAAGCTCTAGTTGCTTTGGAAAGTATAAGGAAAAAAATACTTTTTTACTTTTTCTCTTTCCAGAAGGGTTTCATATTTTATGTAGAAACATGTCTCTCCCTACGAAGTGGGGTGGGAGACATATTGCTTTTGTACTATCTGTCTATATGTAAGTATGTTAATCAAAGTTTGTCTGCGCTTCTTCTCCATAACCGCTTGTTAGACTTCAATGGAACTTGCTATGTTTTATTGGTACCAAGCCTAGTTGAGCATATTTTCGGTATGTTCCGGTTCAGTGATTTTCAGTAAAGTTATGGGCCTTGATTTGTCCAACGCACATAGGCATATCTCTTTAACTTCCTGTCGGATTTTGACGAACCTACATATGCTATTATCGTTGTGTCCCAAATGAATAAAAGCGAGAGTAGTACTGCATATTTTCGTCCTGTTCCGGTCGAATGATTTTAGCGAAGTTAAGGCTCTGTAATTGTCCCAGTTTGAAAATAGTTGGTTATATCTCCATAAATCCTGGTTGATTTTGATGCAACTTCACAGCAATGCTCATTAGAAAGAGCAGTTGCGCATATTATTTGCTTATAGTGGTCGATTTTTTAACAGAGTTGCGACCCTTGTTCTGTCTAAATTTGAAAACAATAGCACATATGAAAATCACGGTCATTGCTGTGAAGTTTCCTTAAAATCAAAACTATAGTTTTGATTTTAAGGAAACTTCACAGCAATGATCGTGACCAAGTGTAGTTATGCATATTATCAGCGTGTTCCTGTCGGATGATTTTAAGTGGTGTTGCAGTGCTTGATTTGTTAAATACTGAGTACATTTCAGCATATCTCCCTAACTGCTTGTCGGATTAAGATGAAACTTCACAGAAATGGTTTGTTAGGAAACATAGTTTTTGTATTTTACGTCTCTGTCTGTATGTCTGTATGTATGTCACAAAGTTTGTCTGTGTGTTTTCTCCATAACCACTGGTTGGTTTTTAGCCTAGTTGGGCATTTCATCACCACGTTCCAGTTCAGTGATTTTTCACTGAAGTTATGGTCCTAAATTTGTCCAGATTTGAACACATTTTGCCTCTTCTCCATAACAACTGGTCGGATATGAGCGATACCGGGCCATCATGGCCCTCTTGTTATTGTTTATTTCAGAGTTGTTCTCTGTTTCTAGATTCTACCCCTTTGTTATAACTAATATTCTTAATAGTAAATGACAAAAGGTAAGCGGGAGACATATGTTTTTTTCTCAAAATTAATCTCTAGTTATGTAGTAAATTCGTTAAAACAATATTTTCATGCACCAAATAGCCTACAGCCTTGGTATTTGGCATGCTATATTGTTTTAATTTTATCTTTTTAATAGATCTCCGTGGAATTTAACTACTGGCTCGAGAGGTTGTACTTAGGTGACCATGTTTGGATTATTTTGGCCGTCTTGTTTACAATGTCTTTGTCTTTTCTGTAAAAGAAAAAAAAACAACAACACTGTTTGGTTACTGTATATTAAGTTGCCTTTCTGTTTGTTGAATTATGAAAGGTTTTAAAGTTTAGATTGATTTTATTTCAAACAGATATAAAATGTGTTATATGTCACAATTTTACATGAGGCATGCAAAAACTCTCAGGAGATGACAGTTAGAAAAAAATAAGATATGGATAATAACATAGTATTGGTTTATTTACTACAGCACGAGATAGGAGTGAATGTTAATGTAGTTGTAGACATTTGTAATATCATAGCCGAGCCATTTATTCTTCTTGTCACACTTGAATACCTTTTACATATTTATGGACCTTTGGATATGTAAAAGTGAAACCTTCATACTGTATGTTGTACCTTATCAGTTACAAATAAGATATCAAAGACATCATTTATTAATCTCGAAGGACACAAAAGAGCAGTTTTTAAGAATTGGTTGGCTTTGTGAAGTCATGCTTTGCGTAGTTCAGTTGAGTTTGATACAGTTCTTTATTCCGATATTTTTTTTTATTTCAAAGATAAACATTTTAAATAGCAATAAATAGCATTTTAATATGTGACGTACAAATATTCAGTAATGTCATTTAGAAACACACTTTATCAAAAAGAAACTTCAAGAAAGAAATATAATCTAATTTTTTGATTGAATGAGATTGAAATTGTCTCCTTTGCATTACATATCCAGATTTTTGTTTTGTTGGCCGAGAAGTCCGTTGTTAAAAGGTTACCACAATAATCGGCACATCAGTTTTCCGAAAAGAAACAACAACACCGACGAAACAGCAACATTTTAATGTGTCTATGGTATAAATATGTTATATGATATGCTGCCGTATTCCAGGACTGAGTCGCTACCAAGATACATCAGGTGCGCATCACGAACATTGGATTGACGGATACCCACTGACAATAACTGCTTGGTATGTACTTCTTTTGTGACTGTGGCTTTAACAATTTCTTTTCTTTTGTATTTGAGCTTGTTTACAGTTGGCTACCCTTTGTCCTATGACCAACAGTACTAGAGCATCATAGAAATTTCAGGTTTAAGGGAATAGTTCAGGATAGGTGAGGTGCTCAATGAATACTCTTGTTTCGTGTACAAGCGTTTGATGCGGAACAAATCTATGACGTCTGAATTATCACCAACACTGACTCCTCAGTTTTTCCTAGTTATAGGCTCACCTGATATTGATCTTATGTCTGCCTGGCTGTAAATCAATAATATTGAAGGAAAGGGGATAAATATCTTATAACATGATAGATTTAAAAGGAAACCATTCTGCTGCTATGCAGTATTGACATAACATAATTTAGTTTAACTGTTAACCCATTTCATTATTCCTTACAACGACAAAATGTCAAAAGGGAAAGATAATTGCTTTTTATCCTGACCTGCAACTAGTAAAACAGTTCGATAAGAAAATAACATTATAATCGTCAGAGAATGATGATCTTATTTCGAGCAACAAAAAACATAATATAAATTGTAGAATTCTTTGTCTGGGTAATAAGAAATTGAAATACAGAAGTGAGTTCTGGGTTAATTGTTCATGAATTAACTGTTTCCTGTACATACCTTATTCAGCAGCGTAGATCTCAATTATTTTTGTGATATATATATTCTAAAGGAGTGAAGGCCAACCTGCGGATAAACTCTTGAAGCAATGTACAAAGATGACACTAGAAGCAGCAACGGTTGAAAAAGTAAATACTTGGGAGACCGAAGCGTGCAGTATGAAGTCTTCGGGATCATTTGTTGTTTGTGAGAGTAAATATGATAATCTACAAGAAAAGAAAGAACACCAAGGTATCCCGGTTTTCAATTCAGTGTTTAGATAAAAAGAAAACAAACAAAAAACATAAGAGAGAGAGAGAGAGAGAGAGAGAGAGAGAGATTGCAATGAAACATAGCTATTTAGCTCATAAACGACAAAATTTAATTTTCGGCTTGTAAAGTAAAGTATTTATTAAGCCGATTTTACCCTAATTCTCAGTAATCAACGACTTGTTGGTTTTTTATAGTAATTACCAATTATGTATTTTAACTGAATTTAGTTACAGAACATCTACACGACTGTTACGAAACAACCGCCGCTGAATACAAAGGGAATATATCATGGACACGTTACGGCTACACGTGTCAAAGTTGGACGAACCAAATTCCAAACAAACACTCCTACACTTTACGGAAATATTACCCAGATAGAACTATAAGAGACGCTCTAATTATTGCCGATCTCCGGACGGTGACCACACGCCGTGGTGTTTCACTCTTAACCCGATGATTCCGTGGGATTATTGTCAAATTTCGAAATGCTCTTCTGGTAATTCTTTTCTTAGTAACGAAAAATCATAAATGGTATTCCGTTCCAGTTGGATCGGCACAATCTGCAAAAACAGATACTTACTCTGTCTGCAGTTTTAAAATACATTTTTGGCAGTAGTAAATTGACTTCCAAATTCTTGACTAAATTTATCAGCCAGTGTTCATAGACTTTGCCGTGATAGCTTTTCTGCGTTGTCAGTAAGGGAGCAAAAACATTTATAGCATCAAAACTCTCCTCAACATCATTCTTATCATTTTGTCACTAACACTTGCAAAGGTTAAAGGTTCCTGTACATACTTTTGTAAATAAATGTTTTGGTTTACACGTTTATGTTCTAACGCTTGTCAATATCAATGTGAATATGAATGATATACGGTGAGCTTTTCTATTTCTTATTCTAAAAAGTCTCTTTACTTCAAGTAACTAAGATCACTTGATTCTAAACCATCGCTTGAAATTCAGGTTATAAAAGTTATAAAAGTTATTTAAAAGTTAAGTTATTCGCAGGGTATATTGTATTTTAGAAGGTAAATATCTGTGTTTTCAAATCAACCCTGTTTTTTGAAGTACGTAAATCATAGTGTCATCATATATATTCATTAAAATCTGAATCATTCTAGAATTAAGCGTTTATACTTTAACAATCGTTATGTCAAAGACAAACCACAACCGTTTAAAAAAAGTGAGCGATTGTTTTCAAAATGTATGCCATCTAACGGAAGTAGAAAGTAGAATTATTGGAGAAACTACTAGTCTTGTCAAATGAAAAGTGTACAGAAAATCGTAAAAATACATTTTGTTGTTTGGAACTAATCTCTCTATCTAAGCCTGGTTCGCTAACTCTTTAATATGTGTTTTCAAATAATTGATTTTATGTAGTCCCTGTTCTTTGTTCTAGGGCAGTAGTATTGGACCTGAGGCCAAATGCCTTGGCCAATACGACTGTCACGAGGACAAATTACAAGGCCTATATCAAATCAATTATATTGAATGAACATTTCATTTTCATAACAATTCCAGAGTTTACTCAGCCTTCGACATATCTGTGAATCTTCTTTCGTCTGCTTGTGGTCATGAGAGTTACAAGTTGTGAAAAAAGCATATCAGTTATTCACACGAATACCGTCCCTAGGCCATACACAACCCTTTTCGCACTGCCTAACAGGATAGAAGTCAGTAGAATAATTCCATATATTCTCTAAACTCGATGCTATCACTTGGAAAAGAAAATTGAGCTACATGAGAATCAATATATCAATATCACTTTTTCGGCCTGGGACGATCAACATTATTGATAATGGCCCTGATATTCAGCAGGTTCACATTTTATTCAGTCAGGCGTCTGGTATGTATTTGGGCGGATTATTAGGGGTTATGAAATAATCCTTATAATTTTTCCTAAAGCCTTTATAATTTACCTTTCGACACATACTGTGTAGTCCATGTTGCATACGAAGTATTTTAGTATTCATTCTTTATAACTCGTGCTAATATTTCAATCATGTCACAGAATATCTTTCTCGATAATATGGCCTTCAGCGACAGTATTTGGAAAGGGAGTGTAAGAAAAGATCGCGATTTGTATCATATAAGTAAAAATGATCTAAATCTAAATGAGAAAAAATGCGACAATTATTCCACTTTTTCCAAGGTAACAGCATTTTTTGTTTCTAAACGGTTTGGGTCCGGGTTTCTAAGAAAAGTTCCTTTTAGAGAATTAACACTGAGGCATTGAATGCAACAGGTTTTGATTAATGTACATGAGGACAATTTGATTAGAGGCTTGGAAACACTACCGGTGTGAAAACGCAGTTGTTTTCCTTCTTAAATACTTATAATCGCTAGGGCTGACAATTAGTAAAAAGTCATGATTATAATTCACAGGTATTTTTAGAGTCAAAGTTATGTTCTTAGCATCTTTGGCATCTTCATAAGAACTATGTACATTTTAAAGGTGAACCCTCGCATCTTCCGAAAGACCCCGTAACACTATTTAGATGTGGTAGCGGAGAGTGGATATCACATACTGCGAAATGTAACAACATAAGTGAGTGTCTGGATGGATCAGATGAGGAGAATTGCACAACATGTATGTACTTAAATGATCCCATTAAATTTTTATTCTTGGTTTCATCTGAGAATTAGTAGTGTCTCACAAGTAAAAGATTGCAGCTGCTAAGACGTTTATATAAAACTATAAAAAATAAAAGTATATATATATATATATATCTGTGTGTGTGTGTGTGTGTTATACGTGAATTTTCATCATGGCCTTCCGGTAAACAACATCAAGTCCTATATAAGACTCGGTTACTTTTGACAGCCATTGAACATTCTGCAATCTGCCATGAAAACATAGCTTTCATGAGGTCTGGTAAGTACTGACTTTAATTAATTAAGATGTATCGTACAACTAGCTTAAATGATGCAGACTGCTTAGTTTGAAAACCATTTTTACATACTTAGAAACATAAACTGACACGAAACGCAATAAGGATATGCACTAGTCAAATTATAAATTGATTTTTAAAGTTATGTTCCAGTTAGTAAGTAATTTGATTTTATAACAAGTTATTAAAGGTTACAAAGCAACATTTTTTCATACCCAGGTACAACACAGAAATTTAAATTTTATTTCATATTAAGTGACGGAACAGTGTAGAGATGATGAGTTCCAATGTACTGACGGACGCTGTATACCTATGTATCAAGTTTGTAATTTTAAATCCGACTGTGATGATTCCTCTGATGAATTTTGCGGTAAGATTGGATTTTAACACAGCTCTGTTTATCTTTTATGGATAATAATCATAATCAGAAGTGTCATTTTTATCAAATTCTTTTCTTTTCTGTAAGTAATAAATTCTGTGCAGTTCCAACGATGAAATACATTGCTGCGATGAATGAGGAAGTAAGTTTAGCGCAAAAGATATACGTTTAGATGTGAATAATAGGTTTAGAATTATTTGAACCAAGCTACAACGATGAAGAACATTGCTGCAATGACAAAAATAAACGTTTGTGAATAACGACCATAGATAGTTAAACTTTTTTAGAAATATTTTTTTCAAGCTGCAACAATGAAGTGTATTGATGCGATGCAGAGAATGTAACTGTTATCTGTATGAAGATTTCATTTGATGTACCAGGCATGACATTAACTCAATGAAGCCCTTGTTGAAACATCATATAGTGTAACATATCGACTATGTTTCAAAAATGGCGCTTTACATGATTTAACATAATGATTCCCTAAACATCTTATTTTGACACCATTGGATAAAAACAATCTTCCGTTTATTTATTCTCTAAAAAATATCCTTATGCACAATAACATTTAAATGTTTTTCTGAAGCATATTATCTTATCAAAACTTGAACACCTTCTTTAAATTGCCACCTCATTAATTCACCTTATTCAAAATAGCTTAACATATACGATTTACATTGAGGTTGTTTGTATGTAACAGTTCTATAATATGTTCATTAGATTAAATACCAAACATATTAAGTACCAAACATATTAAGGACCAAATGTATTAAGTGATTGAATGTCTTTACTTCTTACTTCAATTAAACATAAAAAATCTAACTCCTGTGTGAATAGTCATTGTTCAACTGGACAAAATAGTAAGTTTTAGATATACGTAAACAGTCTCAGTAATATCCATATGTGTGATGTGACTCCTACAACTAAACATTATACCTCCTCTTTTATGTAAAATTCTTTCGGTCTTTGATAAATCTTAACGAATATTTAAGTGTGGATTTTGCTATCAGTATTGCCGAAGCATTAAAAACACTGTAAATCTGAGAATATGTAAACAACACACGACAGTTATTTAAAAGGGGTATTCGATTTATTCACTTAGACTTTCCCGTGTGTGATGAAGAAGCTGAATTCAGATGCAGCAATGGCCAATGTATTCCATCCTCACAAAGATGTGACTCCTACTTGCAATGTAGGGACGGAAGCGATGAAACCGTCTGTGGTAAGAACCAATGAGATAGTGCGTGTTTTTTTAAATAGCTTTCAATCGAGATGTTTTTACTTGATAAAACACCATCGCACCTCTCACTTACACAACACACGAACATAGCATAGGGTTTAACTTAAACAAACGCTGCAGGTTCTCATTGTAGCATCAAGCTCCAAATCTTGTTCCATTAGCCTTTGGATACATTACTTCTGACAATCTCCGAAGAGAAGCAGTCGTAAGAAATATACTACTCAACATTTGCTAAGTACCAAAAGTTTCTCACTATATAATGAAAAGTATAAAAAGGATTCAGTTATTTATTTGGCATAGTTTGATTCAACCATGATTTAAGATGGTCCCCAAACGAAATGCAATAGGATATTGGAGCAGAGGGTCACACACCGTTAAGTTTGTGTGGCACTTGTTGTACACCACACCGTCATCACCAGAGCCTGGGCAAGGTACCAGCAGTATGGTACACCCGTCAGGAGGCATGGCGGAGGCAGAAAAATGGTGACGTCAGCAGCTCAAGACCGATTCTTGATTATCCAGGCCCGTCGAGGACGGGTTGCAACAGCAACGCATCTTCGTAATGACCTTCTTAATGCTTCTGGGGCCAATGTTTGTACTCAGACGGTGCGTAGAAGGTTGCACGAGGGTAATCTGCGATCAACAAGACCCTGTATAAGAATTTCATTGACTCGTCGTCACCGCTAGGCCCGTTTGGAAGCATGTTAGGTGGACCAGACGAAACTGGAGACATGTTCTCTTCACTGACGAGACTAAGTTTTGTCTAAACTTTACTGACAGACGTGCGAGAGTCTGGAGAAGACCTGGGAAAAGGTTTCAAGCAGGAAATATTGCTTAGCACGACCGCTACGGGGTGGGTTAGTTATGGTGTGTGGGGGGGGGGGGGGGGAAACAGCTGGGACAGACGTACTGACCACAGTGTGCTAAAAAGAGGTACATTGACTGGAAAGCCGTACATCGAAGAGATGTTAGACACCCAGGTTAGGCTGTATGCCGGGGCAGTGGGCGATCAGTTCATTTTAATGGACGATAATGCGCGTCCTTACGGGGCCCGGGTGGTCCAGCACTTACCTGCAGAGGAAGGGTATTGAGCCCCTTTACTGGCTAGCTCGATCACCCGACCAAAATCCAATTGAGCACATGCGGAATGAGCTGCAGGTACGGATATCAGTTTGCCAGGTGCAACCCAGAAGCATCCAGGAGCTCGAGGCCATGTTTGTGCAAGAATGGTCCGCCATCCCCGCTAGGACTGTAAGATACCTCATAGGGAGCATGAGAAGGCGTTACCAAGCAGCTGTCCTTGGCAATGGGTCACACACACGCTACTGAGCCTTAACTTGCAAATATAAATGGGATTGTGAAAATTTGGAAAACAAGTTCCGTGTCCAAAAATTTTGGATGTAGGGGGACTTCCTCTTCTCTGGCACATAACTAATGCAAAATCAGTAAAAATGTTAAATTTGTCCTTCAATCAAATTGATTAAACATGACATGAAACTGACATTAAAAGTCATTTGTACGACGGTAATCAAATCATTGACGAAAATATTTACACTAAAACATTTGGTACTTAGCAAAAAGTGGGTAGTATAATTTCATTCAAAATTTTCATATCATGACAATTAAACTCACCAGGTATTACATCTTGAAGGAGATTACACCAGTCAAGTATTTTTATTACAATCTGTCAAAATTTCTTGTTTTGAAAAGAGAAAAAAGGGGAAAAGCCAAGAAATGTTACTTATGTTTATTTTCAGTTTGTTCTTCAAGATTTGTACATGTATTTTTTCAAAGTACAGAAATAATTATCAGAGCAATCTTTAATTTTAGTTAATCAGAGAGCTTTGTAAACTTACAGCTCTGCACAAATCCTAGACAAAATTGACTAGTTCCAGCCTACACTGGTTTAGCTGTGTTTAACCTAAACGGGCGTGATTTGCTGAGAAATTGCTGGAAACTTGTATATGTATAAGTGGATAATGAATGCATGTGGCCTCGTTCAACAGTTGGTGCACTATTAATCTGCATCAGTTACTGCAAAAGAATCAGTGTATTGCATACTAAGTAAGCCAAGGCCTTTTTTCAGAACAATGCAATTCGGAGGAAGCATTCATGTGCATAGACAGAACTTGTATTTCAAAACGCTTGGTATGTGATCTCCACGTTGACTGCATTGACGGTTCAGATGAAAACTCGTGTAACCATATCTATGAAACATGTGATGATGTGTGGCTTGACGGGTTAACTCAAGATGGAATATACCTCACAGGTACATTACCTTTCCTGTTGAGCATTGATGTCTGTATTTGCATACTCACATTAACAAAGATTTTGCTTAAAAACAAATGTTAATGGATTTATACCACCCCAACCCCTCCCACCGCAAAATAAAATTGTTTTAGATAAAATCACCAGTCGGTTAGTCTAGCAAGTGAAAAAAACTTTGCACATAAAATTATCGTATCATTTGCAAGTCATACCTTATATTTCCAGTTCATGTGTCTCCTTTTATTCTTACTCGTTGGGCACGTACTGGCGGAGTAAAGCATGCTTTATCAGGATAACACAAAAAATGCAATTGATTCAATGAAAAAATTGGCATGCCTTATGTCTTTATCGCCCTTGACTTAGACTTAATCTGTTATGTAGAGTGCACAATTATTTGTCACAAGTACCTCCAAGTACCTTCACTTACATTCACGAAAATTAAAAAAATAATATTTATCAGCATGTGATATTGTTTGCCAAAGTAGTTTGATACAGAATTGACTAAAACCAATAACAACTCAGCTAAGGCCTTGAACTAGGACATTCAGGTGTACATTGTACAACTTCAGGTGTTCAGTGTGCATCAACACATATGTACTTTATTTTTTTTTCTAATTACATCACCTGAAGTCTGATGTTAAAAGCATTTGTGTCTTCTGGACAGACTACTGGTTTTAAAAATTAAAAAAAAGCATTTTCGTGGAAGTATAAAATCAGTATCAGTAATGACACTTATTCAGAAGAAAACATATAACACATTGAAAAAATTTAAAGCATATGCATATTAATAATCCTTCCTTTATTTTTATAAAAATAATCACCAAACTTTTAGAAATAATATTTAATTAACTAAGATCTGTTTTCCGATATTTTCTCAGTACAAATATTAGTATCATTGTATTTGATTGGTTTTATATTTAATACCTTTTGTTCTGACAGGTACACCAGGCTACAGGACACGATGCAGCTTTAATCAAACATCAGGCTACATCACCATGGAATACTTAAACAACGATTGGAGACGGCTTAAGCCAGATTTCTACTCAGTTTATTTTCCTGACTTAACTTTAGTCACCGCATATGCTGACAACCACGGTTATATATGCTCAAGAGAGGTATTATTGAATGTTTTATTTTATGTTGATCCCCAGGAAAAAATATTATTTTTTATACCTTAACTTTGGTCTTCACCTTAACTTTTGTATCTAACAAGAAGTTCGGTAGAAAAGATGTATGCTCCCCATAGTAGCACTATTTCAAAAGGGATGCATTTTTTTTTTGTATTTTATCTAAATATAGATTTAAGATAGAGTACTGCTATAAAATAGAACTAAATCTATTACTGAATGTGATCAATACCCCCACAATACCACCGTTGCAGAGTCAAAAGGAGAAAAAAAAGAACTAGATAAGCATGGTAGAGTTATAGGTCTTTTTACTAGACTTCCTCGGAAATTTTCTACCAAACTTTCTATCAAAATGTCTAAGCTTGACACATCGTTATCATGTAGGCATCACTTGTGCAGAATTATTTTAAAATCACTTGACAAAGTTACAGACTTAACACAAAATATGGACGACCTCTAAGAGTGACCTTATCCTCTGAATTACACAGCTGGGAGTTATGTAGGATACATGGTCTCAATGTGTTTAACATTTGTGTCAACTTATTTCAAAATCCCTTCATGCATGACAAACTTACAGCCGGAACAAGAAGTGGACCCACCGACCAACCCAATTTGTGATTCCTGTATACCCATCAAAACTTTGTTTGTGAGGGTATAAAAAGGAAGACATTTGATAAAATGGCCAGGTAGTGTTTTGATTCTTAAACACTGCACTTTCTATCACTTCATCTGTTGTTTTGAAAGCATGTTGAACAGTTTTTAAGTAATTCTCAGAGTAAGCACCATTACAATAAAAAAGAAAGGTGTTTAAAATTCTGGGCAAGGTAGAGTTATACTTGTTTGATAAGGTACTTTCTCAATTTCCCCTCTATCAACAGGGGTAATATCAACAAAATCTCTTGGGATACTTTAGGAGTTATGCTTCTGACAAGCATTATACAAGAGGATTATGATGTCTTTATATCCGTCACCTGAGTCCCAACATATAAAACAGCAGGGCCAATGAAGGAATCAAATTAAACTCGGCAAATGTTGAAGTTGAAATATACATGCAATGAAATTTTAGGTTTATAGCTTAAGACAGACAAAAAAATGCAAAGGGGAATAATTAAAAAATCATTAAGTGAAAATTTACAGTTCCTATGCACTGCAATTCTACTCAATGAGATTTAACCACATATTAAGCGTTTATACCTTAAATAGTTTTAGAGTTAATCAAAGACAAACAGCGGTGGGGGATAAAAACTTGATCAATCTTGGCAGAAGTAAGCTATACAACACTACTTACCAAATATCTAAGGACTATGGCCTACGGTTTCTGACAAGAAAATATTCGAAGATTTTACACCTGGGGTGGGGTAAATTTTCATCCCAAGGATATAATTTGAATTATCTTGGTTCATGGCTTCTAGGTGATACTCCGTGCAAAATATCCAAACCCTAGGCCTTGCGGTCCATTCCCTTTTATAATTTTAGGAATATGCTATGACAGGCATTATAACATATTAATAACACATTTAAGGGAAATAACTTAAAATGTGGCCAGCTAGAGTTACCATTCTTGAACACTCCACTTTCTGAAACTTCTCTTGATCTATGTGGCTTCTTCTTACTAAAATCTTTAAAAGTTTTAGAGTTATGCCCTGGACAAACAAAATGTACTAAGAGGAGATAATGAAATTCAAGATAGGTTATGGTCCTCTATCATGTTATGAAGTTATAAGTAAATTTTTTTTTGGTTTTTGATTTATACTCTGGACAAAATCTGACACGCATTAAAATGTAATGGGAGATAACCGAAGAATTGGGAAAGGCAGAGTTACAATTATTCAACAACTGCACTTCATGTATACACTCTTTATCAATATCTTAAACAATATCTATATCCCATTATAATTTTAGAGTTATGCTCTGGAAAAGCATTGCTACATATTAACGAAACTTATAAAAGGAAATAACTAAAAAATTGGGGGCAGCTAGAGTTATGGTTCTTAAACAATGCACTTCCTTCCACTCCCCTTTATCAATGCACAAAATATCAACTAAATGCCTTTCATGGTTTAAGAGACATGCTCCGGACAAATGTACTAAGGGGAGTTAATCAGAAAACTAGACAAGCTGAGTTACAGTTCTTGTGCACTACACTTATTCTCACTGACCTCTATCATCTTAAAGTAAATCCCTTTATTGAGTTATACTACGGACAAAACTGGACAGACGGACAAGTCGCCGACTATATGATCTCCCTTTTGGGAGCATAAAAATGTTTTGATGACTCCTAAATATTGGCAAATCATATGCCTCAGATATCAGGACAAAAGATGATACTACAGTTACCAGTTCAAGTGATCTACTTCATTTGACTGAAAAAAGTTGCATAAATCTTTATTATCTTTGTTGAAAAAAACGTTACATTTAAGTCTGTGAGGCAATAACTAAACTGACATACACAGATTTGATATCATTAATGGTCAGTCCGAAACAAGTATCGAATAATATTTTGTACTTTTTATGATTTTATATGAAGTAAAGCTATGATTTTATGTGAAGTGAAAGGCAACTGTATGGTTTACAAATTTACTTCTTTGTAATATTTTGACAATTAAAACTTCATAAGATAATAAGAGTTATGGATTTAAAATATAAATTGGGCCACGCCGAACCGTCAAAACGAACTATAGGAGGAGTTTGTACAAAAAAGTCAAATGCTTCAATACTTTTTGTATTTTTTTTTGCGGGACGACATTTTTGAAACCAATCAGTGCAGAGAGTGAACAGCCAAAACTTTTTATCTTGCTTATCAAACAGACAAATCGAGGCACCGAAAAAGATATATAATGCCGAGTTCCTGATCAAGACGTCTAGGTATGAGTCAATTTTAGGAGGGTTTCAATAGCTTGTATTCATTTCTTTGTATAGACATAGGCGAGATTAACATTTTTTGAAAATTTGTGAATATAAACATTTCAGATAAAGAACTAGCTCAACTACTTATGGCTTTATTACGATTTTGTTGGCATAAGTCATACTCGATTTAATTTACGAGCCTCGATCTCGTCTTTGAGTTGAGTGCACAAGTTTATGGAATGAACACATATCCAATGAAAAGGTCCCGTACACATGTTGTATGATATCGAAAAGAGACTGTCATCGTAGACTTTTAATGTCTGGTATGTCATCAGTGGTACATATACTATAATGTAACATTTAAACTTAAAATCATAATTCAGAGCCTGTAGCGAAATAGTTGAATACCGGTAGTTAAAAACTCTGATAACGCAGGTTGATTCCTGTCATGAAATTTCAGGGGTTTGTTTTCTTTTCTTTTTTTATTATTATATTGTTTTCATGTAACAGACCATTGCATTCGCATTAGAGATCAAAATTACGTATTCAGTGATTGATGTAAGCAGCAAGATATGAAAAATAGGAGGTCGAAGAAGAGGCATGTTGCAACCTCACAAAAGCGCGTTGCTGAGGCTCATATATCTAAGTCTATATCTAAGAGGAGCTCCCAAAATGCAGTTCGTTTCTTAAAAGAAAGCTGTTTGATAAAGTTAACGGTAACGTTTTAACATAGAACACTTCTGACTGTTGCTGAAAAACAACGACTTGTTAATTGTTTCGAATATAGCATAATACACAAAAAAGGACCTCAGTTAAAAGACTCATTGTTGAAATGCCCCTTTAAAGAGACGACACCATGAATAGACTAGAAGTATAAATTTTGTGAAGAGATAACCTGAGATGTTTGAGCACATGCCATAACATACTAGCTAAGAACGTACTATTGCAGCACAGTTTAAAGTCAACCATGAGCCCAAAGCTATACATGCCACAAAACTAAGATTTTTACAATTATTCACGATCACAGTCGTCAGTATAATGTGGATTTGGATTTTATCTGTGTCCAAGACCAGGAAATGATAAAGGGCGCAAAAATTTGAATGTTGACAACTGTTTCGATAAAACTCAGAATACAATTTGTCATGTGTGCATTTCACTTTCTTAAAGCGCTGACTGTATTTATTAGTTAAAGGTTTCGGCATAATCCAAGCAGACTCTGGCGAGTATGTTAAATAGTTGCGCAGTATTTACATGAAGAAATACGGCGTGTTTGCTAAAGCTGTCATAATTTAATGCGTGTTCATGCATGAATAATCGAACACGATCTTTTGATGGCTTAAAACAACGTCATGAGCAGTATTAGTTGCAAGGATGGCGCTTACCTCACGATTGTTAAACAGGTTGAATTTTTTATAATTATATAACTGTATACTCTCCTTCGCGTCGGTCGAATGTTTCATTTTCTTACCTCTGCTAAAATTCAATTTTCTGAACGATATTTTTATTTTTAGACAGGGAAATCCACAATTACTTTTCAGCCAATCGTGACTAGCTTACAACGAAATGTCCATACATACAATTGACAACCCAAAATGTAAAAAAACTTTGCATGTCTGCATGTTAGTTACGTATTTCACTTTTCAAAGTGATTTTTAACATGTATACGTAAATAAACCAGTAAAACTAAAATAAAGGTTAAAATCATGATGATGTGGTTGTTTTTAGTCGTTTAATTGCTGTATTAAGATGTTTACGTAAACGCATAGTTGAAATGTGTTTACAAAATTGTCAGAAAACATCCGTCTATTTATAACTTTTGGAACCACATGATCGTTTAAACCAATGAAAAATGGTTTAAAGATTTTTCGGTTGTGGGGATATTGGTGCACTTTCATTGGTTGCTTAAAAGTTCATTGTAAAGGTCAATGTCATAAATCTACTCTTATTAAAGCAGCGGTGTGAAGTAACGGTAGTGTAATCATTTAGCTGCTGAGGGAGCGTAATAACTGTAATACTAGAACAGCAAAATTAGCACTAACCGTTTTATGTCGACATCCGAGCTTACCCAAAATCGCTCTATAGATCCAGTATGACTCAACTAAAACGACTTTTGTTAATACAATCATTAATAATGAAGTAAACCTGAGTTGCTTATCAAATAGATGATACAAGAAAAAAGCTTATTAAAATGCACTGTGTGTACCTTCAAGACCTAAAGTTAAAGATTTGCATCTAATTCAGAAAAACTGTTGTTTTTCAGATAGATGAAGTTCTCCAACGAGACTTGCATCGAGTATCGGTGCTGAAAGACATTCCACTCGAGTCATTCTCAGCCAGTAATTTATACAGTCAATTAAAGTTTGGCTCGTAAGTGTGTAAGGATTGTTAACAAGTAAATTGGCACATTATTAACAGAGATAATATAGGCTGAGCCGTCAATTTTTTCTCCTTTTCCTTTTTTTTCTCTGCTTATCTCCTTTTCTATTTCTTGCTCTTTCATACTTAGTTTAATATTTTTGTATACATACTCAGAAGAAAACTAAACTTTCCGTATAACATTATTTTCTAGATTTTTGTAAAGTAGAATTACTAGAGTAAGGAAGAATATTTGTAAGTTTATGACGAAATGAAATGTTGGTTTCTGTTTGCAAAAGTTTGAATAAACGGAATTACCTGCAAAGGTCCTCCCAAAAAATAAATAAAATAAATAAATAAAAGTGTCTTGTAAGCTAACAGCCGCTTATTCATGGCCATATATAATTTATAGTACTTCATATTTGTCCACAATCCAGTGAACAAGCTCAAATGAGAGACACCGGTTTGATACTTTGATAGCTCACAAAACAAACAATAAAAAATCTTGTCCGCCTTGTATGAAAATAAGTTTGTATTTCAGGATAAACAACTTAAAGTTATATTATACATAATTTAATGCAAATATTTCTGCAGGAATGTCGAGAATAGTTTACTTCTAAGAAAAAAGCCAGAGTTCGGCCGCAAAAAAACAACAACAAAAAACAAAACAAATAACAAACAAACAAGTAAAAGGTGTCATTTAGATGCTGTCGAGAACAATATCTGTATTTAAAAAAAGAGACAATCAATCATTTATTGATAAAGTTGGCAAATCAAAGTATTATTAAGGTAAAAGCGGCGAAATGCAGTTCCTCCACTCTGATTTCAATTCAGTAAATTTCTCTTGATATTCGTACTTACTTTTCTGATTTTATTAATAATTTAATTCAATTATAAAATCACAAAAGTAAAATCAATTGTTAATCTAATCATTAAACACTGATATTTTTTATTGGAATAAGACTGGATTTTTCTGTCGTTTTAAGTATATTTCTAATTTTGTGGGTATTAATAAATTTGTTTTTTTTTACCCAAAACAGTTTGTAAACCTTTAAAATGTATTTTGTCAGACATTAAAAAATGAACATGTAATAGGTTTTTTTTTATATTTACGTAAACACAAAAAATAGTGGAATTAGTTAATAGCATGTGTGTTATCAAATTTCATAAGTTCATACTGTTTTATGTAGATTTATTATCAGCTGTTACTAGACTTTAATCACTTATCAAAAACTTCATTTTTGCAGCTTTTAGCGATAAGACTTGGAAAAACAGAGATTTTAAAATGTTTAGACCTGTGTTTAACAGACTTTTTAAGTCTGGTCCGGTAAAGTAAGAAGTCATTTCTTCTAAACCTCCTGATAAAAATGTTTCGTATCGATTTGATATTTCATGTGATAAGCTGTTTTTCAAAACAGATAGTTAACCAAATTATATATTTTATGTTACTTAGATCTTCATGTCCCTTAAGTGATACAATATATGCTATTATCTAAAAGATTACTAAACTATTTAACAGTCAGGCTAAAAGATTGCAGTTTAAACCGTTTGACGCATTTTTTAGACACAACCGAATTAACTATATTCCAGATTTGAAAAAAATTATGAAATTAAAGTACGGTCCATTATAGCCAGTTTATGCAAATGTTCACGCTAATGTCCACACAACTTGCTAAAAAGTAAATATGTTGTTTTATTTTCGTATATATCATGTCTAGATTTGTGGATGTCAGCGGATATAAAAATAATATTTTTTATCGTTTTCTATTATTTCTCTACCATTACCCGGATTTAGTCGGAAGATGCTAGTTTGCATACATAAAAGTTATTTTATTTTATTTCAGAGGGGTCATGAATAGTTCCATATGGGGAGAACGCCTCACCCTGTTTGCTCATTTCAACAGGACTGAGTATCGAATTAAAATAAAGAATATTAAATGTATAAAAGGTAACAAAGATAAATAGACTAGCTAGCTAGCTAGCATTAGATGTTTATAGAGATGCAACAGCAATATCTTGACCCCTTTTACTGGTTTCATAATCGTTATGAAACTATTTTAGTGTAATGGTACTGTACTTTTAAGATAAATTCAAACTCTACAACAATTATATTTGTTCACATTCCAATTTTCCTTTGTAGATAAACATGTCAATTCCAAGACGCATGCATTTTTTATCTGGCTGATGGCAATAGATTTTGTCTTTATACAGATTAAACATCACGCTGAGTCTGATCATAGACTGGAGTTTTGCTTTTTAAGTCGAGTTTCTATAACAACTCCTAAAATATAAATGGGTCTTCAAAATTAAACTTATTAGTCAATTTAAGAAATTTAGTAGGCAAGGATTAAGGATCTAAAATAGATGTTTGTTTCTTTTTTCTTTTTTCGAAATTACATTTCAGATTTTAATATGTCCGTTAGCTAATTTTTTTACCTCGCTTTGTTTTGCTTGTATGATTTAGGTTAAAAATATTTGACAAACGTGTGTATGTATGAGTCCGTACTTCGTATATAATGATACTTAGTAATGAAGGATCAGTGCAAGGAAGTCTGGATTAAATAATATTTTCGAATATCTGCTTATACAACTACAAACTTTTGTTTTTAACAATTTACTTATATTAGAAATACTTACCCAGGGGAAATATGAGAAGGAACTAAGGAAATAATTCGGAAGTCCGGATTAGCTCCTATAAATATAATTTTATAAGACAAAGATATTGTACGATTCAGGTTTATCGATCAAGGTTATCACCGATTTCTAACAACGTTTGATATACAATAGAAAAATACTTTTTATAAAGGTGTGATGCATATTCTCATTGCTTATACTTGTATATATCACAATGGATTGATGTAAAATAAGTAGGTAGATACTACAGTATAACTGTTTTTAGGTTTGAACATTTGGGAACAGACAACTTTTTGCACGAGAGGTATAAAGTCAGAAAAGCAAATGCGCTGGTGTGGACGAGGGATTGAAGAAAAGTTTTATAAGCCCGGTTGTAATTATTACTTAGGATGCGGTAAGATGAATTAATTTTTCAGCTAATCAAACTTGCATGCTTTAATTAACATTCGGTCAGGAACTGTTCATTCAAATGAAATTTCCTTACTTTTTTCACTGGTGTACTTTTAGTCCGAGAGGTACATTATTCAAGCTCGTTAAATTCTTGTTTGGGACTTAGACCAGTCTAACTGACGATAAGCAGTTAAGTTAACTGCTATGAGCGAATTTTTTCTTAAGAATATCATACTGCAACAATCCCTGAAGTGCTACTTACAGTTACAAAGAAATTAAACAGTTCTGAAAAATTCGAAAATGGTAAAATAGGTACCAATTTTAACAAACACATAACAGCGACAATCGACCAGTTCTATCAAAAGGAGTATATATAATGTAAAATTAAATGCTGAAGTACTTAATTATGACAGGGAAAGAGAAACAGCAAATGTATAGTTAACACGACATCAATTGCAAGTTATCAAAAAGGCGCTCTACACAATAATAAGTTTATATTACTCGTTTCAAGCACAAACTGATTTCTGCTAGACACAGATTTTGATACTTTTCGTATCTCCTGTATAAAGAAGTATGTGTAATAATGCCTTAACCCGACAATGTCTTATCAGTTCATATGCTTGAGATGAATCTGTCTAGACAGTGCAGCAATGTTTTATATCCTAGAATAAAAAAAGCACTTTGTAAAATAAAATCCAGATATATTTTACCTCTTTGACAGTCTAGTTGCGAGCCAGGGTTTTGCTTGATTCCTAAGACTGAATAGTTAAAAACTTTTTTGTAATGCTAGGTAGCTTTTTTAATGACACTGTTTCATTTGAAATAATTATTCTCTACCTTTGAAACAAAGAATGTGACGTTTATATTTAACAACTGTTTTATTAGGTTTAAGCAAAAATAAAAGTTGATCATATGTTTAAATGAAATGCTTGTCTATTATAGAGAATAAATTAATTATTTTTCGGTTTTAGGAATTATATTCAATTATGTGAAATTCGTAATATTTGTTTCTGATTTATGCTATATTTACTTACTATTATCTTTCCAGGTCTTAATCATTGGAATGAAAACATATTTTGTTCAAAGGGAAAATCTATTGACCGTTCTAAAATGTGTATTTATGACCATGATGAAAACAGCATAATAGACGGTTGCCGGACTCTTAATCATTTACAAAACTGCGGTAAGTCAGTCACACTACTTTTTTGTACAAACAACGACTTTGGCTATGTAAGTACCGTGTAATGAAATACAAATCGAAACTCCATGAGGTGGATACTCATTTTTGATATCAGTAAACTTTGGCAATAATCATTCAGTCTAGATCAAATAAACTAACAGGATCTTAGACACAGAATTTGACACTGTTTTTGTAGTTTGCCATAAACACCTTTCTTTATTAATTATATTAAATTAATTATATTTATTAATTTAGCGAATAATATCTTGTTACAAATATATCTATTTGGTTTCGCCGTTTCTTTAAATGAATATCGCAATACAGGTTAAAACAAAATTGTAAATGACACTTTTTTTCAGAAAATGTCTTATGTCCGCAGCACTATTTTAAGTGTCCTAACAGTTATTGTGTTCCCGTGATGTATGTGTGCAATGGTCGTATAGATTGTCCACTAGGCGAAGATGAAAAAGAATGTGGTAAATCTTCATGGTTCCGCAGATAAGACCAATTTAATTATTTCCATTTATGCGAAAAATCGGAAATTTAAAAGTATAGAATATCTCGTGTCGAAAGATCTGGTCATAACACTCACTTAAAACACCTCTTTTTGACCGACCTTATTAGCGATTTTACTGCACAATTCAAACTGCATTACCAGATTGGTGTTACATCTTTATTTATTTAGTCGAGTTGAATTGCATAGAAATTAAGAGTAAGAAATTGTTTTTGAGGGCAGTATCAAATGTGAATGCATTACCTTATCAACGTGCACGAAGCAACTACATTCAAACTCTATGCCTGTGTGAATGTGAAGTAGTTAACAATATTGCAGAGATTTTATATTTCTATCAGGAAAAAATACACAGATCTTATATTGCAGAATGCCAAAACCATCAGAACAGAAATATTGCAATACTGGTGCCTAGTTCTGAAATAATACCTCTAGATAGAGCCACTTTACTTCTCGAAACAGCGACAAGATTGGCTGGAACCATTTATTCAGAAAACAGCAAAATACAAATTATCAAAGTCAAGCGTTCCAATAAAAATCAGTATTCGTTTGAAAGCACGCAAATTGTTTCTAATAGTGAACATCTGAATCGGTTGTTTAATAGTAGCCTGTCAGCAGACGAGAATGGCTGGGATTGGGAATTATTGTTTGGGAAAATGATTCAAGCAGAAGATGAAACCAAGGCACTCGTATGGTTAACTGATGCGCCAGAGTACACGAATGTTGAAAATTATATCTTCTCATCATTAGAAAGTACAAACATTTCTAAAACTGTTTTGAAATACCGAATCGTCATTGGTCAGCACATTCTAAAAGATTTTTCGGTTACTCGTCGTTCTAATTTTACTGAAGTTAAAATTCGAGAGCGCAACGTACTTGGCGCAATAGTTTTCAATTTACTTCCGGAAATTTGTAAAGGTATGTAAATGCCATTGAAATATTTATTATTTGTTCTATGTCTGTTGTAGTATATTCTTCTAAGGTTTGTTTTACGATTGTGATGGTAAAATCTTACAAGCTTTAAACTGAGCAATACACTGCTTTTGAAATTAATCTTCAATAATTAGTTTGTAAAGGTTTAAAACGGTAAATACATTGACACAAAATGCAACGCTATTTTCAGGCCAGCCTGCATCTTGTATTGGGAAGTACCGGTGCAGTTGGAGTACAGTATGTATTCCATTCTCTCAAGTTTGTGATGGTAGAACACATTGTCCACAAAAAGACGACGAAGAACAGTGTGACTTTGTTTGTCCTGAGCAGTGCATATGTAAACCGTTAATTGTAGATTGCGCAAACGTTCACACAACAAACGAGACAATTGTCATTTCAAATACAACTCGCATTATAGATGCAAGTAACACAACAGAACTTGCATTAGATGTGCTACACAGTGATTTCCACCTTTTGATTTCACTGAACATTTCAAGATGTGGGATTCAGCATTTAAGTCCATCATCATTCAAGAACTTATACAACTTGTTAGTTTTAGACATAAGTTTTAATAAACTTACCAAAATACTTAAAGACACATTTGTAAATTTGAAATTCTTAAGAGAGTTGCATATTCTCGGAAATCAATACCTAAATGAAATAGAACCAGGTGCCTTTAATGGTCTCCAAATAAGGTCACTGGTTATCAACAACGCAAAAATAGAACGTTTATTACCGAACACATTTAATGGTTTGACTTTAGAAACTCTAGATTTGTCGAAAAACAACATAAAAACAATTGACGATATGTCATTTAACGGCTTAACCGCTCGGGATATAAACATAAACAATAATCCCATTCTTGACTTTAGTAAGCAAATGTTTCACGGTGTAACTGAAATTGACAATCTGTATACTCCAGCATATAAATTCTGCTGCATTCGACCAGCATATCTCAACGAAGAGAGGTGCTTACCTCACCGAGATGAGTTTTCCTCCTGCAAAAACCTCATGAGAAACTCAATACTTCAAGCATTAATGTGGGTCATAGCTTTTCTGGCCTTAATCGGTAACATACTGTCTATATTCTATAGACTGATGTATGATCGACAGAGACTTAAACTAGGTTACGGAATATTTGTCACAAACCTAGCCATTTCCGACTTTTTAATGGGCGTCTACATGCTTATAATTGCAATCGCCGACAGAATCTTTATAGACAGGTAGATATTTATTTTACATATTGATCTTTGAAAATTAAAGAAAATGCAATCTTTGAATTTTATTCAAATAGAATAAGTTTTTATAGTCAACATTTAAATATAGTCAACTTACATAAAATAAGTTAGAATTTAGCCTTCTTTTCTATCTAACTGGGTTTTATTTACTTAACAAACAATCATACAACCAATGGATGTTAGAGCAATTCAGTTTAGACAACACAACATTTGAGCGAATCGTCTGAAGACTTTTTAGATTTTAAGGTTTTACGTTCGCGCCTGTAAACATCAAAATTCCACCATTCAGTTTTTTACTGTACCACACTACCATTCACCGTATGCAAATGTCTGTCTTTCAGATATATTGAGGTCGATGAATACTGGCGTAACAGTGCGTGGTGCCAAATGGCAGGTATCATCTCAACTATTTCTTCGGAAGCGAGTGTACTCTTTATGTGTCTAATCACTGTCGACAGGATACTTGTGGTCAAGTTTCCATTCGGACAGTACCGTTTTGCGACCTTTTCTGCTAGTATCTTTACTGCCATGTCTTGGGGAATCTCGTTATTCATAGCTTTATTTCCTGTTTTGTACGAGAGTTACTTCCAAAGCAAGTTTTACAATAAATCTGGTGTATGCCTGGCTTTACCATTGACGCGCGATAGGCCACCAGGCTGGCTTTATGCGATTTTTATATTCGTTGGGTTCAACCTTATCACCTTCACGTTAATAGCAGCTGGACAGCTACTGATTTACCTTGAAATATTGGAGCAAACAAAGGCACAGAAACGCTTGAATGTCCTCCGGACGAATGATTTGAGAGTGGCAAGAAATCTTCTACTTTTAGTTACTACCGATTTCATGTGCTGGTTTCCAATTGGGTTAATGGGTTTGTATCTTCTAACTGCATTTTTATCCATCAATTTTAATTAGAAGGGATACATTCAATTTCTTATCAGTTATGAAGTTACGAATATAAACTGAAGCGTTTTTGGCAGAATATTTTGGTATCTAATGTCTTAATTATTTGTGTTGATAAGAAACTTGCTTTCAGATGTTGACTGTTATGATAGAATCTAAGCATTTAAATAAAGATATCATGTAATAATAAAACTGAAGTAGATTAATAATTAAATTGACTCAGTAATTCTTCTTCCAGTGGTTTCAAGTTCACTAGCACAGGTGTGTAACAATGCTGCTTAAGTTTCATTCAAAAGAACACATTCTTAAAGGTTAGATGATACATCTTCCTCTTTTTATAACATGTCTTCAATTTAACAATTTGTTTTGATGAATCAGCCTCTGATGTGTGTTTTTATTTCTCTCTTTATTTTTGTCTGCAAACAGCAGATTGCTTACACCAATGGAATTCTTGCTGATTTGTTTGTATCAAATTACTTTGACCATAAATGCTTTTCAGGTATACTAGCTATGGTCGGATATGTTATACCAGGCGAAATGTATGCATGGACGGCAGTGCTGATTCTACCAATTAATTCTGCACTTAACCCATTTATGTACACATTTGCTGCGATAATTGGCAGAAAGGTAAGACAAAATACATACAACATGATTATAAATCAATCTTGTCATTTAGATTATTTTATTTACATTCAAATCATTCTCATGTATTGCTTAAAAAATGAGAACAGATTGTATTTCCAGTTTCTTCGGTTATCTTTGTTCATGTTTTATATTACCAGTAACAAAAGTGTTAGTCTAAATAATTTGAACATATTTCACGAAACTGAGGCTGAGTGCATGCCTCTTATAACAATGCCGAAATAATTTTCACCCCACTGCACTCGGATCACATTTTATTGCACCATAATTCTGCCCTGTGTAGTACCGTGTTATTAACAGCAAATAAACAAAGCATTAAATCTAAGCAGTAAAAGTGATTACAATTAATCTATTATTATCTTACGTTTAATTATAATCGCTGTTTTTTCCAGACATTTCAGCCAAGGCTAACCGAATCGTCGATGCTAGAACCGATAAAAGGTTATATAACAAAGCACTATTTCAGTTCAATTTTTAACAGGAAGAAATCAAATACTTAATAATGGCTTCTAGAATACCAAGCTCCTGTAGCTATTTTATTATTCGTAAATTTTTAAAAACAGATTGCAATATCAATAAAAATAAAAAATTGTTGGTCTGTAAGATGGTTGATAATGTTTTTACTGAAACCAATTCTCTACTATCGAGTCAATTTACAAATTAATTTGAATATTTCAGAAAAGGTTAAATCAGTGTTGCAAATCCTACCATACGCTATTATTGAGAGTAATTTAACCAGATCCACAACATGTAACCTGAAGAAAATGTTGCAGATAAGGAGGCTTCATGTTGACGAAGTGATTTTCATCGTCAGTATTGTTACTCGTTACATCGCGTTGCTGCATGACAACAACATGATTCTTGGAGACATACATGAGAAACACATCATGTTAGTGGTTTCACGTGAATACAAGGTGATTTTTTTATTGAAGTTAACAGAATTATATCAAGTTAGAAATTGAACGGCCCCCCTGTTAATATGTGACGAACATTCTGGTTAGCTTTTCATAATTAAAAGGCTTAGAGTCGACGGATATTACGGTGAAAAGATATGAGACTGTAAAAGCATTTTCAATCTGATAAAGTTTTTGGCTTATTTTTATTGATTGCGTTTCTAAGAAAAAAAATAAATGAGCTACTTAATTTTCTTGTTTATCGCTAAGATCTTCTCGTTCAGATTTTTAAAATTGTATTTTTAACGAATGCGACTGTGCACTAAGTGATATTATGGTTAAATTTCGGAATAATAACCATCAAGCAACGGCCTCCAACACACGCAATCATTAAAAAATGTTATATACTATTATATATATATGATAAATATACTAATGTTTTTGTTGTTGTTTTTTTGTGTGTGTCTTTTTTCAGAATATTAAAACTGTAAAGATAACAAAAATACCATCTTTGTCGTCAATGCAACGTGGACAGGCAAACGACATAAACAGCATTGGGGTCCTTACTAACAAGCTTGTTCAGGCTACAAGAAGACAGACATAAATGCAGATGTAAATGTTTACGTGTATGGAAACAGTGATCCTATTTGTATAGAAGAAAAAGCTGACAATATTCGTTCAGAAAAACATAACATTTCGACCATATGTGTATAACAATAAGACATTTTAGATGGACAAAAAGCAGTCATTTGGTAATTGCGAATTACGTAAAAATGGCTAAGTTGATATGAGAAATGATCAGTCATACGACCATAAAGAAGAAAGTCCCTTTACCCTGGTAATAAAAATAAATATTTGTAGTGTTTGTCTTATGAGGCAGATATTTGTTGTTGTTGTTGTTTTTATTTTTTCAACATTGATATAGAAGTTTTTATAGTCGAAAGATATTTGCCTTTTCTTGAAAACTTGAAAAGAACATTAATGCCAGTTGTTATACAGTATAAAAAATCGTGACAGTTAACTGAATAGTTGAATATGTTGGAAATGGATGTAGTTGAGGTCAGTTGTTATTTTTTTTCTGTGAGGTAAAACTTTGTGCGTTAAAAAAATGATCGCTATTAATGTTTTCATTTAATTTGGTGTCGTTTCTTTCTCCTTTGAATTAAACGTATTGGCATATTTGTGTGTTATTGCTTATTCTTATTAAACATCAGCACGAAAAGTATCGCCCGGCAAACGAACACTCATATCAGCAACCTAAATACCTAAAAACCCTCCGTTTTTGTGTATTTCTATACTATTAAAAGAATAGGTTCGCTGATTTGTCGGAGAAACAGCGCGGTCTCAAGCTATTCTGTTCTATGTCGACGAAGCACTCATATATGTGCATATAAAGTTGATATTTCTTTTATATAATAAGCACTGATATATACGAAAATAGAGAAAATAGCCAAAAAGGTACCAGAAAACACCTAAGGCTAAAAATAAAATGCTACAAATAGATTTTCCTAAATTTACTATAAATAGATTTTGTTAAATTTAATCGAACGATTACGTGATGTAACGAAGCTGATATTGATAGTTTTGAAATTTTTTCATAAACTCAAATCAGCCATTGCAACGCTTACAGCCCGTCATGTATGAAAACCAGTATAATCTGCGAACAAAGGGATCGGATCTTTGATGATGGCTCCATTCAAAATCATTTGATGGATGGGCGATTCAATGGACCACTCCGTGAATGTTTTGTCGCCTCTCCTCGCGTCAGTCCAATTAAACTCCTAGGAAATGTGCTAAAAGGAGCAGCTATTAAAATGTTGCAGGCAATGTATCCTTCAGGGCAGTTTTGGGGTGGGGGTCGAAGTCAAATTACAGAAAATATGCTCAACTGTGTATTACACTCAAACTAACTTCAAGAAGGTAGTTTACATGCTAATGGGTTGTAGGAATGCATCAACTGCACATGAATAACTTGATCTTTATTATCCACCGCCGCAGGCAGCGCGGTAGGGGAATATAAGAATGGTCTTAGTGCGTCAGTCTGTCTGTGTGTGTGGGCATCTGGATTTCGTGTCCACTCCTTAACTTCTAAACCCCTTGAAGGAATTTCATGAAACTGGTCAAATGTTCATCCTATCAAGACGATGCGCAAAACCTATGTTCCAACCTGGCCGGCTCAAGGTCAAGGTCACAAATGGAGGTCAAAGGTTTGAGCGACATTGAGCAGCAAGCCAAACAAGTGTTGGTACTTATGTCAAATTACTGTAAAATTCATCGGATATTTAGGAAACTTTCCTTTGTAAAAGCATTTGAACATGTTGCGGCGGTTCGCTATTCTAATTTACATGCCTTTTGAACATACCGGTATCAAAAACATTATTAAGGGTAGTAGATTAGTCCGTTTACAGATAAATAAGATCATGTCCTCACGCTATAGGTATGCCTTTCTAATGCAAATATGTATATTCTTGCGCGGGTCTCCATCTAGTAGTTATAAACCTCGGTAGACTAACTCTTTCTATAGCCTGTAATTTAAGCTGTAATTTTTTATTGTTGCTGGTCATTTTAATGCTGTGGAATTAGTAGGCGATAAGGTAATACATATAACATGATAAAATTCAGGACTTATCATTACCAACTGCTCAGAATGCTCATACTCCACTGAAATTATTTTCCAAACACACTCTGTACTATGCATCATTGTATAAAGTCACTCCATACAATGCGTGGCAAAAAAGCAGATTCTTTCTAAGTTGGAACATTTTATAGTCGATTCCATACCATTATATTGACGTTTAAAACATTCAAATACATTATATTGAGTTCCAATACAGCAATTATTCAATTTTGACTAAAGAATAAACACACAGAAAGGATAAACAAAACATAAGGGTCAAGTTAAGGTGTTCTCCGGAACATTGCTATAATGTTTTAACTGAATAATAGGTAGAAACCTAAAGTTTTAAAATTTTCAAAATTTCAAATCAGTTTTAAATGAAACCTGACATGTTAATTGTAAGAATTACTATTGTTTTCATTGGTTTTGCCGTCTCAGTGAGGGTATAATTGTGAATTTCAACTGCAACTGTCAGAACATTTTTTCCTGTTTATAAGTTTTTGGTTTTGTTAATAATCAATAGTACGACAGTTTACAAGCAACTTTGATATAGCCTTACATTTCTCTTAACTGTAAAATAGAGTTTTGTCTGATATGAAACTGTAACACTATAAGATATTCAGTGGGCTTTATTTCTTTAAGTATTCTTTTTCATTTCAAAGTCCGTTTGTGACGAGAGAATTTCCTTTTTTTGCGTAACCACAGACAAAACTGTTCATTACACTGTAAAATTCTTTCTTAAATGCATTTTAAGGTTCATTATGAAGGCGGGTGTGAACCCCTACGACATGAGATTGATTCAATGAAAAAAAAACACGAGCAATTTGAATACTTTTAAAAAATATAAACATGTCTCTCCTTCTACGAATTGTGTAAGATGGTTAAAAGTCGTGTTAAGTAATCAACGAGTAAACAAGTTGACAAGAACGTTCTCCTAAAAAAACGTATTCTATTCCCGTATAAATTTCTAGTGCACACGAAGCAAAACGCAAGTATCTTGTTAACTATGCCATTTTGAATATCGGAGCTGGCTCGACATATGCGGTTGTGTCTTTGCTACCAAATTAATAAAAGAAGAAACACTTTTTTTGATTTATAAATTTGTAAATCTTAAACGTCCTGAATGAATCGATTGTCGTTGATTTTCAGCTGTCTGTTATTAATTTATTCACACAGAAAAAGAGAATAAAGGTAAGTTAAACTTTTCGCTTTTGGTTTCGACTAAGCCTTTTTACGGTTGTGTTATTTTCCTAGTGTGGTAATTTTAATAACATTTTTTATGATATTTTATTATATTGCTAAACAAATGTATTTGCAACTGTAAATGCATAAGAAGTTAAAAAGCAAACTTAGATAATTGTGTAATATCAACAAAAACATCGATAAAAATTGAAATGCAAAATGTAGTGCTATCATGCATCCATGGCGATTATAGAAAGTTATCGTTAAACTTTTGTATTCATGTATTGCATATAAGAATTAGTTGTGATTACTTTGAAAGGGCCTTCAATCTTCTATCACTTTGAATAGGCAGATCTATAACTTGAAACTGTCTAGCGTCTATTACTTTTTTGACATCACCTGTTCACACTGGAATGACAGCCAGATGTTTACAACTAACGATGATGTATTCTTCAACTTAACTTGTACTAACTAGATCTATCCGCCATTGTTCTCGTATGCTTCAGCCAATGACTGCTAAAATGTTCAGACGTGCAGACGTTTAAACAGAGAATAATCACCACAACCTAAAATAACTTATCTGCAGGGGGCATCAGTCATATGGGCAACCGCTACCGAC
Source organism: Cyclina sinensis (assembly GCA_012932295.1). Taxonomy (NCBI): domain Eukaryota; kingdom Metazoa; phylum Mollusca; class Bivalvia; order Venerida; family Veneridae; genus Cyclina; species Cyclina sinensis. The sequence continues at coordinate 18,288,595 of JAAONU010000011.1, forward strand.
AATAAGTAAACAGACTTTGTACGTTATCAGTTCGAAATTGTTATTAGTGACAGGATAAATTAAAAGTACAACATATAGTTGTCCATTAAGTCACTTTTAGGCTTACGCCAACTGAAAATAAAAAAAAGCTGTCTTATATTTTTGAAATTTTATTTTAAGACTTCATTTACATTTTATTTACGATTGATAAATAACGTGTGCTAACGCATAAATAAAAAATTCTATTTTTTCGTCGATTTCGTCTTTTTTTCACCTGAATCAATTATTAAGAACATATAAACTGCCTAATGTAACTAAGTCACATGGTATAGTTTAAGAACTTTAACCTTTATTGTCACTGTTGTTTAATTCTCAAAACATGAACTAAGTAAGTGTTGTTTATTATCATTTGCATTCTAATACTTTATTTTCCATGGGAACACTTCGTTGGTTCTTTAACCGAATGTCATCTCACATTAACACAAGGACCACGAGAGCGAAATTAGAAATTCGCCTTTTGCATCGCTGTGTTACACCTAAACTTTACTTCCTAGCTTCCTTATTCAACTTTTGGAGTTACATCAAATAGTTGTAGAAAATTATTTATGGTACGAAAAGCACTGTCTGTCTCCGTGATTCATTATTAACTGTGTAATTTGTTAGGTTTGAATGACAAATAGTTGCGCCTTGCTATATAAGTATATGACTATTGTTTCACGCTGTTAATTTGTCGTAACTTTGTAAATAAGTGTTTTGTTTCAGTCATGCGCAGAATAAAATTAATTGACGCTACGGAACAAATTACTCCGCAATAAAGTTTCGCATTGCGACAAATTTTAACAATGTGAAGATTTTGGATAATACCTGATACTTTTTAACGTTCATACAAACGAGAGACAGAAACACATACATTAGAGGACACTAAACATGGTGAGATTTTTCTCTTATTTCATTTTGACATTAAAAGAAAATTAGGTTAACAGTTACTTTGGAAGACAATGTAGGTAATGCTTAACATATTTTGATATTTAAATTTGACAGACTCAAGCTATTCTGGGTGTTTTTAGACTTTTATGCTACAGTTACTGTTTTTTTTAAAAATTGACTTCTAATAGTTAATAATGTAAATAATTTCTCCTTTTTCAGTTCTTTTTATTTCTTTAGTTTTTTATATACCTTTTATTATTTGTTTTTGCACATTATCCTTCGTGCTTTATACACCAATAAAGTTAAATTTTGCTATATTTGAAAACGAATTATTTTAAGACTAAAAATATAACTTCATTTAAAAAAGTGAGTATTGAAACATCCTTATTGAATAGAAAACTGTATATCAAACATTCACTAACATATCTAACCTATTTCTACATCTCTGCCGTGTTTGATAGCACACATCTTGTAGTTCTAGCTACTTTAACATGTGTTTCGTTTGAAGTTTAGACAGGTTAACGCCCTGTAACAATCCACTGTCATTTATGATTTCACTTCTGCTAAAAACCTTTGTTCATAAAGCAGATAAATTGTTTGCCTTCCTGAAGTTTTCCAACGAATTACGGCACAAATATTTAAAAACACGTCTCGTGTAATAAATCAAGAAGCAGAGGCCCTTCAGGAAGTAAGACAAGATAGTCAGTCTAATGAAGGACATGTACTAGACCCCAGTTATCGGTAAGAAGCTGCTAACTTTGTCGAGAGCAGGACTCGAACCCATGATCTTCCGGCAATGAGAAGTTAAGTGAGTTTAAGCGGTTTCAACCACAAGACCTCTGAGTCGGGTAACGGATAGATTTTATTTTAAAATGTGGTTATTATAAACATTATAACAAATAAAACACACACACAAAAATCAAGTTACAATCTGTTTGATTGTCCACTGAAAACAAAACTTGGTTAAAGGAACAAATAGTGAACGCTCAGTAACATTAAGAAATTACCAAACTTGAATGTCTAAACACTTTTTTGTTTTGCTCCACCAAAATAAAAATAAAATCTTATGAAACTAATTCAGCAAAATCGTGTACGACACCTTGCTATGTACGCATGTTATCTAGATAAAGTGCTGAAACAAAGTAAGATTGATTCTGTAACTTAATCGATTAGATACTAACTACCAAGTAATTACTGTAAATACGTTCAAGTTTATACTATATAAACCACACGCATCACGTGTTTCAACTATCTTAATTTGAAATTCAAGAAGAAAGAAGAAAAAAAAACATTTGCACTTTCATTTCAGGCCGACCAGCTTACAGAGGAACAAATTTCAGGTAAAGTAGATCAAGAAATCTTTTTGGTTAAAGTTAATGCTTTTAAAATAGGTAAGTCAGACATTACGACCCTCAAATTGGATTCAAAGTTAATGCTTTCTTAAGAAACAGAAAGCAATGAATCCTAGAATACACAACCAAGCGCGGGATTCGAACTCCGATCTCCCGCGTGACACGCCAACACTCTAACCACTAAGCCAAAGACTTGATTTCCTGACGCAGTTGTCAGAGGTTGTATTTATACAATTAAAGGTCGGTATGCACTAGACCGTAACAATTTATTCAATATTCTGTGATGAATAAGTGTTTAAAAAGTGTCGATTGTATCATACTAAATACGATCAAATTTAATATTTTGATTACACGTGTGAATTAATCCTTTTTTCAGAATTCAAGGAGGCGTTCAGTCTGTTTGACAAGGATAGTGACGGTGTAATCACCACCAAGGAGTTGGGAACTGTTATGAGGTCATTAGGTCAGAACCCCACAGAAGCAGAGTTACAAGACATGATCAACGAGGTTGATGCTGATGGTATGTATACAGTATAACTGGCAAGGTTTTAAAACCAACCACCTTAAAACAGTTACAAAGCGAGGGAAACACACTCGTTGCTAGTACCTGCATAATTACTGCATATACCTAATGATGGAGGTCTTTTACCTTGCTGGAGGTAATTATCTCTGTCATTGAGATCAGTGCAGACCAAGATCAGCCTGCACTTCCCTGCAGTCTGATCATGGTTTGCACTTTTCGCTTTTAAGTCAATAAGGTACCCCCCCACACACACACAAATAAAATCAAAAACAAATCAATGGAACTGTCCAAATTGAAAAATGAACAAGTCAATTTTAGATATTTAGCAGGGTAAGTGTTAAAGATAAGATTTATGTAGTTTGGGGCTATCTTTTTTCATCATAAACAGGCTTTGATTAATCGAGTGTAAAAACAGATACAAGGCTCTGTATAACAACAGTAGCTGTATTTGCTTAGCATCTTGCGAGATTCAAGTGTCCTTTTGCTTTATTTCAAGTACACATGAGCAGTGACATTGTATTTGAACTTTACTAAAGGCCTATCTGGTCGACGAATATTTTTTTAAATATCGCTTACAGAAACAAACTTGAGTTATTATGGTAGTTGGGTTTAACATTTATTTTTTAACAGGAAACGGAACCATTGATTTCCCAGAATTCCTTATGATGATGGCGCGGAAAATTAAGGAGTCAGATAGTCACGAAGATATCCGTGAAGCTTTCAAAGTGTTTGATAAAGATGGCAATGGACTGATAAGTGCAGCTGAATTAAGGCATGTGATGACAAACTTAGGAGAGAAACTTACAGATGAAGAAGTAGATGAAATGATAAGAGAGGCGGACGTTGACGGTGATGGTCAAGTGAATTACGAAGGTCATGGCTTAAACAACCGTGTTATGTTTACTCTGTTTAACTATGTCGTTCTGATGATAACCACGATTTAATGGTGGTAAAGTTTATTTTATTCTTAATGCAATGTTCTACAAGATCTGCTTGATCGGTCTTTCTCTTAAATAAGACAGTCTCCATGATTTACTTGTAAATGCTTTTAAGGCCTTGCGTTAAAGGTAAATGCTTGTGATGTAAAAGTACTGTACATACAGATACTACTCGTGACTAAGCAGACATAAGTTCGAACCACATTTAAAGGTAATCTTTCAATGCACTGATACGGAAATTGGCATGATCTGTAAAAATACTTCTTTTGTTTTCAGAATTTGTACAGATGATGACGGCGAAATAGTGACTTTGCTACCTGTTAATGTTGCATCTGCTGTTACTACTAAGAAAAATGAAAAGGTTTAAACGTGTATTTCAATGTTAAATAGCAATTGTGTCACCTATATCGTAAATGTTGCATCTGATATTACCACTATGAAAAATTAATTTTTTGAAGTGTACTAAACGTCAAAAAGTGAGTTTGCTACCTGTATCGATGAGTTTGCATCTGCTGTTACTACTATGAAAAACAATCAAGTTTTAAACGTGTAATGTTAAGTAGTTTTTATGTTAGTTTTAGTTGTTCAAATGTTGACATGTTACACATACTAATTTCATTAAAATTCGACGAGAATGTTACTGTGTTATATTAAAAGTCAAAAAGGGATATAATTATGCGGCAAAGTAATTTCTTCAGATTAGTTTTGCTGAAGTCGTTTACGTATCGCATTTTCAAATTTTAAAAACGAGTCCAGAAAAAGAAATGACAAATAACTTTGATATGTTTAGACTTTAAAGTATGTCCATTATTAGCCAAGACGCTTATTCATACTCAGTTGCTTTAGCAAGGATGCGATGTAAGATATAGAAAAAAGGTAAAAACAATCGTTTCATTTGTAATTCCAGTCATTTGGCTAGAACAAAATGGACGGATATAAGATCTTGCTATGTTTGCATACATAAGAAGACTTGAAACAACTGTCAGAGATATGACAATTTTGCTTTAGTAAAGCTGTGAAAAAATTAATCCGCAAAAATTAAAATATCAAACGATTTTGGTCCCTCCGTCCAGACGTTCATCTGTCCATCTTACTTTTGTGTCCAGGTAATTTCTCAGAAATCTTTGATCTTAGTCCCATTTTCGGCCCATTCCTTAGAAATCAGTGGCTTGAATTTAGCTTAATTTTGTGTGAATTATCAGTAGTAAGATGATATGAACAAACTGTCGGGATATTTCGATGATATGAACAAACTGTCGGGATATTTCGATGATATGAACAAACTGTCGGGATATTTCGATGATATGAACAAACTGTCGGGATATTTCGATTATATGAACAAACTGTCGGGATATTTCGAACAGGTGAATTTTCTTAATGTTCCAGCCATGTTATTTTCTTTTAAAAAAAAGCAGTTTCGCTTCCGGCCAATTTCTTAATAACCGATAGTTTGAACGCAACCAATCTTTGTGTGACGCTTCATTGTCACATATCCGTACACAGCCGATATATAGTGTATTCTGTATCAGACCTCCACAGTTATTTGTGGAACTCAAAAGATATATCTGGTTTTATATCACATTGAATGGTCAAAGATGTTGTAAGGTGCACGTACCACGAATAATATGTCCTTCGGACATTGAAAATAAAATTCCCGCCCGGAATACTGAATTTCGTAAGAACATCTTACGTTGACCTTGGGACTCTCCTGTGAAAATCATGTGAGCAGTGGTAATCACTCACGGGGTTCGCGGTGTTCCAAATCCCCACGAAGATTGTGCGATGCCCGTACGAGAACTGTTTGGGCCCTTGCGGGGTGTCCCGACTTCAACATTTTCTGCGAACTCACCGAATTATCATGTTCCTAAAATCCATACTGTGCTAAGAGTTAAAAATATCTTTGCAGACTTAGTGCGATTCTGCCAAATTTCGGCTGGAAACCTGGTCGCATGGAGTTCGTTGCGCGGATGTGACCAGTGCATAATAGAATAAAGGAGAAATATTTTCAGACAGGTTCAGGCAAAACAAGGATTAAAGAAATGAACAACATATAACATAAAATGTATGAATATATTGCAAGGTCAGTTCATACAAGTTTATACAATATTAACATTGTTGGTGAAAGGATTTGAAATAAGCGCTTATTAACTGTTAATTTTATACAAACATAGTAAAATGTGAAAGGGTGTGATACAAGAACAACATATACGAGAAACAAGATCAATATGTATACAAAATATCCTCAAACGTAAATTACATTAGTATCAATCTTCTTTTCAGTTTCCTTTAAAGTTTTATTTGGAAGTTAATTATAAACTGGTTAACATGCCGAATGTTATTTTCATTCACTTTTTAAACCTTCAATAAGAAAACAAATTTCTGTTAAAGTGCTTCGTATGAATCTTCTGTGTAACTCGATCATTACGTATAAAGCTTATTATAAGAAACGATAACATTTTTGACAATTTGAACAATCTGTTAATAGTAAGGATGGAACCACCATATAAGATTGGCTTCGTTTAGAATTCTTTGTATGACTGTATGAAAAAGATCATAAAAGTTGTTAGTGAATTGATGTATTTTTTATTTGCATATTTACAAGGTCAACTATAATTTACGGAGCGGGAGGTCGAAGGTTCGAGTCCTGTCAGAAGCTTATTCCGACAAGGCCGGTTGGTGAGCCGCAAACTATATGAATAATGTTTACCGACTGTATGTCCTCCTGGCTCCTAGCAAATATATGATAAAAAATCAACGTTTTAATATGTACAAATGCAGATGTGTATCATAAGCCTTTTCGGTACTTTACATATCTGAAGTATTACAACCATGATAAACTGTTTTTCAATCCTCAGTTAATTATGCTATTTTAAGACCCATACTATCGTATAACAAACTATAGACAACATATATAAGACACTTTAACCAGGAGCTTTTCAAGATATTACAAACAATAACTTAAGGTGTCACAAGTCTTAATCAGTCTAGAAAGTAATCAGAAACACGTTTTTTCCTTCTAAATTCTGACCATAGAAACAACAACATTGCAGTATGCAATTATTCACAATTAAAAGATTTAATTAATGCTGACAAAATAAGTCATAAAAAGAACAAGCATAAACGTAACACTTATTTCTTCCTATCAACTTCATATGCACACATATTATGGGCTTTAAATTATCTATTATCATTTTATCCATGTACCGTTCTGAAAAAAATTTAGCCAATTATAAAAGAAACGTACCTTGTAAATTTGGAGAAAATTATAATAAAACAAGAGGGCCAAGATGGCCCTGGATTGCTCACCTGAGTACTTTGGATGTGGGTCTGCTGCTGAGTAAATATCAGTAGCTGTATTACCGTTTCTGAATTGCAGATTTTCAAAGATATTATATTTTATATAAATATAACCCATTAGGTGGACCAATTTTGACCCCAGAGACATAATCTGAACTAGCGGTTTGTAGATGTCATTTTTGAGCAAAATGTTGATACAAATCTATTTTAGGTATTGTTGCATTTGCTGCCAGTTTGCTTAACGGAGTAGACCATTTGAGGAATTTTAATAGGTGGATATATAACGAAAATTTTCTGTGAAGTAAGGTGGAAAAGGATTTTGCGGTTCAAGAGCAAATGTGATTTGTATTTTTTTCTATGAAAAGCGCAAGTGGTCCCACTTTTGAATATCGTATAGATATCATCATCTAAAATATTCTAACAAAAGTTCATGGAGATCAGGTAGAAATATGGCTCCTAGCCTTGCGACTTATAATTATGACCCCACGAAATCCACTTTTGAGCATGACTTAGATATCGTCAAGGCAACAATTCTGACAAATTTTGATTATGACCATGGCCTTTAAAACGGGGACCTACTTTTTAACCCACATTTAAACATGATCTAGATATCATCAATAGAAATATTCTGACAAATTTTCCTCAAGTTTGGGTAATATAGCTTAAAGTTAGGTTACCAACTTTTTTACCTCATATGACCATTCCTTGAATATGACCTCATTATTAGCAAGGCAATCATTCCGACTTAATTTAACAATGATCTTGCTAAAAAATGACCAGTAGAATAGTGACCTATATTTTTTTTTACCAAAGTCACCTAATTTTTAGCATGACCTAGATATCAACAAGACAAAAGTTCTTACACAATTTAATGAAAAGCAGTTACAAAGTATTACCTCTAGCCTGATGTCCTACTTTTTGACCCAATGTGTGACAGTTTCAACTTGACCAAGATAAAATCAACACAATCAGTCTGAAAAATGTTCATTAAGGTGAAATAGAAAATTATGGCCATTGGCATGATGACTTTTTCACCCTGCATAACCAACTTTTAAATAATAACCAGATATTTCTGACGAATTTTGATGATGATCATGTAGAAAGTATAGCCTCAACAATTGTGAACTATTTTTTACCCAATGTGACCCATGTTTGGACATGACCTTGATCTTATCAACAAAAAAAATCTGACAAATTTTCATCATGCTCCGGTAAAAATATTGCCTCTAGCCTGATGACCTACTTAGATATATCAAGACAAACATTCTGATAAATTTTCATAATGTTTTTTTTTAGAAAATATGGTTTCTGAAGTACCAACAAGGTTTCTATTCGAACTGACTCTTGACCGCACTTGACTCATTATCGATAATGACTTAGATATAATCAAGAAAAATATTCTAACAAATTTTCATGATGATAGGGTAGAAAACATGCCTTCTACAGTGTTAACAAGGCTTTTTCTATTACATGATCTGGTGACCTAGTTTTTGACCCACAAGACCTAGTTTAATTCTCAAGATAAACCTTCTGAGCAATTTTTAGAAACTGTGGCATGTAGATCTTAATAACGTATTCCTTTGATGTCACCTGCTGACCTTGATTTTTGACCCAAGATGACCAAGTTTCAAACTTGATTAGAAGATTATCAAGACAGACATCCTGACCAAGTTCAGGATGAATGAATGAAAAATGTGACCTACACAATGTTAAAAAGGTTTTTCTTTTATCTAAACAGCTGACCTAGTTTTTGACTCCAACTGATCCTATTTCAAGCCTGATCTAGAACAAATCGAGATAAAGAGCTGCACAAATTTTCAGAATGATTGGCTGTTAAATGTGTCTTGTAGAGAGTAAACAAGGTAATTCTAGACGAACAACAGACGGCGGATATTCAGGGATCCCAACAGCTCACCCTCAGCATATGCTTATTGATAAAACTAATTATTCTTCAGAGAAGTGGTAAGGCAAGATAGATCTAATAAAGTTGTTACAAAAGAAAACAACAGAACAGTCTTAATTATACCGTGTTGTTCTACAGCTGCTATATAGTCTTTTTTTACTTTTACATAAAAGTGTGTATGTATTACTGCAATGCTGAGCAAACACGTGACAACATGAAAACAACTGCAAGAGTCCAGATGTCATTTACATTTCTGGTGCCATGATCACTTTCGCTTTCTGAAATAAAAAAATAACAGTGCTACATGATATACAACTTTTTGTTTTGGTTTAGTCCGGACTAAATGAAAACCAATGTACTTCGATTACAAAACACCCTTCATTTATAACTAGAGAACTAGGGATAGCATCAACGAACACGGGTATAAGATCTTATATAACTGCAAATGAAACCACCAGAGAAGGCTATCGCTGAAAATTATAATTACATTCCATGAATTAGATTTTTCAGAAAGTACACACCACCGCTGTTTGCTAAACTTTCGCAAATCATTAAGAATTTATTTCAAAACAGAAAGTGTGAAGAAAAGAGCTGGGTCCGTCTAAACAGTTTTTTTTAAATGCACTAAAAAGGTGTATACTTGTTTCGCACTTTTCCCCGGTAAAGCCACTCATGCAAGAACATTTGTTTGGAGATATACAAGTGCCGCCATTCTCACACGTGACAGAGCCAAAACAAACAGCTGAAAGTGCAATAATATTAATTATAATCTGCTATGTGTAAATAAGCTGAAAGTCTGTTGAGTGTTACTGTTGTTTGGGGAGCAAATGCTCAGACTTCTTGTATTTTACAGCTTGAATCAGTCATTGAGTTGTACTATAGTAACTGTTTTTTGCCGAAAAAAACGCCAGTCATGCAAGAGGACTGGTCAGAAAATCTACACGTGACGTCATTCTTGCACATTTCAGGCAGAAAATATTCAATTAAGGTATACGGAAGCCTAATAGTGCCATTTTAACTTACAACTTCGATATCAGAACTTGGAACTTAGGAATTTGAAATTAGGACTTCGATATTAGACGAGAGACGCTGTGATACTCATTCTGGTTATTTGTATCTGTGACGTATTAAAACTGTGAAATGTCAGTGTTTGCACTAAGAAACAATTACGGAGGAAACTTGAAAAAAGATAATTACTACATTTGCCTTTTCTTTGTCCTTCTCGTTATCGTCCTCCATGTACGGAAGCCTAATAGTGCCATTTTAACACACAACTTCGATATTAGAACTTGGAACTTAGGAATTCGAAATTAGGACTTCGATAATAGAACTTAGGAATTGGAACAAATGACTTAGGAGCCACGACTTGTATACCTGCATTTTGGCGGGACAAGTGTCATGGAGGACGATAGCGAGAAGGACGGAGAGAAGGCAGATGTCCCGCCAAAATGCAGGTATATAAGTCGTAGCTCCTAAGTCATTTGTTCCAATTCCTAAGTTCTAATATCGAAGTCCTAATTGCTAATTCCTAAGTTCCAAGTTCTAATATCGAAGTTGTAAGTTAAAATGGCACTATTAGCCTTCCGTAAAGGTATATATCAAAAGATAACGAAGATGTTGAACTAAATGCGCGTTCCTTGCAATTACAATCAAATCATTACGTAAGAATTGGATGAGTTTGTTTAATACTCAAAACCTTTTGTACTTAATGAAGAGAGCAGAAAAAAGATACATCAGCTTAATTTATATTTATTCGTTATTCTGTATATGAATTATTATAAAAAAAGATCACATTTTAATCACACAATTTCTTTGACTTGAAATGATGCAAAATTATAATTATGATACTGATGATAACTTACCTTGTTCACACCTGTTTCCAACGTAGCCATTTAAGCAAACACAGTTGTTGGGCGCAGTGCAATTTCCACCATTTTCGCACGTAGTACTTCCATAACAAAGAGCTGAAAATATTTATTTAGAAATCAAATTTTGTTTACCTAGAGACTTATATAGAAATCACTTATTGTTTACATATTGTTTATATATTTATTTAGAAACGAATTATTGCTAACATGTAGATTTATATATAAACCTTTGGCAGACTAACCTTTGAGATGTGCAACATGCTTAACTATCCCATCAAGCATAAATTTTACCTAGATCTGTTATCTAATTTCTAAGGAGAACTAAGAGAACAATACAACTTGAACTATCGAAATGTTAGGGCTTAGAGGTAATATAAAATGGAGCAGAAAGGACAACTTAAAATGACTTTTTAAGTCGTCATCACGGCATAGTAGAACTCAAAAAAACACACATTTCTGTGGTTTAGAATATTTTTTTTTAATTGAAAGTGCTGAACATTAGTTATGTCAATGTTAAATATTCCATCAAAGAAAGAAAGAAAGATATCAAAGAAGTAAGATATCATATCGAGGGGTTACTGCAAAAACCTCGTATCTCATGATTTTTGCAAAATTCACTTTTTTACATTTTCTTATGTATTTGGTGAAGATTTATAATGTGTAAAAATTTCACCTTTGTATCTTTATTAGTTTTTTAGATATTGATTTGTGACTGAACCAAGTATCGATTATCAGCCTCTACTGATACTGCAAAAACCAAGTATCCGAACATACATTTTAAGTTTTAATAATATCAAATTATAGTTCTGCAGCTAAAACAACTCATGTTTATATACAGGGTTTTTGCTCACATAGAATAAAATAAAACACCAAATATGCATTCTGCAAGAACCACTTATAGTGCGATACTTGGTTGTTGCATTGTTGGAAATCTAGAAATTTATGAAATTTTTCACTGCAATATCCCATTATATGGAGATACAGTATAATAGATGTCTGCAATGATGGTAAATGTTTCAAGAAAAACACAGTATCAACAGATGCGTGGTTTTAGCAGACGACCTAGCATCTGGAAAATTGAAATTTTAGACCAGTAACAACTTATGTGCTGTTAATTGGGTTTATCAGGGAAGTAAAAGATAACAAAGCCCTATGTTGAATGATTAAAACAAAAATCTTTACACCTCTAGCAAAGTCTTTGTCTTTAGTGTGGCAAAAAAAATGACCAGAACAAAAATTATTGTATAAAAGTGTATTTACTGATTTTTGTTTTAATGTAAATTTTACAGTTCTAATAAAGATTTATTTTTAAATTATATATTTAATACATGAATACATGAAATGATCAAATTATCATTAATTATAATAACTTTAAATAGAATTTATTTCCTCAGTTGTATGAAGAGTCTTTAATTAAAGGACTTTGATAATTGTTAAATATAATTAAAATGTGAATGTTAGAACTGCAGGATAGTAAACCTATCTGTACAGCCAATCTAACTCACCGACTTTGAGCAAACAAGTATAATAAAGAGGCATACATTCAATAAGATATGAAATTACAAATATTAGAATGTTAAAATATAAACAATGTATTCTGGAAATTAAAATTTAACTGACAGTGTGTTTCCATTAAAATATTTACATAACAGACTTTCACATTACTCATTAAGGTTAATGTCAAATGATTTGATGAACCAAATATTTAGAGAAGAAATGTTTATGTATACAGAAATTATTGTTGTTATTGTGAATGATACATCCAAACTATGTAATGACTTACCTTTTGTCATTCTGAATCACTTTAAAACAGGATTTTTTTTTCATTTTACCTATCAACATCTTTATTTTATTTGAAATTTAGTGCATAAAACTGAAAGAAGTCCATGCATAGTTGGTTAGCTTGCTGTCTCATCTGTGCTCAGAATTTAAGAAAAAAATAACAATCCTGCTAGCAACATGATTTTTTTCAAGGGTAAAGCTATATAAAAGCAAAAAGTGGTGTTTTTGGGATGATATACGACTTACCTATTTATCATTTATTTTGAGAAAAAATATTCTAAGCTAAAATATGTTAGTCCCTACCCTCAGTGCATTTTTCTAGTGATCAATATTATAAAGCAATGTATTTTTTTTAAGATGTGGTCAGATGAGGAGCTTTTTAGTCTGTTGATAATGACTTAGAAAAGAGCAAAAATTGGCAGAACAGAAAAATCTATCAAGAAGCAGAAATGTTTGTTATTGCCAAAGTCAGACCTGAATGCAGTGAGACAAATCTTTTGGCAGAAAGTGTTAAAAATGAAAGTTATGTAGAATAGTTTTTCAGAAAGTGACAAACTTAATAGTACTAAGACACATCATTCTTTTACATATAAACAAGAATACGAGTGAAGTGCAACAAAGCAGATGGTAAATAGTGAAAAAGTTGAGTCATGAGACAAACAAGTTGAAAGCGGAGGTAAACCAGTCAAAATGTTAATGTGCCACAGGGTGTTTAGTAAGGACTTTGAACAGTCTTTATTTTCATGTTCCATACTTTTTGTCTATAACTTATGTGTTTACATTCTTGAATACGGAAAAGGATCATGCTACTTGTGGGCAGAGAGCAGTGAAATGTAAGGTTTAGGTGAAATTGCAACATGCCTAAGATTGTACTTGCTGTCATTGCCAAAATATTTTGAACATGTTGTTCCATACTCAGAAGCATGCGCAGGCAAGGCTAGGAATCAAACAATTTTAGCTTCCTTACTTCATGCTTTAACTAACATCTGAAAATTGATCATAATTTTTAGAAGTTGGATATGCACAAAATTTATGGGATGCGACAAAAAGCACTCGGCCATCGAGTTAGCGGAACAAACTTTTGTGTACCAAGATAATGGAACACAATTGTCACAATGAAAAGAAAAGAGATTTTTATACAGTTATACACTTAAAGCACACTGATTTTTTAGATAACAAAAGCATAAAGTCCACAGAGTAAATCTGCCAATGGGCAAAGATGAGGCATCTGTGGTTTGTTAATGTGGACGCAAAAAGAATCATGTATTTCAAATGTTATGATTTGAGAAATGAATGCCAGTTTGCTATAAGATAGTCAGATCAGTGATGCTTGGACAGCTCATCCCTTAAAAGTACAAACTGAAACTTTTACATTCTGCTGCTAAGAAGAAAAATATCTTTCATTGTGCAAAAATGGAGTTTGTAAATGTGGATGCAAAAAGAATCTTGTATTTCAAATGTTATGATTTGAGAGATGAATGCCAGTTTGCTAAGTTCTGCTGCTAAGAAAAAAGTATCTTTCATTTTGCAAAAATGAAGCCCCCCTCCCCCCCCCCCCCCCCCCCAATCCCTGCAGTTCAGGATAAACTTCCAGAACCCAGTGCGGAAGAGTCTGATGATTGACAGATACATAATTAGTGCAATCATGAACAGTGAAAATGAAAAACAAATCGTCTGTTACGATATTGTCACAGCACTACACACTCACTTTCAACATAAACTTTTAGTAAAGCTCATATGGATGAAATAACTAAATAAGGCTTAATTGCCTTTGACTTGTACAGTTGGAGAGACATTTTAAGTTAATCAAATCATCTTTTTCCACGTGCAAATAAATTTTTGTGTCTTATAAAAAGTATGTGTTCATTATTGCAATAATAAAAGATTGATACAATGTTTTACTGTTTAATTAGATTTTAAATACTTGGTGCAAAAACATTGTATATATACAGATACCATGTTTATGTGACATCTTGCTCAATCTCTTTGTTAATTTACTTTGTGCAAAGGTATTGTATCCAGAGATAGCACTTTTATGCAGGTTTAAATGTAACAATTTCCTCTATTTTCTTTTCTGCAACAATGTTGTATCTAAGGATACAATGTTTTTGCAGAGAAAAAATGTTTTCATTTTTCATATCTTTTTCTGACAAAAGTGTTGTATGTTGAGATACCAGGTTTTTGCAGTGTTGAATTAAAGTCAGTTCATTTGAAGTGTTTGTGCAAACATCCTGTATCACAAGATAAAATGTTTTTGCAGAAAGTAAGTTGTGAATATTCAATCAAATTAGTATGCAAAAACAAATTTCTTCTTTTTTCTCAGAATCTATTACAGTTATGTACTTAGCATGTTGGCACCAAAAAATATAATCAATACTTACTTTATAAACAAAAGAAGGGCTTAGGAAACACAATCAAGAACATTTTAGAAATAGTTTTCCTTCTCCTGAAAATTTTTGTAAAATGGAGATACGAAGTTTTTGCTGTAACCCCACGATATATCATTAGAGATGAAAAATATATCTGTTTTTGTAAAAAAAATATAAAAAAAAACTTTAAACTAGAAATACATTTTCTACGTTACTTCATATTTTAACAGAAAAAATATAACGCTTTTGTTTAGCTGATTCGTGAATTCGCTAAGCGTGCGATTAATCTATTCATGAACAGTACTTTAGCTAGGATTTGCAGGCTGTCGCTGACATAAGGCACTTGAAAGCTTAAAAGCTGTAAACGTCGATTTACTAGTTTTGAATTAGATTCTGGGCGCCTTATAAAGTCAGGACCAATATCAATTAACTCAATACATCTACAAACAAATAGGTAAATGCCGACTTTGTCCTACAGAGCACAACAGGTTGCTTTAGAAAATAATAGAATTATGGAAATAAGAAAAAAAACATAATATAGTCAATTCTAACACGATATGAAACATTTCCTATGATCATATAGGGAACCAGCTATACTTTATTATGCGGCAAAATATATATGGCTGTTATGATTCCCTCCCATGTAATGCATAAAAAGATTTTTCTCAATTTTTTTTGTTTAATTCTTGATTTGGGCAAGTGACGGTCTAAAATGTCAGCTTTACATCAGTTATAACATCACAATTACAATCATGCATCGCAATCTTTGATTGTTAGTTAAACTCGTCCGTCATCAACATTTTACTTTAAATGATATCTGCTCCAAAACCACAAAGCTATTTTTAACCAAACCTTACAGAAATGTTCGTTAAATTGCCCTTTTCTAACATTGCTCAAACCGTTCCGGTATATTGCATATAAGGGCTGCAAAAGCTAAATATAGAAAAAAATTCAAACAACATCTCCTAAACGGTTGGGAGATTTTCCTGCAAATTTCACAGAAATGATCCTTACATAGCCCTCTGTTAAAATTGCTAAAAAGGTTCTGCTTCATTGAACAAAATGGCCGCCACAGCTAAAATAGATTTTCTTCAATATTTTGCTTCAAATGACATCTCCTCCAAAACCACTTGGCCATTTTAAATCAAATTTTACAGAAATGTTCCTTATAATGCCTTTTTCTAAAATTGCTCAAACCATTCTGCTCCATTGCACACTTAAAGTAAAAAAGAAATCAAACAGCATCTCCTCCTCACTGGCAAGGTAATTATCATCAAATTTCACGGAAAAATTCCTTACATACCCTTGCTATAAAAATTGCTTAAAAGGTTCTGCTCCATTGAACAAAATGGCCACCGGAGCTAAAAATAGGGTTTCTTCAATATATGGCTTCAAATGACATCTTCTCACAAGCCGTTATCACGAAATTGCCTCTGACCCATGGATTTTTTTGTATAAAATATGAGATCTTCGAATATCTTGAGTTAGAAAATGTAATGTTGCATCTGATGTTTGCTTAACGGTAGACCCTCAGGCAAAGTACTCAGGTGAGTGATCCATCATGGCCCTCTTGTTTTTCTATATTACTATTAAAAGAATAGGTTCGCCGTTTTGTCGGAGAAACAGCGCGATCTCAAGCTATTCTATTCTATGTCGCCGAAGCACTCATATATGAGCATCTAAAGTTGGTATTTCTTTTTTTGAAATAAACACTGATATGTATAAAAATAGAGGAAATAGCAAAAAATGCCATAAACACCTAAAGCTATAAATAGAAATGCTACAAATAGTAATTGCTAAATTTAATCGAACGATTTCAGGCTTGCACTCTGAAGCTGAAATTGATAGTTTTGAAAGTTTTTCATGAATTCAAATCAGCCTCTGCGACGCTATCCGCCCGTCATGTATGAAAACCAATATAGTCGGGCGGATTCAGTGTGAGAACAAAGAGATCTTTGATGATGGCTACATCCAAAATCATTTGATTGACCACTCCGTTAATGTTTTGTCGCCTCTCCTTGCGTCATTCCAATTGAACTTCTGAGAAATGTGCTAAAAAGAGCAGCTGAATAACTTGATCTTCATTATCCCCCGCCGCATAGTTGTAGGGGGGTATAGGAATGGTCTTAGTGCGTCAGTCTGTGTGTGTGTGTGTGTGTGTGCGTGCATCTTGATTTCGTGTCCGCTCCTTAACTTCTAGACCCCTGGAAGGAATTTCATTAAACTTTGGCCAAATGTTCATCCCATTAAGACAATTTGCAAAACCTATGTTCCAACCTTGCTGGCTCAAGGTCAATCTCACAAGTGGAGGTCAAAGGTTTGAGCGACTTTGAGCAGCAAGACAAACAAGTGATGGTACTTATGTCAAATCACTGTAAAAATAATATAAGTGTTATTTCCTCTGATTTTTTTGAAAATGAACCTTGTCATGATTCAGGACATTATACAATCTTAAGCTGGTAGGGGAGGAGGGAGGGGAAGAACCTATTTTTCAACCGTGCCGGCTCAAGGTCACGGTCACCAGTGGTGTTCAAAGGTTTAGACCATGTATTTCTTGTCTGCTCCATAACATTTAAACACATGGAAGCAATTTTATGAATTTTTGGTCGTGCCAATCTGGCGAATTCACTCTCCCATACACAGACCTGTCGTGGATTGTACTGTCACTAATTAATGGTGAGCCCAGTGTGGAACATTTTTCAGACATATATAAACAAATTTTTCACTTCACATTTCTTTTTCACCATCAATAACTTTTTCAACATTTGCTAATGCACCGAGGCATATTGCTGTCCTTCAGACTGCCTTGTGAAATATGTCTTTAAAAAGAGTGGTACAAAAGTTTTGAAAAGTCACGAAGGTGGCACAACGATTAGTCTGTGAATCACGAAATATTAAATACATTATCTACATGTTTTAATACGTTCGTGGTACTTTACTACAGTTATAAACATGGTCATGTCTGTTGTTGAAGTATAATACAACTTGATTTTTAGGAAACTTTTCTGTGTAAAAGCATTTGAACATGTTGCGGCGGTTCACTAATCTAATTTACACGCCTTTTTGAACATTCCTGTATCGAAAACATTATTATAGGTAGTATATTAGTCAGTTTACAGATAAATAGGATCATGTCCTTCTCTCGCTACAGGCATGCCTTTCTAATGCAAATATGAAGATTCTCTAAGCCCGCGCTTGCGCGGGTCCCCATCTAGTTACATATATAATTATATCAGCTATCCTTAAATCAACAAGTTGTCTCTCTCACGAATGAAAACAAAGGTATAAATTCAAGTAGTGATGGCATGCATTCCAAATATTTTAAATGGTTTGCACCAGTTGTTGCTTCAAATTGCAAAGATTACACAGGTGAAATGTCATTTAGATAACAATTTTGATAACATGTAATGGCACAAACTCCAGCGGTTATTTCCCTTTCATACAGTTAACACTGCCAGTAGGCATGTCACATGATGATGGTTGAAAGGTTAAACTTTCTTTATAATTTTAACTTTAAGACATGTAAAATCGATGTAATTCTCATTATAATTCAACGAAGTCAGAGAAAACACTTTCTTTAAAAAAAAGTTCTTACATATATACATAGCTGGAAACCCTTGCTGGTGGAGATCTCTTAAGAACAATGAGGAGGGGGGGGGGGGGTCACTGCGAGGAAATTGATAATGATATTTTTATATTTTTCTGAATTCGTATTTTCAAGCAGAGCATGCCCACATAGATTATTGGAGATTGATTTTAACGATATGAGCTTCGAATATAGAGGTTTAACTTACAGTTTGGTACGCAAAAATGGATGCTACCAGCATATATCCCTAACACTGGAAAGGTGTAATGACCTCTCAAATGAAACCTATTTATAACGATGTGCTTCTGCGACATAAACTAAGTCAGTAAGTTTTGGTGCGTTTTCCTTAAAAACAACCAGAATTTCTACACGTATAAATAGTGTCTGTTTTATGCATCGGCGGCCAGTCACTTTAGTAAAAACGGGAGATACTGCTGGTTTCTAGATCAGCAACAAATGACACTGTTCTACATTACCTGTCATTGCATAGACAAAGAAAGATAACTCTATACTTAAAGGAAGGTCAAGTTTCATTGCTATGTTTTCTTAAATCTCTATTTCTTGTTACCATCTGTATAATTATATTCAAGACTTAAGTCATATAAATTTATCTTTGTGTTTCTATTTTCATATTTTTAAGCCATTTCGTTGGGCTGTGATATTCAACGCAAACTTGATATAAACATAACGCCGTAAAATGGGACAGTACTATGGATATTGTGCTTTGCAGCTATTTTCCCTCACATATCACTCTTACAAATATTCGGGTAAATACTTCTAGATAAAGGGTAATATGATATGCAGAGCAAAACGTGTGATGGAACAGGTTATTCAAGTTTTATCTGATAACACTTTTAAACAGCTGACTCAATCTCAAAGTACAATATAGTTTTATCCAATAAGTTGGCTCAAACAAGTAAGTTAGGTTGCTGAAAAGTTGCACTGATATTTAAACAGATAAAAAAGACTTACACTGTGTGCACTGCTCACCAGTGTAACCATCGTAACACGTCCTGCAAACACCATACTTCGTATTATTGTCTGCTTTGATCAAACTACAACAGGAACAAGAATACATGTCATTTAAGCTTAAAGGTGATATAGTAAATAAAGAGATGTATGTTGTATTTATTTTTATGCCACCGCAGAATCGCGGGGGCATCGAGCGATTGACTTGTGCGTGTGTGCGTGTGTGTGTGTTCCTTAGGTAAAGGACTTCCAAAGTTGTTCAAAGAATTTGATTTCGTGCTGAAACCTGGTTGCAATGGCAACCAAAATAAATAATAGGAGAAAAACTTTTAACAAATCTTCTTCTCCTGAACAATAAGCCTAGAGCTTTGATATTTTGCATGAGCCATTACTGACCTAGCCCCAGGGGCATATAATTATACATAGAGATATATAGGGAAAACTAAAAAAATCTTCTTCTTTAGGACTGCAAGGCCTAGAGCTTTGATATTTTGCATGAGGCATAACCTAGTAGACCTCTACCAAGTTCGCTCGAATCATGGCCTCTGGGGTCACATATTTTTATAAATAGATATATAGGGAAAACTTCTTCTTCAGAACTCCAAGGCCTAGCCCTTTGATGTTTTTGATGATGCATTACTTAGTAGACCAGTACCAAGATTGTTCAATTCATGGCCCCGGGGTCAAATCGACCTCGCCCCAAGGGCACATACTTTAAAACAGAGATATGTAGGGAAAACTTTTTAAAAAGTCTTCAGAACTGCGAGGCCTAGAGTTTTGATATTTTGCATAAGGCATTACCTAGTAGACCTCTACCAAGTTTGTACAAACTTTGTTCCCTGGGGTCAAATTGGCCCTGCCCCGGTTGCACAGTTTTATATAGAGGTATAATAGTGAAAAATCTCCTTTTCCAGAAACTTATAACCTAGAACTTTGATTTTTTTGCATGAAGCATTCCCTATTGGACCTGTACCAATTTTTAGTATGAACCCTGTTTTCAAATTGACCCATCCCAGGGGTCAATAGATCAAACTTTTAAACCTTTTTTAACATCACTGATATTTAAGCTATAATCTTCGTATTCGGGCATATGAATCATCTGAACATTTCCTATCATTTGACATGCTAATATTTGACCTTGAACCCAAATCGACCTTGACCGTTAAGGTCAAATGTCAAATTTTTAAACCTTCATAACTTCATTATTGTTTAAGCTATGGCCTTCATATTTGGAAATGATGTGCATATGAACACTTGTTATTCATTTGACATGTTTCATGTTACTCTGGCGCATAGTACTAGAGTGTCTCAGCATTACACTTTACCGAAAACCAAAACAACACTGTTTTGCATTAGCGAGGCACATTTATTCAGGTAACAATATTCATATACTGGAGAATCTTTGACGTATACAAAAGCGCAACTTGACTTCAAAAATCATATCTAAATATAATGTAAATATCTACATATACTAAAATACCAAGTCTCTACTTATACACATCAATGGTAGTCAATGGAAATCATTGAAAATATGAAGACTCCCCCTGTTAAAGCACGTTTTAGTCATAAATGCTTGTTGGAAAGGTGGAAAAAAACTATAACGCAGCAAAAACGATTTAATATTTATCACAGGAATACTGGCCGTCCAGGAAAAACCTCTCTCTTTAAAAGAAAAAAACCGGAGAACCCATTACAACATGCATCGGTGATAGACTAACCTCTTATATTATTCCTCAAAATATTGTACGTAACGGGCTGAATCCAAACGTGCTTCAAGTTTACATTTACAAATTTGTCTTATTTGTTCAACTTAAAAGACTTATTTAAGTTTGTTTTTCAAAAAATTCAAAATGATATTATATTGATTTTTTTTCACCCTTGGAAAGTAAACAAAACCATTGAAGGTAAATACCTTTATTTGTCTACGTTTACATTTCTGATGATACTAAAAAAACGTAATTAAAAAAATACTTGACAGCTTGACAGCATAATGCATTTATCATAATATTCATTAAAATTGAATTTGAATGCTATAGGTAAAGTATCCAGAAGTAAAGCCTCGGTAGAAGTGTTTACCCAGCTTTTTGACAGCTTTTGAGTTTATTTATCGTCGGAACCGGTTGCCCATATGACCGACGCCCCTGCAGAGATTAGTTAGTTTATGTTGTGATGGATAGTGCAAGCATCCCATTCCAGAGACACCCCTGGTTCTTTTGCATGCTCAGTGTACAGCACTGATACATGAGACTTCGTTTTAACGTCTCATCCGAAAGACAATTAATAATGTTAATGGAGGAGCGGGGATCGATCTGGAGACCCCTAGGTTACCAGTCCATCGCGTTACCACTGGACCACTGACCCCAAAGCGTACACGCCTTTATCAGGGTGGCCATACCACGTGGTATATAATGTCATTTAGGCTATCGCGAGCAGCATTATTTTGACTCAATTCGGAGGAGACAACTGCTGTAAATATTTTATTTCTACATTAATTTATAGGGGGCATAGTGCATGCAAAGCGGAAATTTGTGCCCACATACTGACCTTAATGATTCTTTTCCTAGATGTACAGTTTTTCTGAACACTCGGCAAATAAGGAGTTCTTAACAATATGTTTGCTATCGCGAAAAGCGCATCAGTTTTCCCGATATCAGCATTAGTTATAAAATTCTGTACATAAGAATCATCAGTACCCATTTGCAGGACACAATATTCCGCTTCGCATGCGCAATACACCTTTAAAATTGATAAAGTTATAAACTACTTACAGCAGTTTTTTCCTCCGAATCGAGTCAAAATAATGTTAATAAATAGCCTAAATGACATCATATACCACGTGGTATGGCCACCTTGTTTATAGCGTACAAAGCTGAACAAAACGGTTTCGATGTCGCTGTGCTGAGACAACAATTCTCCGCTATACGGTGTAACGCAGAAAATAATATTAAATGCTATACAAAGCGGTAGCATTGCATTTTCACAGCCTCGTTTATAATTATCTTTATCAGGTTTTCAAGAAAAATATATCATTTATTCATTTTTATACATTATATCCAACAATATTATTACAGAGAAACAACTTTACCTTAACAATCCCATTACTATGTCAGAAAACAACTTTACCTTAACAGTCCCATTACTATGTCAGAAAGCAACTGTACCTTAACAGTCCCATTACTATGTCAGAAAACAACTGTACCTTAACAGTCCCATTACTATGTCAGAAAACAACTTTATCTTAACAGTCCCATTACTATGTCAGAAAACAACTTTATCTTAACAGTCCAATTACTATGTCAGAAAACAACTTTACCTTAACAGTCCCATTACTATGTCAGAAAACAACTTTATCTTAACAGTCCCATTACTATGTCAGAAAACAACTGTACCTTAACAGTCCCATAACAATGTCAGAAAACAACTTTATCTTAACAGTCCCATTACTATGTCAGAAAACAACTGTACCTTAATAGTCCCATTACAATGTCAGAAAACAACTGTATCTTAACAGTCCAATTACTATGTCAGAAAACAACTTTATCTTAACAGTCCCATTACTATGTCAGAAAACAACTGTACCTTAACAGTCCCATTACTATGTCAGAAAACAACTTTATCTTAACAGTCCCATTACTATGTCAGAAAACAACTGTACCTTAACAGTCCCATTACAATGTCAGAAAACAACTGTATCTTAACAGTCCAATTACTATGTCAGAAAACAACTTTATCTTAACAGTCCCATTACTATGTCAGAAAACAACTGTACCTTAACAGTCCCATTACTATGTCAGAAAACAACTTTATCTTAACAGTCCCATTACTATGTCAGAAAACAACTGTATCTTAACAGTCCAATCACTATGTCAGAAAACAACTGTATCTTAACAGTCCCATTACTATGTCAGAAAACAATTTTATCTTAACAGTCCCATTACTATGTCAGAAAACAACTGTACCTTAACAGTCCAATTACTATGTCAGAAAACAACTTTACCTTAACAGTCCCATTACTATGTCAGAAAACAACTTTATCTTAACAGTCCCATTACTATGTCAGAAAACAACTTTATCTTAACAGTCCCATTACTATGTCAGAAAACAACTGTACCTTAACAGTCCCATAACAATGTCAGAAAACAACTTTATCTTAACAGTCCCATTACTATATCAGAAAACAACTGTACCTTAACAGTCCCATTACAATGTCAGAAAACAACTGTATCTTAACAGTCCAATTACTATGTCAGAAAACAACTTTATCTTAACAGTCCCATTACTATGTCAGAAAACAACTGTACCTTAACAGTCCCATTACTATGTCAGAAAACAACTTTATCTTAACAGTCCCATTACTATGTCAGAAAACAACTGTACCTTAACAGTCCCATTACAATGTCAGAAAACAACTTTACCTTAACAGTCCCATTATTATGTCAGAAAACCAAATCTGCTTTCGTAATTTCTTTTATCATTTTATTATTTATTTTATACGAACAAGAATTGAAGAATATTTGTCTACATATCATATTATAGAAGAAAAATGATGTAATCTTTTGAGCACTTGTATAAACTCGTAAAAACACTCGGATAACCTTTCCGTAACTTCTAAAATGTAGGCGTGCTAGATGAGGAAAATCACTACTTTATTGTGTTTCCGGCATTTTTTAAAAAAAATTTGTACTTGATAATGATTCTAATGAATATATGTATACGTGTGGTAAAATAAAACAAGAAGTTGAACACAACAGATTACTCTAAGTGATAATATTGTTCAACACGCGTTTAATGATCGACAAAGACCATATCGATTTCTTCTGCTTTCTTATGAACTACCTGAGCCTGTTAAGTTTACGAAAAGGAATAGGTTTTGTGAAAATCAAGTTTATGAGAAAAAGTCTCAGGACACTCCGGTATAATTTTCCTTTGACATCTGGGGAAAATTCCGAAGCGTTCAAATGCTATGGGACAAAATCCGGTTTTGTAATTATGAACTGCTTTCAGTTATGCCCGAAAAGATTATATTTTGAAACTAGAAATATATTATTGTAGCTTTTCTGCTATTGGGGTTTCTTCCTATTATTCATTTTGAATGACATGTCGGATAAACAAAAGAACGAAGCCATTCAGCTTTTCAAGTGCCTGCTTCCTCCAAATAAAGTTCTAGACGGACCGGTGACTAGCTTTTTTACAAAGCTAACCTTGACCAATTTACTGCGTTGCAGATTAAGTACGCCATAATTTGTTAACCGCATACAAATTAAAAGCTCCATTTGAGTGAACCCTGTAATTAGCTGTCGTTCTTCATAGCCATTGTTACTTTCATATCGCGTTACGCAAACGCTATGAAACACGATGACTCTAACAGAATTCCGTATTCAGTCGCATGGAAACATGACCGTAGCAAATGATTATTCTATGATAGCTTAACGGAAGGACGAAATGACTCATTATTTAATTGTGAATTAACAGATGAATGAAACAATTTAAAGGGGCTGTGCTCCAGATGACAACAAAAGAAAGTTTTCTTGTATTCTAAATTTCTTGTTATATTGATGACTAATGCTTAAAAAGTAACTTACTGACAAAAAATAAGTCAAATAATTACATTATAAATTGATATTTTTCCCTTTCAAAGTGCTATACCGTAACGCGACGGTATAACTATATCGTATAAGATTTAAAGTAAATATCTGTTATATCACAAACGGCGATGGTGGTGACAGTAAAAGCGTCGGAAATATTTTGTTAACATGAGGGTCCAGAGTTCAAATCAGGCTGGAGCGAAGATATTTTTTTATTCTATTTTGACTTTTATAATCAGTTTTGAAGTAAAATATTATGTTGTTATAATCTCACGGCATCTAAATATATAATTTATGAAAAATAATTTTTTATGTCAAATCTGGAGTACAGCCTCTTTAAATCTTGATAGTAAAAAGCATGATAAAAGCAAAAAATATGTAAATGTTAATATGTAACACGCAGAACGAATTGTCAGTAATCAAGTAACAACAAAGGTTATGTTATTTTTCCAATTATTCGCAGTTTCTTGAAAGACAAGAATTTTGTTTTAGGAGCGGATTCGGAGTTGAGTGATTAGGTACAAAAACAGGCATCAACTTTTAACATCCGTTTTATCTAATCGGTGATTTTCTAGTATTTGGGTTTCCGTTAGACTCATAAATCGTGATATGAAATTGTTCGTAAAGGAAGATAGTTAAAAAAATATAAGTAAGAATTACACACATCTTAAATGAATAGTAAATAAATCTAAAAAAGGTATACATATCCTTCAATAACTACTTATAAAAAAAACTATTTAAATATACAGTACCTTGCGGTGAGTGAGATAGCCAGCAACAAAAAGAAACAACCGTATCTTTCCTCCATCTTATCTTCTCGAAAAATCTGTATCCAAAACCGAAAGTTGGAATTCCACTGCGCAGTTACAAAGCTGCAAAATTAACTATTTAGAGGACAGCAATTAAAGATATACGTTTCTTAACCACTGGTGTTTTTCAAGTGATCTTACATTTTGGTACACATAAGTGAGAAACATATACTCAAAGTAATGAAAAATTTAAAACATTTTAACATTTGTATTCTATATCCAGTTAAAATCAATCATGGGGCTTTTTGTATTACAACACTCTTTTGAATACATCAAAATTAAGTTTGGTGTCATTTACAATTCAATAATATGTAGATCCAGTGCAGTTAAAACAGGACAATAAATGTATGTGCGGTGTCGTGTTGCATATCTCCAATGACAATTATTAATTCTACGCACGTTTTTAAGGTAGCACATACCAGTTTTCAGCCACACATTCGAACTGGCCATGGGTATGATGCATTAACGTGTGTATTGCTGAAGTCTAAATTAATTAATACATGAAGATATGGGTATTCAGAGTGGTCAGGATGAGGTTCTCTTAGTTTTTTCCCTATTGAACAGTATTGAAATGCACTCAGTGTGAAGTAGGAGCTTGAAATTCGAAACTGATGAAAGCAGGTTATGTCAGTTGTTTCGGCTGCAGAAGTTCAATAGGATGCCGTCTGAGCTGGATACCGAAAAAAGTGTAGCGTTGACAGGTATCTAGCACTAGCTGATTTAGGTGTGCCATAACAGAGGAACAATTAGCATGTAGTGTTATGACTGTACCGTGTGCCTTTGAATATCAGGCGACTTGTCCGTTTCATAGAATTTGCCTCGGCCAGGGGTCGAAAAGTGGGGCTTGGGAGTAGTTTCTTTCTTGCAGCTGATTTTTTTTAGAGAAGTGTTTCATCTGAACTTTGAGTGTTTGTTGTAGATTGTCTTCAGTCCTATAAGAATAGCTGTACTTTTCTTTTTAGGTTGTTGTATTGGGATTGTCAGTGAGGCGCAAACAGTTTGAGTGGTCATCAGACACTAAATTTCAGTGTGAAACTGTTATCTGCCACCGTTATGTTTAATACTCGTGACTATAAAGAAGGAAGCAAGGGCGTGTCAAGTACCTACTAATATGTTAGGGTATTTTGTTTACATAAAGTCTCCCTCTCTCTCTCTCTCTCTCTCTCTCTCTGTCTCTCTGTCTCGTTATGTATTTAGTACTGATATCTTATGGTGCCTCCAAAGAGAATCTAATGCCCATTTTTTGGTTGGCACATTCTTTTTTACTTCCCACTTTCGAAGTATGTTTTCATTTTTACGTGCCATATAACATTCTTATAATATTTTAAAGTTGCTTTGTCTATATGAATGACAACGCCGATTATAAAGATAATATAAACGTCATGCTTGACAAATGAAAATCGAGAAAGCATAGTTTTTTTGTTGTTTTTTGTTTTGTTTTTTTTAAAAAAAAAAAAAAAAAAAAAAAAAAAAAAAAAAAAACGTGTATGAAATAAAATGTGGTAGATATTGTCACAACAAGGCTGCAGAAAATATATATAGTGAGAGGGGGGGAAAACATTTTTGAATATTTGTATGTAAAAGAACAACAAAATAAATGGTTTACTACGGAAGCCCTGGAGGGACATTTATTATTTATATGTTATCATTTATTAATTATAAGTTATAATTTATTACTTATAAGTTATAATTTATTACTTATAAGTTATTATTTGTTACTTATAAGTTATTATTTATTTGGCATGGCTTCGAGCGCATCAGTCGAGAGCATGCTCTTTTGTGAACAAGACGTACAGTTATTTTCCACAGAAATGGAATGAAGCTTCCCTGTTTCATCGAAATTAATTGTGTAAGTATTCCTTATGAAAATTATGTAAAAAAGAACCTTAATTTTGATAATACATTTAGTACATTTAAAATAATACATATAAAGGTGCTGCTAAATGAGTATAAAATGATGTGTCTACCTAAAAAATCTGTAGTATTATTTAAAAACAATTCAATAGTTCTTACTCTATTTTACTACATATTTTAAATACCATACACCATATAACCCCTCAAAAGCTAAAGATGAGGAGTAGAAGTCTGCTTTTTCAAATCAAGTACTTATATAATGCATTCTAAATACTAACATAGAAAGCCGACTGAAGTACAGAAGTATATTTAGCAAGCGTTTGAGATCTCCAACAGCATATTTTAGAATATGAAATACCTTATATGTACCATTTGTAGAGTAATTAAATATAGATTTCAGCAGAATTTAAGCTATAGCATAGTATATAATCCAACTAATGAAATACTTATCTGATTCATGTCACTTTCCTCTTTTCAGATTTCGACGGCCGTGCTTTTGTCGTCTTGTCTGGCTTTTATGTTGACAATAGACTTGTCTATGGTAACAGGGACCTCATATGTGCGATCAGACAGTCATGATGCATTGAGCAGACTTCAGAAGATCAAAGAGTATTTTTTCGCGGGATTTAAATACTGTGAAATTGTTCTTATATTATACAGATGTCACAATATCAGCATAAGTATTCGGCATTTAAAACGCATTTTAAAAGTAAACAACTTTCGCCGTCGAAATGTTGAAAGTACACCATTTGAAGACGTTAAGAATATAATTACAAACGAAATTCAGTTAAGTGGACAGTGTATTGGCTACAGAAGCATGTGGCGACGTTTGGAAAATGATTATAAAATAAAGGTGAAAAGAAATGAAGTAATGCGTATAATGAAAGAAGTAGATCCGGAAGGTGTTTTATCCCGTAAAGCCCACAGACTAAAGAGAAGACGGTATAATGTAAAGGGTCCGAATTTCGTCTGGCATATAGACGGTTACGATAAACTAAAACCATTTGGGTTCTGCATTCATGGGGCTATAGATGGATATAGTCGTAGAATAATGTGGCTGGAGGTCGGAGCAAGTAACAATGACCCAAAATGTATCGCATACTATTATCTTGATACTATTAAGAAAATGAAATGTGCTCCACGAGTTATACGAGGGGATTGTGGAACTGAAAATTCGAATATTAGCTTCTTACAACCGCTTCTTCGCTATAATCACAGGGACTCACTGGCGGGTATGAAAAGTTTCATGTACGGGAAAAGTACTTCGAATCAGAGAATTGAAGCGTGGTGGAGTTACTTAAGGCGACAGGGAGTCCATTGGTGGATTAATAAATTGAAAGATTTACGAGATCGCGTTTTCATCATCGTACTGTTGAGTTGTAGATGAGCACATTACAAGGCGGAAGCCGAACAGATATCTAATGAATATAAATGAACTGTTGCCCCTGTGAACGCCCGAAACCAACAAAATCAAAACAAATATTTATTCACTTTTGGCGATTAGTATTTAAATTTGAGAATGCATTTTGCTCCACTTGTCATTGAAACCTCGTCTTTTAGGTTGCGTCTTCTAGTTGTACAACTTCATGCAAATTCGAATGTGCTTTGTCTACTGTCGATCGTCATTAAAATATTAGAACATGCAAATTTTCTTCCGTATGTATACCTGTTATTTCGTGTGTTTTACTTGTACCTTGGTGATGGGAATTTATGTATGACTCCTTACCTACTTGCGTTACATTTTACTACATTTGATACAAGTGCTGGTGTTTCGGCTTTAAGTTGCAGCGTGCTTTCGTCATTGTTTGTTTCTACTTATTCTCTGGTCATTCGGGATCATTTACATATATATTTACACTTCACTACTGCAAGTGTCATGTGCTGTGTGGCAGATGTAAAAAAGTCGCCCGTACTTAACTTCAGAGTAGTTCACTCCACATTTATCTCCCTTGAAATGTCAGAACCAGTGAGACCCACAGTATATACATGTAAGTCCGTGATTGAACCATCCTTTTTTATGGGGATGTGGATTGTACGTCTTGTTGTGTGTGTGTGCTAAATGAATGACAAGGCGCAGCCGTCGTATATTACTGGTTCTGAGATATGTATGCGTTCTATATTGATACATGTACATGTATACTGACTACATTGAAAATCAAGTTCTGCTCAAACCAGTGCTAGCGGGTGAAGTGGTGTTTTTACCACTGACAAACAACTTCAATTTAACAGAAAGTTGCTATTTTAATTCAATGTATAATTTGTTCAGGAAATCCCCTTTGATCTGTTCCAGATGATATATAAAGACAGCGGTATATATAAATGACAGCGGTCCCATTCAAGGACCTGGGCCATATAAACATCAGATAATGCATGTCCATACCATATTCACATTATCTGTTTCCCATAAAAAAATTCTTCTACAACTCTAGTGAAAGTGAGTTTAGTGTGTTGTTCATGAAAATCCTATGCTTTTTGCTGCAGCACCGAGAGATATTAACAAAATCATTTTGATATAAAGTTTTTCCGCTTAAGTATTTTTTAACCGTGAACACCAGCTTGTTAAACTTTTATTACAAGCAGTTATACACTGGATTCAGAGCTAAATCAATGTTACTTCCTATTAGTAGCTAATCTTGAAAAACTAACAATAATTAACAACCATGTATTCACTTCTAGTAACCCTGACCTTGAACCACGACTGTTCACACCTTAATTCATAAGTATATATGTAAAACGAATGTTAAACATATTCCAGGAGATTCAACATTATTTGAAAGTGCAAGTTTCAGGCAGATAAACTGTCCAATTGTATTTGGCAAAATCATTTCTATTCGTTGAAACAGTAACTTGACAAACGGGACTTCGAACAGGTCAATAATGTTCTTTAAATGACCTAGAATTGGTAATCATAATCTAGCTAAAGGTATATAAGAAAATGCAACCACTCCGACAGACGGACCAAAGGACGACCAGCTAACAGACACAGTGACCCCAAAACTTTCACCTGCAGGGGTATAATTGTAATCAAGCCAGTTTCATTTTTTGTAATTTTTATTTTCAAACGGAGCCCAAATGAGCATGAACATTATAACTAACAACAGTAAGTAAGGCAAAACAAAATATAAATCCATAAACATTATTAGAAACTGAACAAAATAATAACAAGTGGGTCATGATGGCCCTGGAGCGCTCATTGCCACCAACAAAAGAGAAAACGGGAACAATTAATTAATGATAAGTTATAAATTATAAGTAATAAATAATGAGTTATAAATTATAAGTAATTAGAAATAACATATAAATAATAAGTAATAAATGTCCCTCCAGGGCTTCCGTAGTTAACTGTGCAATTTACGACCGATTGTTTATTACTAACTTAAAAATTATAAACATGTTTTGTAATTATGTGTTAAAATACATCCTTATAATTCAGACAGCTTAATTCAACCCCGTGGCTATGAATCTGCCTGTTATACTGTCTATCTATT
Organism: Cyclina sinensis; assembly: GCA_012932295.1. Classification (NCBI taxonomy): domain Eukaryota; kingdom Metazoa; phylum Mollusca; class Bivalvia; order Venerida; family Veneridae; genus Cyclina; species Cyclina sinensis. The sequence goes on from JAAONU010000011.1 coordinate 18,319,824, forward strand.
TGAGTTTATTTATCGTCGGTACCGGTTGCCCATATAACCGACGTCCCCTACAGAGATTAGTTATTTCAGTTGTGGGGTAAAGTGCAAGATACAGTAAGCATCTCATTCCAGAGACACTCCTGGTTCTTTTGCATGCTCAGTGTACAGCACTGATACATGTGGCCACGGTGTAATGTCTCATCTGGAAGACAGTTAGTAATGTTAGTGAAGGAGCTGGGGATCGATCTTAGGAACCCTGGTTTACCAGTCCAGCGCGTTATCACTGAAGCGCTGATCCGCTCCAGTTGCTCTAACGGTTTCACAAAGAGTCGCGGTCACGTGGGTATACAGAAGACTGCAGATCTCATCTTATTATTCACATAGCGAATGTCCAATGTCTTTTACAAATTTAGATGCTGATTAAAAGAAATTTAAACCTGTTATTTTCATATATTTTATACATGCAAAAGAAACTAGGCCATTAAGACCACTTTTTGACTGTAATCATTTTATAGTAGAAACAAGAAAATGTTGTAACTGGCTGGAAAAATACCGAATGACATGTTGAAAACGATAAAAATTACAACAATCTTCTAATCTTTAAATACGCTGGGTTGGGATAAGGAGTAGCTTAGCTCCGTGGCCAAGTGATTACACAGAAGACTTGTACTTCGGCGGTCGTTGATTCGATACTTTGCTCCTCCATTACCATTGAAAATTGTCTTTCGGATGAGAAGTTACATTTGCTCCTCCATTACCATTGAAAATTGTCTTTTGGAGAAGAAGTTACATTTGCTCATCCATTACCATTGAAAATTGTCTTTCGGATGAGAAGTTACATTTGCTCCTCCATTACCATTGAAAATTGTCTTTCGGATGAGAAGTTACATTTGCTCCTCCATTACCATTGAAAATTGTCTTTTGGATAAGAAGTTACATTTGTCAGTCGACACAGCTGATTTGGAATTCATTTGTTTTCCCTTAATTTTCAAGAAAGGTTTATTTTATTGGTTCCCTACTTCGTTTTGGATCCGGCGCTGTTTTGAGCCAGTCTGTGAAATAAGTCAGGGAACCGGGTCCAAAAGCATGTAAATATCTGTTGGAGTCACCAACTTTGCTAGATGTATAGTGCAGGGGACCTTATCGATTCGGATTGATAATCTGTTTACCTGTATTTCGTAAATATCTAGTCAAAATAATTCTATGTCATAAACCTCCTTCCTCATTTGCTACCACAAGACACTGACGCTTTACGAAATTTGATTAAAATAGTTCTTCTCTTTTGAAATCATTTTTTCTTGGGCCCAGGAAATTTAATAAGGGCATACAAAATTTTTAAATAAAAAGCGTAAACAGCAATCCACTTTGGAGAAACGTAACTTTAAGTCAGATTACAACAGTAAACTGTTATTCAAGTTTTGCTGTTTAGATTCGTCCAAAAAGTTATTCTTTTTCAACATTCTGTGCCATTCTGGTGGGATTTCATCCCGAAATATCCTGTGAAGTAAAAAGGTGAAATGTTGAAGATCCTTTCAATTCATTCCTATCACACGGAACGCCCGAACTTAGCATATACATTTTTTTGTCTTTGAGGGGAACAGTTTCAAGATAAATATAAAGAAACTTGCAAAAAAATAATGATAAAAGATTGTGGGTGGGCTGATGATGATCATTTGTGACGATGGAGATTATGTTAATTTTGCAGAAGCAAAATAAAAAAACAGGAGAAGACAATATGTATTATATATGTAATATACACTGCAGGTGAAATTAGTTCATTATTATTCTTTAAATCATCAAAAAATTTTAAAAAATGCAGCATTAACAATAGAATAATGAATAAAAAAATACATGTGAAGATATTTTATATTTATTATAATTTATATGAATATAAGATTCATTCATAGTAATAGAGAAAAAAGTCCGACAATAGTGGTAAGGACCATGGAAAGCATGATTCATTGTGTGTATTTTTAGTAAGATATATATAATATCTGACATAAATACACAAAATGTATGTCAAATGTTTGCCTTTTTGATAAAAGGTTCTTTCGGATTATCTCAGCTTATCTCTTGGAAGGAAAATCTTTATTAAAAACTATAATGCCCACTGAGGACTCAATGAAATCAATTTTGTAGAAGAAAACACCTCTCGTGATACGTGTGCGGTCTACATTGCCATCATCATTTTGATAAACTCTGAAACAATTAAAAATGCGACAGAACTTTCATAGTGTCACTTCTTAATGAGCTCGACATTACAGTTAATGTATCACATTTACACTGTACATCGAATGGAATAATACGTGTCTGAAATCTTCAATATTTTAAGAATGCCTGAATATATATTTCAAAAGCTTTCATTAATCTCAACATCGCAATTTCTTTAAGATACCGAACATTTAACTGATGAAATATTTGTAAAAGTTTTTCTCTTTCTTTCTTAAAAAAGAGATAGGTAGATAATATTAATTTTAAAGTTTTGAAAAACCTTTAATTTATGAAGAATTATTGTGGCTACCAAAAGGTGTTATTACCATCGTAGTTTATCTGCCCATCCCCATCTACATCTGCCATCTTGATCATCTCTTCCACTTCATCTGCGCTCATCGTTTCTCCGAGGTTTGTCATCGTATAACGGAGTTCGTCGGCAGTGATATAACCATTCCCATCTTTATCAAAAACCTTAAAAGAGTCTAGTAATTCTGTTTCCGCGTCCGTGTCTTTCAACTTCGTGTTCATCAAAGTGACGAATTCGTTAAATTCAATACAGCCACTTCCTGTAAAAACATTGCAGTCAATAAAGCAGACTTTTAACTCAATACTGAGTACCTTTATTTTCCAAGGATAATATCTTTTTACAAGAATAATAATAAAAGATATGTAATAGGATAGGTGAGAAATTACAAGACTATTTTTTAAAGGTGGCTTTTGTATGATTCTTTCGATAGTTTCATGGAATTGTTTTACAAACATAAACACAATTGGAACAGATAATGTGGTTTGTATTGGTTTAAAAATAATTGGAATAGATTTTGTGGTATGTATTGGTTTAAAAATAAATGGAACAGATTTTGTGGTTTGTATTGGTTAAAAGTAATTTGAACAGATTTTGTGGTTTGTATTGGTTTAAAAATAATTTGAACAGATTTTGTGGTATGTATTGGTTTAAAAATAATTGGAACAGATTTTGTGGTTTGTATTGATTTGAAATTAATTTGAACAGATTTTGTGGTTTGTATTGGTTTAAAAATTATTGGAACAGATTTTGTGGTTTTTATTGGTTTGAAATTAATTGGAACAGATTTTGTGGTTTGTATTGGTTTAAAAATAACTGGAACAGATTTTGTGGTTTTTATTGGTTTGAAATTAATTGGAACAGATTTTGTAGTTTGTATTGGTTTGAAATTAATTGGAACATATTTTGTGGTTTGTATTGGTTTAAAAATAATTGGAACAGTTTTTGTATTTGGTATTGGTTTGAAATTTTTTCACGAATCAAAGTAAAATCTTAAAAGAAAAACATAATTCTTAATAAACAGATTACTCACCATCAGCATCGACTTCATTGACCAAATCTTTAAGTTCGTCGTCAGTCGGGTTCTGACCTATTGCTCTCAGAACCATCCCCAGCTCTTCAGTACTGATTGTCCCATCACCATTCTTGTCAAAGAGACTAAAAGTTTCTCTGATCTCTGGAGATGAAAATGAGAAATTCAATTATTAAGAATTTTAATCATGTCGTTCTGTTGATTGAAACAAGAAGATGCAACACGTGCTGTAATACATATGGAATATTAATATAGTGTGTTAATGCGGGAGTCCAGTAGTTCAGTAATTTCTTGTTGGTAATTCGTTCATAAAATACGCAAAAGTCGGGGCAGCGAAAGCGATTAGCAGACTACACAATCAGTGAGAAGTATTTGGGTCCCTGATAAACTAACTGTAACAAAATTATTTTTAATTCTTATAAACATTTAGAATACCCTCTGACGAACAAGTCAATATACATAAACGTCACTGCATGTCATTTTGCAATAATGACATCACAAAGAGGACAAATAATGATGCTATGCAGTTATAGCGTTGAAGAGATAAAAATACGAGCGATATCATTGAATACGAAATTTCCAATATGTAGAATACTACTGAGAAGCAGGTTTCCTCCGTCATTTCATGAAAACATTTTAGGTACATAACAAATTGAAAGTCAGTTGGCTGGATTTGCTTAAGAGTACTGACCTTGCAATTCCTCTTCAGACCTTTGCTGAGCCTAAAAATCAGATATATTGTATACTAAATAACAAAATATTTAAAAACAGTTTAGTTTCATTGATAGAAATGCTTTATTATAAAAGAGCACAATCACCTAACCCCCCTTTCTCGGATAAAAAAAAATCCTATTTGGTTGTTAACTTCATTTTTTTTGTATATCTTCAATCTTTGGGAAAGTATTTTTCCATTTAAAGGTGTCAAATAGCAACGTCAGACACTTCTTTTATTTAGTAAATTTATTTTCGAACACCCCTCTTTTTAAAACACGCATAAGTTGTTGCATCGAAAGAAAGAATATGGCACTCCTAACTGTTAATGCTAGTAGATTAACAATAGTTTGATGTCCAATGTTCTTACATCATGACAACAGGACTTTTCTTAGATTATTGATAACAGGTTAGCTAAAATATATACTAGTGTATTTGAAGGAATTCTACAGTCTATTTAAAGATATATTATATATAAAGATAATAAAAATCTTGCTGACGATGATACAATATGTATATGAGGTATTCTCACTCACCATAACACTATTTTTTTAATCCTTTGTCCCTTTGTGTATGCCTGACTATATTTTTATACATATTAAATACAAGATGACATGATATGTTAAGGAGAAACAAATTAATTTAGTTTTTCATGATCGGCAAAGACATACAAAAGAACATTATCAAATACTGTTAAAGCAAAAAAAAAATTATTTTTGTATATTTATACTAACATTTGTGCAAAGGAAAGTAAGTTACACATCTTAGAATCAAGATGGATGTGACTAAGTCAGTTGTTAATTCTGATGTTGTTCATGAAATGGGACCAATGGCCGAGGATTTAAATAATAGAATGAACAATAATCTAAGATACCTTTTTATACATTCTTATAGAAGAGTTGAAGATTGTTATAGAATTACAGTAAAAATACACCAACCCAAATCAACGTTTGACAATTTGATTCTGACAAAACGCAGAAATCTTTTTATCAGACATGAAAAACCCACCTACTTGTCAGCGGAAAAACACAATATTGAACTAGTTGGTCTATGCGAATATCCGTGTATTTCAGAAATTTTGTTACAAAGTAACAAGAAGGTAATTAACTACATAGGCGCAGTACACCTGGAAGGGCGTCGATGAATCTCCTTCTCCAGAACTAGAAAAACCCTTGCAAAGTTTCACAAGAACTTAAGAGGCTTCGATTTAATATTAGCGCGTTTTAAAAATTCTAGTAATTCTCAAATGACCGTTTCAAAGTTATATTCGAATAATGAAACGTGCATGGTTGTTTTTTTCCTAAATTAAATATATATAACCTGTCATAACCTGTCCAAAATAAGTGATAACAGCTGGAAATTCACATTAACCCCATCCCCTAGGAAAAAGATTGAAGACACATCAAATTAAACATTATGTTTTGAATGAAATGTCCAGGCTCGCTACGCAGTTTTGTTAAAGAGCAAATTGTTAAAGGTGTGGTTTATATGTTTGATTAAAATACAAATAATAGGTTGTGAAGCTTGTTACAAAGGTAAGACATGAGAAACAAATCGCTAAAATTTTGTCACTGTAAAAACAGTATTTGTGTTCAAATGTATGGGGTGTCATTATCTTTTTTTTTCTAGTATAATTTATGTATTGGCAAAGCGATTAAAACTGTACCTGAATATACTTTTAACAAAACTTACATGAAATGAAATACCCAGGTCTAATCTAGGATCGAAAAAGAAAGGTGTTTTACCAAAAGATTAAATTGGTTGAATTTTAAATCAAATGCAAAAGCGTGATTTTAAAGTATCTTTCAAATGTTTTATAATATTAATGACTTGTTTTTCTTTTCTTTTCTTTATCTTTTAGGGGTGGAATATATATTGAAATATTTATGACTTAATTTCTGTTTTCAGTTAATTGAGTCTTAAGAAGAAATGTATTCGATGTAGACACAAGTTTTCAGTTTTTACGAATGTTTCATGAGTTAAGATATAATGATATTTATTTAATATCATGTCCAGAAAAATGCGCAAAAAATCTAACTGTAGAAAAGTCTTTTTACAAAAAATAAATAATAATAATAATAATAATAATAATAATTACAGTTTTAGGTTATGTCTCTATAAAGGTTTTCAATTAATAGAACACCCGTAAGTGTTCTTCCATCTCCATTTTGGCCCTGTCACTGTGCAGAACATGTATTAGAGATTAGCAAATATTTCGAGCATGGAAAATTACCAGTTCTGTATAAACTGTTGTAAATAATTATGATGAATTTAAATATTTAGTATCGTATAGAATAAACTGAAGAAGCAGATAGGCATTGTTCTTTGTGATCCGTGACTATGACATACTATGTGTATTATATTTAAGACCCCCACCCCCACGTCCCAAGCTAACTTCATTTGATAAAACAGCCAGTAGGTACACAAATGGCGAGCAGGGGTGTGAACGCATGGAATGGTTCCGAACTGAGATGAGATCGAAAGTTTAAAAAGGACAAAATAATTAATATTACTAAAAATACTTTTATTTTTAACTTACTTGTACCTTCATGGGAATCGTGATGAATGTTTAAAGTATTGTGATTTTCACAAAGTAAGCTAAAGACAACATCAAACTACCTTATACAGAAAAAAATGGAAGAACTGTTAATATGCAATATATGTTTCTGTTAGTCACCCCATAAACTGACCACTTCATATACGTGCATTTGGTCCTCAGTTCTATGATATATTTCTTAAAACCTGTTTCAAGATGTAGCTGAAATGCCGAGAAAGTTGATTTCAGAGAGATCTGTATTCTTTAACAAGCATTTTTTGCCAGAAACTAACAATACTGTGAAATTATCACTAACACCCTTAAAGCTGTTTTTCTATTAATGATTTAGTATTTCACAGTCAATGTAAATGGCCATATTTGACATTTTCATTATGTTTATATCCGTAAATGTTTTCTTGAATTTAAAGTTTACATATATCTTTTTTTCACATTTTTGAGAAAATTTAAACAAATTTCACTGTCCTCTGACAACTGATTCACAGAGCGAACGTATTATATTACATATTATGCTGTTGTTTCACTTTTAGCGGTCTGTATTAAGCACAGTTTATCTAATACTCATAACACGTGCCTAAAAATGGCCGAATATAAAGTGTATATTATTGTTTAGGTAAAATGCCTATTTCAGATCTGATACCAGATAACACATATATATTATTTATTCCCTTTTGTTTGTTTTTGTAGACAAAACATTTTCTTCATTTCTTCTGCTTTTAAATTTATATTTTTGTTAAAGAATAAATTATAACAACTAGATAGATAATAAATATTTTTTTGAAATAAGGCAATTTGCTCAACATATCACATACTTGTTAACAAATTTATCACTTTCAGTGGAAGAAAGTTTGAAAATAATACGATACATATAAAATAAACGGTTTTATGAACAACACAGTTAAACATTATGCACGGAATGCACTTTCCTTACTGTCGTAAAAAGAATAGAGATAGAGCATAAACAAAGTTAAACATTTATGTTTTAGTATCTTATGTTTATCGCACAGTGATACCGCTTCTTGATTCTGATAAAGGAACTAAACTCGCCTTGTGTTCTGTCAAATGTCCGGTATGTTTGTCGCCCTTATAAAGAATTAACATATTTGGTAATGTATATAGATATGGGCTCTATTTTTTCAGTCAAATTGAAGAAAAACCGTGTGAGAGTAAGTGGTATGTCTTGTTTCTCTTTTCAAAACTTCTGTATACATACATTGACAAATTAATTGAATATGTATTCCTTTTCATACCTCAATAATTCAATAAATTCAAAATCATGCCAGGATATTTCCAGTACTTCTTTTATAAATGTATCTTTCTTATTTCAGCATATAGTGGGCATTCTATAAGCAAAGGCAATGAAAATAGCAAGAGACGTTTTAATACGGGACTCCGAATTCATATAGGCAGACTCAAAGAAATAATACATTTAATATATTCAGCATTTTCATAATGCAAAAGCCTTTGGTGATAAAAAAAAAACAATTATGTGAAAAAATCATATATACTTTAGATGAGTTTATCGTGTTAATGACAAAATGTATTTTACATTCATCTGTAACCGAAGGAAATCTGCTTTTAAAACCATGCGTCATGAAAGCGAACGGGTATTTTCTTAAACTGAACCCACAAACCGGCTCAAAGTGAAATTGTAATTTTTTGTTCTAAATACAACAATACCTGTACTGCTGGTATTAAAGTTCTGTTCTAAATGAGAATGGTAGTAATATAGGTATTAATAACAGAAGCGCTGGAACTTTTTTTTTCTTAGGTTTTTTATGCATAGCAGGCATGTCAAAAACATGGAAGTACAACTACAGATCCTACGATACAAAACGGTAGTAATAAAATCAGTCGATTAAGCGTAAAATTTCTTTATATGAAACACATGGGCAATCTGATTTTAATTTGTCTTTTGTTTTAGATTATCAAAGAATGGCGTCTACGATGTGACAACTGGTGACCTCTGGTTCTCAAATCCAGATCCTATAAACCCAGTTCCCTGTAAAGAGTTGAAAATTTAGTATGTTTATATGCAAGGGAAGACAGTGTTAGAGTCTGCTTCTAGCTTACTTAGAACCCATTGGTCCATGTTTGTTAGTCAGAACCGTTTTTATACATTTTATTTCAGTTCCAAAGGCAAACTAAATAATTATAATTCAGTTTGTGAGCTTAATGCCACTTAGTCCTAGAAAATAGCAGTTTTAGCTACTTGTTACAATAATTCTACAGTTTGAATAGTGTATTTTGCCTTTTATTATATTTAAATAGATTCTATTTTCAAAAACAAAAGGTCATAAAGAGAGAAATTTAAAGAGTTCGCTAACAAATACGACAAAAAATAAAAACCGGAACATTGTTACGTTTTGTACGGACTTCATTGTGATTTTAAACCTTACTGGTTGTTTTCAGTGCACCTCATTTGTTTAAGATTGAAGAGTTGCAAAATCCGTGTATCCAGTATGCCTAGGTCACAAATAAAACGGGCGCCGCCCGATTTAACGATTTTTACAGCATCAGCGGCTTTGACGATCTCGCGGACGCCGGGCGATTTTAAATCTTATACCTGGCGTGGTTATGAATGAAACGGTCGCCGGGCGATTTTTTGCCGAATTGAATTTACAGAAAGCATTCAAATGATCGGGCGGTCGCCGCCCGATGTCCGGACAGCACCCGTGCGATTCATAAATGGATCGGACGGTCGCCGCGCGGGCGCCGGGCGGTAAAGGCTTGACATTTTATGATATTCTTTTATCAGTCAGTTGTCAATATGCCAGCAAAGAAGGCTGTTACTAGAGGAAAGGGGAATGCCAAGAAAATGGTCAGTGAGGCTGACAATGAGCCACCACCGGCCAGTAATGACGAGGCCATAGAAGGTGAATATTAGTCAGGAACTCGAATGGAAATAGAAGAAAAAATAGCTGATTTCTTCGAGGAAAGGCCTTTCTTCTACAACCAGGGTAACCGTGACTATGAAAGCAAACAGAAGCGCAATACAGAACTTGCCGATTTTGCTGCTGTTCTTGGCCAGGGACACACAGGTATCAAATATTTTCCATTTAAATAACCCGTCTTTATTGGTTATTAATATATAATTCATTAACAAACTAGTTAAAATATTACAACAACAAACTCAAGCCGGAATTGCAACAAACTCAAACCGCCCGGTCGAACGGACGACAAAACGATGACCGCCCGGTGCCTGTACATGAATCGGCCGGGTACCGGGCGATAATCGTTCGCCAACTGGTGTCTATTCGGGCGCCGGGCGGTGTCCGCCCGATGATTTTTTTTAAATCACTGACCCCAAAAATTATCGCCCGGACGCTGTTGACTTTTAAGTTGTACCTACAACTCGACGGCGCCCGCCCGATGAGCGAAATGTTCAGCTGCTGCCATCCAGTTATCGATGCCGCCGGACGGACGCCGGCCGATATTGCTTTTTTTGGAGAAACAGACACCGCTCGGCGGCCATTTGTTATTTGTGACTGAGGCATTAGTAGGCATACAAATTGATTTACATACACCACGTGTTGTAAACTTCAGATAAAAGGCAGTTTGTAAATCCTATCAAGCCATCTGGTTTCTACTTTCTGTGAAACCCTGTACAGTAAAAGGTGTAAGTAATTGTGTTTTATTTGTGAAAAAAGAGATCACAGTGTATATATGTGGGACAAGATTTGTGATATCTTTTAACCTTGAGATGCTAGTTTTGTGTAAAGTAATTATCATGACTATGATGTTATGGGTAGTGCCTTAAGTTAGTTGTTACAGCTTATACTTTTAGTTTTAGCCATGTTTATCCATTTATTAATGTTTGATTTCGCTTTACGCTGACGAACATTGCAGCGATGTGATCAGATATTTAACAAAAACCATCGATTAATGGACAATCGGGCTATCTATCCACAAACTGCCAACTTTCTCATATTAGTTTTGAACCTTGCAAGAATTGTCTGTGAAACGTTTTTTTTTTCTTTAATAACACAACTCTTTCTTTTAAACAACAAATCATTTGACATTTAAACCAAGAAACTAGGCCAAAAAGAGATTTGAATACTCATCACTTGAATTGCTAAACGGATTTAACCGAATCATTACTGAATTGCTGTTTTGAGCGAAAATATTATACTCGCATTATTATTATATTATTATACTATATATTATCTCGATAGAGCTCCAACTGGCACTTTCGTTTTATCTGCCCCTTAGCATAAAGTAGGCATCACTGAAATGACGCAAATGTGTTTTGTCATTATATTCCAACAAATAGATACTTAGTTATGAAAAATGCAAAGTAAAATCGCACATACATTATTTTGAATTGTTTTGTACAACACCTTCACCTTGTCAGACTTTTCCATATAGTATAAATGGTGTTCATCAGAAGTAAATGGTCAGCTTTTACATAGTTGTGTTTAACTTATGTCTTCATCATGCTTAAACATTGTTGAACTAGTAATTAACAGTCATGAAATTGTTGTTTTTCAAATATAGTTAAGGTTTCAGCAGAAGTAATTTTCGAATACGATAGTGCGATTCGAAATAAGTGATGTCCGTGTTCAAGCAGAAATTTAACAAGAGGGCCATGATGGCCCTGTATCGCTCACCTGAGTATGACTTCTTTTAACAAAGTTGCTATGGACCTGGTTAATTGACCCCAGATGACCCATATTCGAACTTGACCTAGAAATTAATGAAACAATCTCTTTGACAAATTTCAAGGTTATTTGTACTGAAAATGTTACCTCTAGAGTGTTAACAAGGTTTTTCCATATTTGGGCTCTATGACCTAGGTTTTTAACCTAGATGTCCCATATTCAAACTAGGGCTAGAAATTATCAAAACAATCTCTCTGACAAATTTCCAGGATATTTAGACTGAAAAAGAAGTCTCTAGAGTGTTAACAAGGTTTTTCGATATTTAGGCTCTGTGACCTATTTGTTGATCCCAGATAACCCATATCCAAACTTAAGCTACAAATCATCAAAAGAACCTTTCTGACAAATTTCCAGGACATTTGAACTGAAAATGTAGCCTCTAGAGTGTTTACAAAGTTTTTCGATATTTGGGCTCTGTGACCTAGATGTTTCGACTCTAGATGACCCATATTCAAACTTGACCTAAAACCATAGAATTAAGCTTTCTGACAAATTTCCAGGTTATTTGGACTGAAAAAGCTATCTTTAGAATGTTAACAAGGTTTTTCCATATTTGGACTCTGTGTCCTAGTTTGTGACCCCAGATAACCCATATTCAAATTTGATCTAGAAATCTTCAAGGCAACCTTTCTGACAAATTTCCAGATTATTTGGGCTGAAAATGTAACCTCTAGAGTGTTAACAAAATGTTTCTATTTTTGGGCTCTGTGACCTAGTTTTTGAACCCAGATGACCCATATTCAAACTTAAACTAGAAATCACACAAGCAACCTTCCAGATAAATTTCCAGATTATTTGGTCTAAAAATGTTACCTCTAGAGTGTTAACAAGATTTTTCAATATTTGGGCTCTGTGACCTAGTTTTTGAACCGAGCTAATCGATATTTGAACTTGACCTAGAAATCGTCAAAGCAACCTTTCTGACAAATTTTCAGATTATTTGGGCTGAAAATGTAACCTCTAGAGTGTTATCAAGACGTTTCTATTTTTGGGCTCTGTGACCTAGTTTTTGAACCCAGATGACCTATATTCAAACTTGAGCTTGAAATCATAGAAGCAACCTTCCTTACAAATTTTCAGATTATTTGGTTTAAAAATGTTACCTCTAGAGTGTTAACAAAGTTTTTCAATATTTGGGCTCTGTGACCTAGTTTTTGAATCCAGATGACCCATATTTAAACTTGACCTAGAAATCGTCAAAGCAACCTTTCTGACAAATTTCCAGATTATTTGGGCTGAAAATGTAACCTCTAGAGTGTTAACAAGATTTTTCTATTTTTGGGCTCCGTGACCTAGTTTTTGAACCCAGATGACCCATATTTGAACTTGAGCTAGAAATGATCGATAGAACCTTTCTGACAAATTTCCAGGAAACTGAAAAAGTAGCCTCTAGAAAGTTAACAAAGTGTTTCTATATTTGGGCTCTGTGACCTAGTTTTCCAACCCTGATAACCCATGTTCGAACTCGTCCGAGATATTAATCTGACAAACATCCTGACCAAGTTTCACGACAATTGAGGCAAAAATGTGAACACTAGAGTGTTAACAAATTAAATGTTAACGGACGGATGGACGGACGGAGAGACGACGGACGACGGACAAAAGGTGATCAGAAAAGCTCACTCTGTCACTACATGACAGGTGAGCTAAAAATTGTGTGTCTGTAAGTTAATGTTCATGTGTGAGATTTTACCGTCTTAGAAGACAGAATTTTCGCCTACTAGGACATCGGACTAGGCTTAACTTACCTATGCAATGTTCGGTGTTAAAGCTATTGTCACACGTGGTCCTAGGTAATTCTCTAAAAATGAACTAAGCTAAGTACTGGCTCTGGCTAATATGAACATACAATACAAGGTAACTACCAAAGACAAAACCAGTGGTAAAATTCGCAAACCTGGAAGAGAATTGACAGGATATAGTGTATATTGGCACAAAAAAGTACAGTAAAGTTTCCAGTACACTGGTTATCAGAAATAAATGAAGACAAAAATGATGACATTTTTCAAGAATTCAGCTTTTTTAACAGGTAGAATAAATTCATGGATAACGCATCACTGATATCACCTAAAAATATTTACACCAGTAAAAGAAATCACAAGGTTTGTATCAATAACATGTCTCACTTAAGAAACTGATAAATGATGTCAATGAATGATGTCCCTGATACGTACTTCACAGTTCCAAAACTGGTCCAAATGATACCTTTTAGCCTCTCACGTTCAACAAACTATCTCGAGGTCTTTAAATTTATTGCAAATATAAATCATTTTGAACTTTTGAATAAAGAACAAAACTCGAATGTTAGGCCAGCTGTACATTGACCTCACTGTTATATAGCCATCTACTAAACGTAATCAGAAAGTTGAGAAATTTACGACAATTTCGAATAAAAAAAAACATATAGAAGAACTGGCTCGTACCCTGAGAAAACTTTTGTCACAGTTACTTGGTAGAAAATGTTTTAAAAACTCATCATTAACGAGAACTGAATATGAAACAGTTGTTAAAAATGTTTCATGATTTCAAAAAGAAGGCCGTCAAAATATCGGTAGTTAAACAAATATTATATACTTTTTTGTACAAAATAACGGAAATGTTATGTTATTGTTTATCTTAAATATGTGCAATTTTCAATGGTACACTAGACAGGCATACATTTTACTATGCTGTTGTATTCATCCACTTAATTATGAATAGCATTTTTAAATGATCTTCGTTTGTAGCAGAAACAATGTGATTAAATTTGCCTGCAGATCATCGGAAATCTCCAAACACTCGATATACCTACAATATCGAGGACATTTGTAACGACTTTAATTTTGATTTTATGGATGAACTGAATAAATAAAATGCTGTTTTCGCATTTATTGAGTATACGCTTTCATGCTTTTTGATAAAGGTTTTTATTTGGGAATTTCAATGTGCATTGCTTCATAAACCAACACATCAGACAACAGTACTGTATTAAAGATAAAATGCCACATATTGTAACAATACTTCTCATTAAATTTAACTACAACTATGTGAATTTAAATCTTAGAAAACCCTTTTTCAAAAAGTCTAACAAAAACATTATTCGGATGCTCGTTGACAAAAATATCTCAAATTTATTCTAAATCTGCGTTTCAATATTTAATAAGTAGACATATCCTAACGTTTGCAAACAAATAAGGAAAATCAAGTAGAAAAAGATATCAAATGTCGTCCGAACTATTTGAACTTTTTAAGAATATAGTTCGACAAATCTTTTGACATTTACAGAGACTAAGCCAGTAATCAACTACAGGTTTATAACTGCTGAGTGAAGAAAGTCTCGTGTAGTTTCATTGAAATAAGATATTCATTACTGAGGATAAGTAAAACAGCGAGCTTTAAAGACAAAGAACGTGATGTTACGATGATTTTCAAGTACAAGTATCTGACTTGCCTCTCTGAAATGATAATGGGGTCACTCTTCCTAGACTGTTAAAAGTAAAAATCTTATGAAATCATTAACAATAAAGAAAGGGGTAAAAAATCTTACACAATTCCAAAGCATGTAGAAAGTTATTGTATTTACCTTTTAGATATTTTATGTAAACCAATTTTATTTTTGGCGGATCGGTAAAAAGTAGGTCGTGAATACTGGGAAAGTTAAAGTTCTATTAAATCCTAAAGTCATAAATCTACCATAAATGTAAAAGAACCGACAAAGTACAACTAATAAAATTTCAAAATTCGACTTTATTTTGGCAGATTTGTAGAGACAGATTTCTATTCACATGTAAAGGCAGTGAACGTAAAGTCAGTCAAACTTCCTTTTAGCGAGATTTTTGTGACCTGACTTCCAAAATGGCGGATAATGGAGTCTTTTTAGGTGGAATTTGAAGAATTTTTCACCTGGTAAGCAGTTTTACTTAAATAGTTATGTCAAATGACTACTCCCGGATATATCATTTAAAAGCTTTCCCTGGCCTTTAATTTGAAATTTGTAGGTAACGAAACAAAAAAGCTTTTCAAAAAAAACCTTCGTCATGTCTAATTGACAAGTACCATGGAAGAATTCATGAAGATATAGAAAAGTTCAGAAATGAAATTAGATTTACAGAGTTGTTGAGCTTGAAAAGAAGCATATTGAAGGTGAATGTAACTTGTCTATATACTAATGTAAAGGACATGTGACAATAAATGGTAGATTCTATGTGTGGATATCGAAAGTCTGCGACACTGGTCATCAAATGACCTTGATGAAAAGATCATATTACAACACGCATTGTGTACGCTTTATCAAATACTCACCATTTTTTTCTGATTTTTTTGTTGATACTTGATAAAAAATATATCCATAGAAATGTGCTTCCAGAGTCTTGTCCAGCAATTACTAAAATGATTCCTTAATGACAAATTGTTGTAAAATGGTATTCATCTCCTATTGTCTGTACATTTGATTAATAAACGATAGCGATGTTCTCTTATTTTCTGCTATAATCTTATGTAGAGCATAACTTCGTTATGATTTTTAAGCATTGTGTAAAAATATAGACTTTATCTGAAACTCATTTGTTTTAAAGCAAAACATTAACGTTTATTCATTTTATTTATTTATTTAGAACTGTTAAAATTATAGGATTACATATACATACATGAATAACACATGATTAAGATATATAACTGGCTGATGATTTGTCTTTCATCGTAGATAATCAAGAATTATATAGTTATAGGCATAATGTGACAACTGGTAATCTCTGGCTTTGAAATCCAGACACTTCCAAACCAGTTCAATATTAACAGTAGAAATATTAATAACGCTTGTTTGAATGGTGTTCTCTGACGGTTTCAAAATAGGAAGAGCTTTGGAAAATAAGCTATATCAAAGTTTACTTTCATTCGTAAAAAATATTGCTGAGTATATTAACGTTTAAGACATCTTGTTTCTACATGAAAATAACACCTTTTTTGGCTGAAAACGTACATCTCTTTAATTGTATTTGTCGGACGTCCAATATTTTGAAAGGGAAATACAAAAACGCTAAAAAAAATATCGTGCAACAAGGAAACAAAACGAAACAAGACAAAGGGTAAACCGGAAGCGCCAACATTCATTATAATCAAGTTGCTTTATAAAAGTAACATATACACCACACTCAAAAAATATAATTGTATTTTAAAAACTAACGGCTAACACGTTTAAATGAAATTATGGAATTATGGAAAGCAGTGACTGACTGATACATACCTGTTTTTATATCATTAGAGCAATTTGCATGATTCTTATTTAAAGTATAAGTCTTACTCAGTCATTCATGGTTGTATTGTCATACTTCGTGTATTTCTTCCTTAATTTTTCCCCTAGAAAATATTTTGATTATATATTTAGACACATATGTCTATAGAATGGGGTTTACTTTTGAACCTCTAATATTCAACAAAAACCTATCTCGCCAGGATCTAGGGTATCTATATGGTGTAAGCCTATATGCTTGGAGGGCATCTTTGTCATTCGGTGCCCAGTGTTCACTCGGTTGTAAGCTTTTCTTCAGCTTCTGAAAGTTTAAAAATTGACATTTAACATGCACTTTTCTAAAGTTCTACAAAACAGGTCAGTAAAGGTTGTTGGACAATTATTTGAGTTGTTGTGTACAGAGAGTGCGTAAAATATATGTCCCTTTATTTTATTCTCAAGGAAAAATGTGTCAGCTAAGAAACTAGGATAATGTCTGATTCTTTGACCAAGTGATGAATTAGTAAGAATGTACTATCCGAAGTTTAAAACAGTTCAATTAAGTTCTCTGAAACGTTTGTATTTTATTTCGAATGAGACCAAGAATCAAAAAGAGAAAAAACTCGAGACCTTTTAACAATTTGTCATGTCTTATATGTTATCATGCTAGAATAGGAACAAAGTCAATTACTCTTCATTAGCATGTAAAAAACAAGGGCATCGGCTATTTAGCAGTGATATAAGCCACTCAAAAGCTTATGGTTGACTTATTAACATATTACCTGCAGTAAAGAGCCTTCTTGTGTCATGACGGACTTTGTGCCGACGGCAATCATTGAGATGATAGGCAGCATGCCTATCATTATTCCTATAGCAACAGAGGTCGTGCTGTACTCGTATCCGTCACCGTAGTTAGGAGCAGAGTATCTAGCCAACAGTACGAGAAATGTTACCTAAAATAGGTTATAAGTGTTTTAGGACTGAGGTACACTATCTGTGGATTTTGTTAACCTTGCATGTCAACAGCAAACAACAGTTCTATTTTGCTAATACAAACATTTCATTTGATAAAAGATCCAGGCCTTTATATAGGTTGATTCTCTCTCTCTCTCTCTCTAAATAAAGCTGGACTATGGCTAAAACATTTTGTCATGTGGCGTCGTTTTATTAATCAAATTCTTTTCTTTTTAAATGTTTTGCGAGAGTTTAGGCGTCAAGAACTGGTTAAGTCGAAAATTCACGCCTTCTTTGCCTTACTAATGTATCAACATATGTTTACTCTTTTAAGAAAGTATTTTGCAAAGTAAAACAACTTACCCCAATAAAAAGTGGTATCAAAAGGGTCCACATGACCCGAAGAACTACAGACACATTTCGTCCCATCATTAAATGAATATCTCGAGCAAATCTATCGGTACCTGTAATGTAATACATGTACTTTCAATTAATGGTTAAGAACTTGTAACTGCAATATTGCTGACAATACGAGAAAAGGGGCACTCTGACATATCTTATACTACTGAAATAAACTGAACTGAAAAAAGAACAAATACGACAAAGTTCTGTTCTCTTCAAATTCATAGTTTGTAGTCAAATACTGATAAACCTAAAATTCTCCTTCGTATCAATGAACTGCCAACTAGACCGCTGATAGAATCTGATGCTTCATACTCGTATTCCACACGACAGTGTATCGTATCTGTTATATGCGGGAATCTGAATCTTTTAGAAATTACTCCTAAGATATCATTTGTTCAAAATAGATCAAGCAACTTTCATTTTTAGAGTTTTTATTATACCAACCGTATATCCAGCAAATTGAGACGCACTCGAGCAGGGAACAAAGAAGCAGGGCGAAAGAGGAAACATACCAATCAAACAGTTGTACAATGTAAATTCCACCCTAAAATAGAAATGTTTCTTGAGATTGCTGGATTACCGTTTGCGATTGTTGATATTATAACATTTTTAATATATTGCTGATTAAAATCTTAATTAAAGCTTTGAAACGTTAAAATACGCATTCATGATGGAAATCGGTGAAAACTATAAAATGTATGGAAATAAAGTTTTATATCAATGATTTTACAATGTTCTGATGAACTGACTGACATACAGAGCATAAATTGAAATTAGGTTGAATATAATTAAAATATATTTTTTACATATTAAAACAAACGTTTGTGATCCCTTAAAAGGAACATTTAATCCTTGGATTTGTATACTTTTTTATCGGCCGCTCACTATCAGTTGATAAAAAATATATCATTTTTTTTACATTCATTGTAAGAGGAAGTCCAGAAATGAAGAAAGCAAGACCAGTTAAGACATTGACCAGTATTCGTTTCTTGACCAGATGACGCGGAAACATATCTATTATACCACTGGTCACTGTTTCAAACATCCCAAACTGAAAAAAGTAGGCAAATTGTTGAAATTCTTAAATCATTATAAACTTATTTCAATCATTGAAACTAACATACCAGCGTTTTGAGAACGGATGACTTCGGCAGTTATATAGATCCTATGAATATATTTGTATACAATATAACCGTTGTCATTTTGATCTATTTCTGAAAAAAACTATTTGTTTATAGCTTACGCTTACAGTGCACACGACGAAGTGCAAAACAGAAGTAGCTGCAATTAATTTAAATGCATTCAGTGCATGTTACTATGAAGACGTTACCAGTACACCCTGTTCAGTAAAACATTTGCCTTTGCAGCTGATAAAAGAGTTCTCGACTGTCAAATTTAACAAACAAAAGGTAAAAAACGATCTAAATAAACTAATACAATTTGAAGTTAAACGTGAACAATTTGTTCAATCGCCTGTCTCTTCTATCCCAAAAGGTTTAAAAAGAAGTGGAACAAAATATTTACCAATGAGTCAAAGACGACAGCAATCAGTGTGACAAAGAACAGCACCGACCAGAACTGAGGAATAGGCATCATGCTTAAAGCTGTAGGGAACGCTACAAATGCTAGACCAGAACCTGAAGCATATTCATGTTAGTAAAAGATAGCTTAGGCTTGCAGTCTTTTAAAGTGAAACCTTTGATGATATTTTGTATTTTCTTTAGGATATACACATACCCACTATTTTTTCCAAAACTTACTATAGTACAAAATACAGTTCAGCCGTGCTCACCACATCAATTTTTATTGGGGGTGTTACAAAATGACATTTACACTACCTAAAACCTACAAAAGTTTTGAATACGGTTTAAAGATCAAATCTTCGCCCACTCTGTATATATGAATTTAAAACAGGATACATGCCTGACTGTTGTGCTACTTCCAATACAGTTTTCCCGCCTGCCTTTGCCATAAAGCCGAGAATGGTAAAGACAACGAGGCCATTGTAAAATGAGGTGAACCCTGCACATGCCACACAGGTTGTCGATGACCTACCGTTAAAATGATTTTATTTAATTGAATGGTGAATAAATATTCAGCACATTGATTGTTTGATTGATTGTTTGCTTTCTGTCCTGTAGCTTTAGTTTGATCTAGGACTTGAGAGGTCTTGAAGTCACTCTCTACCCTTCGAAATAATTAGGTAGCCTGATTACTTTCAAGATTCAAAAGAACTGATGCCCTTTGCATTACAAATATTTTGAAATTAAGTTAAAATGCTCTTCAGATTGAAACAAAGATAAAGGTAAAAAAGTCCTAAATACTATTTCATTCTATGCAGAAATAAAAATAGTCATGCCGTTACCAAAATGATTTCTGGTGGAATCTGTTGTAGCTAGCCATTGTAATGACACCACCCCATGACGGCCCTAGAGAGTAGAACACTTGCACGGCAGCTTCCAACCAAACCTAAATAAAATATAGTTTATACTTTTTTTGAAAATGGTTTTCTGGTGATTTGTTTCACATACCCGCTCGCGTATCCTCCTTACCCTGATATATTTACTTCCTTCAATTTTTTCGTCAGTATATGCTATTGCACTGGTTTTCAGGTCAAACTTTGGTGTTGAACGCTCTTAAATATTCAATACAAAAGTGAGTCATACGGACAAACCGTGTTGTGGTGGTAAAATTTTACACAACAGACGCCTTTTTAGTGTTAGCGATACGTGCGTTTTCTTACAGTGTTTTAAATCGAAAGTTGCTTAACGACCGTCAGGCCTTATGTTTGCAGGTACCCTGTAGCAGTCATTTTGTAAGACCATTTCCCGTCCGTCCCCTCTCTTTTAATAAATACACCCTACCTTTCACATATTTTGCAGCACTTCTGGATTGATTCCAAGATTTACAAAGTTATGCTCTTTTTAGCCATATCTAATAACTACTTATTTGAAGGGGAAAAACGTTTCACGGGTCCAACAGCATGCATTTTATGTAAAACACTATAAAGGTGTGTGTAGAACACTGTTAAATGCAGCCAGTTAACGTTCCATTCTAAAAGAAGACTTTTGCTACCACAATATTGAAGATTTGATCTGAAATGATATTTTGCTCGAGCTATGATATTGAAATTGCCAACACAAAAGAACTTTCAACACCACGCCCTTTTTCAACACTATGTATGTCAACACGGGCAATATATTTTATCATACCGTCGCTCTTTGGAAAGACCATTACTAAATTCCGAGCCTCCCTGGGAAAAGATCAGGTACAACATTTAGAATTCTATTTATTGACTTATCTCATGATTTTTCATTGTTTACCTGTGTTGTTAATAGCTTTGACAAATCCGGTGTGACGTAAGCTTTAATGCCGTCTACTGCTCCATCCAACGTCAAACCCCTGATTAACATAATAGTCAGAAAAATATATGGAGCTGTTGCGGTAACATAAACAACCTGAAAATAAATATACAAAATCAATATCCAAATGCAGATATTTGGAAAACATTTTCATAAACACATGGAATTCAAAAGACTTTTTTACACTATTTAGATTTTAACTTTTGAAATTTGATAGATACAAACAGCCTCATGCTTTTGGACTATAAAAAAGTTTTCGTTTGACATATTGTTAAACTTCTGCCCTTGTATATGTGTGTCTAAAGGGTTAACTGTTCAAGAATTTGAACAACTAATAACATGACTTAATTAAAATGCGTGTTTCCTTTAATCGCGTTAGTAACGGAAGGACAAGCACTAAAGACAGATTGGTTCGAGAAGGATTTTCTTTAAATACAAAATAAAAATAAATCTTTGAATACATACATTGGCCAACAGGTCATAATTTAAACGAAATGTACTGGTACCTTGCCAAGTGTTTTTACTCCTTTAATGACTGCAGCAACACAAAAAACCCATGCTAGAAACAGGCAAATGACGAGATGAAGCTGTATACCTCCTAGATCCTCTAGACCATGTGATCGTCCAATCACGTGGTTGCTGAGGATATAAAAATAAAATCAAACAGATCAGTAAGAGATGTTTCCAATTACATTTATAAATCAGCAGAAATTTGAGCTTTCCAATTAAAGTTAACAAAATTATTCTAGTATACATAAAGTTACAACATTATTCATTAACACATTTTAATAAATATTGTTTTTTTTACATCTGTTCTATAAACCATTGTAAGTAGAACCATCAATATAGATGAGTTAGAGTAAAGCAAATTAATTGATTGCAAATGACCTAAATAAATTTTGAATTCTGTACTAAATTGATTTTTCTATTGCAGAAGTCTGTGTTTCAAACGTTATAATTGTGTTCCATTTTGTGACAAACTTTTGTAACTTCCGTAGATTCCCCCTGCTTACATGACTCAAAACTAACTCTGGTCTAATGGCCTTGACTCACTTCAACTAAGTATTTGTTTCATATTCTATGTTGTACAATGGTTGGGTAACCGTAATAGCATGCATCTAGAGCACAAAACTCGAAATTGATAAAATGGCCCGCACATATTTTAAGGATACGTTGTATAAGTAACAGACTAGGAAACCAACAAATCTGAAATATCAGACAAAAACTCTTGACGGTTAAAGAGTTGTCTGCAAAACAAGAACAAGAATATATTTTCAACATCAAACAACTACTTAGCATTAATATAACCTCAAACTCAATCTTAAGCGTAATACAAGTATATATTTGAAGTATGTATGCCTCTGAAAAAAGTGTGCTACGTAACATAAGTAACATTTTGGTAACATTAGTGAAGAAATCAGTTTCATGCTCAGAGTTAATCCCTATAACAACCATGTAACATTAATGTAACCTCTATGTAACTCAATCTTCATCGGAAAACAAGTTTATATTTTCAATACTTTGAAACAGTATTAAAAGTAACATGTTTACGCATTTCCTGAAAACGTTTAACATGGTTATAGACTTCCTGAAAAATATGCCGTTTTCTAACTTTTTGTTAGTTTTGTGCCCTAATAAGTGCAAATAAAACTCGTTGCAGAAAAAAACTATTTTGTACACTTTTTTCAAATCTATGCTCCATACATACAGTATTTGAGCAACCGAGACAATATCTTACCTGTGGCTTCTTATCAAACTAATATTTACTGGTTAAAAGTTGTTAGTGGCTATAAAGATCAAGTCACGTGACGGTCAAGACAAAACACAGTTGAGTTCTGACCTTTTTGTACCAAGCGCAATGAGATGTTTATATTTAGTGATGAGGTTTGCAGTTACATATTTATCTGTTTGATATTTTATATTTCAAAACTATGTTTGCATCTGTGTTACACATAGATAAAACAACTGATCTTCGAACACCATATTTAAAACGTACGTTTCAATCTCTGTTTTAAAGTTATAATACTGCATATTACCAAAAATATAACATCGTCGTCAATTTATGCAAATATTCACACCAATGCAAAGACAACTTGCTAAAAAGAAAATCTGCTGTTTATTTTCACTTATAACAACTATGTTCGTGGATGTCAGCGGATATAAAACACCTACTTTAGTTTTCTGAAACCTCTCCACCACGACATTGACGACTCGTTTCACGAATGTTGGCAACGTTTGTTTGGCATTTTTCGCAGCATTTAAAGGCCGTCTGGTCATAAAATATTTTTGATAATCTAATCTTGATTATCTCAAGCACATCTTGCCATCCACTAAAAATAACCGTTCAGATAAGGTGTTGATAATATCTTTAAGCATTCTAGAGTTCTTATTTGGTTTTTTTATGACGATTTTAGCCGGTATTATAACTTTAAGCATCGCTGATCCATTTATAAGTGTTTGTAAATAACTAGAAAGACTTACTTCCAAAACTCGTCGGCTGAGGATGTATGTATGAACGAACCTAAACTAATCACTGACGAATTGGTGTTTTGAGCAGATACATTATACTGGAAAGAACTGGTATTGGCAACTTCGGCTTGATCTGCCCGAAACCACAGAGCAGATACCTCTGAAATGATATATAATGTTACATTATTGCCATGTTTTGGACATATTTCCTCACCTTTGTTTAAAATTTTTTATAGTTTCCAGATCAAGTAAGTTAAAAGGTTTTTTAACAGATTTTACTTGCATTTAAAGTAGTTCAAATCCTGATCGAGGTATATAATCGGGACCGAAAATAACCCTGTTTTAACCCTCTGTACAAATAAGGTCTATCATAATATCTAAAAATGCCCGATATTATTTGTATACGAATGATACTGAAATCTATGACTACGTAAAGCAAGCACTGGAAGCCATCAGACTTCGGCATACGAAGAAGCAGGCCAGAGTTACCTTACGAAAACTCACGACCATGCTTCACTTTGTGCTTGAAATCAGATGCTTTTAACAGAAGTGTCAAGAATTTGCATTGAGTTACATTTGTGTCAAAGTTTTGAAAAGATGAAATAAAGGGATTGTCAATATTTGCGATGTTAACATGATCCGTATGGCTGACAGGCGTCGGACTTCTATGTTTTCTAAATGGCGCTTTAACCGCGACATGATGACACCGTGAGAATTATTGTGAACTAGTGAAAAAATGTTATGAACAAAAAGTGATCCTTATCGATTTCAATTTTAGTTGTATTTTTTTTTTGTTCATTTATTATTAACGTGACAGTAATTTGTTAATCATTGTTCAATTAAATATACGTTAGCATTTGATTTAACGGGTTTAAAAAGGGAATGTACCTGTGCAGTTTTCAGTGTTCCAGCTATTGTCACACGTGGTCCAAGGTAATTCACTATAAAATGAACTATAAACATAGTAAAGGACCCAGGCTAGAATGATCATAGAATACCAGATCACTACCAAAGATAACACCACTTGCAGAATTCCTAATCCTGGAAGAAAATTCATATGAATGTACGAAATGTGAAACAGATAGATTTGTTACTCTAAAAATAGAATGAAAATTCCGTTTACAGGCGTGGTCGAAAATGAAACAATGTTAAACTGCAGCTTACCTTTCTACAAGTTAAAAATACAATCATTTATGTCAAATGGCATTTGTGTGAAACACAGAAGTAACAATGTGTTACGAGAAGTCGTTTTTTAAATTCATTAAAAATTCAAATTTTAATATTTTTTTTTCTAAACGTGCAAAGAAGCTATCTTGTTTAATCTTTTTAAATCTATACTTAAAATCAGCCGTTTCAAACCTTTGAATAATGGACAATACTCGAATGCTAGACCAGCACTTTCTCCTGTAAATTGTCCAAGACAGACCTCAAGGTAATACAGCGGGCCACCAGACGTTATAAGAAAGAAGAAAAACGGTATAAGGAATACTCCTCCACCATTCCGACTGAAAATGGACAAAATGGTTCTCACCTAGCAACTTTTTTCACAGTTAATGGGAACAATGCACTTTTAAAACTCATCATTTGCAAGCACTCAACATGACAGATTAGTCATTACTTCAAAAATGTTACGAATTATTCTAGAAAAAAATATTAAAACTTATCGATTACCGGAAAACATAAAAAAACTTGTAAAACTAAGTGCATGGACATGAAAGTTGATGCCTTTCCAACAAGAGCAATATGTAAAAGGACACTGGTTCACATTTGTCTATTTTGTTGTATTTATATATGATATTATGAATGTCATTATTGTAACTCTGCTTGTGACAACAATTAAATCCTTGAAATGTACCTGCAGATAATTGGAAACCTCCAAACACTTGAAATCCCAACAGTGTATCCTACAATGGCGAGAAAAAATTCTAGTTTGTTTGCCCAGATGCCTCGATCTTTCTCTTGTTCCACATGTTCTAAACCAAATTTCTCCCATTTGTTATCAAGGAGACCCTCTACTACTGAGTTGTCATCAATACGAAGACAATTCTTTGGTTTGAAATTAAGCTCTTCAGTTTTAGCAGAGTGTTCTGTTGAATGCTCACTTTCAGTTTGGTGCTTCATCTGGAAAAAATTCGTATGCAGTAACATGAAATTATTAACTTGATAACGTTGTTTATCAGGGTCTAGTGTGAAGAACGTTGAATGGTTAACAGATTATCAAGTGTATGTGGGCGTTGGGTGGTTTTGAAATGCTGCTATAGTTTGGTAAACACTAATAAAAAGAATGGGGTTATTAACTTATTTTTTCAACAAGCCAGTTATCAATAAAAAGATGGTAAATTTTTATGCTCCCTGAAGGGAGAGCATATAGTCGGTGGCTTGTCCGTCTGTCCGTCCTTCTGTCCGGTTTTGTCCAGAGTATAACTCAAGCACCAATCAAGGGATTTACTTTAACCTTCATTAGATTATGAAAGACATTAATAGTAGGTGAAATGGACAAGAACAGTAGCTCATCTTATCTAGTTTTCTCATTATCTCCCCTTAAAATATTTTGCTTGTCCGGAGCAAATCTCTTAAAACATGAGATAGAGGGGAGTGGTAGAAAGTGCAGTATCCAAGAATCATAACTCTAGAAGTCCCATTTTTAGTTATTTCCCTTTATAAGTTTTATTATGTTATAATGCTTGTACAGAGCATAACTCTAAAATTGTTGATGGGATTTAATTGATATTTAAGATACTGATAAAGAGTGTAGTGTTGAGTAATTGTAACTCTGCCTTGTCCCATTTTTCAGTTATCTCCCTTTATAACATTTAAATGCTTGTCGGATTGTATATATGATTCAAAAACCAATGAAGTGATTAACTTATAATTTCATAGGATGATAAAGAAAATTAAGAATAAATGCAGTGCACAAGAACCATAACTCAACTTGACTAGTTTTCTCATTATCTCCTCTTAGTACATTTTGGTTGTATGGGGCACAACTCTAAAACTATTAAAGGCACATCGATAGAGGGGAGTGGCAGGAAGTGCAGTATTCAAGAACGATAACATAAGCTGCTCCCATTTTAGCTCGCCTGATTTCGATGAAAAAAGTCGAACTATTATGGTTGCTGATTCAGCAGCGGGGTCATGGGCGGCGTCGTGCAAAACATTTAATGCCCTGATTATTCATAAACCATTATAAGATTAGGAGTTTTGATATTTGGTGTGTAGCATTTTCTAATGGATCTCTACCATGTTGCTTTAAATCATGGCCCCAGGGTCAATACTGACCCCGCCCTGGGGCTTATATATAGTTATATAGGAAAAACTTTGAAAATCTTCTTCTCTAAAACTCCTTGCAACAGAGCTTTGTAATTTGATGTGAGGCATCCTCTAGCAGACCTGGCAAGATTGTTTATATTATGTTCTTGAGGTGAACATTAGCTGCACACAAGGGGACACTTGGTTATGCATGGACTAAGATATAGCCAAAACTATTAATTGGAAAACACAAAGCTAAGAACTAAACTATTTACTTACATGGGATTGGAAGATACTTCCCTCCCTCACTTTTGCATGAGACCCCTCAACCATTATCTGCCACCCCCCTCTCCCTGCAAGCCTCATCCCAATTTTTTTACATTTGTTTGTTTGGATTATATATATATATATATATATATATATATATATATATATATATATATATATATATATATATATATACGCAGGACGTTCCCTTCCCCCCATCCACCCACTCACCGTTCCCTACCTTTTTAACTCCTTTTTTCCAAAACCCTTCCCAATTTTTTTATATATACGTACGTACTAGTCCCCCACTGTTTTCTGCCCCACACCCCAATCCCCAGTCCCCCCCCCCGAAAAAAAAATTACACCACCCCCTCATTTTTTTATATGCATAGGCATACCCCCACCCCCACCCCCCCACCCCGCAATAATTTTATTAAAACATTTTTAAAACCTTTCTGGTTTTGCATGTGGGTATCATCTTTTACATCAGCTGAAATTGACTTTGTACTACAGACCCTCTTACTGCAACTGAAGCTGTGTCCATGAAGTTTCTACAATTTTGCATACAAACAAAGTTTGGGTGGGTATACAGGAATCAGTATGTGGGTTGGTCGGTCGGTCCACACATCGTTCCAGCTGTTATTTTGTCATGCATGAAGGGATTTTGGAATATTTTGACACAAATGCTAAACACATTGAGACCATGCATCGCATACAACTCCCAGCTGCGTAACTCAAAGGTTAAGGTCAGTCTTAGAGGTCATCCATATTTTGTGTCCATTCTGTAACTTTACCAAGTGATTTTGAAATAATTTGGCACAAGTGATGCCTACATGATAGAGATGTGTCAAGCTTAGTCATCTTAATAGAAAAGTATTGTAGAAAATTTTGTGAGGAAGTTTGGTTCGCAAGACCTATAACTCTACCTTGCTTATTTAGTTCTTTTTGGTAGTTTACTCTTTTGCCTCTGACAAGGTGGTATTGTGGGGTATTGATCACATTCAGTGATAGTCTTACTTATATTTAATAGCAGTATTTTTACACCAAGCTATACTAAGAAAAATATTAAAAAGAATACACCAGTTATGAAATAGTGATACTAAGGGTTCCATTGGTTCTACTGAACTTCTTGTTTACTAAGTTATTAAAAGATTTTTCTCCAATAAATGTTTTAACAGAATACAAAGTTCAACTTCGTGCAAAAACTTATCTTAAACTCTAAATTAAGCTTCATTTTTTATGGCTGTTACAAATATACACAAACGCAAAATAAACTGTGCATGTTTTATTTTAGGATAACTATAGTTATATTGATCATAAACCTGTCATGTGTAAACCATGTAAAGCATGCCTGTCAGTCCATCGAACAATGGATACATCACGTCAGTATTGGGTTAAGTGTTACGTACCGCCCCAAATCAATTGTTTTGCACGATTTGCTCGTGCAGTGTCTTGACAAATGTGAAATTGGTAAAAAAAATCGCTCATTACTTTCTTATGAGGAAGAAAAACACAAAACAAGCAATATATATACAGATACAATTATTGGCAAAATCGAAGATACCGTGGTCTAATTTGAAGATTGTCAAAACTTATAATGCCAAAACATTCTCAACGTTTTCATGATGCTTATTATGGGTGACTCCGTCGAAACCGTTGCGCACGCATTTAATTGCCACAGAAACACGACAAGTCATCTTCGTGCAAAATTGCCGCAAACAGGAGCATTTGCCGTTCGTCCTTGCCTTGAACAGGCAGGCCTCGGGTAACTACCGGCAGATTATACCGTCCAATGGGATGGAATTGTCTTAACCGATGAATCAAGCTTTAACCTGAGTTATCATGATGGAAGGGGCGCGTTTTTAGGAGGAGAGGGGGCGATTTGTTGACATTTGTGTTGTAAAGTGAAACAGCTTCGGCGGGGGCAATGTTATGGCTTGGAGCGGGATCATGGGAAACAGGAAAACAGATCGAGTCATTGTGAATGGCAATGTAAGTCCAGCCGAGTACTTTAATCAGGTGTTGAGGCTAATAGCGCTTGCATTCAGTAATCAACAAGCTCCTGCTTGAGGTACGGTCTGGTTGTTTTCCTTAAATCAGAAATGCATTTATCACGTATTTTATAAGTGCTGAATGATATATTACTTTTGCTTTTTAAACTTAAAACGTATTGTCAAAATTTTAAGTACTTTCATATATATTCACTGCAAACTGTAACTTCCTGAAGTCTGCTATATTAATCTTTAAATTGTGTTTAGACCCTCTGTATTTACATCTTTGGTACACAAGCTGCTATTTTATTTGTTTGAAAAAAAGTTTTAGTCTCATACCTTAAACAAACATAACCGTGACCAAACGTACGTTATTTTCAAACTTTTGTTAGATACCAGTTCTCTTAAGTCAGCGCCAAACTTCGATTAGCATTTTATTATGAATTTGTAAATAGTATGGGTGGCTTGTTGAAGATCATTAATAAGTTCTTAATTATCACACATTTCTCCTATTCTATGGTTCTTTATTAACATTTATTCCTTAAACCTCCCTAGATCTTTTGCAAATAACACCATGAAAAAAACAACAACAACGATATGCTTCATTTCAATATGTATATTGTATTTGAGCACCTGGGTGTTGCTAACTAACATTTTGGTTATATATATGAAATCATTACATCATGCACATAACTATACAACATCAAATCGTCACTAATCAACATCAGCGAATGTCATACATAATCAACAACTATCATGTCACACTAACATAAATATCAATACATTGACTCTTCAATCAACAAATAATCAGAATCTTGCTGCTAATGTAACTAATATGTCAAAGTCAACTTTCAGTAATAAATGTAAAATACAAAAACAGTTACAAATCTATATATTAATGAAAATAAGTTGACTTAAAAACTGACAATTTCCTGTTTCGAAAGGTTCACGTAAAAATGGAATATACGTACACACAACAATGTTACAGCTTTCCACTGCTAAAAAGAAAAAGCAAAATACTCGATAGTTAGCAGTTACCCAGAGCTGAATGATGTACATATTACAATACTTTAGAACGAAACCTCGCATTCCAACCGTAACTATAGAAAAACTATCAAAACAAGTTTTGATTGGACTAATACAATACAAAACAAAATATCTATGCATATTCAAAGGAAATTATTTTCTGTCATATGCACTACGTTTAGAGATTACAAACTTTTTAAAGACTAGAAAGCTAGCAATTAACAGTTGCCAAAAGATTGCAATCTGTAGTAAATTCATATTCGTTTAGGGAACTTGTCTACTGAATAAACAACAATCAATCAACCAAACAATCAATCAGTCTTGAATAAATTAAAAAGATTTACCCAGTAATGAGGCTATGAAACAAATGTCTTCAGTATTAAGAAACTTCGGTCGGTCGCTAAGCTCCCTCCCTCCTTTTTTTTCTTAATGCTGAAGATTTCACTTCATAGCCTCTATCCTATTTGAGACAGAGAGCAGATTCTGAAGAAAACCACATAGATTGCTACAACGACTGGTCAGTGGACAATAATTATTTAAACATAAGTTTTATATACTAAAGGAAACAGCACGTAAGTGAGTCTATAGTGCAGAAAATAAAATATTACTAAAGTCGAAAGAAACATGTAAACTTATCCAATTGATTGACGTTTGCTAACTTGCCTGCATTAAATAGCTTTATAGCATGTCAATGCAGAAAACTGCAACTGAATTACAAAGATGAATTAAATTTCAATGAAAACCATACAATTTTTATACATTTGCATAAGTTTATCTTAATATCGTATACCGATTTTCCGATACTCAGTCAACCGTTAACTTCGGATACAACAACATGGCTGGCTGATTCAAATCATCTTTAAAATCCTTTGGTTATTTCACGAAAAATGCAAAAAAGGCTACGACAAAATTGACTTTAATATAACACCTAAAATGATTATACTAATAAATGTGAATTTTATGGCAAAACTGCAAATGACTGAATAATAATTAATGCTACTGGTATTAGTACTTGAACACTCAAAGGTTTTTGTGATTTCCCCCGTAATTTCAGTTTTTAAATTGTAAATTAAAAAATAATAATAATGCGATTACAACTCAATTTTTATTAGTAAATTCAAATTTTGTACCGGGAGAACGGATTGTTATTTTAC
This sequence comes from Cyclina sinensis, assembly GCA_012932295.1. NCBI lineage: Eukaryota > Metazoa > Mollusca > Bivalvia > Venerida > Veneridae > Cyclina > Cyclina sinensis. Next base: position 18,351,363 of record JAAONU010000011.1, read on the forward strand.
CTTTTCAGAGAATATGATTAATTAACTTTCCAATGTCTTCCATGTTGTGGTTCTAAATAAAACTATCTCCACATTTTAACATATTGTGTAACACTTTTTTCACTTGATGATTACGTCATAAACAATTTTTTAGTCATTTAAGTGTAGTAAAATTGAAGTGCGTTTAGGTGATCATATGTGTTAACATTGGTTTAACTGGAATGGAAATTCACACTACGGTGTTTTTTCACGTTGGGATAGTGTTTAAAAAATAATATGGCATGCCCATTAAGTAGAAATTTGTGTCTGCTAAATAAACAAAGATGGTATATTCTGATATGTAACGAAAAAAGCAAAACGCGATTACAAGTATTGTTGCAGGAAAACTAGAAATGAATAGAATAGGCAATTAGGTTGTAAAATGGAAAACATGAGGTGTAAAAGCCCTCTTGAGTTTTGAAAATGTTTAAGCAAAATAGAACGTATGTACCCACGATGTTTTTCAATCATTTCAAAAATGTACCACAAGGCAATGGATTTTTTGTAAATCAGAAGGTTAATGAGTATATACGACAATTTTCAGAGAATGATCATGAAACGTGTACGTTTGAGGAACTTGATATGCCAGTTCCTACCAAAGAAATACTACAAGCGTTTGGGCACTGATAAGGCTTATGCACATGATAATATAATATATGAGTATTTTAAGGAAAGTGTTAATATCATAGGACACCCTATAGAGATTTTATTTAATTATGTTTAATTATCCCAGCTCATAAACTAGAAATGTGTCCATAGGACACAGATGACCCCACTCAACCTAGCTACTCATATAGCTAGCAATATGGCCACGAGATAGTCATACATGCTGAATCATTAATATGATTTGTTTTAACAAAATAACAACTATAAGAAACCTGTTGTAGTGTGAAGACTCAAAATAATGTCTCCAGCACTGTGACCAATGGATGAATAGTATCCTTCACAATTCTGTATGCATAGTTGGACATTCTTGGAGTTTGCAGATGGTAAACATATGTTTTCATGTATAATTTGTACTAAGTTCCTGAGTTATATGTTCTGTAAGTCAGGCTGTTTATAAAATGTCCATTGTCATCTAAATAGCAAACAATTTTAAGCAATTGTTGGAACAAAATTTCACCATTTTCATACTTAAATGTTAAATTCTGCTTAAGCTGGTGCTAAATGGCGTGGACGGTAACTTGCATTTTCCATTACTGTCCATGAGCATGCTCAATCAAACTGAGTCTTCAATTTGACCATTGGAACAGCGTTAAGCTCACTAAGAAGAAGGAAAATTTTTTTAGGTATCAAACTGTAGGGCAACAATGCTGTGGTCTGAGAAGTAGGTTGACAGGCAGGGTAATCTGTGTTGTAGAATATTATTCTGTATGTAGACAAGGTCAAGTGTAGAACCACCTCTGTGAGTTGGGAGCTGCACACATTGCGAATAGTTATTCAATTTCTGCGACAGTCTTGTATAATTTGTAGAATTAAAAACTAAGTTGAAATTTCCAAGCAGTACATCTTGAGAAGTTTGGTCTGCAATATGTGTTAGATCATTAATAAAGTCTGTTATGTTCCAGGATGGAGATCTATAGAGAAGACAGAATGACCTTTTACAGAGTTCTAATGAGATGGTAACCGACACTTGTTCCATATGAGGTTGATGTGAAACACTGGAAGTTGTCACTGGCAACTTATCTCGTGTGTAGAACAAAAAACCATGGCAGTTGTCTTCCCGTGACATAGGCAATCATGTCAAGCTCCACCCAAAACGCTGATGGTACTGTACTTGATTATCATAGACATTTGCTTCATTCAGACACAGTATGTCAACCCTGCTCAGAACTGGGTGACTCTAGCACCAGCGCTTTTGCAGGTACAGGCGACACAAGTTGAAAATTGCAAATTTTGAGTATGTAAGGGGCCATAACTCTAACAATTCCGAATAAATCTATATGGGAAACCCCAGGTGCACAACCTTACATGCTGATCAACATCTCTGTAAAGTTTCTTGACTGTAGATGCTGCGCTTATGCAGGTACAGGCGACACAAAGTGGAAATTACTATTTTGACTAAGTAAAGAGCCATAACTGCAACAGTTCCAAATAAATCTATACGGGAAATACCAGGTGCACAACTTCACATGCTGATCAACATTCCTGTAAGTTTCTTGACTCTAGCTCCAGTGCTTTTGGAGCTACAGGCGACACAACATTTTGGGATGGACGGACATACAGGGTAAATTTAGAGTGGGGGCATAAAAAGTAATACGTCTGAGCCAAACAATTACAGGGGAATAACTCTGATAAGTTATTTCACCAAACTCTTCACAAATATGTTGAATGACAGAATTAAGTTATGCGCCGATGAGAATGATATTTTGACAGATTGCTAGTTCGGGTTTAGATCAAATTTTAGTATGGTAGATGCAGTATTTATATTGAATGCTTTAATTGAAAAGCAACTTCAAAATAAATCAAATCTTATGTGTTTTTTTTTTAATTTTCAAAATGCATACGATTTAATAGATAGGACTTGTTTAGGGTATAAACTGCTTAAGGCTGGAATTAATGGGATAATGTTTGCCTTAATAAGATCAATGTATGACGAGGTAAAACTATATGTCGCCATATGAATTCACTATCACATTTCTTTGAATGCAATGTTGGCTTGTTTCAAGGGGAAATAACGTCTTCGAGACTTTTTTCATTGTTTTTTTTTTAAACGATATATAGTTACATTTACAGAATGATATAGAATCAGGTATAACACTTGATCAAATATTGATATATTTGTTGCTATTTGCTGATTATGCAGCCTTATTTTCAGAAACAAAGGAAGGCTTACAGAAATCATTAAATGAGTTACAAACATATTGTCATAAATGGAATTTGAAGGTAAATGTAGATAAAACTAAAATGGTTGTCTTTAGAAAAGGAGGCAGATTAAATCATACCCATTAATGGACATTTAACGGACAGGAAATTGAAATCTTAAATAACTTTAACTATTAAGGAATTGTTTTTTCAAGCGGTGGCTCTTTTATTAAGGCCAGTCAAATGTTAGCTGGTAAGGGACTTAAAGCAATGAACGCCATACTGACTGTAACTAAAGATAACTTTGTGCCTTAACCTATTTGATTCTTATGCTGTATCAGTTTTGAATTGTAACTGTGTAGTATAGGGTTTCTCAAAGGCTGAAAACATAGAACGAGAATATAGAAACTTTTGTAAATGGTTCCTTAATGTCAAAATGACAACAAACTCTTTAACTTTTATGCAGAACTAGCTAGATTTCCATTGTATTTCAATAGACACAAACGGATTGTAAAGTACTGACTAAAAATCGTTTCAAACAAAGAAAATAACTGCATTCTTTCTAATTCTATCAAAACACAATTAGAAGAGTTAAACAGGAAACAAAATGTTAAAAATTGGACAGAAGATGTATGTAAGTTTGGCTTTATCCGGAATCAGTCAATATTAACTTGTTTGTACCAGTGCTTACTACATGTCTTAAACATTTGTATACATCGGAACCATTCTTCAATACTTTTGTATAAACGATTACAGGAAAATTTTGTAAAGCAAAATATTTAGAAAAAAATAATAATCCAAAAATCAGAAATGTGATCGCTAAAATAGGATTAAATTCATACAATCTAGTTGTTGAAACAGGCCGCCACAGGAACATAGAAAGACATGAACGAAAATGTAATTTCTGCAATTTACATGACATTGAAGAAAAATTCCATTTTGTGTTAGTTTGCCCATTATACAACAATTTACGACAAATTTATATACAAAGATTCTTTTATTCACGTTTCAGTATGTACAAGCTCATAACTTTGTTATAATAAATAAATTTGCTATATTTTGGTAAAAAATGTTTCAAGTTAAGAGGAAATCATTTAAATGGCTAACATTATAATTTTAAAGTCATTCCATAATTATTATGAAATTTACACTGTCTTACTTAGATTAATGGATATATCCTTGTAACTTGGATCTTGTTGATGATGCTTTTTGTTGTGTGTGTGTGTGTGTGTGTGTGTGTGTGTGTGTGTGCGTGTGTGTGTGTGTGTGTGTGTGTGTGTGTGAAATATTTGTATTTATATATTTCATGACGATGAGCTGTAAATGCTTTAGTAGTAATAAACATTTGTTCTGTTCTGTTCATTATTGATTGTGAGCTTATTATAACTGATTTCTTTAATTCAGGATTGTACGTGTTTCAAATTTTATAAATTGATATCCAGTGAAATGTCAAAGATCCATAAATCACTTCTTATACTGTGGGATTTATGCAAATTAACCTACCCAAAAGGGACCCTTGTATATTCTTCAACTAATAATGAGTGTCTAGATTTAGACAAAGAGGTTACATTAGCATGGTGCCCAGCTCATATGGGTATTAATGGAAATGAGAGGGCTGATGGCTTGGCCTGGCCACAATCACCAAAAATCTGCCGTACTCCCCCACTGAACTAAACTCAATTGTCAGAGGTCACACAATTGATAAATGGAAAAAAAAGGAGGTTCATGTCAGCCGTTTTAAAATTCATATTACAAATTTGCAATTAACATGAAACCACCACAAATATATTAAAATAAACAATCAAATCAAAAAGATAAAAAAAACATAACTAGATTAAAACTTGGAAAAAGCTGCTTGCCTGCAAGTGCAGGTAAATACGTTTCAAAATTAAATCCCACTTGTGCTTCTTGCAATGAATCTTTTAACACCAAACATTTTTTGTTGGACTGTCGAGAACTGGCAAAATTTAGAGTACCTTTATTAAATGGTCTATCAAGATTAAACTTAATACCGACAGTTCAAAACATATCATTTCTTACTTAGGAATCTAGTAGCACTGTATACAAACTTTTAGAAACAAAATTTAAATAGAAAGCATTATTTCCATATCGTCCCGTAGATCTGCTATCCTTTTTTCTCATAATGCTATAAGACTACCCTTATAAACACTTAACCATAGTTTGTTGACTTCAACTTAATTTATGGAAAATTATTATCTTATAATTATAACAAACATCGTAAATTAATTTAAGGAAATCAAGTCAATCTGGTCACAAATAAATATAAACTATTTACCTGGATCGATTACAAATGATATCCATAAAACGACAAAGAAAAATTACATATATGAGTATTCGTAGCAACCATTATTTATGACAGCCATTTTCTTTTTGAGTCACTTCGACTTCTTTGACTTTCACATTTATTGAATAGAATTTGTTGTGTCACTTAAAGATTTCAATCACAATCATTTGGCAATACTATCCTTAATTGAATTAAATCACATTCAATTTAAAAAATCCTGTTTAAATTCGAATAAAGACTCTATAAAAAATTCACACTGTTTCCTACTTTGTTAACAAGTGGTGAGACCTACTCCACGAAACCAGATTGGACTGTGTAAACGCTTAAGTCGAAAATCAGGAAGTGCGAGGCAATTCGTATTAACCAATCAGGTGGCCTCTGACAGTTTTTTGGAAGACGATCGCTATCCATGCACAATAATCTGTTACACAGGCTGAGAACGGAAATCCAACGTCGGTATCTTGTAGGCAGCAACCTCGTGTCCCCGACCATGGCTGCAACTGGCGCAAAACTGTGTAGCCCTAGGATATAGCGCATCGCCAGATTTTGTACATTGTCCGTCTGTGAGATTTGATTATATAAAAGAACGTCTAAGATCAAGAACGTAGTAGAGACGTTATCGTTGTTGCGTATTATACTTTTTAAGGTGAATATGTGGTCATCGCAGGAAAGTTTAGCTCTAAATCTATTCTGTTTGTCGGCCAGTATGTTTTCCCTTTCTAGGTACTTTGAATTTCTTTTGTGTAGGAATGTTGTGTAAAGCTTGCTTACATATGATAACAGGCTGATACCTCTGTAGTTTAATGGTAGCCGCTTGTCTGAATCTGGGTCTTTTAAGAATCGCTTTGCGCCATACAGAAGGGACTAAACTAGTATCGAATACAAGCTGAGTTGCTGAGTAACGGCAATAATGGGTGGAAATTTCATTACATCGTACGAAATTGAGTCAATACCACACGCGGATCCCGACTTGTGTTCAGTTATGGCGTTTACTTCTTCCAGCGTTACGTTAGCGTTGAGTGTTGAGATCGGAACATAAAGTGGGTCGTTCATTGTGTCTTAAAAAAGTTGCGTGTGTACCTGTGCAGTTCTATAGTGGCCGTCGTCAAAGTTTACCTCGCCGTGATTGTTGTATAGCATTCGAAAGTCATCTGTCCATCGATTGAAACTTTATTTGTGTGACTGGTTGCACTACCGTCGCCTTCTGGCACTATCATTGGGATAAGTGTATCTTTTCGTGGGCCCAACGTTTTGATCTTATTCCAGAAGTCCCTAGGGTTATTTGTCCGCGCAAATTCTATTTCGTTGGCCTTTACTCGCCTGTATTCGCGTTTTGTTTTCCTTAAAACTCTATTAAATTTGTCTCTAGACATAGTATATTCATGTAGTGGTGTCTTAAAACGGCTGTTACCATAACAACCCAGGAAACACTGTTCTTTACATCTCACATCATTCCACAATGGAGTACGCCATTCCAGTACGGTTTGGACTTTTTACGTCGAGGCTTTGACGATGTGTGCTTTGGTATTTTGTCGTTCATTTCACATAAAATTGCGTTGCACAAGTTGTTGTAGATAGTGTCTATATTGTGCTGCAAGCCACGGGCACACTCTATATAACTAATGACGGATAGAATTGCTGTCTTAACTTTTTCACTTTCCATGAAATCTGTCGGTATGCGCCGAAGGTTAAATCGGGGTTCGCTGGGAGTCTCTGATACACTATCGGTGCAAGAAATGGGTCGACTTTAGTCTGTTTCCGATTTTACACTTAAAGCACAGTGATCGTGGATTCTTGATCGTTCGCTAAGTAGACCGTGAAATCTTTTTGTCTACAAGCGATGAAAGCTCTACAACTTTAAAATCTCTGAATGATGAAAATAATTATGCCGTGGAGGGCACATATAAAGTCCACTACAGCCCAGCATTTACGTGATATAGAAATAGAATTATCGTTGCTCGTATCGACTCTTCCGTTCGGTGAACATGGCTTAGAGTTACACAGAAATTCAACAAAATCGCAACCATGTTGGTTTACACATCTGTCAATGTCTGTACGTTCCTTTATGACGTCACATTCCGAGACAATTTCTGCCGATGCGAGCATTATAGTCCCCACAAATGATCATATAATCACTGTTAGAGTGCGTATATACTTGTGTGAACAAGTGTGAAAAGAACCCCTGTGCATCTCATCCACGAATGGAACTTTCAAGCGGCAAGTAACACGGGGATACTGTCAGTTCAGTGTCGTTTGATTTGTTAGTGAATTTTAGTCCAAGAATTCCTTCGAACTCTTTATCGGTCTCGCACACGTTGAACTCGTCGAGCAACCATTGCTTTACACAAATATCAACTCCTCCGGACGGTTTAGGCGCTCTGTGGTGAATATCTTGTCGATTGAATCCGAACCATACAAAGCCGTCGTAGTTAAGATCCATATAATCAGGTCCATGCGTTTCACAAAGGGAAAAAATATCTGCATCAAAAATGTCCAGCAAATTGACACGTAATGCTGCATTGTCCATTGTCTATCCACATATGTTACAGTGTAGTATGTGGATTGGTCTTCCGAAGGGGCGGTGTGTTTCATATTCCCGATTTTGGTTTGGGTCGGCGCCTTAGGGCGGCTGGATGCGTCCGTTTGCGTCAATGCGGTGCTCATTCTCATGTGGCAGTTGACGTAGTATTGCCCGAGCATTCATCCCAAAATTGAGCTCAGTGTGTGACTTGCTGCTCTTCACGAACACATCTTTATAGCCGTCTACATCCTTGAGTTTCATTTTGTTTTCGAAGCACTTTGATTTTCTCTACTCTGTTGTTGAAACTTAATTTTAATGACCTTTTTAGCTCACCTGAGCACAACTTGCTCATGGTGAGATTGTGATCCCCCTGTGTCCGGCGTCTGTCGTCGTGCGGTGTGCTTCGTGCGTCGTCCGTCGTCAAAAATTTCATAAAAAGAACATCTCCTCTGAAACCAATGACTGTACATAAACCAAACTACACAGGAATGATCCTTGGGTGGTCCCTTTTCAAAGTTGTTCAAATAGTTCTGGTCTGTTGCATAAGTAGGTCACAGGGCCAAAAAAGAAGTTTCAAAAATGCAAATTAAAATAACCTTCTTGTCAGAAAGTACAAGGCCATAAGCTTTGATATTTTGTATATGACATCATCTATAGGTCCTCTACCAAAGTTCTTCAAATTATGCCCTTAGTGCCAAAATTGGCCCCGCCCCAGGGGGTCATAGGTTTTCCTTATATGAAAATAGTAAAGACTTAAAACATCTTCTCCTCTGAAATGACAAAGGCTAGAGCTTTGATATTTGGTATATGACATTATCTATAGGTCCTCTACGAAAGTTGTTCAAATTATGCCCCTAGTGCCAAAATTGGCCCCGACCCGGGGGGTTAGGTTTCCCATATATGTATATAGTAAAAACTTCTAAAACCTTCTCCTCTGAAATGACAAAGGCTAGAGATTTGATAATTGGTATATGATATCATCTATAGGTCCTCTACCAAAGTTCTTCAAATTATGCCCATAGTCTCAAAATTGGCCCCGCCCCAGGGGGTCATAGGTTTTCCTTATGTGTATATAGTAAAACCTTAAAAAGTCTTCTCCTCTGAAATGACAAAGGCTAGAGATTTGATATTTGGTATGTGACATCATCTAAAGGTCCTCGAGATGACGTCATCGCCGAGCTGCCTGACTAATGCTCTGGCCTTTTCAAGCGGGTCTTCATTTTCCCGGTAGGGAATCCCAGTCGCCATAATGCAACGGTCAGGGTCATTGATGTCGCAGGTTTGACGCGGCGTATACTGGCTCGTTGATCCGCTTTCAGCCATGTCGAAAGGTTTTATTGCTGAAACCGTTTTTGGCGGGATTTGACGGAGTCCATGAAGCTATCGATACGGCTTGTCTCCTTCCAATGCCGAGGGTGATTTCATTTCTTAGGGACTTGAGATTGGCATCGATACTTTTCATCATCTCAATTTTACTCTCAAGATTTTGCGCATTCCCTCTTGTATCGATTTCAAATGAAAGACTTTATCTATCTTGTCATTTAACTCCATATTTGTCGGCACCTTAACGGTTCCTGTACTTCCGGTGGCCATTGTGTTGGTATATGAACAGTCTGGGTCGTCGTTGAACAGTATCGAATTGGCTTCGCACAAAACCTCGCTTACATTTAAGTTACAGTCAGTATCGGTATCTTCTATGCTTACGATGCGACCTTGTTTCCGGGATAATCCCTCTTCACTTGACGTACAAGAGGGTTGCTTCTTGCGTTTGGTTTTCTTGCGCTTGTTCATTTGAGCCATAGGCAATCAATATCTAGATCAATATAACGGGATTATGAAGCAACGAAACCAGTTTGAACAATAGATCATTCTTGACGGTGGTAACTCATGTGTGACGAACTTTCCGGCAGGACAGGTGGGCGCTTTTTAATATGTCTGTACCCCACCCTCAGTGCAAACCAAATTACTCGCAGAAGTTCAATTCAGCAAATTCATCAAAACTTCATTGACCAACCGGAGGTTGTCAAGACATTTCCATACACAAACACACAAAAATCCAAGCACAAAACAACATAAAATCTAAGATTTAAGCTTATTTACATTAGGAATTCACAAACATGTCAACACTTGATCACGTGACATGTATGTATAAGGCGTGATTTATGGATCTTTGACATTTCATTGGATATTAAATTATAAGCAGACAAAAATTTCTACTTAATGGACATGCTATATTAATATTTTTCAAACAATATCCCAACGTGAAGATACACTGTAGTGTGAAATTCCATTCCATGGAAACCAATGTTAACACATTAATTAGATAACCTAAATTCACTACCTTTTTACTACTAAATGACAAAGAATCTTTTATGACGTAATCATCTAGGGTGTTACATAACATGTTAAAACTTCGAAGAGATAGTTTTATTTAAAACCTCAACATGGAAGAAATTGGTATGTCTATTATCACATTCTCTGCTAAGGTTAAATTACAACCCGTTCTATCGACACAATGTTTGAATTTACTAATAGAAATCGAGTAGTAATCACATTATTTTTTAAAATTACAATTAATAGCATGTTAATTTTTATAAGTGTGCCTTAACTGTTTTTTTTTTCACTATTTCTGCATTTAAAAAAACGGGTGCGTTATGAGCAGTGTAATTCTGTACTACTGCCTTGTACAGCGGGGATAAATCTACGTTACAGCCAAAATTTGCGGCGGAAACTACCGATGTCGAGACGGAAACAGCCAATCATCAAACTTATCAAAAGCAATATTGTAATAATTTTGTAATTAAACCATTTTAATAAGTACATCATTATTATTTTGATGCGACAAAGTTGCTATAGTCGTGTCCAATGACATTTAAATCGAGAATTCATACTGAAAATTTGGCTTAAAGTAAATAAGTGTAAAAGTATCAAAATTTATCTAAAACCTGTATGTGTACAGTGTAGTGGTATTGATCTCCTATCTATTAGTCTACTGTTATCAGTTTACTGATAAGCCTATGTAGTACAGTGACCATATATAAGATTTTTGTGTGTGGGAAAGAGTTAACAAAAAGTTAATATTTTGATATGATCTATCCTTATTATAACTTCAGCTTGTCAAACCATGTGCGAAATTGCATACTGATCAATATCTCTTACTTACAAAATTCAGGAGCATCGCATCATTTCTCTTTACATACAATACAACATGATTTAAACATCAACTGGCAAACGCATCACCTTAATCTGTCGTTATGTCACATCACCAGAGTTGGTACAGATATTTGAATTAATAAATTTAAAATCTTAAGTTTAAAGCGACCTATCCGGTTATGTTTTTTTATAATTAAAAGATCAAAACACAAAATGGAAAAAACGATTATTTTAACTTGCTATTCTTGATACACTTTGTTAGTTGACTGGGTTTTCATTACAAAGGAATAATCGATATGCATGATGACTCTCAATGCACTATCATAAGGAATCGTGACGCTAATGCTTTTCCAGTCGAAAGGCCTTGTGGAGGCAGTACAAGCTAGGACAAGGTTATCCCTGTGAATGCGATCGAATAGATGCTATTGAAAAAAAGTTTAGGTAAATTTAGAATTAAATGTATTTAGAAGATATACATACGACGTACTCGTTTACGTTTTATTAAAGGCGCAATGTACGGACTAGCGACCAGCAAGTATTATCAGGAGTTCAAATGCATAAAACAAAGTAATATTTATATTTATGAAGTTTTGTAGTATGATTTGGCTTATAAGGGTCATAATATTGAATATTGTTTGCAATATAAGCAAGGACTTATTCAACTGTATACTCGCGAGGCAAATTTAGATTTGAGACTGGGAAATTCTTTTGCACTCGGGAATTTTTAAGGGTAAGTAATACCACGCAGTCTGCCTTTGTAAATATGCTGCAAATACTATTTCAAACTGTCTGATACAGCTCATAAGTATTCATTCAAAATTACCTTCAATCTTAACAATTTTACACTTCCCTACACCTTTGTTTTTTAGAACTGCCTCTTTAAGCCTTTGATTAATTTCAACGTCCGGTCGTATGGGAGTACGCCTCGTAATGCCACTGGTCGTGATTAAAAATCATGAGACTGAATTCAGTATTTTAGCCAGGCATTCATGCTTTCATTTCAATATATCGAACCTGTGTAGCCGCCTTTTCTTTATTAATACTGCGTCTTTCTGTCCATAATTGCTGATAGCAAAAAAAACGTAATGACAAAATTTTTTGTTACTTTCACATTAAACTTAGTTCAAAGAAAAATCCATATTTATTGTACTTTTCGTATTCTTTTATTTCTTTAGGTCATGAATATAAAATTTTATATATATTATAAATGATATATATACATCATGCTTAGGGTTTCCAACAATTTATTGTTATTGCCAGGTGATATAAAAGAAACCGGTTGGCAATTATATATTTAAAAACCCATGTAATGCTCTTTTTATTTTCACACACACACACACATACACACACACACACACACATATATATATATATTCTTTTTCATGTACTTCTTTCATATAACAGTGAACATATACTATTTTTATTTGACTGTGAACATGTACTATTTTCATGTAACAGTGCACATGGAATACTTTCCTGTAACAGTGAACAAGGAATATTTTCAGGTAACAGTAAACGCGGACTTGATCATGTAACAGTGAATCAGTGAATGTAACAGTGAACACGGACATTTTTCATGTACAAGACAGCTTTCCTCTGGAAAATAATATTAAATGACTGTGAACTCGAATGAAGTAATATTCTAAACTTATTAGACAGAGATACGTTAAGCACGTTAAACTTAGATAAACGACCGCTTCATTTACGGAAAAAAGTTTAAATAAGACCTCTTTTAAAATGGAAAACTTCGAAGGTAACCAGCTTGTGTGATATCTTTGACATAAAAAACACGTTAGAAAAGATAACTGATCATTAACAAATAATTAGACTACAAGGGCATTTTTGCAAAAAAAAATAGATCTGAATAAATGACAATATATTTAATGGCATTTTTAAAGTGCAGAAAATACATCAAAATATACTCACCATTCTATGTTATCAATACAGCCGTGGCCTACAGTAGGAACAAAGGAGGTTTAGTGTACTTGCGGTACTATTCCAGAGAGATTTCCGGCTTTTTCAAAAAGCTTTATGAATATCTTTTGAAAACTCATATGTCTCAATATATATGAGAATGTTCCCTGTGAACGTCGTGTATGGACGCTTTCGGTGTAAATAAATATTGCCTGTCTTTTTTTTCTACTCCCAGTGAAATTTATGACCCGTGCGATGAATTTAGTGTTCGCTTATTTCAACAAGCTGTCTATTATACCTATTACTCTTTTTGTGCACCATTTTACCTCCAACTACAACATTAACATCGCCGTAACCATTTAAACTAGTGAGGTTTTATTCAACTTTTATATTTATTGTTTGATTTCTTAAGTAAAATATTCTTGATTAATGAATAATACAACCCGTATCAGTCAATTTATCCCGTTTTTTAATATAAAAAAAACTAAATTTAGATATGTAATATAAGTAGCATAAATATTTAGATTTATTTATCTAGCTGTTTGTTTTGTTTAATTGTTTAATGCCGTATAACAGTTAAAGCCATATTCGACGAGCATTTTTTCCTAATTGTCGTTCCTAAAACGAACCTGTTCTAGGCTCCATCCCCCATTATGAAAATCAGGTTTTACCGGAGTCTAATAATAGACAGGAAAATGAGAACAGTCGGAGTGAAGGGTTGTCAGCAACAGGTGAAAATGTAGATCAGTAGGTCAACGGTGAGAAGGTCTCGCTAAGATGTGCACTACTGAACATTCAAGGTTTACAGAGTAAAAGAACAAACAAACTGTTATCGCCAGAATTAAATGAAATTTTTCGATTACATGATATTGTTTTATTAACTGAAACATGGTCAAATCAGTACTCAGATTTAAGTGTAGATAATTTTGAGTATTTTGTTTTGAATAGATCTGAAAATAAGGCGTCTGCTAAGCGTTCTTCAGGTGGTATTATTATTTACATTAGACACGAACTTGTGTCTGCTGATACTCTTGTCTTTAATAGCGGTGATGACTTGATATGTGTTAAAATTGAAGGTTTAAAATTAGGATTACAAAACGATCTGTATATTTGTCTATGCTATGTGATACCAGAAAACAGTAGTAGGCAAGCGCTTGTCGAATCGCAAACTTTTGATAGATTATTAGATCATATTGTTAGTTTAAATGCAATGCACGAAGATAGTTTTAATTTTATTCTTTGCGGGGATATGAACTCGCACACATCGGATTGTTCGGATTTTGTTTCAGACGATAATGTCTCATTAGTCAACATTCTGCCACAAGATTATTATGTTGATTTGAATATAAAACGTGTATCACAGGATAAAGGTCGTTTGAATAGTAACGGGTTGCTCTTGTTAGATTTTTGTAAACAAACGGGTATGCGAATTTTAAATGGCAGAACAGGTAATGACCAGAACATTGGTCAATATACGTTTGTTGGAAACGCAGGTTCTAGTGTGGTAGATTATGTAATTAGTACACAAAATTTGATGCAGCATGTTAAATATTTTAATGTTGATGAGCCGAACATATTATCGGACCACTGTCTAGTAGATTTTACTTTATGTTTTAATAAAACATTGCTTCCAAATGTACAGACCTGCCATAAACAGTCTTATGATACTGTCAATGATAGATATGTGTGGAACACGCCAAAAGCTGAAAATTACAGAAATACATTAATGTCAAATAATACTATAGAAAAACTGAATGTTTTTAATGACAATGTTTGTAAGGCTTCTGCAGTTAAGGATATAGATAGCTGTATTAGTGAATTAAGTAGTATCTTAGATGGAATTGCTTCACCTTTATTTAGACAGAAATTAAATACCCATGATTTTAATTATATTGTGAATGATTTTCATATAAAAAATTGGTACACGCCAGAATGCGAACAAAAACGATGTTCATTTTACAGTGCTCTAAATCTGTATAGATTAGATAAGTCTGAATTAAATAGAGTAAATATGGTAAACAAACGTACTCAGTATAAATGGTGCTTACGTAAAGCAAAATATGATTATGATAAAAAAGAAACAAATAAATTATTGCATGCAAAACACAAAAACGCACGCTTATATTGGAATATGTTAAAAAAATGTGCAGGTGTTAAAGGTTCTAGTATACCAATAGATACTTTTGAACAATATTTTAAATCGGTTAACAATCCAAATGATCCGTTTTATGTTGCCGATGAGGATGTTTTGCATTTCATTGAACGCTATGAAAATAATGAATTTAATATATTGTTTGAAGAATTGAATATGCCTTTCACAAATGAGGAACTTATTAAATCAGTTAATCAACTTAAAACTAATAAAAGTGGTGGACCGGATATGTATTTAAATGAGTTCTTTATACATGGTAAACATACTCTTCTACCTTTTTTGTTATCTTTATTTAACAAGATTTTTGCAATGGGCTATTTTCCCGGCTGTTGGTCGGAAGGTTTCATAGTACCTTTACACAAGAAAGGTAGTATAAATGATGTAAACAACTATAGAGGGATAACTCTTCTTAGCACTTTAGGTAAATTATTTACAAGAGTTTTAAATAATCGACTTTGCGAATGGGCTGAAAATTATAGCGTCTATATAGAAGCACAGGCAGGTTTCAGATCAAATATGGGTACGACGGATCATATATTTGTTTTACATGGTATCATCAATCATATGATTAACAACGGAAAACAGTTATTCTGCGCGTTTATAGACTTCAGTAAGGCATTTGATTATGTTAATCGTGATAATTTATGGTCGAAATTAATTAATTTGGGTCTCAGAGGCAACATCCTTAATATTATTAGATCAATGTATGATAGTGTTAAATCAAGAGTCAAATATCTAAATCAGTTAAGTGATAGTTTCGAGTGTCAGTTGGGCGTTAGACAAGGTGAATGCTTATCTCCCTTTCTCTTTTCGATGTACATAAACGATATCGAAGACATGTTTGTTAATGGTGGTATTGAAGGAATTGATGTCGGCATGTTTAAAGTATTTTTAATATTATACGCAGATGATATAGTCATTTTTGGAAGCAATAAAGAAGAATTACAAAACAACCTGAATATGCTACATGAATATTGTAATAGATGGAAACTGTCAGTAAATTCTACAAAAACTAAAATCATGGTTTTTAAAAAAGGAGGTCGTTTGCCTTTAAATATGTCTTTTTATTATGGAAATAAGGTTCTAGAAGTAGTCAATAAATTTGTTTATCTAGGTATTGTATTTTCCACTGGTGGTTCTTTTTCAGAAGCCCAAAATACCTTAGCAGGTCAAGGTATGAAGGCAATATTTACTATAAACAAGTATCTATATAAGTTTACTAATATTTCAATCAAACATAAACTAGAGTTATTCGATAAATTGGTTTTACCTATTTTAAACTATGGAAGTGAAGTATGGGGTTTTCATCAGGGTAAAGCAGTCGAAAAAGTACATACACAATTTTGTAAAAGACTGTTAGGTGTTAAACGAAGCACACAGAATGATTTTGTTTATGGTGAGCTAGGTAGAATACCTTTACAAAATATGAGATTTTGCAACATTATTAAATTTTGGATCAAAATTCTTCATGTTAGTGATGACAAATATATTAAACGAGTATACAATATGTTGTATCAAGAAACGTTAGATCATCAGAATAGAAAAAATTGGTGTTCTTTGCTTAAAAATATATTATGTGCCCTTGGCTTTCATGATGCATGGTTGTTTCAAACAGTAGGTGATAGCGAATTGTTTTTAATTACTGTTACACAAAGACTTAAAGATCAATTTATACAAAACAGGAATGGTAGGTTAAATGATTCTAGTAGAGCGCTTTTTTATCGCCATATTGCAAGTTTCAAGTTTCAACCATATCTAGAAATCATAAATATTAATAAATGTCAAATAAGTATGTCTCGATTACGTCTCTCATCACACCGACTTTGCATTGAGACCGGTAGATGGAACAGACCATTTAGTACACCCATAAATGATCGTAAATGTTTAATATGTGATGTTTTAGAAGATGAATATCACTTTATTTTAGAATGCAGTTTATAATAAACACAAAAGTTAATTTGTTAATTCTCTCCACATGTCGCTTCTTCTTAATCATGTTTTTAATAAGGAGTGACAAGAGTGAATCGTTTTCTGTTGTTCTCAGGTGTCGCGTAAAATTAGAGCACACGCGAGTTCTGATATTATATGTTTATTTCATATGCACATGTATATATTTATACTTGTACGTAGAGAGGTATACTTCCGTGGTTGTATGTATGTATGCTTATACATCTCTTCTCTATTTTGTAAATACTGAGAGTGTTATATGTCTCTTACATGTTAAATCAACGTAATCAGTATCCATGTATTTATGTTTATATGTGTATGTATACATGTTTGTATGTAGAGGTAAATGTTGCTGCTTGTATGTATGTATATATGTATGTATACTAATGTTTTGCTGTCGCCATATTGAAATGTTGGATTGTGTATATGCTTACCACTTGGGTCTATGACCTTCTGGTTCTTTTGAAATAAACAATAAACATTAAAAACTGTCAACTTCTTCACATAAATGGTAATGCTCGGACACTTTCCAATTCGAGTAACAATTGTCTGTGCCAATACACAAAACTTGGAATATAACACGTTTTGTGTAATATCGAGGTATGTTTTAACTTACTTATTTTACATCGATTAAGAAGCGAGTTTCTGCAATTTATATTAATTCCTCTCGATGACTGCTTCCTGGAAGTACTTATGTCGGAAGTGTGGAATATGGAAAGTCTCTTGAGTCTCTGACCTCTGGTGGAGTCCGAAACAGCAGCCTCTGGAACGAGAGTCTGGCGCTCTAACCCCACAACCACTGATCCTTCATTTCAAGGTATTGTGGGAACATCCAGAAAAATGACCAACAGATGTTCAAAACTTTCAAGTCTTGAAAAGTCTCAATGAAATCAAACCGATAGCTGCTAAGAAAAAGCACTAACACTTTACTTCGGTATACCTACCTGTGGACAAACTGACGGACTTGACCAGAAAATATGCCCAAAAGTATGAGGCTGACAAAGAATAAAACAAAAAACACCTATTTATCCCCCGCCAAATACGGAAAGAAATATAGATATGGCGTTGTCCGTCTGACTGCTAGTCCGTCCGTCTGTCCGCCAGTCCGTCCATTCGTCACCTTTTTTAGAAGATAACAAAAAACTGAGTATTGATTCGTTTAAGATAAAGATGCTAAATTGATTTGTCACTTAAATTCCAAGGTCAAAGATCTAAGCAAAGTTAACAGCCCTATTCCAGTTATTTGTATCATTCGGCAGGATATATCTATTCAAAGACTTTGTTTGTTACTTATTACGATTATGAATGTTCATACAGCAAAGTTTCAGTCTAGTTACCAATTAATTTGTGTCAACTGACAGAATTATTTTGGTGTTCTTACCTTATGAAAATAGTATCCCAGTCTACTGTGGAATTGAAACGCTTACACTTGGGGTTTGCTTTGATCTTTTGCTTTGTTTCTGATACATAGATAAATAATGCCTATTCATTTATTAGTATCATTCATAAAAGAGAAGTTGTTCTATTTACGATTTGCTTTCTGATTGAATACGAAAACAGACTGTAAACGGAATGCATAAGCAATTCAAGTATATGCTGGTTTTTAAAAGCAATAACAACCACAAACAACAGAGTACAGTTAAGAGGTAAAGATCGAGAGCAGCTTTTATATCAGAGACAATTTCTGCGATTTTAGGTGGGGTAGAAGAAATAATGCATAACTTTACTTTTACATTTCAACTGAGATATTCCTGAAAGTAAACTGTTTAGAATCTTATTTAAATATTATATTCATTTGTTCTTTACAAAACAAAAACAATTTTCAATCAAGTATACCCTGTTTCACTTGTTTGAAAACAAACTATACACCTGACGAAAAATTGTCAAATTTCTTGCTGATGACAAATAGTAGATTACACATCTTCCCGTCTTTCTTAACCTGAACCTTCAATAGCGGGTGGTCTGTTACTTTCTTCCCTAGCATCTATATTTGTCATGCCTTCTGTTACATCTTTTTTCATGCATCTTTTGAGTTCTTCAATGCTTACATAGCCTTCTTTATTATTATCGACAACGGTGAAAATTGCTTTTATTTCCTCCACAGTAAACTTTTGAAATACCATCACGGACAGAAATCCAGGGAAATCAACAGTGCCACACCTCTTTTAAAAATTGAAATATTCTAAGCAGTTAGTATATTTAAGAAACAAAAAATTGTGTAAATGTTAAAAATTGTTTTTGTTTTTGGTGTATACTGTTAACCTCCGTCTTGTAAAAACGTGTATTTTCACAAGCGATACTAGTAGATCTAGAAATTAACAAAACTTTTGTCTGTTCATCTGTCAACAGGTCAGACTAAAAGCAAAAAATACAAACAATTACACTGAAACTTCTCAGTAACAGTAATCCTTGGACAATGGTAACTGGTGGGCAGCGGTAATTGATTCTTATGTTTGACAACCTCAACCATAACTAGATGCCATATATTTCAGATAGTAAGCGAAACATGCAACTCCGCAAAGATAAATACAGCGAGTTGCTACTTTCTTTCGAGAGTGTATACAAAATTAAATTTGAAGAAATAAAGACTGTCATAAATTTTCACCAGCCTAAACCTATGGATTAAATATTTTATAAGCTACTTCTTATGACATCAATATTTGCAACAAAATGCACAGCCACACTGGCGAAAAGGTTGACCAAAAACTGCGAGGGCTAAGGTGTATTTGCGTAGATTTGTGACTTCAAAAGCCTAACCTGCTACATTTTTTAAATGTAGACGCACACATAGCATTTATAAATGTATAATTTGTATTACGGTCTAGTGCATACTTCATATAATTGTATAAATAAAACCTATGACAACTGCGTCAGGGAATCGATTCGTTGGCTCAGTGGTTAGAGTGTTGGACTTCGATGCGCGAATCTCGCTCTGGGTTGTGTATTCTAAGATGCATTGCATCATTCTGTTATGGACTTTTATGTCTGATCTTCTCACTTAAAAATACATTACACCATTCGTCATCATAAATTATGACTTTCTCAAGAGAAGATGTGTTACTGTCTAGTGCATACATTCCTTTAATTGTATAAATACAACTTCTGACAACTGCGTCAGGATATCGATTCTTTGGCTCAGTGGTTTGAGTGTTGGACTTCGATGCGCTAAGATCGGGGTTCGAATCTGTTACAGACTTTCATGTTCGTAAGATTTGAAGCTCACTAACTGAACTGCGAACAGCGCAGACCAAGGTCAAACTGGAAGAGAAACCTTATCATTGTCTGTACTGGACTAAAAATGAAGGATATTATTAACCATATTTTGTAGCTGATTACCGCCAAAGTGACTTTTCATTTATTTAATCTACAGTAATATCTAACGAATGTTGGTTCATGTATAAGAAACAGACGTCGTAATAAAAAATAAGAAAAGATCTCAATAACTGAATATTTAAGTTGAAGTCAAAGAATCAAACAAACTCATACAGCATTACAGGAAAAAATAGTTACCTTTATTACAGTAACTGTGGTAGCCACTACGACGAACAGGAGCGAGCGATAAAGACCGAGCGTCCAACTTCATTTTGAAGCTATAATGGAAACTCTTGTGTGACTTCACGAGATGTACAATCTGCCCGTGTTTCCTTCTAAAAAGATTGATATATAATGGTTTCGTGTGAAAGTGTGCTAGCAGAGTAACTGACAATATCAAAATACCATATTCGTTAAAATGACTTAAAAGAAAGCATGTTAAGGGAGCAACGGTGATGTATAATAGTTCATCGTTCAATTAAAGTGCGTTTAGCACTAGCATATAAAGACGTTTCATCCGGATTGGATATTTTGAAGCTGCTGTCTTCCTTGTTAATTTTTTTCTGCATATCATTTTGCAACATAAACGTATCTTTTTTAAGAAGTCGGAAAAATTAATGTTAATACATATACATGCATGTTAAGTTTATCCACTCTGACATCGTCATCCAAATACTTGGTGGTTATAAAAGTGCTAGAGTAACTGGATATTTCACAGGTCACTGATATCAGAACAAACTTACATGTTTTCTTAAACTCTCTCAACCTATCTCTTGGAGTACCACATATTGTAATATTTTTAAACATCGTATTATGACTGTCTTTTTCTTTAATTTTGACTGTTAATTACGTATCTCGATATATCATCATTTCCCTTTTGTCGTCGACCTCTGCTTCGGTGTCCTTTCTTCAAATTTCTAAACTCATATCTGGCTTTCATTAATAAAACTGCCCTTCTCAGATACCACATATGTATCACTGTTCATATCAGAAGTGTCTATGATTATCAATTTACAGAGCAATGACTATAAAGTTTATCGTCCGGTATAGGAACAAATGCCTGCACATATGCGGATATTTACGGAAGAAAGAGTGTGGACTGAAACGAACACACACACACACACACCAGCGTGCGCGCACGCATACAAAATACAGAAGAAGAAGGAGGAGAGTTTATTATGCAAATAAATCTGACAAGATCCATAGCATAGCAGAATTAACAACAAAATTCATGTGTAATAACTTACTGGTAGAGCAAGATGATATATGGAATAACAATTTTACAAATATTCAAAACAACTATATGACACTTACTTGTAATGCAATAAATATTATTTCATTGAGACAGCAATTAATGCTTTGATTTACTTTAAAGGCAGATTTTTAGAATGATTTTGTTCAAGCGGGAGAGACTACATGTATTAGGAAAAACACACTAGCCGGCTACCCAGTTGAGGAAATGGGTTTACACTGTTAATCAATTGTATAAATTTAACGAAACTTGGAAGACGCAGATAGTAGTTGTTTATATATTTTTAATATCTTTATAATTATCGCATTCTAAAGCAAAATGTATATGCATCATACAATCGTAAATTGAAATATCCTTCCAAATGTTTTATTAAACTGCGATATTAATGTTCGCACATTTTTATATGCGGATCTAAAAAATTTAAACAGCTTTGATTTATGATTCGCTAGAGAAGCAGTATTCTATCAACAAAAAATGGACTTTTTGTTCAGTTCAGATAAAAATATAGACTTTCGCCTCTTAACGATTTCCATATAAACCGATCTAAATAAAAAAGGACTTAACAGCAACTTTATAATGAGCTTAAAAGGTAAATTCATTGTTATGAATAATAACAATCTGAAAAAAAATATAAATACGAAAGTCTATACAGTATATTTATCTGAACTGAACAAAAAGTTCACTTTTTGTTGATAAAATACTGCTTCTCTAGCGAATCATAAATCAAAGCTGTTTAAATTTCTTAGATCCGTGAGGATTTCTCCACTCATTCGTGAAGAGCACTGTTCCAAAAAACGTTGCCCGCGCAGATGTGTCGGCGCGCAATTGGGAGTGGTTGAGTTAGCTGTACATGTAGTTTATCCGTGTATATATATATCAAAGTGTACGAGTAAGATATATCTATAGTAACATTTCATCGCGGTGTTTATACTGATTGGTTTACTGTTACACGTGATTACGTCAGGGCTGTTCCACTGTTCTTTTCAATATCTATATTAATGGCATTGCACTATTGCTTAAAACTGCGCAAAATGGTGTTGATATAGACAATGAAAAGGTATGCATCCTTTTATGAAGGATGTTCTCATGCAGATGGAAAGTCTTTTGCAACAGCAATGTGGAGGTTATTCACAAGGACAAGATATCCATTGACTTCTCAACTGCTCCTGGTACTGATGGACCTAATGTCATCAAAACTATGTTTGGAGAAGTGTCTTAACAAAAAAGAAATTTCATCTGAGTGGTAAGGACTATTGGATATTGATACATTTAATCTTCGTACAATGCATTAGTCTTTTAGCAAGGGCATTGAAGACAATATGTAAGAAGTAGAATATTTAGCAATAACTTTATTTGGTCTGTCTTAGATTTCGCCGGACAGAAGAGAAGATCACAGAGACTGAATATATATATATACTTAGTTATGGATTCAGCATACAGAAGAACGTTTGTTAAGCATTCGGCAGAATTGTAAGACACTTGTCTCGTATCTAGGCAAATGATATACATAGAGAAGAATGCTAAACTATTCCAAAGATTGTAACTTCAAATTGATAAAATAATCGATACAATGAGCTGAAACGCTATCATTAATAGCTTAACATTGTTTACATATCACAATGTCAGTGTAGTAGGGTGTATACGTTTGTCAATCATTCAATTAAACGAACAATGTTACTTTTACTAACATTAACTGGCATGAAATTTGTTCGACACACGTCATTCAATATATTTAACTTAAATTGCAAATCTGGTTCATTTTCTACATTCAGGGCAACATCATCCGCACCAAAAGTTGAAATTGTTGGTATTTGAAGGTATTTTAGCCAAATGGGATTTTATAGGTTATTATAAGAAAAGGCCTGAACTAAAGGAAAATATAGGTAACTTGAAGACCTTGATAAGGGGACCACAGTTGCTTAGATACTTGCTTCTAATTCGAGAATAGCTTATCGATAAGAGGGTTATTACGGTCCTATGAATTTTGAATTGGTTAAAGACTGACACAAATCTTTGTGATATGAACAAAAGCTAGGAGTGTGTCCATTGGATGCAGGTGCCCCTGCCATGCTCAAACGTTGACAGAAGATCAAAAGCAGATGCTTAAACTGTCAGAAAAGGCAAGCAGTGTAACTGTTGTAGGTATTTAATGAACAGATTATTGCAAAACATAGTCCTTTAAATTTGAATAAATTTGATTCGTATTAGATATTAAGTAAAAAAGGGGGTCATAACTCTGATAATAGGTGTCATGTCTAATTTTGGACGGAACCTGTAGTTTCACAAGATACATTTACACGCAAAACATGAATGAAATCTGTTAAATCGTTTTCCTTAAAATGTGTAGAAACCTTATTTGAACAGAAATTTGGTCGGAGAAGAGCCATTACTATGATAAAATTGTGTCACAACCCATTTTAAAAGGAACCCGTAGCTTCATAAGACACATATAAAGGCTTAATATAAATGAAATCTGTACAAACATTTTCCTTTTAAAGGTGCAGAAACAAACTGTGGAGCTGAAAAAGAGCATTAACTCTGAAAATATAGAGGTGTCATATCCGATTTCAAAAGGAACCTCTAGTTTCATAAAACACATACCGGTGTACATGCAAAATATGAATGAAATCTGTGCGAGCATTTTTCTTTTAATGTGCGGAAACCAATGCGAAGTCGAAAAATGACCATAACTCTGATACAAATTGAGATGTCACGCCCAATTTCGAAAGGAACATTTAATACCCCTTCGCCATTCATCAAATGGCGGGACATAGAAATAACAAATACATTCTTATTAACAATTACGTAAAATTTATTATACTTTTTCAAATGTTTTACTTAAAACTCTTCAAAAGCTTTCAGTATCATAGCCTTTGTACACACAAAATGCATAATTCGGATTAATTAAAAAGAAATGTTTATAAATGTGCCTAATGAACAATACATATTTCTTCATGACCCTTTTTCAGGATTTCACACTGTTTTCTTACACGTGTTATGTATGATAGGTTATTCCATACATTTTTGGCATACCTTCATGAAATGTAGTTGTTATATCTCCAGCTGCATACTATTAATGATAAAGTAAAGTAAGACCTTATGGGAATGTCTCTTCAACTATTTCATTATTATTATTTTTCAGTGAAACTTAATAAGGCTCGTTAATTTTGTACCAGCTCTAGTTGAACATATCGGCAGAATGTACACCAATACTGACAAAACGTCCCTGTATGTGTTCGTTGGACTTCGTGATGTAGCACTGTCATATTTGTGAAAAAAGATCATGTTATACATAAAAAAGTATGTTTCATGTTGATATACATTATGATGCGCTTTACTATTTAATATCTCTTGAGCTTAGATCTTTTGTGTTATCTGTGATAAATTGGTGTTTCATGTTAATATTAAATTATTAACTCTTATGCGACTTACTATTTAATACATCGTGACCTTAAGTCTTTTGTATTATTTATGATTAACTGGTATCTTTTATGTTAATATAAACTCTGGGGCGCTTTACTATCTAATATCTCTTGAGCTACAAAACATAGAATATGTTAAGCAATTATCTTTAACGATACAAAAAAAGAAATTGATGGGTATATTATCATTATCAAATTTGTGATAACAAAAACGGTTGGGAAAAACGTGAAAATGGCAATCAGAAGAAAATAATAGACAGCAACAGCTGTTTCATGTTTCACATGGACATTTTTGTAAGTCCACGTTATATCAAAATGTGCTTAGTCAGCAAATAGCGTACTTCTTTAATAAATGTCCAAGTGTTGGAGTTTTCTCGGTAGTTTTAACAGAGGGTTTTAAGGAACAGATCATGGTCTGATCTTGAAATTTATGAGAGACTTAAAGTATTCTACTGGGATTTGATCTTGAAATCATCTGATGACCTAAAAGTATTTTACTGGGGTCCGATCTTACAATTATAAGAGAGCTTGAAGGAAATAGTCAGTTCGGGAGATGATATTTCAAACTTAATTATCTCAAACTTAAAAGTTTTCAACAGAGACAACCAAATTTTTAAGCAATAATTTGAATCTCTCAGTGTTAGTTTGACATATAAGGGGACTTGTTACTAACTCTAAGCATCCATCGTGGTTAAAGGACCTTCAATGATAATATATATCTTGCAGGGTTATACATGTGTAACATTATGATTAATAATGGAAGACAATGTTCATTTTTATCACATGTTTCGCATGTTGACGGCACTTTGTCTCTAATTATAATGTTACTAATCCTTTGCTAGCATCATTGTTGCAAATTCTGAAATAAAAATGAAAAAGAAAAAAAATCATTTATTTTGTATTAAAACATCAATAATTCTGTTTTTAAAAAAATCATTAATTTTGGTTTAAAAATTTAAAACAATCACTACAGCATCATATTATATAGCAACAACAACAACAAATTTCTATATAAAAAAATAAGGCTAAAATTTGTAAAAGTCTAGTAAAGGTTAACTCTAAATTATCAAGAAGAATGTGCCACAACTACATTAAAAGCTAAAAACTGAACTAAACACAACAATAAAAAGCATTTTCAACAGATATGAATACGTGAAGTTTTCAATTGATTTTGGATTGTTCAAAGACAACCTATCAATCTTGTTAGTAGATAATAAATACAAAGCCATAACTCTTAAATATAACCGCATTTTGGCTTTCCTTTAGTTAATTTATTTCAATATAAGTTCAAAGAGAAGAAGACTTTTTCTTACAAATCGCTTAAATCTGTTTCAATTAAATCATTTAAGAACAACAAAATAAGAACAAATTTTAACACTTGAAGTCTTGAGGTATTTGTTACCTTCAAAATCTATTTGTCCGTCATGGTTTGCGTCGGCCTCATTCATCATTTCCTGGACTTCTTCGTCTGTCATCCTTTCCCCAAGGCTTGTCATCACAAGTTTTAATTCTGCCGCACTGATAAATCCATTACCATCTTTGTCAAATACCTGTTGAGAAAAGCAAAAGTTGTGTAACAATAACCAATTTAATATGCTAGCCTGTTAGGTGAACTAGAATAAGACATGTTTATCAGTTTACATAGAAAAAAAATTGTATGGCGCATGTGATAGATTTTACAATTAATGAGTTTTTAATACTTAAAACACAGCTTTGTTGGAATCAAATGAATAAGCAATCTGTTTTTGCACACCAAGTGTAATAGGCGTTTGTGTTTTGCGTTAATACTATTGATGTGCAATCCTTATTTTGATTTCGAAGGAAAACTGCACAAGTATTTAATGGTACTTGGACTTAAGACTTAAGAGAATATTCGATTGACAGTTGGTCACTGTGTCTCACTCGCCCATATCTGATATAAGTATTTAAAGAAAAACTGATTGACCTGAAATTACCCCATTTTCAGAAATGTCGTGTTACTTCAGCTAACTGATAAACGTAAGTTGTAGCTGAAGACCATCTCTCTGGTGTTATATTAACGATAGATGTTACTTATAGGCGATTTATGCTTGGCGATTTCATAGCCTGCCATGGTTGTAACTCTCACGGAAGGTCCCGGGGTGGCCAAGTTGCACAAATATATGAAAATATACAAAACGTTTCTTTTTAGTAAATTCAACATGGTAAAAGTTAAACCGTTTATTCATTTACCCGAAAAGCCTCGAGAAGTTCTTCTCTGTCATCGTGTTCGCTCATTCTTTTTGTCATCATCTGACAGAATTCTTGAAAATCTATGTTGCCATTTCCTGAAAAACAAATGCGTTTCACTGTCTTACTTTTAAGTCCTCGCCAAAGTTTTTTAAGCGCATCAATAAAGAGCATTTTCTGAGGAAAAAGAAAGATTTTACTCAGTTAAACTATTAATAACGCCAGGCCAGACCTTCTCTCTTTTCAAATCAATTGTTTAAATGTTTTATTATACAAAAGGCTTGCAACAATGTCAGTGTCTACCTGATTATGTGCTATGATTTTGTATTATCTCTGATCTTGTAATCTTTCAGTAAAAGCTTACCATCACTGTCTACCTCTCGTATCATATCTAATATTTCCACTTCTGTTGGATTTTGGCCAAGTGATCTCATCACGGTTCCAAGCTCTTCTGAGGATATTGTTCCACTCTTGTCTTTGTCAAATAGGTCAAATGCAGACCTAAACTCTGCAAAGTGAGGTTAGTTCAATTTTCAACTTTATTTTGACTTTAATTCAATTTTTACAAACTGCTATTTCTAACCAAGGTATGCTTTAAGATAAGGAACGCAAAGGAAAGTTGTAGGCAACGTTTAGAGGTTAACACTCACGACCTTCATATGGTTTAAAAATCAAATCAATACAATGTAAAGACGGTAATAACAAGTTGTTATTATTATTATTATTATTATTACTATTATTATTATTATTATTATTATTATTGTAAATAACTGAACTTTATTGACCACTTCTTTGTTTCCCTTATCTAAGACCAGCTAACCGACAGTGAGGTGGCTTTTTTTATCCCTTAAAGGTCATTGGACACATTTGACCTCCAAATTTGCTAATGAGCGAAAAATATATATCTAACTATAGATATATAAGACAGTTTTACAAAATTCTGCAGGTAATTTTCATTTTAAAGATGTTTTTACAGCAAATTAAAATCCACATTTTTACGCACTTGGTCGCTCGCACCTGTCACGCGAACACAGCTACCTGGACTGTTAACAAAACTTAAAAATTATGATGGAAAGTGAAAATGTAGACTGAAAATAGTAAAAAAATCAACAAGTTATGCTAACATCATGAATATACATTGATGTTTGTTTAAATAAATAATTTGAAATTTTTATGGAATTTGGAGGCCAATGGGCAATTAATTAGGATTATAGAATTAAAAGATACTTCAGTGAAAATATCTATATCTAGAGATTTTTTCATAGTAACTAATCCAAAAAGATTTTGAAAATGCTCATTTTTATCCCTTGCAGTTGTTTGGAAGACATGTTGGATTTATGCAAATTGACCTACTCTAATCGAGGGAATTTGTTTTTGATAATAACGTTTACTTTACAGTGACATGTCGCTTATTTTTTCTCCTGAGGTACGTGTAAGAAATCTTTGACTAGATCTATGATTTTTCATTATAAATGCATATCCTTTTTTGCATATTCATTCTAGAAATATTTTGAAAGAAAAATAATTATCAAAGAAGAAAGAATACAATAAGAACAAGCCTATGTCAAAATCATAAAACAAACACATTGATTAAAAAAAATTACAAGTTGAATAATTTTTTATTTTCAGTATAATTAGATGTATAACATTGAATTGTTTAATTAAACTATTTAACTGCATGGAAGCTACTTAAGTTAAAATCATTGAGACATGCTAATTGGAAGCAACTATTTCATAATGTTTTCAAAAGATTACTGATCAAAAGTAATTCAATCAATTTGTAAGATCACTTGCCAAAAAGTTTTGCTAATTGTCTCAACTTTAACATTGACTGGATCATAAAAAGTGTTAATTGCTTTGTTTTGACAGCTATGCAGAATATACAAGGGTCCCTTTTGGGTAGGTTATTTTGCATAAATCCAACAGTATAAGGCGTGATTTATGGATCTTTGACATTTCATTGGATATTAATTTATAAGCAGACACAAAAGCTGGTACACTCCTAATACATTACTTTCACCTTGAAGAGTATTTAAGTATGCTAGGATTACTGTCAAATGCATGGAAACTGAGGTTTGTGGGTTCAAACCCCAGCAGGGTCAACTTTTTTATTTCTTCTTTTTTTTCTCTTATTATTATTTATGTATCTCTCAGGTCCTATTTAGAGAGAAAACAATGTTTAATTCTTATTATATATTTTTATAGGTATTTATTGGCTAAATAATTCTAAATTTAATAACAAATATGGGACCCGATATTTTCAAGGTCTATGAAATAAAAACTACATGGTTAAGGTCTTTAATATTCGACAAGATCAACCAGTATACTTCTTAGAAAATTTGGGCAAAGTTTGAATGAAGCCCCTCAATAAAGGGGGTTTTAGCGATATTTTGTATTGGGTACTCTAAGCAGGAAAATGGTAAAACCAGTGTTTAAAATTGGTGGGGTAGGGTAACATTTTAATACATATTTCTAACATTAAGAGTAGAAACAATCATTTAGCTTATGTGGTTCGTAACCTGAATGCTAATATTTGTTTCTTAACAAAAATCAATGGGAAAACATTTATCATAAGGATGATATTACAAATTATTTAGAGTTTAACTATTTCTGAAAAAGAGCCCTTCTATTATCCAAGTTCTAGTTCTGAAAAATGTCCACAAGTCCAAAAGCGTACGGTAAATTTTGTTTAAATTTTGCATACTGGTGTCAATTAAGGCATTCAACTTAACTGTACTGTCAATTTTTCAGTTCCTTATAGTGCTGATTAGGGGTGTACTACCTTAAGGGGCATGCCATATTATTATTTTTCAAACAATATCCCAACGTGAAAAAAAACACTGTAGTGTGAATTTCCATTCCAGAGAAACCAATGTTAACACTTAAACGCACTTCAATTTTACTACACTTAAATGACAAAAAATTGTTTATGACGTAATCATTAAGTGAGGAAGTGTTACAGAATATGTTTAAACGTGGAGGAGATTTTTTCAGTTTACAATTTATAGCATGTTGTTTTTTTAAGTGTGCCTTTATTGTGTTCTTGCACTTGTGGTTTGTGTTATTTTTTTTCATTTAAAAACGGATGCGTTATGAGCTGTGTAATTCTGCACTTCTGCCTCGTACAGTAGAAATAAATCTACTTCACAGTCAAAAATTGCGTCGGAAACTATCGATTTGTAATTAAACCATTTTGATCAGTACATTACGATTATTTTGATGAGAGGAAGTTGCTATAGTCGTGACCAATGAGTCAATGACCTTTAATAGCATTTGACACAATTCGAATTTTATATGTTTAGCTTAACTTAAAGTTAGGTTCTTACCTGCAAGGTTCTCCTCGGTTAGACTTTCCTACAATGTAAGATTAAATTGCTAAAGCAAATAAATATCAACAATTCATGAATTATAAATTCAATAATACCAATTTAAAGTAGACCAGATATTTATCAGAGCGTTTATAGTCGTGTTTTCAAAGAAACAACCTTAACTTTAAAACATTACATTAGGTAGTCCAAAGTTTCTATAGTCAAAGATATGCATTATTCAGCCAATGGAATGTTAGTTTAAAAATGAAAATTATGTTTTAGTGAGAGTTTCAAAAAAGTTTACTGAAACTTGAAATAATACAAATTTGCTTTATGAATATTAAGTCATTGATGCCTAGCGTCCACAAAGATAGACACAGGCAACGAGTGCAGATCCTGAGCAGACGCAGTATGCAGTGTCTAACCCTTTTAATTGAAAATGAACTCGCCCAAGGGTTAAATAATCCATTAGGCATAAAAGGGTTAAGTAATGTATAATGTTGCCTTTCTCTAAAACTCATGGTATATATTGTAAAGCAATCATTTCTTCAGTGAGATTAAATCGGAACTGTCGAGGACATGATTTAGTTATAACAGTGGCTTACAGTTTCCATTTGAGAATAGGTTTTCAGCTGAGAAAAAATTATATATGACTGCTTTGTATTTTGTGATAAACAGTCAATGTATGTAAAATAGATAAAAATGTTTTAAACATGCTTTGAGTAGGTTTTGGAAAAGTAAAACAAGTCCTTACCATTTCTTAATCCATTAAATTCAAAACCTTTTTTTACAAAATTTTTATATTTGTAGCAACTGTACAATAACCGAAGTATAACAAGCATACAAAATACATTCAAAATATCTGACTAATTTAAGACGCAGTTAATAGCGTCATTTTATACGGTTCCTATTCATCTGGGTCCGTAAATAATTAAAGAACTATTCTATATAGATTTAATTTTAACAAAACAATTTCCAATTTTAGTTGACTTTAAACCCTGTTTACCGTTAAAATTGTAACTTAACATGCGGATTGGTTTTCGGAATTATTGGTGTATTTCAATCGGTTGGTTACAAGATTAAACATACACGTTAAATCTTAGTTTATTATCTCGTCAGTATATTTAGTTCGGTGCGGCAAGTGGATAAATATGCATAGCTTGTATTTGTGCATACGGTGCACAAAAGTTGTAATACAGACAGACAAATTTATTCAAATCATTTAAGCTTACAAACCCCATGATCACATTACAAACTTATGATAATCAGTGGCATAGAGCATGACCAAGAGGAATTAAAACGATATAATGAAGACGATATTTCACTAACGACCTATTGTACTGTTTATATACGTAAGAAAACATAGAGACCAAACAACAATAACAACAACAACAGTGAAAACAAAACAAACGGAGATGGTTAAGAGAGAAATGGTATTTACATGTATTTCTTTTGATAACAGGATATACTCGCTAAAGAGGAGTGCTAATTTCGTAAGAATTGCTCATTTTAAGAATTCAAAAGTTCTACGAATTTAAGTACGATTGCAAAATGTATTGAGTAGAGCATTGTAAAATTAAGTTATCTTCGAAATCTTGACAAACGCTAGGGTGGAGCTATGCATAAAATAAGACTGTAGGTTGATTTTCGAAAGGTTGGGAGAGATGGATGTTTGGGAGCAATCCCCTTCTAAGACAGTTTATTAAAAAATGAAACATGGCGTGACTAGACATTTATCTGGACTGAAAGGTGTCACGGAACACCATTTTACCAGTCATTTACTACCTAATTATGAAGTTTCTTTTTTTTTTTTTTTTTTCGGAAATGAGGCCTTGCTCCGATTACTCTGTGCCTAACAGCAGCAACATGCCAGGTAAGAATGCAAAGACTTAAATATTAGGTCTGTGAAAAAGTTGATGATATTGCTATTTTTTTTAGAAATTAGAGAAAACTTCAATTAGACGCTTCGTTTATTAATTCTGAAGATTTCACTTCATAGCCTCTATCTTATAATTAGAATATCTTTGAATAACACTCTACCTGTATTGCATTAGGAACAAACTTAGTCCAACTTGGGTTCCTTCCTTTGTTTTTGTTTAATTCACTTGATATATTTCACATATAAGCTATTGTTTTATTATTACAAAGGACATTGTTAAGAAAAAAAATTAAAAGCCAGCTTCATCGTTTGACAAATTGTACATGAATTGTTTATAGTTTGTCACAATATATGTCAAGTGATATTAGGACTCAAAAATAAAGGTGATGTCCAGATTTAAAGGTATCTAGCTGCCAGAATTATAGGGTATTATACTTTGCCTATAATGAAGAAAACAAGTCAGATTAGTGTTCTTTCAAAGACAATCTCTCTTTCATTAACAATATAACACACAAAAATGGGCAAGGTTGATATTTGGTTATAGTTACGAAAAATCTTTGACATCTATATTATCAAAACAACAAATTAGCCGATTTCCCTATAATGGAGACAAAAAAATCTTCAGAGATTTGAACAATTATGTTATATGTCAATCAAGAACCTATATCTATATGGGCATATCAAGTTGACATTTCTTTTAGGACAAAGCCTCTTGATATTTGTAAAATTGTTCAAACATTTTAATCGAATGCAACTTTTTATTGATCTTGTACATCATTGGTGTCCCGCAAAAAAAACTACCTTTTTGCCTCGATAATTAAAAAAATATGTATTCTTGCTTATAAACAAATTCCTAAATGTATTCATCAATATCCATTGATGTATTTATTTTTTTCTTTTTGAAAAAGATACACGTTAATGTACTTCACACAAAAATACATACACCACATATGTGTTTACACGTCAAATAAAATTATTTGCAAGCGCCAAGAAAACATTCCATTAGGCTACATTCCGGACACATGTCCGTGTCATATAATTCTAATTCTGAGAGAACCCTACAATAAACCTCCGGAGTGTCAGCAGTCCCAAAAAAATGATACAGGGATTTAGATTCTACATACAAATCACAAGACTAAAAAGTGAAGAAATTGGTACCTTTTTATGGAAATTACAGCATCACAAAGTCACACTTTCAAAACTTTTTGAACAATTATATTTTCACAATGGCACGCTGACCACTAAAGTTTGCACGCTGGCCACGAAGGACTTCATAAGAAGATCTACTATGAATGAACAAATTCTCTATTTTATACATAACTGATTACACACCGTGTCAAACAAATACCAGTCAAATCCATTAAAATGTGCATGTGTGCATGTTTGGTGTTATTATACCGATAACTTCTATTACTCTAAGCCCGTGCTTGCACAGGCTACCGTCTAGTTTCTTTTTTTTTTTTAAAAAACAGTCGTGAGCAATCACAGGGCGATCATTCTAATGATTACTCGCAATGTATTTTTTATACAGAACTACTTTAATATCATCAAATCATGTAACTACATTACCCATTCCTTTGACAAAGACTATCAAACGACATCATTAAACCAATCTGTGTCTATCTGACAATTTAGTCAGAATCAAAACTAAACATGGACATGGACATTCTTTCCGTGAAAAGAAAACTTCAGTATTTATATAGAAACAAAAGTAAAGATAAAATTGTTCTCCATTAACTGTGAGTCTAACTTATTAACTGTGTATGTGTAGTGACCTGGCTTAAGCTCTGATCAAGTTTTTATGACAGAACCTAGACTAATAATATCCAACACTGGTTCTAAAATCTGTTTCAATATGAATTTAAAGCTCACCACACAAGAACCATGTTTTAAACTAATTGAACAAAAGTATAACTGATGGTTTGAATAATAGTCTGAGTTTCATATCAGCTCTTGGTGTGGATTCTTTTATCAATTATAGTATATTCTAAGTTTGAAACATATGCCTTGATACCTGACCACTGCCTTACAATTCTATTACAAGCTGGCCTAATGTTTAACCAACGGACTTCCATATGCTGAATACTAACTAATTATATCTGTATATCTCTGTGATCTTCTCTTCACATACAGTTATAGCTCTTGTTCTAAATTGGCCAGATTTAAAAAATAATTTTCCGATATGGACTGTGCTTATTTTATACAGCATGACCATCATTATGCACCCTCCGGCATTGTTTGATAGCCTCTTTGTATGTGAGCGACCAAGGGCCATTTGGTACTCTTGTTTGTGTAGGCACTTCTCCAAACACAGTTTAGATGACATTAGGTTGATCGATACCAAGAGTAACTTCAAGATTTCATTGATTCATTGTCTTTGTAATGACACTCTACCATTGCTGTTGCATTAGATTTTCTATCTGCATAAGCAAAGAACATTGATTTGTAATACTTCTTTACATTTCACTGTATGTTGGGGGCCAATACCTTATAAAAGGTCTATAGGCTTATTTACCTAAACCTGAGCACTTTTATCATACCGCAGTTGAAGTCTGGCTGTCTCACATCACATACCAACACTTAAGTGAAGTCAGATCCTAACACACAGGTCAGTCAGGAGGTAGAATAGTGTTGCCCATCTCATACTTAATCCATCTGCTATTGGAAAATGAAACATTAATCGATGTTTTTTTTTTTTTCACTGACCGTTCCAAGGCGATAACTCCTCTGGTTCTCATTTTCGATAATTGTTTGAGGTGTCTTTTTTAAATGATCTATAAATAAATGTATGCTATCTTTTCTTCTACTTCTTGACTATGTTAGAAGGCTGTGCCTTTTGACTTTGGTTTTAACTGATATGCGTTTTTAACTTTTTTGACAGATTCGCCATTATTGCCTCTAAAGTTGATGAAAGAATGGGTACATTTGGCTATCCACACATCTTCTCCAGTATATGAGTAACCTCAAGTTTTAATTGCTTTAATGTTAAAGCTAAATGAATGTAAATGTTGAAGCTGTATGTCACTGTAGCACCTATATGTTGCTATATCGATTTGGCATTTCTTTTAGGACTAAGGCTCTTGATTATTGTGAAAATTTATTTTAAAAAAATCAACAAATGATCGAGTGTTTCCTTCTAAAAATAGAAAACTGAAGACTCAGGAAACTCCAAAAACTTCTTACATTTCAATCAAGTGCAACTCTTTACTGCTCTAGAAGATTATTGGTGGCACATAGAAAACTGCCTTCTAGCCTTAACTCGTTTTAAACAGTGTAACTGAAACACACTAAAACTATATTCGCATTTTTGGTCATCCGAGGTTCAGCAGCTTTAACAAATACTTATTATTTAGCAGTCATTTACCTTTTAATACATGGAGGCTTTGGCTGTAGAAGCTCAGTAGGATGCCGTATGAGCTGGATACTTAAAACAGTGTAGGATTGTCATTGAGGCGCTAACAGTTTGAGTGGTCGTCAGACACTACATTTCAGTGTGAAACTGGTATCTGCCACCTATATTTACGCACTTGTGACGTTTTCCAAAACGTTTTGATTTGCTGTCTACGAAAGTTATACGCTGTCGTAGCCTTAAAAATTTGGCGTTGACGGTTTGGCCCATTTTATAGACATTTTTTATTATTATTGTCAAACCGTTACGCCTAATTCTAACTGTCGGGAAATTTAGCGGCAACACTGCCGGTAGGTTTGGTCGATTTTTCTGTTAAAATATAAATTAATTTTTGCTTTCCACTAAACATCAAAAGAACATATTTAATTACTATTCTTGTAAAAAGAAATCATTAATACCTGTCGCCCTAAAGTGTATTTGCGATTTACTTCACATTTGCACGGCGTGACTCTTTCTGCAGCGAAATGTCTCATGGTGTCACCGTAAAAATAATCATGTCGTGAAAACTAGTAAGAAAATCACTGTGTCTCACCGGTAAATATGGAATTCACTTATGCGAAATGGATTTTTTTTTAATGTACAATTTTGATTGTAAATATTTCTGTATTATTTATTCCTTATTGTTTATAAAGACTATAGGGAGTTCACGGCATACGATATATTTATTTTAGAGTTATTTAAATATACCCGACAAAACGACATATATCCGGACACCTGTATTTCACTGTGGCAAATGTTTACCCTCATTCCAGCTATTCAGAAATGACGGACTGTTAAGCCGATTAGCGTTGCGACTGAAATTTGATGTCTTAAGTTGTTCATTGAGAAATGACATTTTGGGATTTTGTATAAAAAAGTATTTCTCTAAAAGGTTATATTGGTCAAATTCTCCCAAAGTATGCTAGATATCGCTCCCAACGACTTCTAATTGGGCATTTTCCGTGCATAAAAATGCAACTTGTGGTTGGACTTGGAAAAAAGAAATCGCCTATCAAAATTTTTCTCGATGTCTCTTCGACAAGTCTCACTAGTTGGACTAACCCTGTCGGCGACAAAAAATACCTTAATATGTAATGGGTTATGTGTGTAAAGGTCGGGCAGGAGGATGGGTCATATCTGCAGTCTTTGACTGAACGTCTGGCATTTCTATCTAATAAGTAGTCCGTTATGTAAGCCAAATCAAGCATCTATTTAACCTAGTGTGCATCGTAATGGGAACAGTTTGAATAGAACGAGCTTATGAAACTCTGAATTTCGGAAGTTCGACTGATTTCAAGTTCCTTTAAATAGATCAAATCAAACAACACCCGCGCAATTTTAACGACGTATGAATAATAGGGGTTTAAATTTTACCTGTCGGTGCCGGCAGTGTGAAAATATTTTGACAATTAGCTCAAGTTACACAACAAGTATAAAGAACAAACCGGAAACATTGCTCGAGCGATTGAGTTACTGATGCTCGAATAATCCAGGGTAATTTTTCATTAAACGTGTAGGAATTTTACCGGGACCGAACGATTTCCTCGAGTAATCCAGGGTTCTCGAGTTATAGATGCTCGAAGGAACGGTTTTCTGTACGGAAAATTGCCAGTATTATATTCCTATATGTACAATTGGAGCGGGGTTAGTGTTATCCAATATTATGTAATTCTATGTTTTGATTGGCTGTTAGAAGATCCGATTATTGCCGAAGCATTACGTATTTTTACGATGTGCTACCTGTTGAATCAATTTGTGAAGTTGTGTTATTCCGGAAATCCTCGGAGAAAATCACGTGACTGTCTGGTAATATTGTGTAGGAACATTGGATCTCATTGTTTTGAAATCTATTAATAGTAACAAGTAACTGATAAGAGATAAGGTAACATTTTGAAGGTTGGCAAAACTATGGCGGTTGATAACAATACAAAACACAGTAATTTTGTAATTATCGTTTGAAAGTCATTTTTCATTAAACAGTTCAGTATTTTATATCATTTGAAAGGTCTGTATCTCATATTTTAGGGCCTACATATTTAAAAAAATAATTGTCAAAACTTTTTTTCTTTTTTGTTTGTAAATGGTTAAACTTAGTGCATCTTAGCTGCTAGAGAAATGCTAAAACGACATGTATAAATTAATTTAGTTTTCTTTTTTAAAAGCAAAAATTCCAAATCTGCTTATATTTTCAAAATATGAATTTAAAGAGCCTTGAAATGATGTAAAATGATAAATGTTTATGTTTACTGTTTTCAAATAATAGCATTCGGCTCACGAAGAAGTTATCTAAAATTAAAAATTATGTCTGGTTTCCGGTCGTACTTTGCTACGACAGTGACTGTGTCTCAACTGGTCTTTATGTTGAATTATATCAAAGTAATCAAAGCATGGTCATAGTTTATATTATCATCATTGATATTACAAGTATATTTGTTATTTTGTTCAAGCATGTTTGTTATTCTGTTCAAGCATGTTATTCCATGAAATTCATGTTATTTTGTTACTTAACAAAACAAACTAAGTTTCAGTATCATAATTATCACCATTAATATCAAGAGATATATGGAAATAAAAGGTTGAACAAATATGTTGTTGTTGTTCTTCAAAAAATGTGCATTACCTTAGTTATAATATGCCTGAACAGACAGGACTTCATTTTAAAGATACACGTTAAATTTCATTATTTGGCATCTGCAAACAAAATAGAGTGCTGTAGATTTTGGTTCCTTTAAAATACAGTAAAAACCGTACACTCAAATGGACTCTAGTCCATTTGAATTTTTCTTGTTTACTGTAATAGCAACAGCACTTTATTTTACACATACATTTAAGTCAAAATAAAATAAAATGTAATATTACTTATTTATCAAATAGCTTACCCCTTCAATGAACGTTAAGTGTTGGGATCTTCTCTGGTAGCTCAGAGGACATAAAGGAACATAGTGTCTAATCGCAATCTGATTAAAAGCAGCTTTTAAATAACGCTCTGCTATTAGAATCAGAACGTCATTAAAAGAGGGTCACCTTCTCATGACCTTTCAATCAGCCATTCAGTGCCTAGATTACAAGTTTTTGAAGAGGAAACAGTTTGTATTTTTAACCATTAGAACGCATGTGAAAATTCTATATTTAACTGGGATCTATGGAAGCCATAGAGGGACTTCTAAGTTCCTTACTTCTAACTTCTTGAGTAATGACTTCTAACTTCATGACTTCTAACTTCCTTAAGTTAGAAGTCATGAAGTTAAATGTAAGGAAGTTAGAAATCATGAAGTTAGAAGTAAAGAAGCTATAAGTAAGAAGTCATGAAGTCAGAAGTAAGGAGGTTAGAAGTAAGAAGTCATGAAGTTAGAAGTAAGGAAGTTCGAAGCAAGGAAATTAGAAGTCATAAGTCATGAAATTAAAAGTCCGGAAGTTAGAAGTCAGGAACTTAAAAGTCCCTCCAGGGCTTGCATAGGGATTCGATATAACTTAGTCGACCGAAACTTTAATTAACTTATATCAATCGAAGGAGAATTCATTTATCCTTCGAAACGCAAAATATTTTCAAAATATTCAAGATGATTTAAACCTGCTTTAGATGTTAGCACGCTCAGCATTAACACGCCATGTGTACAGGTAAACAATACAGACGCGCCGTAAGTTGCGGTCTCAATGGCTGGGATATAAATAACAATACTGGAAATCCAGATTGTTAAGAAGAGTCGCCTTCAGATCTTGCCGTAGTTAGATCGTGTACTTTAGTCAGATTCTGTCTAATCTTGAAATTATCTTGAAATTAGAGTGCATTTAGGAATATATTGAATTCTGATCTTGAAATTATTAGAGTGCCTGAAGGAAATAGCCAATTTTTCAAGACCTATTATCTAAAACTTTTCAAACTTTTTAAAGTTTTAAAGAAAAAGAACCATATCACAAAGCAATGGTTTAAATCTCACAAAAAGTTTGACATATAAGGGACTCGTTACAGATTTTGTGCATCCATCGATTTAGGGATCTTCAATGACGATATACATCTTGCAGGGTTATACATGTGTAACATTATGATTAATAATGGAAGACAATGTTCATTTTCATCACGTGTTTCGCATGTTGACGGCACTTTGTCTCTAATTATAATGTTACTTATCCTATCTTAGCATCATTGTTGCAAATTCTGAAATAAAAAGGAAAAAGGAAAAAAAAATCATTAATTTTGTTTAAAACAGAAATACAACAACCAGTACAAACTCGCATTGCATAGCAAAAACAAACAAAACATATTCTTTATATAAAAAGGTAAAATCAGTAAAAGTCTACTAAACGTTATTTTTTTAAAATCAAGAAGAATGTGTAACAACTATATAACAAGTTAAAGACAAAGCTAAACATAACAATCATACTAATGAGGGCAGAAAAAAACACACAGTTTTTAATTGGTTTTTTGTTGTTCACCAACCATTTTTAGTGCTTTTAGTTCTTGAAACATTTGTTAGAGACTCTCTTCTGTAACAATAATAAGAAGAAAACAAACTGCTATTCCACTAAAAAAATATGCGCTTGTTCTTCTGACTGTTAAAAATATAGGTTGAAAAAAATAGATAAATCTTAAAAGTACCCGAAATTTAGTGTTGCTAAAGTTAATTCAATTCAACAAGTTCAAGAATAAGGAAAAAATATATTTCAGGTCCTCGTAAGATTCTTGTACATCCCTAAAATCTGCTTCCAATTAAATCATTTAAGTACTACTAAATAGGATCAAACCCTTGAAGTCTTGAGGTCTTTGTTACCTTCAAAATTTATCTGTCCGTCACCGTTTGCGTCAGCCTCATTCATCATTTCCTGGACTTCTTGGTCTGTCAGCTTGTCCCCAAGGGTTGTCATCACATAGTATAGTTCTTCTGAACTTATAAATCCATTACCATCTTTGTCGAACATCTGTTGAAACAAGAACAAAAAGTACACGTGTGTAATGTCGAAATTTATGCTAGCCTGTTAGGTGAAACAGACACTTCTTTCACTATACATGTACACATGTATGGCACATACATTAGACAGAATTCATAATAAATGAGATATATTGTTCAGTTCACACGCCAGCAGCCATAGGGTATAAAACATTTGATAATTTTTAATATCTAAAAAGCACGGCTTTGTTTGAATCAAATAAATAGAATCAAAAATGTATATCGAGTGTACCTGGCGTTCCATGCTTTACGTTAATATTATGTAAACGGGTAAATCTGCGAACCATAAATATTTAATTTATAGTTTGAGTGTCATTTTCAATTTATTTCGACGTAAAGATGCAAAATGAAACCATGACTTATGGGAATATTCGTTTGACTTCTGGTCGCTTTATCTCAGGCATCCATACCTGATAAATAAAAATCGTGATGAACCTGAAACTATTGCATTTCAGGAACTTCTTTTCAGAAATGACGTGTTACTTCGGCCAACAGATAAACGTAAATTGTAGCTAACGACCATCGCTCTGATGTGATTAGCGATGGGTATATTATATAGGCGATGTATGCCTGGCGTTTTCTTGGCCCTACCCTGCAGGTTACTCTCATTCATGGTCACAGGGATGGCCAAGTTGCACGAATAAATGAAACTATGCAAAAGTTTCTTTTTAGTAATTTTTTTTACATGATCATACTTAAAAGGTCTAATTCAAGTACCCGAAAAGCCTCGCGAAGTTCTTCTATGTCATCGTGTTCGCTCATTCTTTTAGTCATCAGCTGACAAAATTCTTGAAAATCTATGTTGCCATTTCCTGAAAGAAAGTGCGTTTCTTAATGATACCTTTCATATCTGAACTTTTATGGCCTCGCCAAAGTTTTTCAAGAGTATCATTAAAGAGCATTTTCTGAGGAAAATGAGAGGGAACACATCTTTTTCGAGCCAATAGTCTAGTGTACAAAAAATGAAAGATCTTAGCAGTTTGGACAGTCTAGAGCGCCGGATTAACTTTGCTTCTCTTAATGACATTTTGTCACCCTCTCTGTTCAAATCATTATTTTAAATGTCTTACTATACAAAAGGTTCACAATAAAATCAGTGTCTACCTGATTATGAGCTATATTTTGGTATCATCTTTGATCTTGTAATCAGTCAGTAAAAGCTTACCATCACTGTCCGCCTGTCGTATCATATTTGATATTTCCTCATCTGTTGGATTTTGGCCAAGTGATCTCATCACGGTTCCAAGCTCCTCTGAGGATATTGCTCCACTCATGTCTTTGTCAAACATGTCAAATGCCTCCCTAAACTCTGCAAAGTGCGGTTAGTACAGTTTTCAACTTTATTTATTTGACTTTAATTCAATTTTTTATAAACTACTATTACTAACCAAAGTACACTTCAAGATAGGAAACGCATTGGAAGTTGTTTGCAACGTTGAGGGGTAAACACTCACGACAGTTTACCAAGGGTGCCATCGTCACAAAATACGCCCTTCACAAAAGCTTTTAGTGAATATTTGTGTGTGTGTGTGTGAGTGTGTGTATACGGGGCGGCGGCCGGGGGGGAGGTGCGTGGGGGTAGGGGGGGGGGGGAAATCAATGCATAAATGCATAAAAATTGAGTTTTAAGTATGTGTGGGGGGAGGGGTTTGATGGAGTCAGGGGTGGGATTAGGAGACACGTTATTATCCACACATAAAACAAAAAGAAATGATTTTGTGTGTGGGGGAGGTGTGGGTGGGGGTGGGGGTCTGGTATATATATAAGTTTAATGTGCCGGGCAAGTAATTAAATATGAAAAAATAAAAGCATCACATGAGTTTTTTGAATATGTAATTGCCAACCGGTTTCTTTTATCATCGGGGCAATAAAACAGTATATATACCGGTATATATATATATACTCCCCCCCCCCCTAGCATTGGACACCCCCCCCCCCTCTTCGAAGTATGTATATATATTTTATATATAAATTTCTAGGGGGTGTCCCATGCAGGGGGTGGGGGGGGGGGGAAAGGGAAATACATTCCCATCTATTTTAAGTAAATATGGTTTTGCTATATAAGTCTATGCAAAACCAAGTGACCGCTGGGATGGGGCTTATTTTCATCCCAGGGACATAATATGCTCAGTCTTGGTAAAGGTCCACTTGAAGATGCCTCACATCAAATTACAAAGCTCTGTGTCAATCGGTTTTAGAGAAGATTTTCAAAGGTTTTCCTATATAACTATATATTAGCCCCAGGTTGGGGCCAATTTTGACGTTGGGGGTCATAATTTCAACCAACATGGTAGAGGTCTACTAGACAAAGCTACACACTAAACTTCAAAATTTTAAGCCTTATGATATATAATAATCAGCTACATTAAAGTTTTTGCACGAGCCGACAACGACGACTCCGTGGCCATAATAGCTCGACTTTTTCTTCGAAAACAAACATCTTAAAATATGGACGTGGATTATGCATGCAACGCTCAGTCTCATGATGGTGAACATTTGTGATAGAATCCATTAATTCATGATGACTGTATTGTCCGTACACACATTTTCATACTTTTATCTGACCTTTGATCTCTACGTGTGACCTTGACCTTGGCCACAGGGATTTGAATTTTGTGCGTGACATTCGCTTTACAATGGTTAAC
Organism: Cyclina sinensis; assembly: GCA_012932295.1. Classification (NCBI taxonomy): domain Eukaryota; kingdom Metazoa; phylum Mollusca; class Bivalvia; order Venerida; family Veneridae; genus Cyclina; species Cyclina sinensis. The sequence continues at coordinate 18,394,538 of JAAONU010000011.1, forward strand.
ATTTGGACAAAGTTATAATAAAATCTCTCAATGCACTTAGAAGTTTTGCTCCGGACAAGCCTTTTAATCTGACCTCTTATTGCGACCTTGACCTTGGACTTAGAGACCTGGTTCATAAGCGCAACACTACCTCTCATAATAGTAAATATTTAAATCAAGTATTTCTTAAATCCCGCCATGTATGTAGAAGATATGGCAAAACTCGACGCTGCCCACGCACCCGCCCGCCCAATATATGCGTTCCCATAATTCGATCCGTTTTTTTACAAATGGCATATAAAAATCAAATCATTACAAGTATAAAGACGGAAATAAAAGATTTTTATCATTATCATTATTTCAAATAACGGAATCTAGTTAACTTCACATGAGCTTCTCTAAACTAAAATCTACCAACTGACAATAGGGTAATTTTCATTTTAATAACACTTGACACCATGCGAGTTTTATATATTTAGCATAACTTAAAAAAAATCTATTGAGAAGTAATGTTCTTACCCGTAAGTTGCTCTTCAGTTAGACTTTCCTACAATTCAAAATAAAATTCCTGAAGCAAATATTAATCAATCATGAATTATAAATTTAATAATACCAATTTAAAGTAGACCAGATTATTATCAGAACATTAATTTTATTGTTGTGCTTTCCTGAAACACTAACCTTAAAATATAAGTTATTATTAATTAACTGTGAACTGTTTGATGCTATATTGTAAACTTAACGTGACCTGTATCAAGAATAGGAAAACAATAATTAGTGAAAACAGGGCCAATACGAAATATTCAGGGCCAATACAGCTTTCACAGGGCCAATACGAAAATGGGCGAAGGTGATTGGTTGATGCACCAGGGCCAATACGATATTCTTTCTAAACCAGTTTCTTTGTCCGCCATTTTGATTCAACAAATTTTGACGCTAAATTTATAATTCAGACTCTTTTTTTCAAACAATTAAGCATTTTCCCGCTACATGTTTGGAGCAAATTTAGTTTACATACAGGCGAAAGTAATTTAGTAGTGTGTAGCCTTCATTTCTTCACGAGTTGTTAAAATTTCAATAAGACATTTTGCGCTGTGTCGGGAAAATGGCAAAGCGAAATTTAGCAGATGAAGGCGAAAGAATTCTTGAAATGTTAGCAAATGACTAATTACAGTTAGATCATTTAGCGGAAAACGACATTAGGGCAACAAACAAGCATTTGTAAGTAGATCATGGAGGGCCTGGTCAGTTTTTTGTTGTGAACGACGATGACACGACGTCATTCATCGAGGAAAATAAAAATAAAAATCTTATTTACAAAACAAACAGTGACATGAAAATATTCAACGAGTGGGCTAATGCATCAATGAATATATTGTTTAAATTGTACAAGTTAATTAATAAAAATGACATTAATTGGGTGATTTCATCCAAGGAACATTATATTATAGTTTGAAGTTTCTGTAGTCCACGACTGACATTATTAAGTGAAAAAAAAAGTTTTAAAACCGAAAATTATGGGGTATTTTTAGAGTAGGTATGTTTAAGGTTTATTGTTTTCCTCTAAAGCTCATGGTATATATGTTGTAGAGCAATCTTTTCTTCGGTGGGGTTAAAAATCGGAACCGTCGTGGACATTATCTGGTTAAAATGGTGGCTTACAGTTTTTAGCTTAGTTAAGGCTGAGAAAAAAAATGTATTTGATTACTTTGTAGACATTCAAATTTCATGATATTTTATCACTTGTGATGGACAATCAATGTTTGTCAAAGAAATAACGATCTTTTTAAACAAGATATGAGTAGCTTCAGGAAAAGTTAAACGTGTACTTACCATTTCTTAATCCGTTAAATACAAAACTGCCGTTTTACAATTATTCATAACACAAATACAATAATCGACGCATGACAACCATACAAAATACAGTCAAAATACTTGTCTAATTTAAGACGCAGTTAATAGCGACAATTTGTTCGGTTCATAATCAACTGGGTCAGTAAAAAATTAAAGGACTTTTCTATAAAGACCTAACTTTCACAAAACAATTTCCAATTCTGGATTTAAACCCTCTGTTAACTGTTAATATTGTAACTTGACGTGCGGAATGGTTTTCGGCCTTACTGGTGTATTTTAACGGTTAATTATGAGATCATAATTAAACATTACATGTTAGTTTATTATGTTCTCGGGTATCCCCAATAACAATCAAAAGATCATTTTATTTGGTACAGCAAGTGGATAGATAATCTATATCTTATATTTGTACATACGGTGCACAAAAGTTGTGATACAGATGGACAGACAGACACATTTATTCAAATCATTTACACTTACAAGCCCATGATCACATTACAAATAGAAAACGAAGACTTACGATAAACAGTAGTGCACAACATGACAACAGCAACTGATATGATCAAGAAGATATTTAACTAACGACCAACAATGTTTATTTACGTAAGAAAACACGCATAACAGTCCTAACATAACGAAACAGAGAAGGTCAAGAGAGAAATGGGATTTACATGTATATCTTTCAATGACCGGACATAATTAGTGTGTCAGTCTATACCCGCTATAGAGGAGTACTAAAATTTTGTATCAGTTGCTCATTTTAAGAAATTAAAAGTTCAACAAATTTAAGCACGATTACATAACACAGTTAAACTGAAGTTGTCTTCGAAATATTTGCAAACGCTAGTTATGGAACTGTAGGTCGATTTTCGAAACCAGATATTCACCATCAAAGTTGGTCAACGCTGTTTCTCTGGTGCAAAGTGGTGTAATGTCAAAGAAAAAAGCGACAATGACATTTGGCATACCGAGAACAACCCTGATAGACAACTTTAGTGGAAAAGGAGCAGTTGGTTCAAATCCCGGGAAACAGTGCGTAGTGACAGCGGCAGAAGGTGGTTTGGTAGATTTTATATTAAGCTCACGTCATCTATAGGGTATCCGCTGAAGCACCAGGAACTTTGCAATTAAGTGAAGGTCTTAGATCATAATGGAAGAAAAACATCGTTTAACGACAATTTACCTGGAAAGCATTGGTATCTGTTATTCGCAAAACTGCATCCTGAGAGAAAGGAGCGCGATGGCTTTAGGTCACCAGAGATCGCTTATAGACTTTGAAATGAGCGGAGGGTGGTTGACCACTTACTTAAAGCAAGAAGTTTACGACTGGGAATCTCTCGTGAACGACCTAATCTTTAAAGAATCTTTAATGCCGATGTAAGTGGATTTATAAATAGTAAGGTGTTGACTGAAAAGGTGTTCAGCATGTGTATCAAGTATGTACAAGTAATAAAGCCCAAATCACAGTTCTTCAATGAAGAGCTCATCTGTCCGGTATGGCAGTCTGATGAAGGCAGTCGTGAAGAATTGATCCGCTTCACTGCCTGTCCGCGTCCTTGGCATATAACGTGTACTTGTGACGCTGTACTCTTTGAAATTCCAGCCTCGCTGATTGACAATTAGCCATTTCATTGTGAATTCTGTTTGTAGTTTGAATAAACGTATGCCTGTACATATGATGTAATTCCGTGAGTAACGCCTGACTGAAATGAAATAATCTTGACAAAATTTAGACTTATGGGAATTTTGTTCTTTTAAATGTTAGGGCAGCAAAATGTTGGCACTACTAAAATCGATAAAATTCATTTTGTTTGTTTTATTTTTTAAAACTCAATTTTAGTGTCGAATTAAGGGCGCCCATGTCGAAATATCGAACCCAGAATGGACCGAGTTAATAACTTATTACATTGCAAACCTGAGCTGTTATCTAAGCAATAGTATTTAAAAAAAGCTCGTAAATGTTGGAGTATGTACATTGCCATGTCGAAGTTAGGATATTTAAAAAATAAAATCGTAATTACGAAAATCTATATTAAATCGTCGAAGTAAGGTGCCTTATACTACCATGTTGGCTCATTTTGATAGTGCATGTAGATCTAGCTAATGAAAGTTCATGTAAATAAGTGAATCTTGGGTAGAGATCTTATAATTGTTGCCGCCAAGTTTCGGTCGATATGAGGATTTATTGACCTAAAATTTTTTTATCGACCTCGGTTACACCCTCGCTCGATGTCACATTTTTAGGTTCATAAATGCTCATATCGCCCTCAGGCAATTATTGTTATATTATTACATTGCAAACCTGAGCTGTTATCTAAGCAATAGTATTTGAAAAACGCTCGTAAATGTTGGAGTATGTTCATTGCCATGTCGAAGTTAGGATATTTAAAAAATAATATCGTAATTACGAAAATCTATATTAAATCGTCGAAGTAGGGTGCTTTACTCTACCATGTTGGCTCATTTTGATAGTGCATGTAGATCTAGCTATTGGAAGTTCATGTAAATAAGTGAATCTTGGGTAGAAGATCTTATAATTGTTGCCTCCAAGTTTCGGTCGATATGAGGATTTATTGACCTAAAAAATGCTATCGACCTCGGTTACACCCTCGCTCGATGTCACATTTTTAGGTTCATAAACGCTCATATCGCCCTCAGGCAATATTTGTTTTGTTTTAATATAACTAACCTCATTTCCGTTAAATAATATATAATAATAAATTATAAAGTAAGTTTGTAGATCTTTTAGTAATACCTGACATTGCCTCAAACTTGATAAGTAACAATTCACCTAGTGTCTTCTAAACGTATGAATTTCATTTTGTACAGAGTAACAGAATTAGTCATTGTGACTCTATTGATATAAAAGGACATCTATTAGCATTTAAAAGCTTAAATAAAATGAATATAAAATCTTAAACACATTAATTTCAACCTCAAAGGCACTGTAAGGTTTGTCGATCTATATAACGTTTATTTTTCTATAACTGATAAAAAGCTGTCTGTAGAACAAATACACAAATGCCATTCTTATAGAAAACGATAAAAATAAAACAAACACTAGTTCTTTAAAGAACTCGTTATCTTTACACCACCGTTAAAGTAATACACTTAGTTGTTCACTTTCGCCGTGTACAAAAAAACAAAAAACAAAAACAAAAAACAAAATCCCATAAAATGAGAACAAGCACAAAAACAAGTATTAAAACAATAAATATTGTAACTTTTGAATCTCATGAAAAATGAATGTTTTCAGCAGTAGTCAATGAAAACATTTTATTAATGATATGTAGAACTAAACAACTTAACATCACACTGTAAATTTCTTTATTTTCGAAATCTGGAAAATCACGGAAGGATGTTCAATATTTTCCAGCTGATAAGCCAAGTTATGGGTTAACGAGACTCAAAACGTACAGTTCACTATTCACTGGTTCTAGGAAAGGAATTCTTTCTTGATGACAAGTTCAACCAAACATTTCTTGTAACGTAATCATCCGGCAGAATTCTGGAAAAAAATGTTGTAAATTCAAAATCGAATGTTTATTTGAAATCAACGGAATCCCGTTTGGGCCACGTAAAATATCGCCTGTTTGACAGGTGAGATTTTTTTTAAAAAATCTCTTGTCTCGCTCTTTCAGGTGAACAGATATACTAGCGAGAATTTATAACCTCGCGATGAAATACAGGCGAAATATAATATTTAAATTTTCACTTTACCCCTGAGACTATATAATAAAATGTCGCATGTCTCCAGTTAAATCCTCGCGAAAATTGCGTTTGTCTCACTAAGACTAATTTATCGAAGACCATTTCGATGAAGGTGATCTTTAAATGATCACCGGAAATGGTAAATAGCCGAAGTTTTCCGATTCTGCCATGCGACAATATAAGTTAATTGTTTCCATGCAAAAAGAGCGAAGGCGACATTTTGCCGGTTAAGTTTTTGCCTGTATTAAGTGTATTTCCTCGCAAGGATTTAATATGATACATGCGACCTCGCGAGGAAAAAGGTGACACGTGTGAAAATTTAAAAATTAAATTCCGGCTGTACTTCTTCGCGAGGTTTCAAATTCTCGCTTATATATTTGTTCAGCTGAAAGGGCATGACAAGAAATGTTTTAAAATCTCACCTGTTAAACAAGCGAGATTTTACCTGACAAGAACGGAATTCCGTAGAAATCTGAAATTACGGACCACAAATTAACAATAAATCAATACTTAGCCGACTCGTATGAAGACTGTACGATATATGAACGGGTTGTTCTGCCATTGACTAATTGCAGTTGAACAATCTTATTTGATATACATTGCTTTTAGCCATGAAGAGCTGTTGTCAAAATCTTAACAGCGATGATAAGTATTTTTATTTTATTCTTATTTTTTAAAACATTCTTTATCTGATTCAGTTAGATCAATGATTTTCAATCAAAAAATGTTGTTTTCATTGATACTTCAACAACAAAATGATGCCTTAACCTACTCTTTGGCGGCGTTTTATAGTACAATTTGTCTGTAGCGCTGTTATTTGAAGTCTATTAAATTGTAAAAGAATAAACTTTTAATGTATAATTTCTTTGTTATACACACCTGTATAATTACTTCGAATGCACAAAGGTACTTTACTTTGTATATATATTGATAAATCATACATTTAATTTGACTGTTTTACAAGTAAGCTATTCCATTTCCATAAAGCACATAAAGAGTCCTCAATAATTTCTTTCGACAGAATTTTCAGCTACGAACCTGGAAAACTAATTTGGCCATCACCGTCTAAGTCTGCCTCTTTCATCATGTCTTCTATCTCCTCGTCACTCAGCCTCTCTCCCATCTTGTGTAGACTATGCTTCAACTCCGCTGTAGTACATTATAAGGGTTTAAATCCAAATTTGTGTAAACATATTTGGAATGTTTTAACTCCGCTGTAACGCATTGTAAGAGTTTTACATCAAATTTTTGTAAATATCTAAAGTATGCCTCAATTCCAATGTAATTCACTGGAAGAGTTTTACAGCATATTTGTGTAAACATATAAGTTAAATTTCAATTCCCATGTAATTAACTGTAAGAATTTAACAGCAAATATGTGTAAACATATTAGGCTTCAAATCCGCTGTAACTGATCGCATAAGTCTAATACCAAATTTTTGGACATATGATTGCTGAATCTACGCTTTAATACTTTTTTAAGAGGTACGTTACTTACTTTTGTCAAGTGAAATTTAGTTTTGCAAATGCACTTGTAAAGTAATTTAACGCTAAAGATTATTAATCATTACAGGTTTTTGTCAATTTCACCATATCAGGTTAAGATGTCATTTTTTTTCTTCATATATAACCGAAATGTTAGAATGTTATAAAATTGTTGTTTTTTTCATTACTAAAATACATTTAGTGCCACCTTTAGTGGCAACGAAAGTCATATTTAAAGGTAAAAATGTCAATACACAATCTCTCGTAAGGACAGGTTTTAAAGAACCAATGCAAGTACTTTCCTTTACAAACAGATATTCCTAACAACTTTTTCTAGCAAAATAAAAGCTTCTCTTCAACATGAAAAAAAACAACAACAAAAAACATCACCTAATCTATCCAGTGTTACACATACAAACAGGATGATTTGTATTTATCTTATTTTATATGTTATCATACAGTATGATTATAATGAACATTAAATCAAAATAAACTTTTTTATCGCTTCAATGTTTAGAAATTCACAAATTTACTTCTCGCACACCTTGACTGATAAAGCCATTTCCATCACCATCAAAAACTTTAAAAGCTTCTTTCATTTCTTTCAGAAGTTCCTCGTCCTCTCCATTCTTCTGTTCTCCTTTAGAGTCTGTATCCTCTTTACTAAACTTGTTGGCCATGAGAGTTAGGAAATGTGGAAAGCTTACAGTACCATGACCTAAAATCACATATTTAGAGACAATACAATATCATTTGGAACACCTTAGTCACGCAACACATACTGTGATCGTTAGGTAGGTGTTCCGATTGGGGAAAATCTTCAATATTGTCTGATCGCTTAGTCTAAAACACATGTACCTAAACTACCTGGGTCCTAATGGCACGGGAGTGATGACAATCAAGTCTTTATACTGGGTATGATACACAACAAGGGCACGACATGTGTTCCAGTAACAAAACCAGGGAATGCAACTGGTGCCCTTTTTCAGTTTGGGTAAAACACACCACTACAATTATGGTAAAAGGGGTGCTCAATTATTTCATACAATTCAAACAATAAATTTATCATGTTTTAAGACATCGGGGAAAAAGGAAATGTTTAGAATTTTACGAATTACATAACTGCCGCAGAACTAAACATCAAACGAAATCTGCTAAAATACTTCATTCTTACTATTGCAACTTAACATGCACTGAATCAAAACAACTTGAAACATAAAAACTTACCTTTCTAAAATACAGTTTCAGGCTCTTACATGATGTTAAATATCGCTCAAGACGGGGGAATGACCGTGACTTAAATATTCCTTATTTTGACTCATGTACTGACCAGAGCCTCGAGAAGCAGGTTGTTGGAATAGTTCTTGTACATTGTAAAAACTGTCACTACAATATGCACAGTAAAATGAATGTTGAAAATAGCATGTAATTAAAGAACTTACCAAAGACATCTAGATGTTCGTAGACGGATTCCATTTCGGACTCGGACGGGTCATAGCCAAGCTTCCGTAACATTTTCTCCAGATAGCGGTATTCCACTTCATTGTTTGATGTTTTGTATTCGTCAAACACACGATGGTACTCTAAATATAATCAAAAAATGGTGTGTTGCTTTTAAAGATATATCACTCTTAACTTCATCATTCGAGCGTCTAACAGACTTAAACAAAACATATATCAGAACATTTTAAAACTAACTGTTTCGGCTGGAGATATTAGTGGAGAATAGTAAATTGTTCAATAGTAAGTTACATATATATCATGTCCATTTTTTCAACCTTTCTGAGACAAACTGAGCATAGAGAATACAGCTTTCCGTACAAAGTACACATATACTAGTACAGTATCATGTAATATAACTTACGACACTCTTTTTATCAATAATTCTCTAAGTTACTTTTAAAAGAAACAAAAACTGCATCAGGTATCTGAGATGTATTTGATGAAAACATAATTTATCGTGCTATGTGAAAACATATTCCCCTGATAGTTTTTTCTGATAATATCTGGATGCTAGTAAATATGTAAATATGTATACATTCAATAATAACACAGTCAGTTGCAAACTGCGTGTTATACAAATATTATCACCTGATTTACTGCAATAAATGTCAAAACTCACGTACTGCATACGTGTACAGTACACAGCCTCAGGACATGTACAAGTTTATGCTTTTATGTTTTGTAAATGCAGACTTTAATTAACACGTTAATGACATTTGCGTAAATGGTCGACCAATACTAACCTTTCACCTCAGCATCTGACAACTTGTCAACCTAATTAACAATGAAAATGTTAAATAAATACATTTATGTACTAGTATATACCACAGTACTGTACATGCATAATAAGAAGATGCTATTAATGGTGTAAGTGTGTAAAATAATTATTACTACAATTTATTCTATAGAAAAATTGCCGCGTTGGTTGCTAATGAGAAAAGCACCAAATTATTAAATCGACATAATTCTGAATTAACCTAATAGATAAGATTTTTTTGCTTCACAACATTCAACAACAAATTAAATCGTAAAATTATTCAGGTCTTTCATAATTTTAACTAAAATCTAAACTAAACTTCATCTGCAGATACGTATAGTTACAAAAATATACATCGTGTACAAAGCATCGGATTACGCAAGTGTATTAAATGTGCGTTTAGTGTTAAAATATAACTTACCATTTTCTTACAAGAACAAAATCCACACTATTTGCAAGACATAGGAATATTTAGCTATATAATTTTAACCTATTTGACGATCAACCTTACAACCCATTTAAACTGAACGATAAAAAGTTACAAACACGTTACTTTCGTTTGAAAGCATGTATCTCCGCGGTCGTCACGCGCCGAAGCGTACGTATGCATTGATACGCAGTTGTTATATTGTATTCAGTTACAAACTGTTATTAAATTTTCAATAAAGAAAAAACTTTTTCATTTGATTTATCTTCAGTCTTTTTCCTTTCTTTTCACCATGTAAGTAAATTAATATCTTCATTAAATCACCCAAGATCATACTTTATTTATTTACTTATCAATGTACTTTTATCTATTTATGTAACATTTATATATGTATGTATGTAGGTAGGTAGGTAGGTAGGTAGGTAGTAAGGTCTATCCATCCATGCATCAATTGTATTCAGTACCCGGCGTTATATATATGTTATATCCATGTATGCTCTTCAAAATTGGAGGAATAAAAGATATATATATTTATACTTTTAAGGACATAGCACATATAAAAATGATAATATCACAAATACAAATAAGCAGATGTACTATGCACCTATTGATAACCCATTAAGCTGATGGAGTCCATTGAAATAAAATAAAATGAACAAAAAGTAAACCGAAACAAATAAGTAATTTTGGTCAAGATTTTTGTTGAAAAAGGAAGTATATGAACGTATGCTTTTCCTTAATTAACTGTCACATATAAATATCACAGACTATATAGTATCACAATACCTAATACTTCAGTAGTACAAATATACATCTTCAAATTTCATTTTGCTTTTACTAAGTAAGTGCTTTTATATTGTACGGAGTTATTTATGGATTTTATGCTTTCTGGAAGCTCATTCCATTTTTTGATTCCATTATATATAAAGGTTTGTTTCAACACAGAGTTGCACTGTGGCACAATAAAGTTCAATCTACTTAATCTGTTACATGTATTGAAAGATCTCACATCAGTACAGCAAACAAAATTAGCTCTGCGATGTGATGGACTCCTTTTATAATATAAAATAAATATTAAATACCTCAAGTGTATCACTCTGTTTTCAGCAATTAACCAGTTGAGGTTTTCAAAATCATACACTGTAATAAAATTTATGGGCCTACAATTTTGGATAAGTTTTAGTACCTTGTTCTGTGTTATTTGTAACTTTCTTTTCATCTGTTTTGTTAGACCTTCATACCATGATGAACAAGAGTAATCAAAGTGACACTGAATAGGAGTTGAAGCTTGGCATTCACTTAAGAAATAATACTGTTTACTACTGCTTCATCAGATAAGTACCTATTAGTACAAAGGCCGAGATATTTAACTAAGCTTTCACCCATTACATTTAACTGTAAAATTTCCTTGTTGTTATTTTCCTTTTGGTCCAAACAACATACATTCAGTCTTTTCAAGATGGAGGGACAACCTATTATCCACAAGCCATTCTTAACAACTTTCTAGTGCAGCACCAAGTTTGTCCTTATATAGACTTTCTGTTAACCTTGGACAATTCATAAATATTCTAAGAAGAAAGAGCAAATATCCATAAAATTCAACGCATCTACAGATACACTGACTACAGTTCTGTAAAGGAAATCAGCTCTTGACCAGTTGCTTACAGCTTAGTTCTGGTCGACAGAGAACGTAGTGAAAACGTAAGCGGTTCATCTCTCGTCGGTAACGGCGTGCCCATATGATCGACGTCCCCTGCAGAGATTAGTTATTTTCATGTTGTTGGTGAAAGTGCAAGATTCAGAAAGCATTTCAATCCAGAGACACACCTGTTGCTTTTGCTTGCTCAGTGTATAGCAATTATACATGGGTTCGGTTTAAAGTCTCATCCGAAAGACAATCAGTAATGTTTGTGGAGGAGTGGGAGATCGAACTCATGTTCCCTTGATTACCAGTCAAGCGCATTACCACTGGACCACTGGTCTGCTCCACGTGGTTTATCTTATGACGTCAGAGACTTAAATATGACCGAAATTGCGCTTAAGCTTAAGTACCTTTTGTACTCGACGATTATGATGGGTGAAAATATACTGTTCACAAAAAGTAGGGGATACAAATGTATTGTGTTATTTTGTTATGATATGGGAAACCTACTCTTTATAAGTAATTATCATGTAATCATCTCGTATATTTTTACAATGGTCGTTCATGTGTTGATAGCGTGGTCACTAAAGTATAGAAATCTCGTTCAAATTTGTGCTGCACGTGCAACTTTAAGACATGAGGGGTAGCACGCGAATTTTAATATTGAACGAAATCGTGGTAATTGTGACTTTAGTAGGGCAAACCTTTCAGAATATTGTGTTCTGTAGATCTTAAACACAAATTCACAATCAAATTTACAATTGGAATTATGAGACGCTTAACGGAACATCAACGTTGGCAGGCCATTGGTATGCTCCAGACCGTAAGTACACAGGCCCAGGCTGCAGCTGACTTGAATGTTTCACAGTCCGTTGTCTGTCGATTGTGGTCACGCTATCAAACCACTGTTGACGTGATTGATATCAAAAGAAGTGGACGTCCAAGATGTACTGAGTCCGAGACGACCGCTATGTTGTTAAGCTCTCGGTAACAGAGCATTGACGGCCACAGGCCTTAAACAACGCCTTCGACATATTAGAAGAGTCAATGTCTCGGGACAGACGAACAGAAATCACCTTCACTCAAACGATCTTCATGCTAGGCACCCTCAAGTGGCATTGCCGTTGTCAGCAAGGCATCGTCATGAACGTTTGGCGTGGTGTAGATAGCGGCGTTGCTGGAATATTAACCAGTAGTCACATGTGATGTTCAGTGACGAATCCAGATTCAACTTAGACTTTTGTGATGTTTAGCGTCGCCCAGTGAACGTTTTACAGACGCTGCCCACGACCGACATGGGGGTGGGTCCGTTATGTTATGGGGTGGCATCACCATTACTGCAAGAACACAGCTACATGTGTGCCATGGCAGTGTGATTGGCCAGTACTACCGTGACAACATGTTGGTTTCGCATGCTGTCCCATTTGCTCAACGCAATTGCCAAGAATTCATCTTCCAGGATGATAACGCCAGGGCCCATATAGCAAGGCTTATCACTGAGTTCCTGGAAGAGCAACATGTCCGTACTTTACCATGGCCAGCGATGAACCTGGACTTATCACCTATTGACAATGTGTTGGACGTTCTTGGAAAATGTGTCCGAAAACGTGACCCTCCACCCAGAACATTACGTGAGTTCGGTGCGGCGCTGCAGGAATAGTGGGACAGAATCCGTTAGCACACTATCAGTCGTCTTATTGTATGTGACGTCACTGAATAGCTTGTTGCGACAACAGAGGTGGTCCAACACGTTATTGAGGACGTGTAAAAACTATGACGTTAACATGACTTTGGACGCTGTTTTAAGTACCTGAAGATGTCATGAAGCAGTTAAATTTTTGCTTAAAATGTTTGAATGAATTTGTTTATTGATTAAACAAACATCAAAAGGTAAGAGGTTTCTTAATTACTCGCAATAAAAATATAACCTACAATATCCCCTACTTTTTGGATCAGTGTATGTCGTTGATTGATTAAAAAATCAAATTACTGATGCTGACAATCGATTTTAAGAACCAGCGGTTTACTATGATAACCTGGATTATTCATGAATATCCTCTGTTTCTGTTATTCCGATAAAAGCCCTTCAAACATATTTTCTTTTCTCTCACCAATATTTGTATCAAGGTTATTTACTTGCCTTGTATTTGCGTGACATATTTTTCATTTGTCACAATTGAAAACGTAATTGCCGTTTGGCATTTTATACATTCATAATGTATTAGACCAGTGTTCAGTACAACTGAGTTTTCAGTCTTAAACAGGGTTTGTTTCCAGAGGCTTTGCAATTTTGATCAGCACGAGAGGTACGTTAGATCATGGCGACAAAGAACTGTTTTGGTGGGCAAGATCTATCAGATTGTAAGCTTGAATTTCAAAGGCACATTCTTTATTTTCAGTACCAGTATTGGTAATGACTCCAGATGTCACTAAAAGCATTTCAATTGATTAAAATAACTAATGTCTGGGATTAAATTAAATCATTTAATAAATGTTTGTGTGAGACAGTGTGGCGAAAATTGGTTGCAATTATAATTTTATCTTTCAGAAGGGATTTAACACATTATCAAAAACAACAACAATAGTCTTTCATACAAGTTTTACTTCTGCTCTCTATATTTTGCTTGATTAAAAAGGGTGTTGATAGTGTCCATCATGACGAAAATGATTCAAATGAAACATTAAAAGACTGGCGCATTATTTTTTTTTTTAATTTAAGTAAAACTTTATGGAAAAGATGCAATTGTCAAGCACTAACAATGGCTGCAGAATTCAATGTGCAATTGGTATTGTAAGATGCTGGTTTCATAATAACCCAATCTTGAAGATATATTTGCTTACACATACATAAACTCCGTTTACTGCTACCTGTATTAAGTGGCTTTCAACTGTTCTATAGTTTTTATCACAGTTTCCAGTTTCTCTTCTAATTCTGAGCACATCTTAACCAAGTCCTCTGATGGCATTGTCTGGGTTATAGAGTCTGTGTGCTGTTGCTGAAAATAAAAAAACACTTTGAGAAACCCGTTAGGAAAAACTTGACACAAAATTAACATACTGATTAAGACTTTATAACAATTTACTTGTATGTATAAAATTTTCATACATGTCATATGCAAATGTTAGTCCACTCCTGGTCACTGACACTGGTTACTTGACTTGAAAAGAAACTCAAAATCTACAAAAATAAATTAACACATGCATAATAAAAAATGATCATTTTTAAACATGAACTTAATTATTTGAAATTACTGGAAAAATGGATGATAAGTACCAATATATGTTTAAACCGAGTCACAACAAAGCAATGTTATAGTAGGTGATGAATACTTTAGTTATCTACATGTAGTAAATACTTACCTTTATTTTTGTCAGAACACCTTTCAACATCAGTTTAGCAGACGACATCATTTGCAGTGATTGTGTAGAATTGTTTGAAGCATTGCTAGCCACTGTATATGCTGGGAAATAGTATCATAAATATGATTTTTTTTCAAATAAATATGAGTACACATAAATTCAAGTAGCCACTAAGTAAAATAAATTTAAGTAAGTATTGTTAAAATACTGATTTTATCTGTATTTTTTTCTTCTGTTAATTTGGAGGCAAAGAATGTATGCTTACTCTGTATCATGTACGCAATAAAAGAAACATAACTGATACAATTCTATTGTCTTGCCTAAGTCCACCTAGTCAAGTAAAATAAAAACATCACTAAATACAGAAATATTAATGGAAGAAAAAAAGCATGGTTCTTTAAATTCAATATTCTTCTTTGGTTCTGTCAATTTCATTAAAGACCATTCAACTATATTTCTGTTAACATTTTACTCACATAAACACTGTAAACATTCTCAGTTACAACACTCGTACACAGTGTAAGATGTAAGATAATATATTCAGATAATATAGAGACAAGGCAAATCCTGTTAACCATTTGCAAGGGTTTATCATTCACTGTTAACCCTTAACCTGCTGGAACCGAAAGTGATTAGCCTTTGCCACCAGTATAGAGCCAGGCCAGCCTGCACATCCTTGCAGTCTGACCAGGCTCTATACTGTTGGTAGCTCCATTTTAGTATTTTGATATTGAAATCCTTTAAACTTTGAACGGACTGTTCCAAATTCAAAGCTGGGCAAATCCATTACAAAATTTCAGCATGTTCAGGGTTAAACAATGGGTGCTCTAGGTGTAAGAATTTGTATAAAGATGTGTACAGTTATAAGGAAGCAATATAAAGGTCTTGTGCTATACAATGAGATAGATCACTCACTATCAGCCAGTTGTATGGATTGTTCAGCCACAGTCTTACACTGGTCAATGTCCTTCTCCCAGTTTGACGTCTGCATCACACACCTGTGAGCCTTCTGAAGAAACTGTAACATCTGAAAAAAATAACAAAAATATGCTGCAAAAGTAAAGCATATTAAGTTCCTTTTTTTTCACAAATATTTAGATCTAAGAGTTTCCTTCCTTACCATAATTTCAGAACCCCTGACCAAGTACTCGCCCCCTTCTGTTCTTTAATTCTGCCCTTGTTATCCTTATGTTTAAGCCTCTCCTATCCCTCACAAACATGCTAATTTCTGCAGTTTAATGAACAACTTAGCACTAGTTTAACTTTTTTTATCATCTATCGACCTTACTAATTATTATAGTGTGCACAGTTTAAAAGACTTTTTCCCATAATGATTCTTGAAAAGGTGAAAAATCTTACATTTATGAATAACACAAGAAATGGTATTTGTCCACATCTTTTTTTCTTTAATAAATTTAAATGCAAAATATAAAAGTACACAATTGAAACGATTCTAAATACTAAACTAGAACTGCCACTGTCATGGCGTGAATACCCCTGCATAGTGCTTTGTCAGAATCAACAGGGGTCATTTAGAGGTCATGGACAACCTCCCTGCCAAATCTGAGGGCAGTAAGCCAGTTTTTTTAGTCAAGGCCCCTGTAACCTTGACCTTTGACCCAGTAACCTAAAACTGAGGGTCAAAGGATTCTAAAATTATTGGGCGGACAAGCATTTTTTAGTCAAAGCTCCTGTGACCATGACCTTTGACATAGTGACCTCAAAGTAAACAGGGGTCATCTACTGGTCATGACCAACCTCCACACCAAATATGAAGACTGTGGGTCATAGGATTCTTAAGTTATTGGGTGGACAAGCTTTTTTTAGTCAAGGCTCCTGTGACCTTTGACCCAGTGATCTCAAAATAAATAGAGGTCATCTACTGGTCATGGCCAACCTCCACACCAAATATGAAGACTGTGGGTCAAAGGATTCTTAAGTTACTGGGCGGACAAGTTTTTTGTAGTCCAGGCCCCTGTGACCTTGACCTTGGATCCAGTGATCTCAAAATCAATAGGGGTCATCTTCTGGCCATGAGCAATCTCTAGACCAAGTAAGATGACTGTGGGTCAAAAGATTCTTAAGTTATTGGGCGGACAAGGCCTGTGACCATGGCCTTTGACCCAGTGACCTCAAAATAAATAGGGGTCATCTACTGGTCATGACTAATCTCCATACCAAATATGAAGACTGTGTGTCGAAGGATTCTTTAGTTATTGGGCGGACAAGTTTTTTGTAGTCAAGGCCCCTGTGACCTTGACCTTGGATCCAGTGATCTCAAAATCAATAGGGGTCATCTACTGGCCATGAGCAATCTCTAGACCAAGTAAGATGACTGTGGGTCAAAGGAGTCTTAAGTTATTGGGCGGACAAGGCCTGTGACCATGGCCTTTGACCCAGTGACCTCAAAATAAATAGGGGTCATCTACTGGTCATGACCAACCTCCATACCAAATATGAAGACTGTGGGTCATAGGATTCTTAAGTTATTGGGTGGACAAGCTTTTTTTAGTCAAGGCTCCTGTGACCTTTGACCCAGTGATCTCAAAATAAATAGGGGTCATCTACTGGTCATGACCAACCTCCACACCAAATATGAAGACTTTGGGTCAAAGGATTCTTAAGTTATTGGGCGGACAAGTTTTTTGTAGTCAAGGCCCCTGTGACCTTGACCTTTGATCCATTGACCTCAAAATCAATAGGGGTCATCTACTGGCCATGAGCAATCTCCAGACCAAGTAAGATGACTGTGGGTCAAAGGATTCTTAAGTTATTGGGTGGACAAGGAAAAACCGACGGCCGACCGGATGGACAAGCTGATTCCAGTATACCCCACACAACTTCATTGTGCGGGGGTATAATTACTTTATCTGGAATTCAAAATTAGAGAAAAAGGGAGTGTTCTTGAGTTACTCACTTTTTCTGGCTCTCCTGTACACAGCTGGGCATATAATCTCCAGATCTCAGCCTTATCAGTCACCTGTCATGTAAAAGAACATTTGACATGATCATGGCAAAATACCGGTATAATGCTCATGAATTTCCTTCATTTCTTGAAACATAAAATAATTTCAGACTTCACTTCAAGGGAACTGAGGTATCAAATAAAATATACACATGAAATATAGATTACACTTTAATTCCTATTTTATTATTGAAATATTAAAATAAAATATGCCTGACTTCATAAGGCCAGTCAGAGAGTCATTAACATAACACTCTCGTCCCAGGCACAAAAGTGATGTTTTTTTTATTGGCCTTAAATATACATGAAAAGGGTGAACTCAATGGCAGTGTGAAGAAAGTGATTTTGAAGAAAATGGAATACTCAAAACGTTAAGGTATGCTTCTTTAAATGTCAATGTTATTTATTCTACAGTCACACTAACTGTATCAGCAAAACAGACAATGTACCTTGGCAGTGACCCTACCAAACAGTTCCCTCAGTTTAGGTTCTATATGCTGTGCTGGTTGACCATCAGCGTCTGGAATCTTCTCTGTCACAGCTCTAACAAGAACACCTAACACCTGAAATACAACATGAGTGCTATATTTTTCAGTGGAGTAAGAATATACTATTCTTGTTCAATGATAGTCGAATCTCAGGAATTATTTCAAACTACTACTGCAGTACTAAGCATACTAGAATGTTATTTCTTCTAATTGAAAAAATAATTTAATGACCAAAGCACAAAGCAATTGGATTACTGAAATTCTACGTATAAATTCATACAGATCAGGATCTACTCTGGTGTCTGTCCAAACATGAGGTTTTATTTTATAAGAGATCATCAGTTCTATCAAAACTTAGAGATGAACACATCCACTGGAGAAACTTATCAGAGCTAGGGTTTAAAGAATTTATTTGATCAGAAAGGTAAATACACCTACCTGTTCATCCACCCATTTATCTTTCAGGTCTATCAGTCTATGGTAGGCTCGTATCACTTCACTGAACTCTCCACAATCTGTTCCCACCTTTGTAACATATCAAAACATTTAAGTCACTACTATTTTCATTTAAGACATTCCTAGGTTGACGCATCACAGTTTTTAGTGTGGTCGCTAAATTTTCCATTTTATCAAAAATATGTCACTTTAAAATAATTTTACCAGATATTGTAAAAAGAGTGGTCATTTTCAAATAATTTGAAATATTTAGAAGCCAGTGTCTACATTGGCTTCTGGTAATGCTAACATAGATCACTCTGTTATATACTGAATAATAAATCACACTTTACACAAATACCTGGATAAAGACAACAACTAAACTTATTTGACCCTGGATAACACAAAGTGTAGAAATTTGAAATAAATATGAAATTCCCTCTGGTGAATCTAACTGGTCATAAAAACATATAGGTCTGCTTCTGTGAAATCCATAAATATTTAAGCATTGGATAAACTGATATTTTCTTTCTAATTTAGTTAAATGTGTAAAATTAATACTTTCTCACTGACAACTGATATATCTTCATAACCAAGATGATAATAATGTCTAAAGCAATATTTTTGTCCACTTAACATAACAGTTTATTATAACTTACCAACAAATAATTCTCCCAGATTCTCCAGTTCTCAAAGTTACATTTGATGGCATCATTAAATGTCATAAAGGCTTTCTTTCTGCAAAAAACAAGTTACAATGGAATTAACAAATATCTTTCTATATGGCCCTTACACTTTAAACCTAGTTTTGTAGAATAACAAAGCTCTTGGTACTTGGTTTGAGTTTACTGACCTTAAGGCTTAAGCTTCAAAGTTGTACTGGGTGGGCAAAATACCTTACCATCTTTCCCGGGAGGATCAGTTTTTAGATTAAATTGGTTTTAGTTGAATTAACACCCTCTTATAGTCAAACTCATATCAGGTCGGCAGTTTACCTAACCATCATTCCTTGGAAGGACCAGTACTAGACTCCCATTCTTCTCTAGAAACTGCCAACTTTCTCACATAAATTGTAAACAGTCAGCAGTCCTGCTCAAAATCATAACAATCAAATGATGAAAGATTAAGTGATTTGAAAGTCAGCAATTTTAACCACTCGACCACTGAGCAAGTCAGGTTCTAGCTAATACAGTCAAAAGCAATTCTTCACAATAGTGACAGACTTGTTCACATTTACCAGAATCACATTTGTCATTGTATAGGTATGAGCCCTAAAACATGTTATCATAGTAAAGCAGATTTTTGTGGTATAATGATCTATTCATTGCATTTGACTGTACTTTTCAAATACATTTGTATGCAAATATACCACCAGGTACAATGTATATTTATCACTGATATGATTCTTCAAGTTTATGTTGACAAACTAGTTCAAAGCATAAATCTAATAAAATTTAAAGCAAATCAGCTTACATTTCTAAGCAGAATGTTACCCATTTGAATAGAACAGAGTGTCAGAAAATCTTATATGAAAAGCAACACACTTTAAGTGATTTCTCCCACATACATAAAACTTAATTATCAATTTTTAAGTAAATGTATGTTGGTGTATAAGTAAATACTTTAAGGGGAAATTTTACCAACAGTAAAAGAAGACGTAAGAGTTTTAGATGCATTTAAATCAAATAAAACACTTACTTCTCACCAAGTTTTACATATGCTGAGGCAAGGTTGTTCCAAGCTTCAAAATTCTGTCAAGAAAAATGGTAAGAAGTCTTTAGAATAAATGTCTTATCAGAAAAATTAAACTTTCAAAACTTTTTATGAGTCATAATGTTGCTTTTACTATTGAAATGTATAGATTTCAATAAAACTGTCTTGTTTGTGCAATATAACAAAAAGAAATAATTCAGTTTATTATTCTGAGTTAATGTTTACAGCATCCCAACTGAGTTGTTCATATCAATTCATCAATAACTAGCTTCTATAACAAATAAATCTGACTTTGATTGTTAGACATTTGAAAAAAACAAACTTGCATCAACCAAAGATCTAAAATTAGTATATATCCAGATAACAGTCACTGAGCAGGAATAAATTGCAAGAACTTGTTTTTCAATCAATCTAATATACACATACAATTAGGTTTAAATTAAATGTCCTTAATTTATGGTGTTCATTACCAGATAAGTAACACATACTTACATCATAATCAATGGCCACACATCTCTTGAAAGCTTTCACAGCAAGCTGGCAATTCTTTGCTGCCATTGCTGCACAACCATAGGTAAACCACACAGGTACCTAAGTACAGAAAAGTATTGGCTATCTTGTACTTAAAACACTTATCCAACAGTAATTAGCTATAAAAAGCTTTGGTTGAAGCTTTAAAAAAAACCCATAGAGCTTTTATGTTTAGAAATATAAAAGCTTAGTTCTCATGAAATAAAACACGAAAGGAGTCATACTTAGTAATGCTGCAGCAAGTTCTAAGCATGAAGTTTACAAATTACTACTTAAAACTCAATATGACTGTAAACATACCTGTAGAGCATTGACCCTTAAAGATGTTTCAAAACACTCTAAACATTTTTCATACTGAAAAGAGAATAAAAACCCTTTGAAATATTTCAATTCAATATGATTCAAGAAAAGTCACATATATTACAAACTCAAATACAGTAGGTATCTTTTGCATGTTTAGAGTCACTCCAACATCACAAGGACTTCATTAGCCACTTGTTGCAAAGACCTCTTCAGGAGTGCCTTTCTTGTGTCCATTATAACTAAAAGGTAGTGCAAATTTAAGTTTATTTGCCAAAGCCTTGTTCCTGTAAAAATGTAATTGTTCTTGGGACTGGCTGCCTGATCCAAACCTCAAATACATGAATGATGCTTTTTCTTGCATACATTATTCATAATGTGAATATGTATAATTACATATTTCAATTTGTTTTACTTTGCAAAGTTTATGCATAAAACAAATAACTGATTATGACAGTGTGATGTAAGAGTGAGTGTCAACAGTCTGACATCAAGGGTGTCATGTGACTTTTCTTACATGGGGGTGTAAAAATCACACTATCTATATATAGATAAACACAATCAGAGAACCTGATCCAGTGTGTAAAAAAAATCATCCATTACATGTATTAAGTGAATGAAATCTGAAATTTCAAACTTAACTTTTGTCAAATTTACAATAAACAGAAAATGGCCCTATGCCCGCAACACACTACAATAGTTTTGTCTAAGCTATATAAATCAGAAACAAAAGTCAAGCAATTATTTTTTTTCTGTTTCCGACGACATCAAGGAGTGAAAGGTTCTATTTGCCTCTTTATTTACAAGTATTTAGAACTGTTTCAATTTTACAACTGGAATGATGAATTTGATACATGAGGAAAAAGGACACTTCAATGAAAATGAAGCCATTTACATCAACTGCCCACAAAAAAGGTCAAAGTTATCTAGACACATGAAAGGTATTCCTGAGGAGATAAGTTCAAAATCAAAAATGAAAGCTTAAAACAAAGTAACAAGCATCCTGATCTTTCAGATATTTTTACTGAAAAAAAACAAAAACAGACTGTCCTTGGATAAAAAATCACAAAGGAAACTTTGTTGACTGACCATTACTTCCCTAAGCACACAGGCAAATATTTCGAAGTGATGAAATTCACACTTAATGACATGGTAAATGTCTGTCTTACCTCCTCTTTTGCAAAGTACAGATATCCCATACACCTCTGTGCACGTGCTGATTTATGATTCGATAACTCCCACGCTTTGTTGTAATGTTCTATATTACGTGTTATATCACCAAGAAAACACCATAAGTTTGGCGTCTCTTTAATAGCAAGCTGCTCTCGTATCACTGTTTCTGCCTGAAAAATTACAATAAATGTAATACTGTTACAATACTGTAATATTACAAAAGACTACTCATTCAACTTATCAAATCAAGTCAAAAATGTGGTTTGTCAAAAAAAGCATGCCTGCCAAATCAGCTCCAAAAATTAACAAATTTATCTTAATAAAACAAGAACTGTCACTGAATGATGACAATGCCTCCGAACGTGGTGCTTTGACCTTTGAGCTGAGAACCAGTCATTCAGGGGTCAAGGTCAAATAAATATAGGTCAGTGGGAAGGTCTAATCTGAAGGGGGTTGTGTTCAAGTATAAAGTAAATCCTTTTACTTATAAGGAAGTTATGGGCAATGTTAAAGTTTTTGGACAATTGGATCTTCAAGGTGAAGGTCATGCAGGAGTCAAGGTCAAACAAATATAGGTCAGTGGGAAGGCCTTGTCCAAAGGGGTGTTGTGTTTAAATATGAAGTGTATCCACTTACTAATTTGGAAGTAATGGCCAAACATAAGTTTTTGGACAATTGGATATTTAGGGGTCAAGGTCAAATAATTATAGGTCAGTGGGAAGGGCTTGTCCAAAGGGGTGTTGTGTCTAAGTATGAAGTAAATCCACTTACTAATAAAGAAGTTATTGCCAATGTTAAAGTTTTTGGACAATTTGATCTTCAAGGTAAAGGTCATTCAGGGGTCAAGGTCAAACAAATATAGGTCAGTGGAAAGGTCTTGTCCAAAGGGGTGTTGTGTCCAAGTATGAAGTAAATCCACTTACTAATATGGAAGTTATTGCCAATGTTAAAGTTTTTGGACAGACTGACAGACGGACAGTTCAAAAACTATATGCCTCCCTTCGGGGGCATAAAAAAAAGTTTTTTTTTTCTTTCTCAAAACAATTGGCATATAACTATGACTTTTGTGACAGCATTCATAATCGATAGAAGCTGTGAATGAAAATTTAAATTAATCCTGTAAGAAGCTGCATTTGTCAGCAAAAAAAGTAATTTACTAGCAAAATCTTGAATCAAAGTAGAGTGGGAGTGTCAAAATGACATAATGTCTACTAAAAAATATTAAACATACTAACTAGGAAGACTATTTTCATCTGGAATGAAGCAATATTTTTTCTGGTTTACCAGGCCTTTTTACAAGACCGTATGTACTAAAAAAAAATTGAAACATGCACTTGAGCAAAAAGTTCTTTTCATATTTAATCCAAATTCAGACTTATAAATCCTTGATAACTTGAAGAAACAGCCACCCAATCAGATCAATGCATATAAATTTCACTCTAAATACACTAAGTACCTTCTCAGTTTTGCCAAGCCGCTGATAACAGGCTATAGCCTCTTCCCACATCTCTAATTGTTCGTATATCTCCAATGCTGAACCGATAGCACCCAGAGATAACAACAGCTCTGCCAGTTGCCTCTGAAAGGAAAAACTGATTCTTTGCTTTAGATATTCAATTATACAGAAAAAAACATACAGTTTCTTACAAGTATCAGCTTCTTTTTATCACATGACTTAGGTTTAAACAAAGTTCTATTCATTTTAAATACTAGTACAATGAAAATTGACTTTTACAAAACATCCACTCAGAAAAAAGTTTCAGCCTCCCCCACGACCCCCCAACACACACACACATACACACACAAAACACCTGTGGGGGTACTTGAAAATTAGCCCTAGCTACGCCCCTGGAAGGGCACTGATTTAGATTTAATTCAAGCCAAACTTTTTCTTTAGATTCTGACTTTATTTTGGTTCAGTTAACCTATCTATTTCTAGTCAATAATAAGAAGAGTCGATTTAAGTGAGTGCTGTGACACAAACCAATTCATATCTGTATTACCAGCCTTCACATGGCTGAAACCTTTAAACAGATACTGTTAAAACTACAGAGTATAAATGTGCCACCTGTATATCCCAGACAGGAACAATCTGTGTGGCATAGAACAGATGTAACCTATGACCAGCAGTAGGTTCCTCTCTCATGGTCTGGTTAAACAACTCCTGAAAATGATTCACAAGACTTAAGAGCATTAACACAATCTTTGCTGAAAGCACACTTATGCCAGCACAGTAAACAAACCAATAAAATAGGAAGAAAGGTCCATTCAGGTACTGTTTAGTTTTTTAACACTTTTCTAATGTTGAACTAGTGCTACCACTGAAGGTGATCATAGCCTTAGAAGAATTTAAAATAAATAAATCAAGATTTTAATACATCCAGCTTACTACATAAAATATAATTATAACCACACAGTGTATAGAAAAGGTCAGATGATCGAGTTAAAATTTTATGATGTCAAAATAAACTAAGATCTGTTGAAGAAATTTGTTCCTATGTACTAAGTCTTGGAATGTCTAAAATGTTTCAACTATTTGTCTTTGAATGTCTAAAATGTTTCAACTATTTATGTTTGGAGAAGCAAAAGTCACTCTGTAAAATAGTGGAGACTTACTTCAAGTTGTCTCATTGACCTTTCAACTCTCCGTCTGCTGCCCTTCTCTAACTTTGACCTTAGTAACAGTGCTGCCATGGAGACACTCCAACTTTTTACCTGAACCAAAATGAACTGAAACAGAAACAGAAGTATTTCTTATTCATTTTTACTGACAAAACACATCTTTTAACAACATTACTTTAACTAAATGCTATCGTTTTACAACACAAATATCATTGAACAAAATTCACCTGCTACAACTTGCTTTGTTAGTATTCTTGAAAGCTGACTCCACCTCTGAAATGCTTTCTCATCCTCTTACCAAAGAACTGACTTTCAACTGACTCTTTACTCATCATAATCTCTTAACTGCAACTTTGTCCTTTAAAGTCAGCCTGTAACTCTTATTTTAGTTTTACTTCTAACAGAAAACTCACTGTAAGGTATGCCTGCACTTCCTCCTCAGTCAGTGTATCATGACTGGCACGGCTTCTCCGGTAATCTTCCCTGCAAATGAAACGACAAACGGTCTAATATCAATCAGCTGGGTTATTTATCATTTCAAATGCAAATACAGAAGTTATGCAGAACGAAAACATTCAAGTGATTTCTATAGCTTAATCTGTGATTTAAAAGATCGATTCTCTACTGGAATGTTATATAGCTCATTCTTCCCTTGAGGCATATGTAAGAAGTCATTTTACATTTTCCACTTTTGTAGCGGTGTAGAATTTAGTTTAGGCTGGTCAGCGGTTGGATTCAATTTTAGTTGTCTTTCACCTTTGGTTTGTGTGTATATATATAGTGGTTTCATACCGCTGTTCAGTTAGTTTCCGGTTCTTTAGGAAGACATATTGTTAGTATGTGGAGGTCGTTGGTAAATCTGCATCATCGCAGCGTAACATTCAGGTTTGAAGTTTACTTGTGTCTGAATTGTTTCTTCGGTGTTTTATCTTTGATTTTGTTTCTCTATTTTGAACAGTCAAGTTGTATTCAATACTTTATTTCGGAATTAAATTCAGGCTATCAATTGATTTCAAATTGCTTTGGAATGACACTTCTTACTTTCACGTTACAATTTTATAACAGTTTTGCATGCAGTCACAGTGTGTGGACGTGCGGATAGAGCAGAGATTACCTTGTGCTTGTGTGAGAGAAGTCATTAGGAGCTTATCCTTTGTGAGTATTTTATGTTTTGTATTGTATTTTTCGTGATCTTAATTTGGACATTCAGTTGAAAACAGTTAGTCTGTTTTCATGTAAGGTTGTGCTCTCCTAGGCTCATATTTCTTTTATTTGTAAATATTATATAAAAGTTCTAAGAGATGAAAGCATTATATATTTAAGATAAACGTACATTCATCTATCTCAGACTTTTGCACATGTAATAGTTAGAAATTTATTGTAACTTGTGTGTGTGTTCTCTTTGTGTATTTACAGGACGTAAACACAACCGCAGCATAACCACAGTCTGTAATATTAGTAACAACATTACATGTGATCTTCTAGAAGTAAAAGAAAATGAAGTGACCATTTGTTTGGTATTCTTTCCAAAATACCCCCTTGGTTTACACTTTGCACACCAAAAAATTTATTTCAATCAAAATATGATAGAGTTAATACTTCTAATTTCTAGATACTTACATTAATCCTAGAATGAGGGCCTGCTCTGTTGCAGTAACTTGTGTAGGTGCTGCCATTTTATCTTTGAAGTTGATAGAGTCTAGTATGGTGTCATCATCAAGGTTTAAGTTCTGGAAAGGAGAAACACTTATACACTAATGTCTGTCTTACTGGACCATTTATGATATCTACCATTGAGCTATGTATGTACAAGGGTATGTTATAGTGTTAATTACATACCTTAGGAAGATCTGTTTTACTCTTTGAGACTTGAACCTGTGTACACGTTTCGCCTTCAGTATTGTCTGTGCACCTGGTGACCTCCAATAGCAGCTGAGCTGTGTCATCCACCTGGAACCGTGTTCTTTTGCCCATAGCACCTAGGTAATACATACAGTCCATTAGACAGCAAACTCAACTAGAACTATCGCTAAATGCGATTCATACCCCCACCAATGTCCTTGACAGAAGACGACATGGAAAGGTGGTTAAGGTAATAACTTTAGTGGCACAAATACATATACATAAAAAGAAATTATCTCTGGTGAAAAAAACAAACAAATTGTACAGGTAATAGTATAAATATATATTGTCAAATCATGTTCGAAACAGTTACAAATAACCTTTCATTTTCCCAATGTACTAAAACAAACAAAAGCAGTGAAGTTAAGAAAATAGCATAATTATGTCAAAATGTAATTAAGAGTGGAAAAACTTTGCATACTGAGCTTACTTGTTCTAGTTTTAGAAATATTCAAGTACATGTTAAAATTTCAGAACATTTTCTAAGTCAATTTTTGACCTTCAAGTGTGGCCTTGACCTTAAGCTGGCACAAGGGTAAGATGGGTTCTGCACATTGCCCAGTTGGGGTGAACATTTGAGTCAAGTTTGAAGAAAATCCTTCCATTAGTATAGAATTTATAGAGCGGACACGACATATTGTCTAGTATTGATTGTAAGTAAATTAAAAGACTTAAAAAGGGGCATAACTTTGTCAAAATGCAATACAGAGTTATGAAACTTGACCTGCATATCTTACTTGTGATATCTCATATATCTTTTAAGTTTTAAGCAAATACCTGTGCTAGTTTCAGAAATATTCAAGTACATGTTAAAATTTAAGAACATTTTCTTAGTCAATTTTGACCTTCAAGTGTGACCTTGACCTTAAGCCGGCACAAAGGTAACATGGGTTCTGCACATAACTTTGTTGAGTTGAACATTTGAGTAAAGTTTGAAGAAATTTCTTCCATTAGTATAGGATTTATAGAGCGGACACCACATATTGTCTAATATTTGATTGTATGTAAATTTGAAGACTTAAAAAGGGGCATAACTTTGTCAAAATGCAATACAGAGTTATGAAACTTGACCTGCATATCCTAATTGTGACACTTCATATATATTTTAAGTTTCAAGCAAATACATTTTCTAGTTTCAGAAATATTCAAATACATGTTAAAATTTAAGAATACTTTCTAAGTCAATTTTTGACCTTCAAGTGTGACCTTGACCTTAAGCCGGCAAAAGGGTAACATGGGTTCTGCACATCCCCTTGTTGAGTTGAACATTTGAGCCAAGATTAAAGAAAATCTTTCAATTAGTGTAGGACTTACAGAGCGGACATGACATAATGTCTAATATTTGATTGTTTGATATTTGACCTTCAATTGTGACCTTGACCTTGAGCTGACACATGGGCAACATGGGTTCTGCACATCCCCTTGTTAAGGTGAACATTTCAGCCAAGTTTGAAGAAAATCCTTCAATTGGTATAGGATTTATAGAGCGGACACGATAATGGAGATGGACGGACGGACCGACCGACCGACGCGACAAAGCGAATCCATTATAGCCCCCCCCCCACATTTTGTGGTGGGGGTATAATTATTCAAACTGCTCTGAGCATAAAACTTTATTCCATTTGTAAAGCACATATTTATATTATCTAATCTGACATTTTTCACATTTTTAAAATTCCAAATCAATCCTACAAACAGATATTAGTAATGAGATATGTACATGATGCTGCCATGAACTCATGAACCAAATTTGTTAAAATTACATTTACATCTGTACATAATCTTCCATATCAACGTTTGCACAAAAAAAGCTGAATTTACCAGGACATAAATTTTTCAATTTTAGTATAAAACTATGCTTTTCCATGAAATTGTCAGATGAATGTTTGAAAACTCCTCCCTTTTTCAAAGCCTTTTTCATTAATGTCTTTACAAGGGAAGAGACTATTGACGTGATATTTTAACATGTTAAAAAATTACCTGTAAGTTCAACATTAATGCCTGACAGTTTTTTTGCTGTATTGAAATGATCATGAGCCTCCCTGTACCTGTAGAACATGTGTGAAAGGTATCCTGCCTCTACATGGAACTGTACCTGTAACTCTCTGTAAGTAAGTCACATTAAATTCAATGAAAGACTGACACTCCTATGCAGGAAATGCAGAACAAACAATTCAACAATCACACCAACTTCATACACAGAGAAAGAACAACATGTAATTAGGGTACTATGTAAAATAAAGGTGGAGCAACACACCAAAAACAACTAATTAACATAGATTTTATGTTTGCAAATCTAAGCTCCTGGATATTTCACATGCAGATCTATGATAATCAGATGTTAAATTGCTGCAATCTAGGTGCACTTTACCTATGTGATGCAATTTACTCAGAATAATCTTTAGTGAAAAATGCCGACTCAAAAAGTGAAATATACAGTAACTTAGTTTTATGTTATTTATTTTACACTGTTGGCAGCAGAGATTTTCGAAACTTCTGTCAATTATTTTTGAAGAGTGATTCCTGGAGGTCTGACCAGCAAGTTTGCCAACTGAAGTTACGTGGAAATCACGGGCAATTTCTACCGATGGGATATGAACCTTCTATCTTTTGGTTGTAAGTTCAACACTGTTCTGCTACACAAATTCTCATTCCAGGAATATTTTAAGTGGAAACTGATTTATGGCTTTGTATTACAAGTCATGAATACAGACAAAATCTTAAAACAAAAATTTGTTGTTCACAAATTTTTCACTTAAATCTGCTATATTATGGCAATGGAATTCAAATCCTTGACCCCTGCTCTCTACAAAACGACACCAAAGTCTAAGAAAAAAATCTCAGTTCCTTCATAACTGTGCCTGATTTGCTTGTTTTTTTATCATTTCTACAGGGACCGTACCTGAATCTATCGTCTGTCATCAAAGGTTCTGTTTTCTGCACTGAAATAAACCAAAAATATAACATTAGTCTCCTTATTTTATAAATCTGTCAATTCACTTCTGGTTTTTTTGCAAACTCACATTAAAGCAGGCACTCCTAGGCCGAAGCAACAGCAATTTTTTTCATCATGTCACAATACATCACTCCTTTGTACTTAAATTGATTGCTCCTTTCTGTCAAAAGTTATATATCTATACACTTTATTTTTTATCATGTTTGTGCAAGTTTCTTTTTTTCCTTTGCAAAACTAAAAGAACATTTTCTTACTGGCAAAATGTAACTGCCCTTCCTCATGCTCAATGGACCACTACAAATTTAGCTTTGTTTTCTCTATTTTGATTTGGGCTTGTGGATTTTCTGTAGCTGTAAGTCCAAATGGCCTTCACTTTTACATAAAACGTTACTTTTGGGGAAAATATGTAAAAGAAACTTTTTTGGCAATTTTATCATTTACATATATAGGTAACTGACAATCTCCTCACAAATAGAGCCCGGTAAGAGGTCAGACTCACACCATACGGAAAGGAAACAATCGGTTAACAACTTCATGACAAGTCTTTTGATTACATATACAGTCAGTTTTCCATGCAAATACCTGAGTCTATAAGTTGTATGAGAGTTTCACGTAGTGTGTTGGACTTGTTGTCAAGCACCTGCTGATGTATCTTCACACATCTCATCAACCACCAATCAGCTGTCTGAAACATACAAACTGGAAGTCTGTATGCAAACTTATACAAATAGTTAAAATTCCAAAGACCTATCTTCAAAAATAAGGAAGTAGGACAGTAGGTCAAGGTCAGCCTAGGTCAAAATTATAGTTTCCCGGAAGTATGATGTGACTAGAAGAAATCTTTCAGATATCAAAAGGCGTACTGAAAAACAAAAGAAAGATAATAATACAGAGCTTTGAAGAGCTCATTACTATGGAAGATTCAAAGTTTGACATGCAAAGAATCCTAGCTGAATTAAAACCTTTGCAAATATGAATGCAAGATAATAAAATATATGTGATTCCACCATTTTCAAAATATTGAAGCTATGATAAACCAGACCAATGAGATCTGTTGTCTGGAAACAGAAAGAAACATAACTTCTGGTAGAAGAAACTGAACCAGCAACTAGTGGCAAAGAATCAGTCCAAGATGTGATAAGAAAGGCAAATGAGCCATCTAAAGTGTGCAGAGATTATAACTGAAAGCATTGTAGCCAAACAAAGTGATAAGTGGGGGCTCACTGTAATACATGGGTATTACACTGTTGTTGCAATTGGCTGGCATTATTCTTACATACCAACACATTTTTACCATGTTTATAATGAGAAAAACTTAACAAAAGACTTATAAAAACTAGAGCTATCACTGAATGTGAAATGTGAAAGTAGTTTGCGTAACAAGATTTTGCTATGAGGGGCTGTAAAACCAAAGAGTGGGCATTGATCTGCATAAAAAACTTATCCAACATATCTACACTTACTGGAGATCATGCATACCAAGTTTCAAAAAATAAAAGTCAGAGAAATGTGGAAGTAGTTTGCTTCAAAAACTTATACAATGATGAGCTGTAAAATAACAGAGTAGGCACTGGCATGCACGAAAAATACATCATGCACCTTTACACTTACTAGTGAACATGCGCACCAAGTTTCAAATCGATGGTCCAAGAAATGTAGTATTAATTTGCATAACAAGATTTTGCTATGATGAGCCACAAAACCACTTAAAAATCACATCACACACATCTACACTTATTAACCAAATTTCATACTGACAGTCCTAGAAATGTGGAAGAAGTTCACATCACAAAATTTTTGCAACGGACCAACCAACAAACTAGCTGACCAACCGACCGACCGCAAGATGACTCCTATACACCCCCATAAACAAAGTTTGGTAAGAGGAGAGAGCAGGACATATTTGGACAGGCTCGTACAACTGATATGAAGGACAGTTATTATTATTATATCCATCCTAGAAGTGAGGGAAGTCTCTGTTACTTTAAATATATATGACTGCTGAACATTCACTGTGTTTGTCAGCATTTATCATGACTGTCATGCATCTGCACCATTCTGAACACTAGAATAACTTTAAATACAATTGTCAGCCCTGGACTTACCTTAAGATGACAGAATCTGTCCCTACATTCCAGCAGTATAAACCTTGCAATATAGAGGTATTCTGGGTAGGCAGTGAGGTTGTATATAGGCTCTCCATCTACACTTAACTCTGTCTCTAGAAAGTCACTTATCTTCTGACCCTGAAAATAAATAAAAATTATTTGTTTTAGAATACACTTAACCTGATATTTAAACTGTATATTTAAAAATTAACTTCTGAAAATTTTCTTTTTAGGACTCAAATTATTGACATCAATATACCTCATTCATAATCCAGGGGTTTCATTAAGTTTTTGAGTTGGAGGGAGTACATGTAAAGTAGCATGTACAGTAAATAAGCCTGATTTTAAGAAAAGTAGCCGCGAAAAAATCGAAAATAGCCGGGTAATTTACCCGGCTCCCGGGTCTTAATGAAACCCCTGATAATCTAAGGCAGAAAAGTTCAAACCAGAATTTTCATCAGGGAACAAAATTTATGAGTGATATAAAAAAGCATAAGACATTTTGACAATACACAATACACTTACACTTCTATAAAGTTATAGCTGATCTGTTTGGCTGAAGATTATTTTAAATGTATATCGCAATTCACCTGGGACAGATGTTTAAGAACATATTTAAATTCTCTTTCAAAAGCTAGAGAAACATCTCCCTCATGACTATGGAAACAGACTTTGTAAGCACGGCACTTTGTAGACCATGAAAACAGACTTTATCAGAAAGAAACTTTGCAGACCATGAAAAACAGACTTTATTAGAAAGGAACTATGTAGACCATTGAAACAGATTTTATTAGAAAGAAACTTTGTAGACCATAGAAAACAGACTTTATTAGAAAGGAACTTTTTAGACCATGGAAACAGACTTTATAAGAAAGGAACTTTGTAGACCATGGAAAACGACTTTATAAAAAAGGAACTTTGTTGATTATGGAAACAGGCTTTATTAGAAAGGAACTTTGTAGACCATGGAAAACACATCAGCTAATTTGAAATACTTTAAAAGTTCTTACCACAAATTGTTCAGGTAAAATATGTACTGGTGCTATTTCAGAAGGGCGTGGCCCTAACCAGTTGTTCTGTACAAAAAGCTGTAGACAGGTTACTGCAACTAACAAAAGCTCAAACTCTCTGAAAGAAAAAAAGGCAAATGTCTAAAGCAAATGTTCACTCTATGTTTATAATGTCCTTCATGCCCTAAGGACACAAGGGAAGTAACCGGTATGGTGAGAAACAAAAAGATATCAACTAAGGTGATAAACAAAAAGAAATACACTAACTCCATCTTTATTAAAGTGCAAATAGATTTACTCTTTGTTCTAGTCAGGACATATCTAAATCTTTTTTCTCCTATTTTTTTTTTTTCATTTTATTTACATTATGTTCACAGGTTTATTTATTTTTTATATGCACAAGATACCCATCTTCCACAACAGACTTCAAACTTTCAAATAAAAAATTCCTGTAAAGCCTAATTTGATTCACCTTGTATTTAGCACACTTGTAGTACAGTAATTTCAGGCAAGGACCACTACTAGACCACTAAACTCTGTAACAAGCTACCAACTGTTTAAAATAATTTGTCATGGTCAGCAATGGTGCCTAAGCTAAGTTTAGTCTGTTAAAGGTGATAATAAGTCAGTAGCTGGAACCACTAGACCATAGAGCTGGTTGAAGAGTTTGAATCACTAACATTCGATCAGCAAGAAGTTACAAATTATGTTTATAAATGTTAACCATTTATCAGAAAACTTGATAACTAAACAAAAAGATGAATTTAAACTGTTTTCCAAAC
Organism: Cyclina sinensis; assembly: GCA_012932295.1. Taxonomy (NCBI): domain Eukaryota; kingdom Metazoa; phylum Mollusca; class Bivalvia; order Venerida; family Veneridae; genus Cyclina; species Cyclina sinensis. The sequence continues at coordinate 18,428,241 of JAAONU010000011.1, forward strand.
CTTTCTATTTGCTCATCTTCTGAAGCAGATTCAAATAAGTCTGTAATATTTTTGTATAGTAGACCATCAAGGGTTTTGGTTTCATCTGTTGTATTTTCTGCAAATATTCTTTTTGTAAAGTCTTCCTTCAAAATATAAGCATACTGGCCATCTCTGAACTTCTGAACAGTTTCTGAATATTTCCCAGTTCTGTCTGAATCTGTACAAGGAAAAATAAACGTGTTACAAGTAAAGCAAGCAAAGTGAGCCAAGTGGGACACAAGAAAGAACAGGTTATTTTCCATCTAAGATCAATTTTGGAATTTTTATTTGGCACTACTTCCATGCTCTGACACTTACTGAAAACACATTGAGACAAGAGGGGCATGATGACCCTTAAGTGCTCACCTGGGAACCATTGTAGATACATGTATTCTGTCATTTTTCCTTGCTGTGTTTCTACAAATAAAACATAGGTCATTATGTCAAGGTTAAAATATGTTTTCAAAATTGTTCATGTGTGCCTTTTAACCAAACCTGACTCAAACAAAAATGATAAAGGTCCAACAAACAAAGGAATATTTCTTTTAAAATAACTTTGAACATGACCAGGAGTTTTTGAGCAGAAGATTTTCAAAGTTTTTCATATAGTCTGACATATACATGTAGTGAAAACTTGTCCAACTACTGTCAAGATTTTTTTATGAATCAACATGGTTTCAAGGAATTTCATAAAAGGCAACCATAGAAACATTTCTGTAATATTATTTTGAAACTGGGCCAAGGGTTTCTGAGGAGAAGATTTTTAAATTTTTCTATTATAGTTGTATACTGAAAAGTTGACTGGTCCCCTTGTCAGCCAAATTATTTTACAAACCAACATTACTCAAAGGAATTTGATAAAGGGCCAACTAAAGCCTATCTGTGGAAAATTATCTTAAAATTGTGCTACTGCTTTCTCAAATGAAAAAAAGGTTTTCCAAACAGTTGTATACTTGGGAGGTGGCCTTGACCTTTGACCTTGTGACCTTTAAATGTGGGTCGGCAGGTAGAGCTCATCAAGGTGCATGCACCTGTGAAGTCTGGAGGCTGTAGGTGGAAGGACTTCTGTGTTATGGTCAAAGTTAAAGTTTTGTGACAAACAGACATACAGACAGACTAAAAACAGTATGCTCCCTCCGGTGGCATAAAAGTATGACTTTTTGGATTCTCTAGATCTTAATTTAACTTTGGCTATTTTAAGAATGAAAATGTAAACATTTTATGCACTGGTTTCAAACAGCAACTTCTGTTCGATTGCTTCTATTAATCAATAAACACTACAATATAGTTCATAGACTGTTTTACACTAGGAACTTCTACATTGTACTCATCCAATCTCCTCACAGTAACCTCCCTTTCATTCTTTGGAAAAGATTACAGAAAGGGAAGTAACCACTGTGTGAACTTTGCCACTCACCAGCAAAAGATTGATGCGAACATTGTCACTGTCTAATACATTGAACATGAGCTGTGTATACATGTTTATAAGTTTTCAAATATGAACAACTTAGTAAATATAAAAATTTTTGATTGATTTTTTTCAATTGCCAATTTGGTCTGCTTATAACATAGCTCTGAAGCATAAAGTTAACTCAGACAATTTTTATTCTGAAAATGTTCAACCAAAATAAAACTAGAGATGGGTCCATAAGACACGGATGCCCCCACAGTCCACTGTATTGTCACAAAAAATCATGTACAATTACACATACGTCTAAACATTGTCCTTAACATTAGGAGTCTAAAAATGCTATTTTGGCTTAATTAGGGGGCATAACTCTGTCAATCTCTAATAAATTTGCATCAAAATACCCATGTGCGTAAGTTTACATGTTGACAACTATTCTTAGAAAGTTTCATGATTCTATCAGTTATACGTTTGGAGTTACATGGACATAAGCCTGAAAATGCTGTTTTTTGCTTAGGCCTAAAAAAAAAAATGTGTTGTTAGGGTAACATGCTCTGAAGGATTAGGTAGGGTAGGTTGGATTTTTTTTTTTTTTTTTTTTTTGGTCCATTATAGACATTTGGTATTCCTGGATGTTGACACTGAAACCTCCAATAATGTCACCGCATGGCACAAGAACATCATTTCCAACTCTTCAAATGATATTTTGGACGATATATTTTGAACTCCCAAAGTTACACAGTGTGACGGCGATCACACGTTGTTCTATATACACTGACGACCTGAGCCACCATTTTGTTACTATGTGGCGATAAAACCCATCCATACCATACCTATACAATACGAAGAGCGGCATTTTTTTTTGACAGACCTAAAAAAAACTATATTACTAATTGTCTTTGGGATGAGATGTTAAAATGAGGACCCATGTATCAGTGCTGTACACTGAGCATGCAAAAGAACCAGGGGTGTCTCTGGAATGGGATGCCTTCTGTATCTTGCACTATCCCCCACAACATAAAATTACTAATCTCTGAAGGAAGCATTAGTCAGATGGGCAACCGGTACCGATGATAAATAAACTCAAGTAGCAAGTGGATCTGTGGACTAGTCCACATGTGCCAATTTAATAACGTTAGGCAGTTGTTATCATGTACACGATGTCATGATTTATGGGAAAAAATATTTGTTATCATCTTGATTACAAAAAACTAAAGTATCGAAAATCATATGGTATTGTGACAATGAAAAGTAAATAATATCGCGATATGAGGTGACTGAATCGTAACACCCTTACAAACACTAGATTTGTAATGAAAATTGATACTAACCGAAAAAGAAGTACGTCCGAAATCCACGAACTTCGGAAAGTACTGAAAACTTCAAAAGCGTATTTACCAGTTTAAGATAACTTCCTAAAAAAATTTACCCTTACTTACTTATTTCTACATCTGCTGATAACATCCGTATTTCTAACTGTTGACAATATGCCATTATTTCAAATTTCATGCACGATGGGCGCTGACATTTGTAGAAGGGAATTATGGGATACAGTAACATTTGGTAAGGGGAAGTAACTATGAAGCTGTTATGCTAATTCTAACAAATTTATATTTTTTCGGACTTTTTCAAACGTAGCATTGAAGTGTTATATTAAAAGCAAGAAACTCACTTGTGATCTAGGTAAGGTGGCTTTATGAGTATATCTTGCACATGCAATGATCTTTTTTTCTTTTGAAATAGATCTAGGCCTAGCTGTTTTTACGGAAGATTTTCAGACGGTTTCCTTGAAAGTTTGTGATTGCAGTGTATTGTTCAGCAAGAAATTAAACAATTTCACTGTTGTGTTAAAGATTTTAAGCCGGTCTAGAAGTCTATTCTTGGACTACATGGTGTTAATATACCAGTACCCATCAGTCTTAGCCTAATAAATTTGGTGTTGACATTTAGAACCTTTTGATAGACATTTTTGTATTCACTGCATAAGCAGGGAATACAGTGTTACCGTTTTTCCAGTGTTCTTACAGCGAAAGCTGCTGGCATTACAGAGTTTCTGTTCCAGTTATCTATTCGGCAATACAAGTAAGTTGAGCCATGCTTACCGTGAAAATAGTCTCATTCATAAACACTTAGTTACGTAATCCATTGATAAGTTGTATGAGGTCAGTGCCTTGTTAAGCACTGATACATAGACTCGTAATAATATTGCTTTCTTTTTCATACATTTAAAACTGTTCAGTTTGTAGATAGAAGTGTAAGTGGTTAAGATATAAATGCTATTTTGGCTTAATTAGGGGGCATAACTCTGTCAATCTCTAATAAATTTGCATCAAAATACCCATGTGCGTAAGTTTACATGTTGACAACTATTCTTAGAAAGTTTCATGATTCTATCAGTTATACGTTTGGAGTTACATGGACATAAGCCTGAAAATGCTGTTTTTTGCTTAGGCCTAAAAAAAAAAATGTGTTGTTAGGGTAACATGCTCTGAAGGATTAGGTAGGGTAGGTTGGATTTTTTTTTTTTTTTTTTTGGTCCATTATAGACATTTGGTATTCCTGGATGTTGACACTGAAACCTCCAATAATGTCACCGCATGGCACAAGAACATCATTTCCAACTCTTCAAATGATATTTTGGACGATATATTTTGAACTCCCAAAGTTACACAGTGTGACGGCGATCACACGTTGTTCTATATACACTGACGACCTGAGCCACCATTTTGTTACTATGTGGCGATAAAACCCATCCATACCATACCTATACAATACGAAGAGCAGCATTTTTTTTTGACAGACCTAAAAAAAACTGACAACTATTCTTAGAAAGTTTCATGGCTCTAGAAGTTATACATTTGGAGTTACATGCGACACAAGTCTAAAAATGCTATTTTCTGCTTAATCAAGGGGCATAACTCTGCTGCTCTCAAATAAATTTGCGTCAAAAAAACCTAGGTGCATAAGTACACATGCTGACAACTATCTTTAGAAAGTTTCATGGCTCTAGCAGTAATACTTTTTGAGTTACACGTGACATGAGTTATAAGCTTGACAGTGTGATAGCACGAGAGCGGACGGACAGACAAGGGCAAATCTATATGCCCCTACTCCCCGCATCCCCTTAAAATGGTGGGGGGATAAAAACTAACTCTGAAGCTCCAGGAAAGTTAGAGAACTGTGATAAAATGTAGCTTGTTAAGTAAAAATTGAACATCATTTATCTTTTTATAAATTTCATGTCTTTAAAGTTGTCCCTTAATACTTCACTCATCAGAAATGAAACATTATAAGGAGCATTGAAATAGTTTAGAAAAATACAGCAGAACTCTAGTAACATTTAGTAGTCACCGACTCACTGTGTCCTCTTCATGTCCACTGTTGATGCACAATGTTCGTAAGATGCACTAAAAAAATTGGCTCAAAGGAAAAATGAACTGGTGCTAGCTGGAAGTTTAGCTAAAATTAGCCCAGAGGTTTAGGAGGAGGTCACTTGAAAGAAAACGTTGAAGACGACAGACAGTCACCTATCCTAACAGCTCACCCTTGAGCACTTCGTGTTCAGGTAAGCTATAAAAAAACTATTATCCAATTGATGCCCAACAATTCAGTTTACTAGTCATATGTTTGGTAAAAAATATCAACACTATGATTTGCAGTCAGCAATTAACGTAGCTGCAATGATGAGTGAAAGGTGTGAATCAATTAAAGGTAGTCGTAATAGGTCATTAGTTTAACACACTCACAGGTTATCAAGGAGCTAGAATCAGAAACAGGTATATAAACAATTACAAGGCCAGATCTGAGGAGGAGCGGATCAGTGGTCAAGTGGTAACACGCTGGACTGGTAACCTAGGTGTCCCGAGATCAATCCCCCGCTCCTCCACTAATATTACTAATTGTCTTTGGGATGAGATGTTAAAATGAGGACCCATGTATCAGTGCTGTACACTGAGCATGCAAAAGAACCAGGGGTGTCTCTGGAATGGGATGCCTTCTGTATCTTGCACTATCCCCCACAACATAAAATTACTAATCTCTGAAGGAAGCATTAGTCAGATGGGCAACCGGTACCGATGATAAATAAACTCAAGTAGCAAGTGGATCTGTGGACTAGTCCACATGTGCCAATTTAATAACGTTAGGCAGTTGTTATCATGTACACGATGTCATGATTTATGGGAAAAAATATTTGTTATCATCTTGATTACAAAAAACTAAAGTATCGAAAATCATATGGTATTGTGACAATGAAAAGTAAATAATATCGCGATATGAGGTGACTGAATCGTAACACCCTTACAAACACTAGATTTGTAATGAAAATTGATACTAACCGAAAAAGAAGTACGTCCGAAATCCACGAACTTCGGAAAGTACTGAAAACTTCAAAAGCGTATTTACCAGTTTAAGATAACTTCCTAAAAAAAATTTACCCTTACTTACTTATTCCTACATCTGCTGATAACATCCGTATTTCTAACTGTTGACAATATGCCATTATTTCAAATTTCTCATGCACGATGGGCGCTGACATTTGTAGAAGGGAATTATGGGATAACATTTGGTAAGGGGAAGTAACTATGAAGCTGTTATGCTAATTCTAACAAATTTATATTTTTCGGACTTTTTCAAACGTAGCATTGAAGTGTTATATTAAAAGCAAGAAACTCACTTGTGATCTAGGTAAGGTGGCTTTATGAGTATATCTTGCACATGCAATGATCTTTTTTTCTTTTGAAATAGATCTAGGCCTAGCTGTTTTTACGGAAGATTTTCAGACGGTTTCCTTGAAAGTTTGTGATTGCAGTGTATTGTTCAGCAAGAAATTAAACAATTTCACTGTTGTGTTAAAGATTTTAAGCCGGTCTAGAAGTCTATTCTTGGACTACATGGTGTTAATATACCAGTACCCATCAGTCTTAGCCTAATAAATTTGGTGTTGACATTTAGAACCTTTTGATAGACATTTTTGTATTCACTGCATAAGCAGGGAATACAGTGTTACCGTTTTTCCAGTGTTCTTACAGCGAAAGCTGCTGGCATTACAGAGTTTCTGTTCCAGTTATCTATTCGGCAATACAAGTAAGTTGAGCCATGCTTACCGTGAAAATAGTCTCATTCATAAACACTTAGTTACGTAATCCATTGATAAGTTGTATGAGGTCAGTGCCTTGTTAAGCACTGATACATAGACTCGTAAAAATATTGCTTTCTTTTTCATACATTTAAAACTGTTCAGTTTGTAGATAGAAGTGTAAGTGGTTAAGATATAACACGGTGAAGCACTGCCTCTGAAGCAGTGATTACCCCAGTGCTTGCAGCGCTTGAATTACGGACAAAACGGACCATGGACAAAACGGACCAGACGAAACAGACCATTTCTTGAGACAAAACGGACCATAATGTGAGACGAAACGGACCATATCCAGGGACAAAACGGACCAGCCAAAACATAATTTTTACTCCAGTTAAATTCATATCGGCTTTCATTATGAGACGTTTTAGGGGTGTAGTATATAATGTATCTTGTCGTCATACGAGTATGTATTTTTGTTGTGAAATTTTTGTTCTGATTTTTTTTTTCAAAATTTGACTCATTTGAAATTCCGCGCTCAATGAAAAAATAAAGAAAAAAATAATAAAAAGAAAAAAATCTAATAACTATACAACTTTTGCTTGTAGATTTGGATGGGGAAGTTTTAATAAACGGAAATCCTTTACAGTCAACACATTTTTTTAATCAACACATTTGACTCACACCATATTGACAGTGTTTCACGCCTTTTTAAGAAATTGTCGATTACTATTCACATAGACTATCTATTTGTTACTTCGAATGTGTGATTTCTGACTGTGTTGTTCCTGATATGCTTTTTTTCTTTTTTTTCAAAGGCAACCGCAATCAAATAAATCTTGTCAAGTAGTAATAATGTTTTCGCACCTCTTTAACAACCAACAGTTGTTAACAAACTTTAAGTTGTCGGAATTCACACCTAGATAAATTTTCTTTTTCTCGATTCAGTCAACTATCGAATCGTAATTATCAAGTTAAGCATTAAGTACAGCTATGGTGTATTTTGGGAAATAACAAATTATATTAGACACATCTAATTGTAATCAACTATAATTTGGAATCAAAAGAAAAAACACACAGCAAATTACAATTTCTTTTAGAATTTCTTCTTCATTAATCTAATAATTATATAATACGATCAGTTTTGATGAAAAATACGGGCAGTTAATTTCAAATTATTATACTAACATTACTCGAATAAAAATAAAAGTTTAACATATGTGCTGATGTATGGGCCGTGTTTACTTATAAATTCTACTTACTTTTATATGATGCAATATACTACACACCTATAACACCTCAGGATAGAAGCCAAAAATACATACTAGTATAACCTCAAATTTTACTTTCTTTTGTAAGATGCCTTATACTACACCCCTAAAACGTCTCACAATGGAAGCTGATATAAATTTAACTGGAGTAACAATTATTTTTTGGATGGTCCGTTTTGTCCCTGGATATGGTCCGTTTCGTCTCAAAAAATGGTCCGTTTTGTCTGGTCTGTTTTGTCCATGGTCCATTTTGTCCATGGTCCGTTTTGTCCGTCAGGCCAGCGCTTCTATTTTGTAAAATTTTAAATAAGTTGGATATAGTAAATCAAAACATGTTTATAACACATAATGAGACAGTTACTAGAGGCCATAACAAAAAGATCTTTAAGCCAAGGGCAAGAACAGAACTCAGAAAACACTCTTTCAGCCATAGAAGTCTCGATTATCTGGAATAATCTGCCTCAACACATAGTAGAAGCACCAACTCTCAATGCATTCAAATCCAGGGTTAACAAACATTCGGTTGGGCTAAAAAATAAATTCCATGCTAAGTGTTACGAATAAGCCTTGTTATGTACTGTACTGTCATTGAACACTGAAAGTAGACTGTTGCTGGATTTAGAATAAGCCTTGCTATGTTCAGGCTTTGAACATTGAAAGTAGACTGTTGTTGGATTATTTATGTGTATAAATATTGTGAATATTTGTAAAAAATTCATTGTGTTCTGCCATACACATGTATGTGTCGCATTTGAATACACAGTGTATCAGTAAATGTATAATAATAGAGAAATCATCAATAAAGGAAGCCACCCTCAATTTGACATGTCAATAGAAATACTGGGAAAACAAATTCTAATGGGTGTAAGAAGTGTAAATGCTTATGTTGGATTCCCAACATCTGACCCTATAACTACATGAATTGTATTATTGTCAGACTGTAACAAGACATCACATATCAAAAATTTTCTTGATATCTCTTTGACAAGTCTGACAAGTTGAACTGCCGTAAATCTAAGACAGAAAAACCAAACAACACAGAAACGTAAGAAATAAAACCAACTGTTAATCTGCAGTATGAGATAAAAATCTTTTCATCTTTACTAGGATTATGTATGGTTACATGTACATCTGCAACCAAGGCCTTAACCATTTTTCAAGACTTTCACAAATCGTCTGCAAAATCACTTCACCTGTTCCTGTCCTATTGGTGAATAAGTTTCTTGTTGAACAATACAGTAAAAAAAATTGAATATCTAATATGTTCAAAAGGTGTGATTTTGAAGAATGATATAATTTGTTTATCTTGTTAAATATGTAATACACATTAATTTCATGGATAGTCTCCCTTACTGTATGATTTCAATGTATTTACCTATATAGTGAACAGAATTAGGTGAGCTTAGTGATCAGATAATAAATAGTTATCTTAGTAAGGAACTTGTGCAAATTATCTTTCAAATAAAACAACTTACTATTGGATTTGCACATCATGAAATTACCAGTAAACAGCTTCTTTATAAGGGCATTGACGTTGCAAACAACAAGAAATATGCCCAAAATGGGATAAGATAGCATACTGTTACGGTCTAGTGCACACCTTTCGTTAATTGTATAACTGACAACTGCGTCAGGGAATCGATTCTTTAGCTCAGTGGTTAGTGTGTTGGCCTGTCACACGGGAGATCAGAGTTCGAATCCCACTCTGGGTTGTGTCAGTGATTTTTTAAGACCTTTTTGGGGCCAAAATTCGGCCCCATTCCCTACCTAAAAAGTATATATTTAATAATTTTTCCCCAAATGTAGAAACATTTTCCCCTCAAAAAAAAAAAAATACTGTTTTATAAAAAAAAATAAAAAAAATAAACTAAAGAACATCTGTTTATGTTCAGTTGAAAGACAATTATTAAATTCTAACCAACTCTGTAACAATGAAATTTGATAAGATTAGTCAGATTGTTTGAAACTTAGCTGATTTGGTTTTTGTTTCCCCAAATTTCCCCCATCGTCGGAACCCACTGTATATATTCCATGTCCACTACATTATATTAAGAAGCATAGCGTATTAAGTGAACGTGGGTTCCGACGATGAATTTCCCCAAAACCACTATTTTTCCCCACCTGATGGGCCTCACCACTTTCCAAAAACTGTGAAAAAAATCACTGGTTGTTTATTCTACAAATGCGGTGCATATTTCTGTTACGGACTTTCATGTTCGTAAGAATACCAACAATAAAACCTTTTTTCAAGTCAAGACATGTATCAGATTTCAGGAGTTTTGAGTTGAAAGGGAAGAAGTGTTTATAAATATAGATATCAAGGATCATTAAAGAGGAAGTAAATGTTTTGATTGAAAAGTTTGTGCTCCACAGATTGGCTGCTGATTGTAATAAAAAGGTATAAGTTAAGATAGGTAATTTTTCAAAAGTCTATAAATTTTCTTCAGTACCCATACTTTGATAGGCATCATGCCACGCATTTCATGATAAAATGGGAAGGCAATATTTGTTTACAGCGTAATTGGAATCACTGTGTTTCTTAATTTCTATAAACTTTCTTCAGTACCCATACTTTGATAGGCATCATGCCACACATTTCATGATAAAATATATGTTTACAATGAATTGGAAACACTGTGTTTCTTAATGTACAAATGTTTGATAGTCTCCTTTTTGGAGAGAAAAAATTAGCTTAAGGACAGGTTTTGCTTGGAAACTGGGCACTTAAGAATACTGCAATTCATAGACTTCTCTTAAATACTTTCTAATTAAATTGATATCATTCATTCTTTGTCAAGATAGAAATGTTTGTCTATTGCTACATGATAGAAGCATTTTCTTTGGTCTGTCTCTTTAAAATCATGTTTGGTCAGTAGTACAGTATTCAGTGTAATAATATAGATACATTGTATCATTTCGGATTTTTTGTCACCAAACAGTCAAACAATTGGTATGGAAAATTCTAGTATCCAACTAAAAGATTTTCTGTCAGTCATGTCTGACTGTCTTTCACCATGACTGCTATATGTATGATTAAATTTTTAAGTAAAATTGCTAATTTTCTGAAACATACCCAGTATCATATAAAGTATGCACCATTTACTTTGTGAGGGAGAAAATCAATAATATGGTACACAATTTAAGTTGGAGAAAATGAAGGATTGTGTTTTAATGATGACATCAACAGTTCCCTAGGTGACAAGTGTGATTGTCTGATAAAAGGAATTTCACATAAATAAAATGCTTTAAATATTAAAATAAATAAGAATAAAGTGGTGAAAACAACAATCCAGTCATTAAGTATTTTATCCAATTTTCTCTCCAAGTTTAGGTGTAACCTATTATGGTATACATAGATTTTACTGTATGATTCCAAATATCACTTTAACCCTTTACTCCATAGATACATGTTTTAACGCATATGCGACCAGTGCAGATCCAGATCAGCCTGCACATCCGTGCAGTCTGATCAGGATCTCCACTGTTCGCTTATATATCCATAAAAGTATTTCTGACTGAAAAGCGAACAGTGGAGATCCTGATCAGACTGCACGGATGTGCAGGCTGATCTGGATCTGCACTGGTCGCATATGAGATTTAACACTTAACCATGTGGTAAAGGGTTAAATAATTTTTTTAGTTCAATCCAGTGTTGCATCTGCAGACATGTTGGGTATACATGTATTTACTTCAGCTCCAGGCTACAAACAGTATTCACACTTGTTTCTCCTGTTTTACTTAAAGTTGCTTTGTTCATGTCTCAATTGTTTTAATAACAGGTGTATGCACTAGGTGACACATGTATGCAGGAATCTATTTGAAACTAACTCTGAAATTGTCAAAAAAGAATTCAGCATACTTATTGACAAAACCTGTACTTCTTTATCCAGCAACTTTGATCACTCAAGTGACATCAAACAACAAAGTCAGTTTTATTTTTTGTGTGGTAAAATTTTTTGTTTAGTAATATATGCATAATGCAGTTAATTTCAGGCTTCAGTAATAATGTACTATCATTTTATGTCTAATGGTTTCATGTACCTAGTCTGCTTGTGTACAGGTAATATCTAGGCAAAATTAATTACAAAATACGTTTACCGCTGCAATTATTACACTAGTTATAGGACACAAGGACAGACTGGTTTGATGCTATTTCTGTCCTAGACTTGATTAGATCAACTGAAACACATTTGAGCATTATTTTTGTAATAGACAAACTAAAATCTGTAACAGTAGTAATATAACAACCATTTAGTGAAACACTTAAGAAATATTAAGACAAAATTTTGAAATGGAAATTTGATTTTACAATGATAAACAAAAAAAAAATTAAGCTTTTACATGTAGTTATATTTAGGTGAAAGATCTGCCTAAACCTTATTTCTGTTATACATTCTGTAACAAAATGATGTGGAAACATCTCTGAGCCTTTCCAACCCAGAATGAACTCTTTTAATTATCAGTAGATAAACATGCAAATGATGCTTGAATGTAGATTCTGGATTTTAATTCTTATTTTTGTAGGATTTTTGTTGTCAGAATATAATAATTAGCACCCCCTGATAATATTAAACTATTTGATCAGCTTTTGATTTTAAGTCATACATTCTTATACATGTATATATACAACAAATGTATAAATCAGACATTTAAACAAAGAACATTTAAGTGTAAAAGATGTGACACATTGTGCACTTAAATGACACATATGGTTGTAAATGTACAGCAGTCTGTGGCAACAGTTGCTAATAATACAGACTAAAAACGTTGTTGTCAGAATATTTCTATGATTACTTGATTGTAGATCTGCTTTCTACTATAAAGAACAACTCAGTTGGAACCAGACTGACTGTAGTTCAACATAATTAGTTGATATAGCATAGCAGACATGAATCCTTGATCCTGGGCACTTAATTAACCTTAATCCATCTTTGGAATGGAATGAATGGATTTTTATGGGCACTCCACAACTTAAAGATCATTTTGGATGCAATGCTAATACGATATATCTAGTGTAAATGGACAATAATCCACCATTGGAAATGAACACAGTCAAAATCAGTTTTCTCTTTATAAAGTAAACATATGTTAACAGTACATAAAATAAACATTTTCAAAGATGAGGTAACTTAAGTCACGTACTTCAGGTGAGTGAAAAAAGTCTTTTTCAAAGACTTGTATTTGAAGGAAAAAAATCCTGGATTCTTTAAACACCATTCAGCAAGTGTGACCCTCTGTAAAGCAATCATTTTATTTTCTTTTACACAAGTTGTCTTTGAATATATTGACCTAAAAGATCAGAGCATTTAGTAATAGACTTAATGATGATCTTTTATGAAAACAGTAAAGCTTTTAAATTTAATTTCTTTGATTCTAGCACATAATTACAGCAGTAGTGAGAATTTCCCATTTTAAAATTTGGTAGATGACTTTAGTATTGAATTACTGAAAACTCAGAGGAACAACAGTGAAGTGCTTATATTGTTGAATTTCAGTTATAATACAGCATTGGACTTCTGTCTGATATGACGAGATACATGTATTCACCATTTGAAAGTAATACGTATTATATTTCCACATGGTGAAAATCAGGTCATATACAATGAAGTAAAAGTGCATAGGTGTAAGAATTGACTGTCTGAGCAAGAGTTGTGGGAATTGATTATAATGCCTTATAGGGTTTATTTAGTCTGGCCATTAATATAATTATTTCTGCTAGTTTTGTAATTGTGTATTGTAATTGTTTTTTTGTTGTTGTTGTTGTTTTTTTCAGTTGAGAGTCCCTTGCTATTGGAAATTGAATGAAGCCAAGAAGATACTGAATATTGTGGGCTTGTCAGAAGCCACATATTGATAACTGAGAACAGACAGTGAAGGAAACACTTAACAAGTGATGTGAAGCCAGTAAGAATTTGATCATACAGACATTACTAATACTAAATGCTGTATTTTTTTCACATGGAATTGGTCTCCAGTGTAGTGTCAATAGCTGATCATTATTCTTGGTGTTGAATGAACAACCTGATAACTTTCTAACATTATTGTTTATTTATGGATAAAAATCATTTATCTATGGATAATAGCAGTTTGTAAGAGTGGCAAAATAAAAGAAGTACATTGTGTTCTGCCAAATTTATTGAGTGATTTTGGATATAAATAGCATTAAGTGACAGCTGATTTTATGAAAATGACCTACATAAGTAAAAGATATTTCCATCTGTAAAGGATAAGGATTTTTCTTTCAGTAATGAGAGAATAATTCATCATCTACAGAGTCAGGAAGGATAAAGAAAGTGCCAATTATCTACATTTATGGAAAGTTGAAGAGAGTTTGATGCATTCTGTGTTTTTCTGCAAAAGAGTGATAATGGCTGCTAGCAGACGTAAAAAGATGATGCTGTATGGTGGTTTCACACTTGTGCTAGTGGTGGCATTTCTACAAGTGACATATTTCAACGAAGCATATAGCCCACTACAGGTGTTATCTGATGCTCGTAGTGAGGCGAGGAGACTGCTTAAGTTTATAACACTGTATCATTTTCAGTGTAACAATACCATACAAGGAACAAATGTGTCTAGCTGGCCTGTGTGTTTAGAGAAAGTCGGCGGATTGAATCTGGTGCTAGGCGGTCAAAGAATCATGTATTCTGTAGGGTGAGTTCAATGTCATTTTTTTGTTTGAATTTGGGACACTTTCAGAATATCTTGCTTTCTTTTCTTTTTCAAAATGCAATTTAGTAATGATTTACATAAATGATGCTGGAACTGAGATTTATTGTATAATAATATTATTAAAAGTGATTATAAAAGCATTAAAATCATGTTCTTTTGGAACATCTTTTATACTTATGAGAAGAATTTTTTTTTGCATTTGCTTATATATATACTGTTTCGTTTTGTGATTTTTTCAGGCCCACCTATGATTCTTCCCTTGAGAGGATGCTAGCATTAAATTTCTCATATTCTGTCTATATATTCCATCATCAAAAATTACCTGTAGATTTTTCAAGATCTGTAGCAAAAAATAGGACTAAAATTATCAAAACTATAATTGTGCCAAATGACCCTGCTGACTTCGGGAGAAACTCATATGAAACTCAGACCTTAAACAATGTGTTTGAACTTTTGAAACACCCTGTAGTAGATATATTAAAGATAGAGACACTGTCAGATATGAAACATTCCCATGAACTGCTACAGTATATGGTTAAAGATCATCTCCTCAAAGGTGTGAGACAGTTACATATTTCTCTGTATATAGGTAAGTAAATCTACTGTTGTTATTTTAAAATTTTGTAAACAGTTTGAAACTTACTTGAAACTGATTATTTCTTCTACTGTGTCTCTTCATAATAAAGAGAACTAATGTTATTGACTTCTGATGTGGCACATGTATAAAATTTCTCATAAAAATGTTTATCTTTAAACAGGAGAATCCTGGTGTCAAATTTTTGTAATGCCACATACCAAACATTTTTTTGAAGCAACAGAAAACCTTTTAAGATAAATGAATGTCTTCAAATGGCAAATGGCAAAAGAAGGCACCATAATATGTCTGTTTAATGATGCAGAATAATATAAGGATTAGTGGTAAAATAAAGCAATATTTTTTACAAATAATGGGTTTCTTGTGAATATTTCAGATAAAGTGGATGATGATTATTTATACAGCTGGTATAAAGCATTGTATGAGTTGTTTCATTATGAGGGTTTCCGTCTCTACCATACTGGGGCTTCAGATACTCTGTGTCTCCAAGTGACACTGATGGAGTCATGCATATACTACATGTCATGGATCCGAGACCCAGGGCCTGAAACTTTCATACTGTTCCCACCTGCCATTGATGGTGAGTTTGTACGAATTTGCATATTGAACTGAAATACCGCCAGCATTTACTCAATACTCAATATACCACTGTTTTTGGCCATATTGTTTTTTATGAGACCATTTTGCCTTGCAGTAAAGTTGTTTAAGTGTACAGTGTATGTATTTAATGAACAACCCCTTTACCGGTAGTTGGTTTTAAATTGACTGATAACTTAAAAGTCTTTGACTTAAAAAAATTGTACATAACCCAACAATAATTTGGACTTCTTTAGATTAAGAAATTCCCATATTGAACCTAAATGATGACTTAAAATTAATTTTTAGTACTTCAAACAGGTTTTAATTTATAAAACGACATTTGTAACAGATCATCTCTGTATTTGAATTAAACAGTTTGCAGATAGAAAAACTTTTGTAAAGGATAGAAAATTTGAGGAGCAAGTACATTATATACCCTGAGCTTAACTGATAAGTAAATGTTGAAATGATAGTCTTTTTCAAAAATATTTCCAGGTATTGATGTATACATGAAAGGCTCATTATTACTTTACAGTTGTCTGTGCATTTCAGAAACAGTATGATATTGCTGACAGATTGATTAGAAATTTTCTGTTCAACATTTAAAGTGGGTTTTAGAAACTTGGTATCCTTGACAACAGGAAACACAGCAAGTTCATTTCAACTGACTTAATTTTTTAATTGTCAGAAAAATAATATAACTTATCAACTACAGGTTCAGAGGGTTTTGAGCAAGATCGTCTCCTTGACTACATGGAGGACACAGAAGCTTCCTGTAGCAACGACATTGAGGTCAATATACCATCTGCTGCAACTATAACCTTATGTATGGATACAGTGGATAGAAATCCTAACAAACCTTGCCAGCTTGTAATATTCAGGTATTTTATAGTGACTTTTTTCAGTATCAGTGTAAAAATGATTCTGAGAGAGATTGATATAAGTTGCAAGAACTTGCCTCCCAGTCTATGTAAAGTAAATAAGTTTAAACTAAAATGAGTTTGAATATTGATTGAATAAATTTTGGCAAGTACTTTTTTTTTCTAATCAAGAAATTCAGCCATAGAGATTAAAGATGCTGTTTAAAAATTCAGTGCCAAAGAGATTGTCTTTATTTGTAGCCTTGCGAATGTTGTAAGACAAAATTCGTGAAAGTTCTGATGAAGATAAAAAGGATTAGGGCAGACAAAACAGGTTTTTAAGAAGTTAGAAACTGTTTAAAAGACTGAGACATGAGTTTTGTTTGAATTCATGCTTACAATGAGTTTGACCAAGTCTGTATGTAAAGCTAACTTTTGTGGATCTGTAAAATCAGTAGAAACTTGACTCATGAAATGTGAAACTGTTAAGCAGCAGTATTCTTTTTTAAATGGTAAAAATTGCCACAAAATAAAAAAAAGTTCTTTTATTAAACTTCAGATAGTTTCAGTTTTGTGACATGGTGTTTTCTGTTTATGTATTTTAGAAGTGCAGGTGTTCAGGGGTCTATAACAGCCATACCAAAAAGCAGGTGCTCCGTAATCACACTAGAAGTAGATGCAGACTCCATGGGAGAGTTGTCTTTCTTAGTTAAACATAGAAGGTAGGTATTACTAATAGCTCTTAATTGTTTTGAATTTCACTCTAAGATAATTTGATTGAAATTATTCTTTTTTTTTGCAGTCGACTGCCATAAATTCTGCTATCACTTTTGTGCTGTAAAGTTGAGGCATGATTCTTCAAGTCAGCAATCTACCTGATCACTTACAGAATCACATTTTTTGCTGTATTGCATCTTTCACTTAAAAATAGTAATGGAACAACTAAATATTTTCGTTACACACCTTGATTTCTTTTAATCATGATTCTTTTGACAGCATTTCAACTACATTGTAGGTTGAGATCAAACTTGTTATCTTGTTCAATGTTTACATTACAGATATGAACGTAGCATTAGTAGTCCACTTACATTAGAAGAAGCGTTACAGAAATATTTACCCATGTCTCATACCAACCTCGTTTATATACATCTGAAGAAATCTTTCTGGAATGTTCTAACTCATATTCTAGATAGTGGAGCCTTCTTTGTAAGTATGCTAGTTTTTTGTTGTTGTTTTTTTTTCTCTCTTTAATTTTTTCCTAGCTAGATATATAAAAATTAGTTTAAATTCAAGACTTAGAATTGTTTAAGATGTACATTTGAATATGTATTGAATGACTGATGATGAATAAGCATTATCAAAGCTTTTATAACCTGTAACTGGTTGTAGATTTGTGCTCCACTGCAGCTAGAATCTCAGTACTAAAAGGTTGGCACTTCATAACAAATGTTTAGGGCTTTGTTCCTTCCATAGAAGTTTGTTAATTAAACAGCCCATATATATATATCTGAAATCATTCTGAAAGTGTATGATGAACCATGTTTATCTGCTGTAAAGATTGATACAGAAATAAAATACAAGAAGTTCTATGACAAAGAAATAGAAGCTCTGTAGCCAACAGCACCAGTAGACAGGAGTGTTAAGATAACATAATGTTAATACTATGTAGTATGTAACCAAAAGCATTTCATTTCTTTTTTGTTTTCAGAATGTTGATCAAGTTATTGTAAATATAAAGAAACTATGGGGTGATCATAAAGCACTGGAATTACGAAGGAAGTACAGCGAGTTACAGCGTATAGAAGCATACGGCTTCCGTAAATTTAAAATCAACGAGAATAAGCTGACCTTCCGAGGAAAGAGTACCAATGATAAAGACACATTTAAATTGAATTACTTAAAAACAGCCACTGGAAGGACTTATCGTTAGTAAATATAGCATGAGAAACCTTCATGGGAAGCGACACCAGTATTTCAGATCTAGTTTTGCTGTTTGAGTTGTTTTTTGTTGGTTTTTTTTGTCAGCACTTTGTTAAAATTTTCTCTGATATATTGTTTTTTCTACCAGTAAATTTACATCTGTTAAGTAATGTATATTTTAAAGGTTTAAAGCTCAGTTCTCTAAATTTTTGAAAAATTGCTTTGACTATCTGCTTTTAATTTCCACACATACTGTTCACCATTGGCTGCATGGATCGAACAGCTGATAATAAAGTTAGGTAGATTACAAAGTTCTTTGAAAACTTATATTAAAGCTCATACATGAAAATACTCACTGAATATGTAGATAGGCAGTATTGATGACAATTTTATCTTAAGTTAGATAGTTGCATATTTAACTGATTTCTTAAGTAATACAGAAAATTATGATAAGCTAAAGTTAGGTAGGATATATTTACCAGTTCTACAGTTAAGAGGTAGTGATACATACACTCATTCTTCTATTATTCAGGAAGTTGTCTGTTTTGTTAGATATATCTGCTGAAAATTGTTCATTCACTAGTTAGTGTTATCTGATTCTATAGTTTGACAGAATAAGCTGTTTCTATAGTTAGGCAAAATAAGCTGATTCTGTAGTTAGGCAGAAAACTGAAAAGTTAGTTTTTCAGTGCGAAAGTTTTTCTAGAAACATATAGATGTAGAGACTAGGCCCTCAGTGAAACAGTTATAAAAGTTTGCTTTTCATCCCTTTTAGTTCATTTATCATTGGTACTGGTTGGCCATATGACCAATGCCCCTTAGAGTTTAGTTTTTTTAGGTTTTCAGGGATAGTGCAAGCCATAGAAAGCATCTGATTCCAGAGTCACCCCTGGTTCTTTTACATGCTCAGCGTATAGCACTGAGCTCTCATTCAAAAGACCATCAGTTACATTTCTGGAGGAGAGCGGATTGCTTCTGGATTACGATTTCTGTGCATTACTGTTAATAGCTTGGAAGAAGTATTAGTGTAATCATTAGTTAGTTTTATCTTTATATTTTTCATAAACATGCCAAAAATGATGTTGTGTAAACATTGGTCTTCCATTATTACTTGCTTGTAAATCAAAACATTTTCCATTTTCACTTAGTTATGAATTTATTTATGTGAGAACATTTTATAAGTAAAAATGTCTCTTAATGGAAGAAACCTAACTTAACTTTACTTCCTTGATCTTATAAGGTCTTTTGGTTTGACAGTAAAACAACAAACAAAAAATAAGTAAATACTATAATATGTTCAAATATACAAAATACAAAAATGAAGTTACTGCTACATTTACCTGCCTTAGTTGTCTTAAGGTGAAGGTTGATGACTTGAAATCACAAACCTCCCACTGACTGAGGGCATCTGGTTTGAGCCTGACCATTTATGTGAGAAAATTGCCAGTTTCTTATGGAAGATCAGGGTGTAGTACTGGTTCTTCCCAGGTACGTTTGACATGTAAGCTATGATTATGATTCATGGTAACTGAATGTTAAGAGGGTGTTTAACTCTAGTAAAACCAGCCAGAGAGTAGACAGGGCAAACAGTTGTACAGAATTTATATATCAGCATCTTGTTTTTTTCTTACCATGGTGGAGATTCTGTTTAACTTTGAAACTTCGGCAAGTGCAGCTTAAACAGACCTGCCCTAAGAAACAATAGAAAAGGTTGGGCGTGGGTGTCAGTTTTCATTGAAATACAGTTTATGGCATTTAGTTTTGATCTCCCACCAGTGAAATTAATCCAGTAATCATTATACATATATACCTTATAGTTTAAATTAGGGCATGCTCTTAGCACAAATTGCACTAAATTTTAACTTATTTATTAATATTTGTATGTATGCATATTGTTTAGATTAAGTATGTAAATCAATATGTCTGCAGTGTGTACTGTAGTTTTATTGTACCAATTGAGAAGAATTGTCTCACTTATATCTAGTTAATGCTTTAAAGAAATCAGTATGTAAATCAGTATTTGTCTCTATGTATTGTTACCATATTTATTCTATAAAATATTTCATGTAGTTTTAGCTCACCTGAGCAAAACATTTTTGTGATCACCCTGTGTTTTCGTTAACTTTTACTTCAAAAACATCTTCTCCTAAACCACTTGGTCATACTTGATGCAACCTGGCAGGGGTGTTCCTTGCATAAAGCTCTATCAAAGTTGTTCAGAAAATTACAGTCCATGCAGAACTCTGTGGCTATGGCAACAAGTATAAAAAAAATAGAATTTTCTTGCCTAAAACCATCAGGCCTAGTGCTCTGTAAATTGTTGTGTAACATTCATTGTACAGTGAACCTCAACCTAAACTGTTCAAATTGTCCCTCTGTGGTCACTGTTGTCCCTGCCTCTATTACATAGAAATATAAAAGAATCTTAAAAGTTCTTTTATGGAACCACAAGTTCTAAATTTCTAAATTTTGCTCAGAGCATTATCTAGTGGGAGTCTACCACTATAGTTCATATTATTCTCCTTTGTTCATAGGCTCCTATGAGGAGGTCACATTTTATAATAGCAGTATATTTAATTTTTTAAAAACTCTTCTGGATTGAAACCACAAGGCCCACAGTTATGAAATTTTGAATGAAAAATATCTTAGTGGGCCTCTACCAAGATTGTTCAGACATTGCCCCTGGGCTCAGATGTTACACAGAGACTTGTATAGACATAATCTTTATAAATGCCCTTGTCTGAAACCATGAGAATTAAATTTAGAATTTGTAATAATGTCTTATAAACCTCCAACAAGACTGTTTCAATAAAGTCCCTGGGGTCGATTATGCTCCAACAGAGGGTCACATATTTAACCTAAAGATATGAAGGAAATTATGAAGACATATCTAGAAAACTTCTTCGAAAAAAAAGTTAAGTAAACCAAACACCCTAAAGCTTTGATTTTTGGCATGCAGCATTTTCATGGGTTTTTTTATTGTTGTTGTTTTATTTATATAAATCCATTGCATTGCACTTGTCATTTTTAGCTAGTCTGTTTCGAAGAAAAAGTCAAGCTATTATGATCGCTGTGTCGTTGTCGTTGTGCAAAAACTTTAATGTAGCCCATTACTCAAACAATTTAAAATATACCAATATGAAACTTTGAATGCTTGCTTATCATGACAAGAGGCATTTGTAACACAAGGGGCATTATTCTAAAAGCTGTATTTTTGGAGTTATGCCCCTTTTTAACTTACAATTTTTGTCTAATGTCAAAATTGCTTATTAAGTTGAATGATTTCAAAACTATCAAAGATATCAGTATGAAACTTTGACTGCTTGCTTGACAAGAGAGGCAGATGTAACACAAGGGGCATTATTCTGAAAGCTATATTTTGGAGTTATGCCCCTTAACTTAAAATTTTTGTCAAAATTGCTTATTAAGTTGAATGGTCAAAAGTGTCAATATGAACAATATCAACATCTTGACATGACAGAGGTATATAGACCTCTTTCAGGAGTAGTGCACAAGAACCATAACTATGGCCCCCATTGTCGACATGTAAAACAGACAAGCATTGGCACCGCTCCACGGAGCTCTTGTTAGCAGTTATACTCAAGTGAGCAATTTAGGGCCCTCTTGTTTGTTTCTGTCAATGAAAATTTAAATAAATTCATACATGTATGCTTACATTAAGGCAATTACTAGAAATGAAATGTATTTTTGTGTGTGTGTGAGATAATATTTAATGGTGCTTGCCTATTATTGATAACTTAGTAACAGTCATTTACCTTAGAATGCAGATTCCACTGTGTCAAATCATAGTACACATTTTGATGCATCAGATGTGGCATACCCAATATTCACATAGTTTTCATCATAGAACTAGTTTCATTGGGTGCAAGTATGCAAAACTTAGAATACTGAAAAAATACTCTTTGAACACTATAAGCAGGAACTAATATAAGTGTTAAAATGTTGGGTTTTATCTTCTGTAACATATGATTGTCCAAAGAGGTTTAGAAATAGTTAACCAGTAGTTAGCAATTTTATCATATCTTGAAAATTAATTTTGATTTTAAGTAAAGAGAAACAAAGACTAAAGATCTGATGCTTTAAGCTGCTAGTTCACAGTTGAACAGTAGAAATAAAAAAACAATTATTTCTACTCCCCCTCTTTTTATTGGTGAAGTCTTTGTTTTCTGACCAAAGGAATGGCTAGCGTAGGTTTACATGGGAAAACACATTTTTTAAACGCCCTTTGGGAATTCCAGTTAAATATAGAATAAGGTAGTCCCGAAGCAGGACCTTGCTGTACCACGTGACACGTTCTGCAACATGGCATCTTCACCAGATTCTGCACAGGCATTTGTTTCATGGATAAATGTCTTGAACCATTTACTATATAACCATCACAAAGTACGAATGTTCACAAGAAAGAATCTGATGGTCACTTTACTTCAAAAAGATTTCGTTTAATTTAAGTTGACAGATTCAATGTTACTGTCTCCGATAGTTTTTTTCTAAATGTCACAGGTGGTGAAAAAATTGGGGCTTAACCAGGATTTGAACCCAGATCCTTCCACTTGCGGGGCGGAGACTCTGCCAACTGAGCTACACAGCCACACAGTGTTACCTGAGGATTCATCACCAATATACCTGTACCCAGTTAAATAAATATAGCAATCATTAACTCCATATAAAGTGAAAACACTTTTTCCAGCGTACTTCTCATTTCTCCGAATTTTTTTCGTTTGTTTATAAAACTTTTTATGACACCACTTCCGGTCTCTTAGGCAGTAAACAGAAATTAGATATTAATTGTTGAACAACCTGAATCTAAAAATCTCAGTCAAGTTTCAGATTTATTATATAAATAATCTGAAGACTGTAGTGGACTTTATATATTTTTGTAACAGACCCTGTAGATAAACTCAAATCAATTTATATTTTTATTATGGAAACACTTTGATAGTGATGTTTGGTGGGAAAAGTTAAATCATGTTTGAAGTAAAGTAAAGTGACCCTCAGATTCATTTTTGTGAGCTTTCAGATTCATTTTTGTGAGCTTTTGTACCAAAGGTTGGTTATATGGTGGTTTGGGGCATTTATTCATGAAACAAATGCCTGTGGTTTTTGGTCCAATATTCAAAAATGATGAGTGCATGTGCGAAGAGTGAAATTAATCAGCCATGTGATGGCACATGAAAAATAGAAATTCTAAATATAGGTTTTAATACTGTAGCCTATGATGGAGAAACCACCCATTTTTTTTACTATCACGAAATGTTGCATTGGTTGACAGTGTGTCTATTGATAGACGTAATTCATACAGATAGTTAAAATCAAATGCTTAGTCATGACCAACTGTGAACAAGCTGCTTTAAGGGCAGAATTAATAATATATTAAAGAATTTTACAAGTTATGGATGAAAATCAATTAAAAACTTGTACATTATATTATCTCATTTTTCTTTCATAACTTATGTATTAAAATTTTTATCTGAAAAATAATTTTCCACGTGCACATCTGTCTTGACATTTTACGTTTGTTTAGCTTAATGTATTTGGATAAACCAGTATGGATATTAACGATCTCTTAAAATAAAAATATAATGTTCCAGAAGGAATGATATCTGCATAATTCCTACAGATGTTTTGGTTTAAGTTCATTCTTTTTTATTTGATGTATGCAATGAGAATTTTGTGCTTACCATTTGTATGTCATTTAACTTTTCTATAAAGCTTTTATTTATATCACTTAATAATTCTAGTCTAGTTCTGGATTTGGCAAGCAATGTCAAGGTCAGTATCAAGTAAATGGTATGTCAAATGTTATTGGACGTTTTCTGATTTATTTTACCCATACAGAATGCCGGTAGAGATACACTTCCACATTCTAATACCTTTATGACCAGCATGTTTATGTGACATTATTGTAAAGTGAAGGTTCCAAGTCTGAATCCAGCTGAAGGATCTCTGCCAAGGTATGCTTGCAGAGGTTTAGCTCTGCAAGATGTATGCCTCCTCGGCCTATATCAATTTGCCCAGGCTATACTAGGCTGTATACCCAGCCAAGAGTCTATATAACCAATTTAATGCCACAGATTAATTTTAAAACAAAACTGTTTTATTTTTAACATTGAATATGATAATTTTCTTTTATTTCTTTACTCCCATCATGTGCCCCCTGACCTCTTCCATTCGTTACATTTCCAAAATAAACCCAACATACATTTGTTCAAAAACAATTTGTTTTTGGTTTTGATACAGATATTTCAGAATCTTATTGTATATGGGTTTTTTTTCCAGATTTATTTATTTCTAAGAACAACAAATTAATACATTGTTATCTTTCGTATAAATTTAAGTGACATCATAAGAAAGCAAGAGAACCTTTACTTAAACATTGCTTGCTGTTCTGGATTAGAAGACAATGACTTGTCACTGTGAGTGCAAAAGTAAAAGATTTAAGCTCTGCACTGGATAAATGACGGTATGAATTGAAATGTTATTCTGAATTCATTTTACTTAAGTAATCTTCAGTGTGCAATTTACACTGACACTTCAGAAATTTATTCCCATCATTGATAGTCTGTAGACACATGAGAGACAAAGAAAAGGACAGTTCAGCTGATAACAGAAAGCTAAAGTCTATTCAAAAGTTTGATGAGACGAAAGACATTCATTGTTAGTGAATCAAACAAGAAATTAAGTTTTGCTTGTTCATTTTTAACCTCAAACTGGAATTTGCTTAGCTTAGATAGTTCAGTCTAGATTCTTCAACTGTCACTTAAGTTTCTTTTCACAGAAGGACCACTATCATTCTATGCAACTGTATTTTACTGCAAATGCAAAATACATTTCCCCTTTATTCTATTTAATATTGACCAGTCATATTTTTTCATTTATTTCATGTGTAATGGACTGATGATATCTAGTGTGTCAATGTTCATGGAGTACATTTCTGTAGCAGGATGAAGTAGTGATTTTCTTTTAATTAAAATCCACATGATTTAGTAGTAATTTTTGGTAAACATGAATCACTTAAGATTTTGATAATTCTGTTGTTGTTCTTGCAGTGTGATAAAATATCATGCTTCTGCAGTCCTGCCACATCATACCACTCAGCAGGAAAAACTCTCGTATATATATATCGTATATCGCAGCAGAAAGTATAACCTGTTAATATTTCTGCCAATGTTGATCGAAGGGAGATTACTGTGTGATTGTGATATCTGCAAAGCAGTAAGACCAAAGGTTCTTTTTCTTGGATTTAAGTACTGAAGTGCCGGTTTAATAAAAACTAGAAACAATTATGTACATCATATTTCACAGACTTATTTTTCACAGTGGTTTTGAAAAAATGTACCAACAATATTTCAGAGACTTATTTTCACAAAGTTCCATTGCTCACATTATATTTTGCTCATATAACACGACAGCAGATGACAACTGCAGTCCATTTCAGTGACAAGAACAAAAGTCAATATTCATCATTCTTTCTTGCAATATAGCTAGAGACAAAGCTAGTGATAACTTGAATGCAGACATTTTTCATGTTTCTCTAAAGTCACACAATAGTATGATTACTTTGCAAGCTGCTTTATACCATATAAATCTGCTACATGGATATAATCATGTGTACACAATACACAACAACAAATAAATTCAGTATCATTACAATATCACTATTTTGCAACAACATTCATGTAATAAAGTTAAACCTGTGATAGCATTTCTCATTCAACACACCCCTCCTCCAATGCTTTTAGAATGAACTTAAGGATGTACAGTCCAATCTCGATATCTGGAATTTGGGCGGACAGAGTAAATTACTTTGACTTAGCCATAATTCGACATGTCCGGAGCTGGTATACCTAGCACTGTTTTGTGTCAGTTACCTATACCATTTTCATTTTTTATTCACTAAAATTCATTAAAATTAAAAAATTTATCATTCTGATAATTTAATCAATTAATGACAACTAGAATAATAAAAGTGCAATTTAATCAAGATCAGTGGGTTTATGAAACCAACATTAAAAGCTTATCAAAACCAACCTTTAGGTGAAAATTAAGAACCTAATTTGTGTGTTTTGTGTAATCAACAAACAATCGGTGATTTATTTTCCTGATCAGATTTCTCTTTGAAGTACTTATTCGAGACAATTAACTTCCTTGTTAAAGTGTGATTTGTAAAATTGCTATCAACAAATGATCAATGACACACGTAATTAGATCAATCAGTTCTCACCTAAAAGTTGCCAGGAATAATTGGTAATCAATCTTCACACTTCAGCTTACCAAGGGAAAATACAAAGGAAAATATACGAAGGGACCGAAAATACAGTCAACATAACCAAAGTTTGCATGTGTAGAATTCTGCTTAACATGAGTTAAATAATATTAATCCCATCAAAGGGTTATTGATGGGACCTGAGAAATAATTCAACTCGGCCCAAAATTTGACTGAAGCGATTGACAACCGAATGTGAACTGTATTATCAAAACACTAATGTGACCTGACAAGATTTCATATCCTTATCTTCAAAACTGAAAGTAACCACATTATCTAGAACTGACCACTAAAGCCTGTCAGTTCTAAGTACTGTAAACCAAGAAATGTTTCCACACATTCCAAGCGACTTGCGCAGATGGCATTTTTTGGTGAATTGACATAGCTACGAAAAAGCCTCCTCTCTGAAATGCGAAATTTTCTAGTAATTAAGTATATAGTAATTTAACAAACATTATACCACATGAAAGTCTGTGATTTCTTTTCAAAAGAATCTCACAAGTCTTAAACAAGAGGGTCCATGGGACCCTGGGTCGCTCACCTGCAAACAACTGCTCAATGGTTGCAAGAGTCAGTGGATGCAAATACAATTGCCAACTGACTAAAAGGGTGCAGGCAATTATGACCATGGGGTCATCTTTGGTAGAGTTTCACTAGATGTTGTGCGTCATCAGGATTGTTAAAGCACAACGTGGACTATAATGGACTGAGCCTCATAAAAAATATATCAGGCACATTTACACATGATACCTAACATGTTTAAAGTTTCAAAGCAGTATCTTGAAAAATGTAGAAGTTTGTGCCGCAATATTTTTTAAAAAATCCTGCCGTTATACAAAAAACTAGGTTGCTGTGAACTGAATGTTGGAACACCGTTCCAAACAGGGATTATGTACATGACACATGTTCACTCTATTGCCAATTCTACTAATTATTTTAAAATCCAACCATAGATGCAAAAAATATATGGGCAAGACACAAACTATCAGCAGTAAGGCCTATATAGCAGAACTTACTAAGTTCAGAGGGTCGCTGTGACATGGATCTTGTAGGGAGGAACATGGGTTTCGAGTGTAACACATACTTATTTTAATTTTTGGTTGTAAGGGTTGCAGAGACTTTCAGTCTTTAAGTAATGTTATTTATAATACTAGAACTTTTATTAAAATACAATGTACATAATTATAAAGAAAAAGATTCATAACGGAAAAAAATGTGTAAATGCAATCTTTAATAAAATAGAACAATATTAGCCCTTCAAAATTATTTTTCCCTGACTTTTCACTAACTTTTCTGGATTTTTATTTTTCACTGACCAATTTTCAAAATTACCTGACAATTCCCTGACCTTGAAAAAAAATCAAATTTCCCTGACTTTTCAAGTCCCCTGGCAACCCTGCAAGATCTTATATTAACTCAAGTATTGTAAGTCTGATTAATTTCAAATCAAAAATGAAGCTGCTATTGTGCAGACAAGGTCTAAATAGTTAATTTTGGCACTTTCAGGGGCCATAACCCTGGAACCAATAATGCAATAAGGCAATCTGAAGAAAGGAACCAAGATCTTATGGTAATGAAAGTGAAGATCAGACCAAAATTAAGACCACTAGAGTGCAGAAAAGCTTTTATCATAACTTGACCTAGTGACTAAAATTTCTAAGTCACATGACCCAGTTTCAAACTTGACCTAGATATCATCGAGATTAACATTCTGACAAAGCTTGAAGAAGATCGGAGCAAAATTAAGACTACTACAGTGCGGACAAGCTTTTTCTATAATTTGACCTAGTGACCTAGTTTTCAAAGTCACATAACCAAGTTTCGAACCTGACCTAGATATCATTGAGATACACATTCTGACCAAGTTTGAAGAAGCTCGGACCAAAATTAAGACTGCTAGAGTGCGGACAAGCTTTTTCTATTATTTGACCTTGTGGCCTTGTTTTCAAGGTCACATGACCCAGTTTTGAACTTAATCTAGATATCATTGGGATTAACATTTTGACCAAGGTTGAAGAAGATCAGACCAAAATTAAGACCGCTAGAGTGCAAAGAAGCTTTTTCTAAAATTTGACCTAGTGACCTAGTTTTAAGGGTGAGATGACCCAGTTATGAACTTGACGTAGATATCATTGAGATAAACATTCTGACCAAGTTTGAAGAAGCTCTGATCAAAATTAAGACTGCTAGAGTGCGGACAAGCTTTTTCTATAATTTGACCTTGTGACCTAGTTTTGAAGGTCACACTACCCAGTTTCGAACTTGATCTAGATATCATTGAGATAAACATTCTGACCAAGTTTGAAGAAGATCAGACCAAAATTAAGACCGCTAGAGTGCGGACAAGCTTTTTCTATAATTTGACCAAGTGACCTAGTTTTAAGGGTGAGATGACCCAGTTATGAACTTGACCTAGATATCACTGAGATAAACATTCTGACCAAGTTTAAAGAAGATCGGACCAAAATTAAGACAGCTAGAGTGCGGACAAGCTTTTTCTATAATTTGACCAAGTGACCTAGTTTTAAGGGTGAGATGACCCAGTTATGAACTTGAACTAGATATCATTGAGATAAACATTCTGACCATGTTTAAAGAAGATCACACCAAAATTAAGACTGCTAGAGTGCGGACAACAATTGTGAACGGACGGACGGACGGACGAAAGGCGATCACAAAAGCTCACCCTGTCACTATGTGACAGGTGAGCTAAAAACGTAATGTCTTCAGAAAATGTGGTGTATTATATTCAAAGAAAATCTAAAGATCTGTTCCTGTAATTGCACTCGGCAGATTTGTATTTTTGATGT
This sequence comes from Cyclina sinensis, assembly GCA_012932295.1. Lineage (NCBI taxonomy): Eukaryota > Metazoa > Mollusca > Bivalvia > Venerida > Veneridae > Cyclina > Cyclina sinensis. The sequence continues at coordinate 18,457,738 of JAAONU010000011.1, forward strand.
TACGACTTTAGTTTTGTATAACTAGTGGACCAAATTTTTCCGCGAAAGTATGTCACCATGACATCAACAGTAGGAACAACGTGAAATATTGTACCTGTGAAAGTTTCTTGGTTTAAACCTATTGTTAGATTTAATATGCTCTGAGGTGCTACATGAACATTAAGTTGGAACACTTTTATTTCACATCAACTGAGAAAAAAAGTATACCCACTTGATAACTGCATCCAGGCTCTAGTACACCTTCCAAGACAGGAATGCGTAGAGTCACTGGAGACACATCCCTGATGGAAGATCTAAGCAATCTCAAGATTAGGAGTGCTTTTACCCCTTGACCAGCTTGACCACTACTCCTACATTTTCAACTATCCCTTAGTGCTCTGCTTACCACAGGCTTGACTGTACACAGATTATGACAGATATATACAATAATTCACAGTAATTTAAAGTAAAAAAATATTGCATACAACCGATGAAATCAATAAAACGTATGCTGCCATTTTAACTTATTACAGTCACATAAGTATATCCTTACAATAAAATCCAAACAGAATATTACTTTTCATAAAGGTATGGAAAAATATAAACAATGTGTTACATTTTTTCTAATAAAATCACCATTTGGTACCTGTAACAGAAGCTTGCTAACATTTACAATCATTATGCTGAAATGTACTTGAACATCAAGCTAAGTATATTTTAGATGAACCAACCCCTACTTTCTGCTTACCTCATGTATATTTGCAATTAGTCTACGTCATTAATCAGTATGTACACTGAAGCAATTTTTTAAGCTTCCAATCACCAAAATTCCTTATTCTTAACAGTTGTTTAAATGACTTTAAAATGGACTCTGTCATTCTATACTTTTCTAATTGTTATCAATTAGAAATGGGAGTACAATACCTAATGCACTGCACAAAGGACATGTTTACTGCACAAGGGGAATGTTTACTGCACACAAAATGGACATGTGAACCACAGGAGGCACATGTGTGCTATAAAAGGGGCATGTTTACTATACGAGGGGCATGTGTAATGCAAAACTGGCATATGTACTACACGAGGGGTATGTGAACTGTGTTCCAAAACACAACAAACTAAAATTTTTCTCAAATTTCCAATACAAAAAAACTACACAATCACACTGACCTTTCTTTATTCAGAATAAATCTTTCTTTCCAAGGTTTGTCTTTGTACCACAGCACATTTAAAGATAATCATCCCCGATTATTCTGTTGATACATACATTTCAAGACAAGTCAGATAATACATATAAACCAAAACCTACCAGTCTCTGGAATAAAGCTACTGTCAGGAATAAGAAGTTGAGCTTAACATAGTATAAAGGTCCAACATATGATATATGATTTATGTACTAGCACCTCAACTAAAATTCAATGAAAACAACTTGTGTTACAGAGTAAATAACTATTCCCTTGACTTAGAAACGTATGTTTCCTTCAAATAAACTTCAGCTTACCAGTAAAACACACAGCAATTTTAAAACAAAATGCACAATGCAGTTACACAGATGAAGTTTGTTCCCACCTAGTTTCATGAATAAAGAACATTTATTCTGTATAGAAACTACTGTATAAGTGGATATTTTTGTGCATCAAAAATTTCGCGAAATCACAATTTCAGAAGTTTTCATAAGTTTCGCAGGCGGAAAAGTTCGCGAATCCCGAAATTAGTATCTGTAATATATTCACATTGTATAAATCACTTTACTCCAATTATAATGCATTAGTTAATGATAACAAAGGTTTTTTTGTACTATCGGATTAAGACTATTATGCACATTTAACACAGTAACATTACATTCTGGTATATGAGTTGTAAACACTTATACAGTAAAACAGTCAAAAACTTGTATTGTTCACCTTCCTTTGTCACGTGACAAACTCTCATTCAGTTGGGTAATTTCCTTTTATATTTACACAATGCATCGCTTTGTTGCATGACCTGGCTGTACGAGATTTTATTAGGTGTGAAAACAACATCAAGTTTATAGTAAATAGTTTTTGAATCTGTTACTCCCCTTTTATTCACCAAAAATGTCATGTGATATAGATCGAAATTAACTTTTTTTTCAAATTGCTTTCTATTTTAGTTTTATCATTTCTATGCATATTAAATCGATGCACTGCTTATATATACAATTCAATAAAGAAGAAATATAAGTTTTTAAAAGAAATAACAAGTACTAGCTACACGGTGCATGGGTGAAAATATACCTTTCTGAATGATGAAATTTACGCTGGCTGATATTTTCGCGATTTGTATGAATTCACGAAAATTGCCAACATTTCCACGTCGCGATCTTTACCACTTATACAGTAACAAATCAGTGTAATACAAATGAACTTTGTTTCCTTGTACAAAATTTAATGAAAATCAAACAAATTCTACGAAGCAATAAGTTCAACATTCTTGAGTAAATTTTTATGTAAAGCTAAACATATTTTGCAAAGCAACACATAAAAACAAAAATAAACTTTGTTCCCTGAAATAACAAAATGAATGGAAAAAAATCAGTAACAAAAAATGGCAACAGAAATGAATACAATGAATCTCTTTATAGCAAAACATAAATGTAACCACAAACAGCAACCTTCATTTAAGTATTACATGAACTTCGACATCGAAAACCATACAGTATACACTTAATCAGTTGTTCTGTCATGAAATGAACTTGTATGAAAATCATGACATTTTACTTCTCCATTTCTCTATTCACAAATTCTACAAGCCTGAAATGCATTGCTATTGCACAAAGTTACCGGAACATATTTTCCCTTGGCTTGTCTAAAGGCAAAAATATAATAATAATAATAATAATAGACTAAAATAACTCTACCTCTGCATATCCTCAGGTTTGAAGTATTCCTTTTTCTTCTTAATAATGTAAATATGAATGGTATAAATGAAAATTTCACATGAAGTCAAGGTGTCAGTCAAAAATTCCAAGTACAACTGGCAAACTGAATGAACTATTCTTTATATAGAGTTGTTGTTGTCGTACTATTTTAGGGTGGACATTCACTTATTACTAATGCACACTTACTTTGCTTCTATAAACCTTGAGTAAACATTTTTGATCATACAAGTACATTCTTCAATAAATTATCTCTCATTTTTCATTTTAAATAGAATGAGCCAATAAAAGACGTATGCAGTATATGTCACTGGTAAATTTAAGGGTATGTAACTCTAAGAGACATTTGCAGTATATGTCACTGGTAAATTTAAGGGTATGTAACTCTAAGAGACATTTGCAGTATTTGTCACTGGTAAATTTAAGGGTATGTAACTCTAAGAGACATTTGCAGTATATGTCACTGGTAAATTTAAGGGTATGTAACTCTAAGAGACATTTGCAGTATATGTCACTGGTAAATTTAAGGGTATGTAACTCTAAGAGACATTTCAAAATAACAGAAACAATTTTACTGTAGGATACATTGTCAATCTTAGTAAGTTACCAATTTAACCTTAAGCTCCAGAAAATCTATTTTGCATGAACATTCAGCTGTATGTAAACAGGTAACAAGAGCAAAATTACTCCTATTAAAGATTGAAAACAAAAACAAAACAAAAACACATGTTCAAAATATAGAAAATACAGAAGTCAAATGAGCAGCATACTGATATAATTAGTACCTAAAAAACATACTGTACACTATTAATGACTGTTCTAATAAAACAAGCATTTACAAAAGCAAAATATACAAAACTTCTGTAGTTATACTCAATACCAATTCACAAAACTTTATAGTGTAAAAAGTCAGCAGATACTGGTAAAACAATGGTACTATCTGATTATTTTCAGCAACATGATTTCTCATCCTCCTGTGTAAAACATTTTGTACATTTTTTTTTCTCTTTTTTTTTCATAAATAATAACAATCAAAATTGTTGAAAACTTTCATTTAAACACCTTTAAAATTTTGTCTTAACAAGCACACCAAATTATCACAATCAAAACTAGAATTAGCCTCAAAACAGTTATTTAAATATAATAGTTCAGATTTTCCATGAAGTAAAAACTGTACAGTTAACTGTGGTCAAGAATTCTATTTTTGACACATCATCATTAAAGCTAAGAATAATTTGGTCAGTTTGTATTACATTTCTGACATACTGTGCTGGAATTAACTGAGTGAAAAATGGGCAATGAAAGCTGATTTACCGGATCGATCAATACAGTTAATCACAAAGACATGGTCTTCAAAACTGAATGAATTTAAAAGTAACTTAAGCACATGACATGTTTCCATGTGAACAATACCACCAAAGAAAAAAACTTGGCATGAAATATATATTTAATTAAGCTAACTTTTTAAAGCTTCTTTTCCAATTAAATTCTTGTATTTTTTTTTCTTGGTTGAAAAATAGAGCTCTGTAAAAATTTTAATATTAAATAACATGTATAATTAAATCCTTCAATATATCTATTCATAATTAACAATAAAATCTTAATTTCAAAAGTCTACTGAATCTTTGGGTTTCAGCTTAATCACAACAGTTTATGTCAGAAAAGGATTATATCACAAAAGCATCCTAATCTCATAAGAACGAATCTCAAAACTTTTATGCTACAATAAATTCTGTTATTTCTTTTACCTTCATCTTTACAGAAAATGTACATGTATATCAGAGGTACAGAGAGATATGAGTTTATTTACCCTCAGTACTGGCTGAAGCCATATGAATGAGCATTCAATTCTACAGTATTTTTTTATCTCTATTTATAGTACTCTGAGGCAAAAATTGTCAAGTTCGTGATGCTAATTTGTTTAATGCATTTTGGTGATTTTTTTTAAATCATAAGCTAAAAACATGCCGAAAATTAACTTGAAGTTTCAGATCAGTTGTAAACAACTAACAAATTCTGTAGTCTCTTTATAGACTACATTTATCTGTCAATGTACTTTTCCACTCATTTTACTAAATACCATATTCCAGTAAGTACAACAAAACTAAACTACTAGTGACCATTTATTAAAATATGTGTTTATCTTTAACTCTTTGAACATATACCTGAAAAAAAAGTTATTCACATGTAAAATTTTTAGGCCACTCTCAAAAGGACCAGCTATGCATTTTTTTATGAATAAGAAAAACTACTTAATAACTTAAAGAAGATAAAAGTAAGTATAAGATGATATTGTTGAAAATAAGAAATGCAAACTTCAATAATATGATACTGTGAATGGATTTTATTAATACTTTAGTATGTAACATAGCGCAGAAGGAATGTGAACAATTAGATATATCTGTAAGTTACTGTTTTTTCTATGGCATACTATTACGAGTAAATACCCAGTTTCTTGCCTGTAAAGTCTGATTTGATGGTAATATTAAATGGAGATATTTAAAAGCCTTGAGAAAAAAGTGTTACAAATCTTAAATCAAATTATATAATTAAGATGAACAAATTTCTTATCTTCCATATTACTTTAATAAACTTTGATAAGTAAATTCTTCAAGTCCACATCTGCATTCACATGCCAGTAAGGCTGTAGACACTAGATTAAAGCAACTTGTCTCAAACGTCCTCAAGTTTATGCGGCAGCCTACTAAAGTGGAATGTTTTCAGATAGGTAAGATTTAAACGAACAGCCAGAATGCCAATACAAGTTTTGAAATGTCATACATTCTTTAATATAAGATCGCTGGAATGACTAGATTCGTGAACATAACAATTGTATCTACATGACAAGATTGACAATATGCAATTCCTTGTATCTACCCATTCTAAATGGCTATTATCAATTTATCCTATCATATGATCAAAATACATAAAACGGTCAATTTTCATAAACTGTTTCGGAAGGCCTTTCACATGTGTCGGTCATATATTAAGCAAACTTTGAAGTCTAAATTTTGTCCTTTTCTGTGATCAAGAGATTCTTTTGAACAGATGGACTTTACTTAAGTGAAAGACAACATACCAATATGGAATGATAAATAGAATGGTATTAGTTCATGAGGAGTGTAAATGGCATACCATGCAGAACATACGAAGCCTAACTACATTTTGTATTTAACAATTTCTGCATCACAGGTTCTGTCACATAGGCTGATGCTGAAAACGAACGGTGTCTTTAAAATCTTAGTACTGTTACCGTCTATTCCTGTTCAATTATTCACAAAACTACACGCATTTTGTAGACCAAAAGTCTAAACACGAGTTGAATTGTCATTTTTATTCAAACTTTAAATCAGTCTTAAAATATTTTGATTTCACTTAAAGCTAATTAGATTATAATTTTCCCCAGCTTATAGTATTTAAAAAAGTCCTGTAGAATACTTACACTTCATGTTTATCTAGAGTAACAGTCTGTTTACATTTCACGCAACTAGGTTAAGCTGGTATCAAAAACATTTTAACGATCATATGTAATGTTCTATATATATGTTTTACCATTTAGGCTCAGTGTATTTTACAACATTTATATATACAACTTTATTGGAAGAAATTAGGCCTAAATTAACAGTAAAAAAAGAGTAAAATTTAACTGCTGTTGACAAAATTTCTTCAAACATGACTTATTAAAAAAAAATTATAAAAAAATTGCTTTATCTAGGAAGCAACTGCGACTTCTTTTGAGTTAATGTTAAGTGATAATTGCTCTTATAGTAACATTCCAACTGTTCAAGCATCCCTTTTTTAAACTCACTAATAGTTCAAAATACTTAATCTTCTTTCACTCACTTGGAATCAGTTGACAAGATTAAACTTTCAAAACATTCTCCTATGTATCAGGCACTGTATAAGGTCCAATTGAAACTTTCTTTCCTCTAAGTATGCACGGCATAAATTCTGTTTTCTCCAAACTATTGCTAAATGCATTCCCTGGAGGAAATGTTTATTTGTTGGATATTCAAACATTCATGTCACCATAGAGACTATTCCATTCTGCATATTTTGCTAATGTTACAAGCGGGACACTTTTGCGTATTCTCTTCAGTGAATCTAAGAAATCGGAAAACCTGATCGGTCTCACCTGAAATAAAATCAACAGTTATATATATACATTTCCATAAAAATGATATGGATTAAATGCTGTAATGAAAACTTGTTCAGAGAGAAACTTAATGTTGATACAAAAAATGTTATATTTATGGTAAGGGGCAGTAACTGGCACTGTAAATTCTTATAAGACAGGTTTCTGAATGTGAGGTGATTGGACTGGAGATCAAAGCTAGACTGTGAATGAAGGCAGAGTTACACTGACAAGAAAAACCAGACATTTATATTATGACTGGTACTACTGAACAGAACTGACTATAGAAACATTTGTTATCAGACTCGGTATTGAATGAGGGTTTAAAACAATCTGTTATAGGTTTAAGAGTTTGTGCTTGTACAGGCTAAAGCTGTAAGTGTATTTTTGTTTTTTATTAAAACTAGATGGGTGTTCAGCTGAACACTTGTGTCGCCCTTGGGTACTCTGTTCGAATAACTAAAAAGATAAACAAGAGCCTGCTGGAAAAGACAGCATGCTAGTCCAATTACAACAAGACCTGTCCACAGATAGCATGCTCCACTTTTCTCAGTGCTGGATTATAAATTATAAGCCAAGTTAAACAAGAGGCGCAAGTGAAAAAAATTAGCATGGGGAGGGCAAGTACCTAGTCATATAAGATGAAAAAAAAAATTCTTGGTTGAGGGGGGTGGATGGGGATTCAAGTACCTATGTATTAAAAAAAAAAAATGGGCCCGAGGGGGGGGGGGGACTGGTTGGGGGGAGGGGTTTGAGGGTGGATGGGAAGTCAAGTACCTGTGAATTAAAAAAAAAAAATTGGGGCCTGGGTGGAGGGGGGAGGGGGGGGGGAGTAAAGAGGTGGGGATATGTGAGGGGGATGGGTGGTCCCCATGCAGGGGGTGGGGAGTAATGACCCATCTGATATAAGTTAAAAGTTTATTTCAAAGCTTAAGAAGTTCTTTTCCAATAAAGGAGAAAAAAGAACTTTTTTGGGGTGGGTGTGTGGGGGGTGAGGGGGAGGAGGAGTCAAGTAACTTCATACCTACATATTTTAAAACAAGCACTGCCACTGTCATGGCGTGAATACCCCCGCATAGTGCTTTGTCAGAATCAACAGGGGTCATTTAGAGGTCATGGACAACCTCCCTGCCAAATCTGAGGGTAGTAAGCCAGTTTTTTGTAGTCAAGGCCCCTGTGACCTTGACCTTTGACCCAGTGACCTAAGACTGGGGGTCAAAGGATTCTTAAAGTATTGGGCGGACAAGCTTTTTTTTAGTCAAAGCTCCTGTGACCATGACCTTGGACCTAGTGACCTCAAAATGAATAGGGTTATCTACTGGTCATGACCAACCTCCACACCAAATATGAAGATGGTGGGTCAAAGGATTCTTAAGTTATTGCGTGGACAAGTTTTTTGTAGTCAAGGCTCCTGTACCCTTTGACTCAAAATAAATAGGGGTCATCTACTGGTCATGACCAACCTCCACACCAAATATGAAGACTGTGGGTCAAAAGATTCTTAAGATATTGGGCATGACCAACCTCCACACCAAATATGAAGACTGTGGGTCAAAGGATTCTTAAATAATTGGGGTGACAAGCTTTTTTAGTCAAGGTTCCTGTGACCTTTGACCCAGTGACCGCAAAATAAATAGGGGTCATCTACTGGCCATGACCAATCTACAGACCAAGTAAGATGACTACGGGTCAAAGGATTCTTAAGTTACTGGACGGACAAGGCCTGTGACCATGACCTTTGACCCAGTGATCCAAAATAAATAGGGGTCATCTACTGGTCATGACCAACCTCCACACCAAATATGAAGACTGTGGGTCAAAGGATTCTTAAGTTATTGGGTGGACAAGTTTTTTGTAGTCAAGGCCCCTGTGACATTGACCTTTGACCCAGTGACCTCAAAATCAATAGGGGTCATCTACTGGCCATGACCAATCTCCAGACAAAGTAAGATGACTTTGGGTCAAAGGATTCTTAAGTTATTGGGCGGACAAAGAAAAACCGATGGACAAACAGACAGACAAGCTGATTTCCGTTTACCCCCCTCAACTTCATTCTGCGGGGGTATAAAAAGAAAAAAAATTTTTTGGGCAGGGGTGGGGGTCCCCATACAGAGGGGTGTGTGTGTGGGGGGGGAGGATAGTCATGTACCTACATATTAAGAAAAAAAATTTTTTTTTAAATAAGGAAAGAAAACAAGAATGCCATGATGGCCCTGGATCGCTCACCTGAGTACTTTGGCTGTAGGTTTGCAGTTAAGCAGTATTTCATTTTTTAATTGAAAATATGTAAGTGCCTACAAACCAAAAATGTAAAATATCAGTCAATAAATAAAGGCTCTATGACAGAAAGTAGAAATATCTATTATAAGCTATGGTGACCTTGACCTTGACTCAGTGACCTCAAACCCTACCCATGGGTAGAGGTCCATGCAAGGAACCTCTATACTGAATATCAAAGATATTGGTCTATAAATGAAGGCTCTATGAGGTACAGTAGATAAATCTACTTTTAGCCTCCGTGACCTTTAACCTATTCCAATAATTTGAAAAAGCTTGATAAAGCTTGCTTCATGCCAAATTTTAAAATTCTAGGTCTTGTGGTTTCAGACAAGAAGATTTTTAAAGATTTTCTTCTATATTGTTATTTAAAACTTGTAACCCCTTAAGCGCGGCCAATAGTGACCCCAGGGACATTTTTCTAACAAACTTGGTAGAGGTCCACTAGACAATGCTACACACCAAATATCTAAGCTCTATAACTTACGGTTTCTGACAAGAAGATTTTTTTAGATTTTCTTATATAACTCTATGTAAAATTAGTGGCCCCTGGGGCGGGGCCATTTTTGACCCAGAGGCCAGGATTTGAACAAACTTGGTAGAGGTCCACTAGACAATGCTACACACCAAATATCTAAGCTCTATAACTTACGGTTTCTGATAAGAAGATTTTTTAAAGATTTTCCTATATAACTCTATGTAAAACAATTGACCCCCGGGGCGGGGCCATTTTTAACCCAGAGGCCAGGATTTCAACAAACTTGGTAGAGGTCCACTAGACAATGCTACATACCAAATATCTTAACTGTAGGCCTTCTTGTTTCTGACAAGAAGATTTTTTAGTTTTTCCTAAATAACTCTATGTAAAACAAGTGACCCCCGGGGCGGGGCCATTTTTGACCCAGAGGACAGGATTTGAACAAACTTGGTAGAGGTCCACTACACAATGCTATACACCAAATACAAATATCTATGCTCTATAACATACGGTTTCTGACAAGAAGATTTTTTAAGATTTTCCTATATAACTCTATGTAAAACTAGTGGCCCCTGGGGCGGAGTCATTTTTGACCCAGAGGCCAGGATTTGAACAAACTTGGTAGAGGTCCACTAGACAATGCTACACACCAAATATCTAAGCTCTATAACTTACGGTTTCTGACAAGAAGATTTTTAAAGATTTTCCTATATAACTCTATGTAAAACTAGTGGCCCCTGGGGCGGGGCCATTTTTGACCCAGAGGCCAGGATTTGAACAAACTTGGTAGAGGTCCACTAGACAATGCTTCACACCAAATATCTAAGCTCTATCTTACGGTTTTTGACAAGAAGATTTTTTAAGATTTTCTTATATAACTCTATGTAAAACTAGTGGCCCCTGGGGCGGGGTCATTTTTGACCCAGAGGCCAGGATTTGAATAAACTTGGTAGAGGTCCACCAGACAATGCTACACACCAAATATCTAAGCTCTATAACTTACGGTTTCTGACAAGAAGATTTTTAAAGATTTTCCTATATAACTCTATGTAAAACTAGTGGCCCCTGGGGCGGGGCCATTTTTGACCCAGAGGACAGGATTTGAACAAACTTGGTAGAGGTCTACTAGACAATGCTACACACCAAATATCTAAGCTCTATAACTTACGGTTTCTGACAAGAAGATTTTTTAAGATTTTCCTATATAACTCTATGTAAAACTAGTGGCCCCTGGGGCGGGGTCTTTTTTGACCCAGAGGCCAGGATTTGAACAAACTTGGTAGAGGTCCACTAGACAATGCTACACACGAAATATCTAAGCTCTATAACTTACGGTTTCTGACAAGAAGATTTTTTAAGATTTTCTTATATAACTCTATGTAAAACAAGTGGCCCCTGGGGCGGGGCCATTTTTAACCCAGAGGACAGGATTTGAACAAACTTGGTAGAGGTCCACTAGACAATGCTATTCACCAAATATCTTAGCTCTATAACTTACGGTTTCTGACAAGAAGATTTTTTTAAGATTTTCCTATATAACTCTATGTAAAACAAGTGACCCCCGGGGCGGGGCCATTTTTGAACCAGAGGCCATGATTTGAACAAACTTGGTAGAGGTCCACTAGACAATGCTACATACCAAATATCTTAACTCTAGGCCTTGTGGTTTCTGACAAGAAGATTTTCAAGTTTTCCCTATATAACTCTATGTAAAATCAACTGACCCCTGGGGTGGGTTCAGTTTTGTCCCCAGGGACATAATTTGAACAAACTTGGTAGAGGTCCACTAGATGATGCTTCATACCAAATATCAAAGCTCCAGGCCTTGTGGTTTCGGAGAAGAAGATTTTTAAAGATCCAACTTATAAAATCTATTTATAGCTCCACTGAACCAGAAATGCAATGGACCAGAACCATTTGAACATCTTGGTAGAGCTTCATGCAAGGAACATCCCAGGCAAGTTTCATTAAATTTGCCCCATTGGTTTCAGAGGAGATGTCGTTTGAATGAAAAGTTGACGACGGACGGACGGACTGACGGACGACGGACAAAGACCGATCAGAAAAGCTCACCCTGAGCACTTTGTGCTCAGGTGAGCTAAAAATGGGGGGGGAGGGGGTAAGGGGGTTCCCTATGCAGAGGAGGGAGGTGGGAGGAGGGGGGGAGGGAGTACTTACCCATCTCATGTCAGTTAATATTTTATTTCCAGGCTTAAAAAGTTTTTTTCCTATATATAAGTATAAGAAAAATCAAGTGACCCCTGGGGGTGGGGCTAACTTTGACCCCAGAGACATGGGTACCAACAATCTTTGCAGGGGTTTTGCTGGTGATCAAATATTTCAAGTTTGAATGGAATATTTTTGACACTTTTTGAGACATTAACAGAATGGTTAACCAAGAAATTTAAGTTCAAAAAGGGGCATAACATTGCAAAAATAAATTTGAGGGTTATCTGCCCTTGAGAAATGGTGTTGTCTTACGCGATACAATTGTAAGCATTACAGTTGGAAAGTTTAATGAAGAAATATTAAGAAATGGCATAGTTATAGCCAATGTTAAGTTTTCATGACAAAATCCAAGTACAAAAAGGGGCATAACTCAGTCACTTGTGACCTTGACCTACTGATTTTGGCATCATCGCAACCCTGTTGTCCTAAGCAATATAATTTGAAAGTTTGATGAAGACTTGTTAAGAAATGGCAAAGTTATAGCCAATGTTAAGTTTTCGCGACGGACAGACCGACGGACAAAGCGATCCCTATGTAACGCCGTTTCTTTGAAAGGGCGACACAAAAAATAGATCAACAAAGTTTATAAACGAATGTCTTTTACAGCAAGGTGGCAAACATGACTTCAACAAGTGTAAAGCAGGAACAAAGAAGAAGAAATATCTGACAGCAAATGTAAAAGAACAAACCTTGCTTGCATCAACTTCTTTCACTTCTGTCAAAGATAATTCTGGAATAGAGGAAAAAAATCTTCTAATTAAGTACAGTCAAATCTGACATATGCCATCAGTTCGTAACCTTAAATTAAAAAAAAAAAGAAAAAGCGAGAGAGATTCTGAAAGTCTGTTCCAGCAGTGTATGAGTAATCATGGTCATAGGAACAAAAAGAAAGCTTGATAGTTCAAAACTCTGTGCTTACTATTCCTGACCAGTGCATTTATATTGGTCAGGGCAAAACAATTGTATCTCTTTCTTTTTTCATATGTAGTATCAATAGTCTAATACTAACCCCTAGAATTTTGCTCTGAGCTCTGAATACTTTTTTTCTCTGGACATTACATTTAAATTAGGGATGGCAAAATTTGTTCATTTTAGCATTCGAATGTTTGGATCATTTTGCATTCGAACGTTCGAATCACTCGTACTCAATAGTTACACAGTGTTTTCACGAACTTCTCGGCCAAACTCTATGCAGCGTTTACTTTCCATTCAGTACAAAGGCATGTCACGTGATGATTGTCGAACGTAAATAAACAAAATGTTAAACTTTTTTTCAATTTCATTACATCAAGGCATGTTAAATCGATGCAATTCCAATAATAACTGAAGAAAAAAGAATAAAAAATAATTTCTGAAATCCAGCTAAGTTTAACAGTGAAGGGGAGATCACTGCCAGGAGATTGCTTCTCGACGTGGTTAACTCGATAAGATCCGAGTGTTTCCAATTCATTGACACAATGTGTATTTCTCGATATCCGGTATCCTTAATGGGTAAATCACCTTTCGATTTAAATTTATACTTAGAAGGTCGAAAAGAAAAAGAAATTTAGACGAAGCCCAAGTTATGGTTGACATGTTGACTGATTATAAGCGTTTCGGATGTGAACTGTTAGAGAATTTGCGAGAGAATAAAATAACCACGAAAATCGCACCACAATAAAGTAAAATCGGGGTTAGTGCCAGTAACTGACTGACACGTCTGTGCATTTAATTTCTTCCTTCTGTTTCCTAGTTTGACCACAGACTCGACACTCTGACACGGACATACCAGTACCTTTTGACTTAGCTATTGTAGGTGACACTTGCTTAAAGCACAGGTCACCAACATTAGATGACGGAAGTGTACGGTCATCTGACCAGACGTGTTAACAGAGGTGTTAAAGCAACAATAGGTGTGAATTCACCTGATTATAACGCCTTTCTTACTTCTTCAACACTTCATGATTTCATTTTCCCATGAAAACAAAAATGATAGATTTTTTTCTAAACATTCGAATGCCAAAAATACATTCGAACATTCGGCATCGGATCCGAACTTTCGAACGTTCGAACGTTCACTTACATCCCTAATTTAAATTACTAATAATATACCTCTGATTGGCCCAAGAGCAGCATCTTTAGCCAGGGCATTTAGATCACTTCCTGAATAACCATCTGTCAGTCTGAAACAAATAACAAAAACATATTGCCTCTTTCTGTGTCTGTGTTGTTTTTCTAGTTCATTCAAAGCATAGTTTACAAATGGAAACCTATTCACTAGAATATGTCATATTTCAAAACATCAAGTTTCATTTACCAAGCTATTATACTTTTTTAATTATTAGGATCAAGATCATTCAGATGGACAGACTGACGGACAAACCTTCTTATGAACAGGTTATAAATGTGAATAACCTCTTTTCCTTTCCTTTGCTCTTTAAGCTATATATGTGTAAGAGTACAAAATCATGTGTCTACATAAAAACTAACAGAATGTTTATCAAATATGTTTAACATTACCTACTGTTCCCATAGCCTAAGTATCCAAGCTCTAACATACGGACAGATGGATGGACAAACAGTAGGTAAAAAGATTGACAAACAGTGTATCTTTAGTGAGATTTCTTAAAAGAATCTTAGACCAAACATAAACAAATGACTGACTCACTTAGCCAGGTGGTCGACCTCTCTGTCTGAGAGTGGGTTATCATGTTTACTCAGTAAATGTTTCAGCAGCAGTAGTCTAGTGGCCTTCTCTGGCATCGTCACATAAACACGCTTACTGAATCGCCTGAAATATGCTTATTTTTTTCAAATGACATCTTCATGTTTTATGTTTATAAAGGTGAGTAGATTCTCCATGCATCTACAGTCACATGAAAGTCTATAGAATAAATAAAGAAGAAATCCTTCTGTAAATTTGCCTTCAGGCATCACAAGGTAGTGCTATCATGACAAAAACAGATAAACCTTTGCAAAAAAAAAACCCAGAAACTTCCTTTTTGATATATGGATTTTCTCACTTTGTCCTTGCCTTACTGAGGCAATAATGACAGAAATATTTTTTGTAAAGTACATTGTACCAGAAATAACAAGTTACAGAGTAAGCAATACTATCTGTAAAATGAATAAAGCATTTTCAAATAATACAATGATTTTACCGAAGCACAGCATCATCTAACTCCTGGGGTCTGTTGGTTGCCCCCATTATTAGCACCTTGTCATCACTAGAACCAGCTACCTGGTGATAAAAACCACAGGTGAGTTGCTCCGACTCAACTTTATCAGAACATACTTAAGCATTTTTGATTACTGAAAGTGCATGTGTATCTGTAACTACAAGGTTATTTATTAGGTCACAAATTAAGGTTGACAAAAGCAACAAGGCTTTATACATGTATTTGGTCACACTAAACTCTGTTCTAAATAAAAGCCTATTTTCAACTTACAGAGCAATGCAGAACAGTTAAATTTCAACACCTATCAGGCTGTTTTCAACAGCAGAAAAGGTCAAAAAATCTGTTTCAAAGAGACACACATTATAGAAACAAAAAAGGTAACACTGTCTCAGTGTTAAAAAAAAAACTTTCTTATTAAGTGACATTTTTTTAACCTACCCCATCAAACTGCACAAGAAATTCTGTTTTTAGTCTGCGACTGGCATCATTTTCCCCTTCCTTCCTCTCACATAATACAGAATCAATTTCATCTAAAAAAAAAAAAAAAACAATAAAAGTAAACAAAGTTGGAGAGCTCAAGTCCCATAGAAAACATTTTCTTTTGTTATTTTCTTTTGTTTAATAGAGGGTCATTGGTCCATTATTCTGTTGTTACTAAATGAACTCTATTGTTCTCTTTTGTTATGTTTACAGTTAGATGACCCCCTATCTATTTACGGTAGTGTGGACTGACGGACGGATGGACAGTTCAAAAACTATATGCCTCCCTTCGGGAGCATAAAAATGGACAACATTTTATAACTGTTAAACCATTTACTAAATATAGTCACACTTACCCATGAAGACAACGGCAGGTTGAAGTTCCTTTGCCACAGCAAACATAGCTCTCACTAGCTTCTCTCCCTCACCAACCTGTAATAGCAGAGCAGGTAATAAGCAATATAAATTATCTTACAACAGAGTAAGAAGTATTTAAAATATAGATAACCTTAGAATAATATGAAGTATTTAAAAGGATTACTTCATTAGTCAAAGCTGGATTTCTGACTGTTACAGATGGTAATTTGACAGGGAAGTTTTCAGTAAATGATATACAACTCTGAGTCTGGACTTAATGTGGATGTAGTAATTTCTGTATGTTTACTGCCTGTGCTAGCGTTCTTTTGTGATATATTTATATATGTATATAAAAAATTGAAAACTTGGTCAATATAGTTTTTTTTTTTTTTACTTCGCACCAAACTACATTTGTACTGACTTCAAAAATCAAAATAAGACTGTTGAAACAGCAATACTATTCTCAAGTTTTCTAGTTGGTAGAGATTACAATATTAACCAATCAGGAGCCAAAGCTTTTACACTGATTTGGGGGGAAAAATTACGGGGGGGGGGGGGGGGGGGGGGGGGACAATTATCAGCAGTTTACTTCTGAAAAACCATCACAAACATGTCAGAAAAGACTTTTTAAAAATTAACAGTCTTATGCCAGAAGCTGACAGGGGAAAAACATCCATTTTTATTTGGATCTGTCTATAATTACTCCCACATCCTACTTATATGCGAGTCTCAATAAATCACAACAAAATGGCTATAAAGTCTACAGATCTGATAGTTCTATCTTTTGCCTTATCTTCTTGTTTATCATTATCAGGGGGAACATATACAGCTTTCACCGCTTCAACATTGTAATAACCTGACATCTAGAGAAATATCAACATAATCACCATAGAACAATGCAATTTCATTATGACTGTACTTCCTGAATCATTATTCCATCTACTATATTATACATTCTGTACAATTTACTAATTAATGGTCCAAGGATTTAGTAATCTAAGATCAGCAATTGGATATTATTCAAATGTATTTTATTTCCTTTTCATCAAAAGGTCTACATTCCTCAGAACTTTTTATGCAATTACTGAAATTCAAAATTTTCAATCACTCAAAGTGTAAGATACTTGTAGGTAGTCTATTTAATCTCAGAAAATGAATAATGTTTCTGTATAGCACCAATACACAGAACCTTGATAAAACATCTGTAACATTTGAGACAGGTGTGAAAAATCTGTCATATCATAAAAGCTGTTTCAACTAAGAGGAAAAGCCAATTTATGACAGAAAATAAAATGAAACCAGTATGATAAAAAAATCATTAGTGAGTGTTGTATTATCTCTGCCCCATCCATGCCCACATCCCCTTTAGTGTTCTTCATTATAAACATACCCATTTAGAAGTTAGACTAGAGGCACTGATGTTGAAGAATGTAGCATTGGATTCATTGGCCACTGCCTTAGCCAACATGGTCTTGCCATTTCCTGGTGGCCCAAACAGCAGTAAACCCCTGGCAGGAGCTCGCAGACCAGTAAATAACTGAAACAGTAATACATACAAAGGTAACAGTACTTGTAAAAATAATAAATTATAACTGATGTCCATTTAAAGCTCTTACTGCATATTTTTATGTCCCCCGAGGGAGTATATTGTTTTTGATCTGTCTGTCTGTACTTGTATGTATGTCTGTGTGTTTGTTTGTCATAAAACTTTCACCTTTTTGAGGCCCTGCTGGGAGCATGGCGTTCATTCTAAAGAAGTGCTTGTTCTTCATGCTAACTAAAATATGCCAACTGAAACCATTCATTTCTAAAACTAGAAATGGGTTTTTGATTGAACAAAAACATATGTCTCCCCCCAGCCAGTTGCTGCAGGCAGTATTGTAAAATGTGACATTTAACCTCCAAGTGTGACCTTGACCTTGAGACACCACACCCGCAAAGTGGGTTCTGCACGTCACCTTGATGAGGTGAACATCTGACCCAAGTTTCATAAAAATCCTTCAAGGGCTTCTGAAGATACAGATCGGACACGATTTTGTGGCATTTGACATTTAACCTCCAAATGTGACCTTGAGCTTGAAAAACCACACCCGCAAAGTGGGTTCTGCATGTCGCCTTGATGAGGTGAACATCTGACCCAAGTTTCATAAAAATCTTTCAAGGGCTTTGGACGATACAGAGCGGACACAATTTTGTGACGAACAGACGGACGGACAGACAACCAGGGGAAAAACAATATATTTCCCCCATTTTTGGGGGGAGACATAATCATTCGCACATGAAATATGTACCAGCATGATAGTCACTACCCTAGCTGTTACTATTTCTAATTCTACTGTATCTGTACCAGTGATATATTTAGCACTGTGACAGAAATAACCACTCATCTAGTAATTTTGGCAAATGAGTAGGTAACATCATTCATAGCGGGTGTCAGTCTAAAAAAGCCTGGAGATTTAAGGCAGTCTGCCATTAGATGGCATGTGAAAGTCATGATGACATGAGAGTGTATTTACCTCTGGTCTCAGTGCTGGCAGTATAACAATCTCCTGGAGAGCTTGCTTGGCAGTGTTCTGTCCAGCTGTCAATGGCAAAGACAAGAACAACACATGATAACTTTAGTCATACAGAAAAAAAAACATATGACAGATAAATATTTGTAAATATTTTCTACTCTAAACATTAGCGACTCTGGCTTGAACCAGATACAGAAGCACCGTATTCATATACCTAATAGGAAACAATGATCCAATAAGTAACAGACAAACGACCAATATAACTTTATCTGTAACTGCTTTTTAGAAAGTCTCATTTAAAAGTGTATGAATCTTTAAAAGAAAGAAATTTTATGAAATCAGAATGACCTATTCTAGGAATTTTATTAACCAAGCAATGCCTGAAAATAACTTAAGCTTCTTTTACATTAAAAATAAAGATCAAATAAAATCAAAACCTTAAATCTTGGTGGCACATAATCATTATTCTATTGCCTTCTTGTCTAAACTGGTGCCCTTATACATGCATGTATCACACAAAATATTTCTTCAGTTTTTCACAAAGAAGCTACTGGTTTAACAATTACAAAAGCCTGTTTACTGGTCAAGTTCATTGATAGACACGCCTTTATTCATTTCAGCTTCTTCAACAGTGTGAAGAAACCACAGTTAAAATAACTACAACCATCTCTATGCATATCACATGACTAATCCCAGACTTAAAAATAAAAGAATTTCTAGTTTCAAAAGACCATAGTTACCTATATCCTGGAAGCTAACAGATGGACCAGAGTCAATGACTTCATTGAGTATAGTCTCGGCTAACTTCTTGTCTACACCTTTAATGTTTAGGTTTTTAATATCCTTGTTCTTTCTTGGAGTACTTTTATTGGACTGAAATAAAAAAGGTAAGTATCAAAAAAGTCTGAAATTTATTTATTCCCAAGCATCTCAATTGATATCTTAAATTTTTGTCAATTTTTTAAAATATGAATTCAAGTCAAACAAAAGCACATCCACACATTTTAAAGGCCTTAACAGGGAAGACCTGTTAAGATTAAAAAGTCATTTGACCTTCTGACCTAGATAAGAGAAGTACTTGTCTTAAAACATTTAGACTTAATATAAACTAACCCCTGGAGCAGAATTCTGTCTTGGAAGGCCTCTTCTCCAGGCATAGGGAGAGTTAGAAGGTGAGCTACGAGGGGATGATTCTCCACTGCCCCTTCTGTTGTTGCCAAGGGTACGAGGAAGTGTGTTGCTCTTATGTATTGTGCCCCCTATTGGTTGCTTAATCTTCATTGGCTTGTTGGCAACTGTAAACAAAAATTAAATTAGTTCATTTAAATGAAGTTACTGCTCGGCAAAAGTCAACAGCTTAGTTCAAGATATACTCAAATTCATAAAAAACGTCATTGTTAACCTGCAATATATTTATCCTTTGACGCTGATATACACTTTTCAAAGAAAAGTAGCCTAAACATGATCTAAACTTGCTCACAAAATTAAAGAATGAAGTGAAATTATTAACAAGCAATATAAGTGAAACATGTAAAAAAAATAGCATTCAGTTATATTCTTAATACCAGCTGCTTTGCATAAACAAAACCTGAAGTTTCAACACACTGGTACTCTTAACTGTATAATATTTACTGTAGCTCCTAAAATCTACATTAAAATCATGCATTTTTCTTTTTTAACATGTACACTTTGCACTTTAGATACTTTGAATATTCAGAATCCTGAAATTCGGTATACCATTTATTTTACAAAAGCAACAATTTTTTTACAAAAAGCAACAAAAAAATGACAGCATGCAGACAGAACTATATAGCTACTCTATAATAATACTATGTCAGCACTGAGTTACAAATTCAAGCTGACATAAAATACAAGGCTATCCAACTCACCTGCAGTAACAGGCAAGGCAGTACAAGGTTACTCAAAAAGTAGGTTCACTCTTATCACTAACAAAGCTTCTCAAGGTAGATACATACTGTTTTGATAGCAAAAGACATAATGTGACATTTTACATGTACTCTGGTGCCTTCTGGAAATATACTAAACCGTGGAGCTCAGCTGTCGCAGACAATCTAAGGTTATGGCAGATTTTTGTGTCAATGAGAAATATATGTCAAGTTTTTCCATCACTTTGTTCTGGGCCTATTTATGAGTTTTATGAAAGGCTGTTTTTGATGTGCACTATTGGGCCTGCAATTTTGACCTTGACCTCTTATCTTAAAGCCAAAGTTTTAAGTGCATCAGAGCCTGCACATAGCACTCTGAGCATACTAATTTGAATGAATTCTTTACAATGTAAATTGAACTGAGAGGTACAACTACATCAATTACATAAGCCATACTGAAATTAACTAGTGTGACCTTGACCTCTGATTGAATATCCAAGCTATTTTGCTTGATAATTCTGCACAAACTGAGTGAGGTCTGATTAAGGCCTTTCAATATAATGGCTGAGATATAATCTTAACTTAGAAAATAGTTAGATGACATTAGAAGTGAAAGGACACAATCATGCTTGCAAAAATTTATTATTTAACAAAAATGTTCCTACCATAAAATGTACTTAAAGTATAAGGAAAAAACAGAACAACCTGTGATATAATTCTACCTTGAGATCTAGGTATCACAGATGGTTTTGGTATCACAGATGGTTTGCTGGAATGTGGAGTTGTAGCCCCTGTCCGCCTTTGCCTAACAGTGATATTAGGCGATACTGTGTCCCTTTGGGGCTGCACCTGAGGTGAACAGGTGGCCCCAGAAGGCCCTGCCTGAGATGCTGGCTGTCTATCTGATGATATGTTGGCTTCACGTAATAATTTTTCTACAGGTGAAACGAAGAAAAAGCAAAATAAACACACTTTTACACTACCACACAAAAGGAAAACATGCATTAAACTGAAAAAAGTCTACCCTTTAAATATTTCAGCTGCAATTGGATTACCTACTGGTAGTTGACAACAAAAAAAACCCGTACATTTTCTATCCATGGTAATTTCACCAAATTTATATCTTAAGAACAACTATTAATCTACAAGCCAATATAGTGCTCAGACATTAACACTGTTTGTTATTATCTCCTAAACAGAGACTTTCAACTTAACCCCGCTGATTATTTTTATTTAAGGGTGACTTATAAAAGAAGTACAAAACAATGAAACACAAAGCAACTTAAACTATTTAAAGTGGAAGACCTTTGTAGGTAAAAGATGGAAATTTTATTTCATTATAAAGAACTGGTAAAATACTGAACTTGCCTGAAAAGCAAAATTATAATCACCTTACATGAAAGAAAAGGTATATGAAACAAAGTGGTAAAAGTACATCTATATTTTACACAGAGCCACAAAATAAACAGCTTACCTAACACTTCTAGCCTATCTTGTGCCATTACTAAATTGGTCATCATTTTCTCTTGTAACCTTCTTGCTTTATCCCATACCTCACCTGAAAATATTATCTAACACTGCATACATCACCTATGCATAGGAGAAATATGTCTCTATCTAAAGCCTTTTTCTGTAAATTTTATGTCACTTCACACTCACTCGCCAAAATATCGTGATGAGCATGTATAGTTCCTTTTTTTTTCTTCAAACTCTAATTCCATTTTCATATCTTTAATTTACCTTAACATTAATTACTCAACATGATTATGTTTAATTAATTTAAGTTATCTCTGTTGAGGTAATCAAATGACAGTCTCTTAGGGAATTATCAATTAAAACATTTCCCAATTTCCTGAATTCAATACTTGGAACAGCTTGTACAATCAAATAATGGAGCATCATCACCTGAAAACACACTAAGAATAATCAACAAAATTAATCTGAAGGTCTGAAAAGGTGTATTTATGTTTAAAAAGCAACCAAGACTAGAAAATTTGCAACCTTGACCCTTTATGTCTATGGAGACCCCTTTCTGCAGCTCTGCAATGCCTTTCTTGTACAGTTCAACTGCCACATCCTTCCGACCTGAAAAAAGGAGAAAATAACATATAAAATTCTTGATAATCAGTCAAATAAAGGAACTTTTTTTTGGCATAATGCCATACCTTCAACAGAGGAGATGAACCTCAAAGAATTTTATTAAGTACATTAAGGTAGACAGAACAATACATTAAAGTGGACAGAACAAAAATCTTCTAACTTAACCAAACCTTAATTATAATCATAATTTTCACATAAAAGTACCTAAGAAACAATCAAGGGACTGTGTTCAAAGAGGCATTCACTTTTAAATGAAACCCCTTTTGAACAAGTACTGTCAACCTGAGTTTTTTGTAGAGAGTTAGCTGCCTTCTGGAGATTTTTATTAATAAATTACTTAATAAATATAAAAAAAAGCCACTTAAAGAGAGATGACTGCTCTTCTTAACTGACACTTTTAAGTTTTACTATTCAAAACTCTGTTGATTTTCACCTGGTTGATAACTTTAAATTCATAATTTTCGGAATAAAGTCAAGGGAAATAACTCTGACATTACTGACATGATACAGTTGAATGTAATGATGTTCAAATATCCTTAAGTATATCATAGAAGCATGTCAACCTGGACCAATTCTAACCTCCTAGTCTGATATCAAGGTAGCCCTAATAATGCAATTACAATCAACAGATTCCTTTGAAATAACAATTTTTTTTTCAGTATAGTTCAAATAAACTGCAACAGAATAAGCACATTCTAAATGTATGTAGAGTCAAGCAACAGACTTACACTTAAGACATAAAAAAACATTCAGAAAATAAATTTCCCACACATTCATTCCATAGTTTATACTAACAAACACAGATTAGCTCAACAGCCAAACAAAACAATGAATATTAATCATTATTCATTACTCAACCAAAGACAGTTTACATTTCAGCGTAATTGGTACTCCCATATTCACATTCCATCCTTTTTGCTAAGTTCTAAGAAACTACACTTTGAAATTACAAAAACTGATTTCCTCTTTCAGATTCAGCTCCAGAAGATTAATAAGCAGACGCACAAATACTTTGGTCAAATTAACTGTTCAATTTTCCAGTTTTTCTTAGAAAGAAAAAGTTGTAACCCAGATCTTCCATTTTTCTAGGGAAAAATCAAACCACACTCTACAATACTTGTGACTATTAATGCTGTTTTACAAATGTATGAGTCTGTTATTTTTATTGTTGCTAACTTTATATATTTTTTGGCCAATGCCGATTTTACTTTACAGAATGAGTTTTCAGGGTCATATGTACTAAGAAACCTTAAAAATTTGTTAACATGGTACATCTTTAACTATCTATCTAAACAATAGCTGCAGGCAGCCAACAACTGTGTTTTTATGATTCATTGGTAGTAAACAAAGGTAAAGAGTACCTATGCACACCTTAGAACAGACGCACACCTATAGACGTCACTGATTTTAAAATCAGTTAATTCACTTATCCACTCCTTCTAGAAATACGTAAATGATTTCTAAAACAGATAGCTTTGTTTCACTAAGTTTTCAGACTGCTGGTTTTATTCCTGCATCATTACTATTTAAAATATCTTTCAATATTTCTTCTCTGTAGACAGTAAAATAACTCTGAAGAGAAAAATTCACACACAAATTTCAACTTATAAATCTGTGCAAAACAGTTACTATAGTTTCGTATTAGCTGTCTTGATGGGGAAAGAAATCATGAACTTTATGTCATTCAAAACAAACTGACCAATTTTGTATCAATAAAACTGGACAAAGCAACTTGACATATAAAATATATGTAAATGATATATTATCTAGATAATTATAAGTTTTAGTTCAGAAAGAAGTACTATTCAAAACAAAATTAAGAAAGTTAAACCACTGACTTAACTATCTTCACTCAGATTTGCTGATGAATGGATAAGTTAAATTGGTAACACCTGATTAAGCTGTTCGATAAATTATTGGAACATTGCAAAATATCTACATCTTGCACACAGACCACAGCTGATCTTGAAAACAAGTTTTACAGTCATATCCCCTGGTTGTAAACAACAATATCCGTTTAAACAAAACAGAATAACAGCCAAGAGCAGGTAGCACTTAGCCCAAGATCATCAATGTTTATTACATTTGATTTTACTTTATACAACTCCTAAGCCCCTTATAAACATTTGAAAAATTCTGTAAACAAACATTATAAATGATGATTAATATGATCTGGCTGGCTGTATCATTTGTCTCCCACTGAGAAAAGAAAGGAAACCCAGGGAAGGCAAAATCCCAGAACAGGTGCCTGGTTAATATAACCCGACAGTATCACAATAGACTGATAACAACACAATACACAACACTATCTTTCTTATCTAGTGCAGACCTGGTCTAAACAATGATTCAAACCTAAAGGCTTATCAGCAACACAAAGAGTAGGTTCACTGGCATGTAGTACAATCCTCTCACTTACTGAATACAAAATGTACAGCAGTTCATAATTCTCAAAACATGGGGACTTCGAATGATGTAGCTTTTCAATGTTAAGGTACATGCTTTAAAGATCATTTCAGTTTTAAAATTAATCAGGACCACAGGTCTGGCATAAAACTTGATATTATTTTGTCTGATCTGTGTTAATTAATCAAGGCTGGAATAACATTCCATTTTCAACAATTATTTTTAGAAATGTTAACATATTTTAAAATAATTAATCTCAACAGTCACAAATTTCAGAAAACTTTTGTCTGGGTAATATAATTTTCTATATTTTCCTGTCAAACTATATCAACTCATATTCACCTTTTCATTCTTAATTCTGCAAACATATAACCACTTCAATAGTATTGTCATGACTCAACAACTTAACCAGTTCCCTATTCTACCATATAATCATCTCCTGTAGGGATAAGATTTAACTTTAGGGCCTTTATGAAAGAATCACTGTCCCCTAAAGGCCTTTGAACTAGACAGAAAATGCAAATGAAAGTATTGACCTTCACAACAATAACACCAAACCACCAAATCAAGAATTTCTTGGCAAAGAAGCTGCAGAATTTCCTAATAACTGGTGATATTGACCGTGAAATTTTCTATGACTTTTACAGGTCTCATTGGCTTCTATTGATTCAGTACAATCCTGTTGGCATACTCTGTGTGAATAAACATGACTCCCACTGGGAATAACTCATCAAAAATGATGAAAAGAACACTGCTGTCCCTGCATCATGATAATTATTTTTTTCTTTCTCTTTGTCTAATACACATTTTTCATTTATGGTCTGTAATATTCCAGTCTATAATTCATTTATGTGCTTAGTGTCAAATCCTCCATTGCTATCTGAGCTGTTGATCATTTTATACATGCTGCATTAAAGAAAACTTATTAACTTTGTTCGCATGTCAGACTCAGTGCTTTGTCAGCAGGAGGTGCCAAGTCTGAGCCTGGGCTGACTTTTACTAAAAAAATGGTACTTTTACAGGTACCCTCTGCAGCAAATACATTGAAACTAGAACTGTGTCCATAGGACACGGATGCCCCCACTATGCATAAGTGCTCATAAACAAGAGCATGTATATTCTGTATCTAAGATTTAAGTGGGGAACAATTTTTTTCTGTAGTTGCAAATGAATTGAGGTGTTTTGTATATTATTAATGCTCTCCTTTTATTTCAAAATTAGATATTTTATACTGAAACAAGGGCTGTCGGATGGACAGCACGCTTGACTATTCTTAGTGCTTGAAGGTATAATAAAAGCCTGAAATTAAAGATTTTTCAAAGTCTTAAAAGGGGAATAACTAATAAAAATGCTTAACAGAGTTATGGGCCTAGATGGAATGACACAGTCTACGGCCAAATTTGAACCAAATATCTGGAGTAGAAAGGGAAGAAATAGTGAAAATGAGAAGCTTGCCCTAAAATTTTAACCCCCTAGCCACGCCGCAAGTACAATAGACCTTTTTATTCTTTGAATAGTCAACATAAAAATGTTGTAAATATTTATGTACTATGAGGAATCACATTAGCGAAGATGAAGAAAGAGACACACAAGTAATTACATGTTGCTGATATTAAAGTAAGCAGGTAAAATTTAAAAAATGTTACACATGAAAGTTAACTACAGATTAAAGTATAGAAACCCCAGGTGTGTCAGGTCCGTAAAAAACATTACCCTTCCTTTACTATCATGTATACATTAAGTTTGTTCATCCCTGAAAGTTTAAGCAAAATCTGCCATTCGGTTTATGAGGAGTTGCATTGACAAATTTATTTCACTTTATGGTATATAGTGAAAAAATCAACAAAGGGCCATAATTCCATTAAATTTGGTCGAAGCAAAAATTCCTTCCTTAACTATCATCTACACATTAAGGTTGTTCATTCCTGAAAGTTTAAGCAAAATCTGCCATCCGGTTTATGAGGAGTTGTGTTCACAAATTTATTTGGCTATATGGTATATAGTGAAAAAATCAAAAAAGGGCCATAATTCCATTAAATTTGGTCGCAGCAAAAATTCCTTCTTTAACTATCATCTACACATTAAGGTTGTTCATCCCTGAAAGTTTAAGCAAAATCTGCCATCCGGTTTATGAGGAGTTGCGTTCACAAATTAATTTGGCTATATGGTATATAGTGAAAAAATCAACAAAGGGCCATAATTCCGTTAAATTTGGTCACAGCAAAAATTCCTTCCTTAACTATCATCTACATATTAAGGTTGTTCATCCCTGAAAGTTTAAGCAAAATCTGCCATCCGGTTTATGAGGAGTGGCATTCACAAATTTATTTGGCTATATGGTACATATATGGTATATAGTGAAAAAATCAACAAAGGGCCATAATTCCGTTAAATTTGGTCGAAGCAAAAATTCCTTCCTTTACTATCATCTACACATTAAGGTTGTTCATCCCTGAAAGTTTAAGCAAAATCTGCCATCCGGTTTATGAGTAGTTGCATTCACAAATTTATTTGGCTATATGGTATATAGTGAAAAAATCAACAAAGGGCCATAATTCCGTTAAATTTGGTCGAAGCAAAAATTCCTTCTTTTACTATCATCTACACATTAAGGTTGTTCATCCCTGAATGTTTAAGCAAAATCTGCCATCCGGTTTAAGAGGAGTTGCGTTCACAAAATTTCGGGACGTACGTACAGACGTACGGTCGTATTATCATACGGTCGTACTGACGGACGGACAAGTGCAACGCTATATGCTCCCACTTTGTGGGGGCATAAAGAGTTGTGTCAGCAATATAAACAAGAGCATGGAGAATCGCAAAATACACCTGCCCTATGGTTAATGGCCACGGATTTTGACTGGAAGCAAATGTACAAATGATTTTAATTTAAATCTTTTTAAGCTCTCATAAAAAAATCAGAAAGGTATATTTTAAGTTGATGAAAACTCTTCTCCTTAGAGAATGGACAAGGCTTATTTGGCATATCTTGTACAATTCAAGGACCATAACTCTAGAAAACCAGAAAGGATTTGACTGGTTTTTTGAACTTGACTGAAATATTATGCCAATGAATATTATCATCAATCCTGATGAATATCTGATGACACCTCTTCAACTTAGAGAATGGACAAGGCTAATCTAGCCAATTTTGGATAATTCAAGGGCTATAACTCTGTAAGACCTTGATGGATTTGATAGGTTATTAAACTTACCAGATATATTATACCCACAAACATAATCATCAGGTTTGATGAATATTAAAGGAAAGTTTTCAACTTAGGGAAGGGACAAGAATAATTTTGCCAATTTTGTATTATTCAAGGCCCATTACTCTAGAACACCTTGAGGAATTTGATAGGTTATCAAACTGTGCCAAAATTTTATGCACACAAACATTATCATGGAGTCTGATGAATATCAGATGAAAGTATTTGACTCAGGAAATGGACAAGACTAATGTAGCCCATTTTGTATTATTTAAGAGCTATAAACTTTAATGTACCTAACAGAATTTGACTAGTTACTGAACATGGGCCAGCTATCATGCCAACAAATATAATATTATCACTAAGTTTGGTGAAAATGGGAATGGAACTCTTCAGCTTTGTGAGCAGACAAGGCTAATTTGACATATTTTGGATAATTAAAGGACAAAATAACAGAGTGCCTGGAGGTATTTTACTGTTAATCAAACATGGAATGAGATTGCATGCACAAAAACATTATCACTAAGTTTGATGAAGATCTGATGAGAACTCTGTGACTGAGAGAGTTTCTAGGAAAAATTATGGAAATGCAATCACTGGAATAGCTCCAAGTTTGGGCAGTAGGCCTACCTGATTTCCAAAAGTGAGAACTATAAAAGAACCAAATCTGCCATAAGGGTAGGAAGCGGGGTATTTCATCTGAACTTTTAAGCTCCAGAGTTTTGCCAAAAGAAATTATTTTACATTCAGAAATTTAAAAATTAGCATGCCCATGTCACCCCTTAATAGTTGGTTTTCAATTAAATATTAGCCAGGATATGCCACTGGAATGCATTCATCCCACTTGATTTAAAATTTTTAAAATTTTATTTGCAGACATTAACATTCTACTCTCAAATATGAAAAAATGCTCTGAAATAAATCCAATTATTAGAAACAAAACAAGAGCTGTCACTGGAAATTGACATATGCCCCCGAAATGTAGCTTTGAAATGAAACTGGTGTACATATATAATTGAATATGCCTGTGGAAAAGAGATCAGACAAAAAAAAGAGCATGAACTCAAGGTAAATGGTAAAGTAATGTTTTTCTGCTTCAGATTCTTTTATGAAGGTTTAAGACATAATTATTCAATCATGAATGAAATAGAAAGCTGTGAGTTTGGCCTTGAATATGAACAATATTGTTTTATTCCCAACCCCTACTGATGTTTTATATATAAGAAGGCTTGGTGACAAACATTCTGGTTTCAATAAAATCTCCCAAGCGGTTTTGGAGATGTAGTTTTGACAAGATTTTAATATACAAGTTAGAGTAAAAAATGACTAAGTGCCATAACTCTGCCAAAATTATCTGAGCAGAAACTCCTGATGATACGCACAACAAGGCTTGGTGACAAACATTCCTGTGAAGTTTCAATGAAATTCTCCAAGCGGTTTTGGAGATGAAGAGTGGACAAGACTTTAATATAGAAGTTTGGGTAAAAAACATGACTAAGTGTAGGGAATAATCTAGAGCATGTTAGCGGGGCAAGCACCACGCCCCTTTTTGCCAGTGCCCCTCTGCCCAATTTTGAGCACCACGCTGCCCTCCTCCAGCCCCCTTATGCCTTTAAAGGACCGCCCATTCGCCTTTTGCATTGGCCTAGTTTAGTTATGTCCTGCCCATTGCTTATTAATTTGTTAAATTGACTGATTTATGATTGATCTGCATCATTATGTGCGTTGCTTGATTGTTTGTTTATTCAGATGACACCAGTCAACCAATTAACACCATGAGATGTACAGGGATTAAGCAAACTGCCATACCTAAAAATATGGTCGTTGTGAAGATTAAATGGGACAGGTGTCTAAACATCTTCAGTGAGTTGTCAGTATCGCCCATATCATTAAAACTCTAATTGCTGTTACGAGTAAATCAAGAGAAATTTTTAAAATAATAATACGTTTTAGGTAGAAATATGAAATTTTCTGATCACCTTTTCACTGCAAACAAACGTGTATGCATGTAACAAAAATGCCGTCAGAAAAATGTAAAATGACCGAATCAGCCCCAGAATGTGAAAAAATGGAATCCTTCATGATAAGAGCAGGCCTCTCACGAGCGGGCTTTATTTGTTTCGGTTCTCAGAGTTACTTGTAAGAAAAGTCAAGTAGATTCAGCAAATTGAAGGAAACCAATTTCAGCAAATATTTAGTTCAATACATATGAAGCAGCAATTGAAAATCTCCATTTGTCATATATTTCCGCGACCCCGTCGTATTTTAATATTAATAGAAAACAGGGTTTTGGAGAATCTTTATATGGCAAACGTACAACATTCAATTAATTGATTTAGATAAGTGGTCATGATTTAATTGTAAGTGCCAGTTTTTCATTGGAAAAGTTTCCTATTCTCTAATAATTGAATATGTGTGTTTAAGGCTACAGTAACAGTTATTATTTTTTGGCAGACCTTTAGTGCCTGTACATTCTCACTAAATAATGAAATAAAATATTTAATATCAGTATAAAAAATAAAAGTTTTATTGAATAATCTCTTTCTTTTTGTTACAAACAGCACAAAACCTATACTAGTACCTGGAAATATGCAGACATACATGTAACAATACTTTCAAGTCGGAACACGTGCAATAATGTGCTGTCCCTACACCTTAGCACCCTGCCCTAATTTTGCTGCACCCTGCCCTTTTTGATTCTAGATTATTCCCTAAAGTGCCAATAACTCTGCCAAAAATAAATCAAGCGGAATCTCCTGGCTATATATGCACAACTGAGCTTGGTGACAAACACTCCTGTTAAGTTTCAATGAAATCCCTCAAGAGGTTTTGGAGATGAAGCGAGGACAAGATTTTACAGGACAGACAGATGGACGGACGGACGGACAGACAGTGCGATTACTATAAGCCTCCCTTCGGGAGCATAAAAATCATGAAACAGTGCCTTACCATCTTCTTCATCAATCTTAAGGGCTTTAGATATGTACTCAAAAGCTTTTCTGTGATGGTGTTTTTGGGTGGTTAACATCGGATCCACAGGACCAGGGCTTCTCTGAGTCTTAGATGTCATGCTGCTACCGACTTCGGCATCCCTCTGCGTCCTGTACCCAGCACTTCTTTGAGATCTTCCCGCGATAGCACTACTTTTGCAAACCAAAATACCCAAAACAAACCACAATTGAAAGGCAATTGTACGCAACACTGAGAAAATAAAAAGTAGCGGAGCTGCAACTATGCGGAAATTCCGTCGATGGAAGGCTCCGTGATCTGTCGGCTGCGGTTTGGATTTGTTATCATTACGCTTTCTACCCCAATGACGGCCTGTTCCTTTGCGATTCATTTTTCTCGCAAGCCGCCATTTCTCCAAATTCACATTTCATTTAGATGGTACTCTGCTTGAAATTGACAGCAATTTTTTATCAGGCCAAAAAGAAGGTAGGGCTAGGAACCAAGTATCGTTCATGAGTCACGCGGGATGTACCGCGATTTCTAAATTTCACAAGGAAGAAAGGAAATTGTGTCCGAATATCAGTAAACACGAACTGACGTCACCAGTGGGAAAACCCACAATGCTGTGTTATGATTGGTAACACTACCAAACATACATGACTGCACTTACATCTTGTAGACATGTAAGACACGCCCCAGGATCAGTGTTGACAATATCGTGAAAAGCTGCAGGTGTAATTATTGGAATGGAAAATTCAAATTTTAGTAAAAATATAAGTGAAATGTTTTCAAAGAACGGGGATCAATACACAGAGAAAGTAAAGAGTTTGCAACAACTTTGCAGAGCAACAGTGTTATCAAATGTGACATTAGGACGCGTTAAAAGCGTGAGAAATCTCGAGTTACCGAGTCTGCTGAAGGATTTTTTGTGTTCATTTAACATTCCAGACGACTTCGATCTAGACGGATTTTACATAGACTATCACTGTAATTTTCCGAACCACGTACACCACAAAGTGCACCAGATTCATCCTGGAAAATGTTTAATAGATGGAGCAAAAGTTTTAATTAAATCTCAGCATTTGTCGGAAGTATGTAGGAATTGTGATTCGTCGGGAAAGTGTGTTATGCAGTCAAGTAGTGAAAGAGAAATGTGGCTTCAGCTGAGGCACAAAAATCTTATGTCATGTCTCATGGTTATAAATGACCCTCTGTCACGACGTGTTTGTCTAGTTTTCGAGTTTCCGGGAATAACACTTCAAGATTTCGTTTTTCGAATGTTCCTGTCAAAACAACAGGTCCCGGAGATTATATCCTGGCAGGTGCTTTTAAAACTGACCACAGTTTTAATCTACCTTGAGAACAATGGCCTAATCCCATGGGAATTATGTCACCCCCAGAATGTTGTGATAACGAACAAAGGAGAAGTAAAATTAGAAAACTTATTACTCTATCTGCCAATGAAATCTGGTTCAAGATATCAGACCAACACAGCAAAGAAATTATCTCCCGAGCAGACAAAGGGCGAGGAAGTCACCTCAAAAACGGTCGTATGGGGCCTAGGACGGATCTTGTATGAAATTTGTGCAAGACTTCCCAGGAGAGGTCCAACACTTAAAGCAACGAACATTCCACCGATGTGTTACAGCCAGGCTGTCAACTGCACTAAGGAACTGTCAAAGGTCATGTGCGAGTGCCTTAGGACCAACCCAAGTTCGAGACCAACCCTTAGTGCTGTTAGACAACGTGCAGAGAGACAGATTGAAAAGCTGAAGGTCAACAATTATGACACACGCTTAGAATCAAATTTGTTAACTCTGATGAGATCTTTAGATCGGCTTCCTCTTTCCGGGGGCTTTTTGAGATAGTTAGATGATAGAATATGATGCACACGAGTGTATTTTATTTAAAAGCCTAGTTTTTTAGAAAGTGTCTCACGTATGCTGAGCCTGATCAATTTATCATTCCAGAGTACTGAAATTTCGCTGATATGTATCTTTATTTATAAGATACATCACAAAAATCGATGTGAATTCATCAAACTTTTAAATGTGCTCGTTTAAACTGTCTACCTGTCTCTCACGTTCACCACTCAAGCACTATTGATTTGAAAGGAATACTGAGATTTTCTTTGCGGAATGAGATTTTTGGTTTTTCCTTCAGGCCTAAAACAGAGCTATCGGTATCCAAGATTTAAATTAGTTTTACTAGAATTCGTTTCAGATTACTTTCATGTTGCTTTAAATCATATAATCTCGATTTAATTTCCTTTCATTAGGGTTTCACGGCGATGCGATCAGCATGGATGTGCATGAGCTATCATGTATAAATCGCGGGGTTTTCGGCGAGATTTTTATTGACATTTCAATTGTGAATTATTGATTTCCTACAAAAATTGTTGACATTTTAACCACCGGCCGTGATTCTGTTAACATTAACAATTCAAGTATCCTTGACCTTGCCCCGAGGCGTCCCGATGATAGTGGCGTATCGGGGATATATCACCAACAGGTGAAGATTGCGACTTAAAATAGTTGTTAACGGACTGTTTCAATGTCGGGACGGTAACTCGGCAGTAACAGAAACCGAAGATCAAAACCCCAAATACAAAATTTAGATCTTTTTAATTCTTGTTCAATGTTCCCGCATTTCACTGAAGAATGTTCTTTATCAGGCTAATATTCTAAACATGCGTTGGATAGTAATTATTCTTAATCAAACTACAATTTGCAGCGGCGGTATAGGAATCTGGAATAATTATAGACCACTTGACTTTTAAAGTTCAGCGTTAGTCAGAACGGAAATGGCGTTGTCTGGTTTCTATACTAACGAACTATTTTTCCTGATAATCGCTACTTCAGCCTGTAATCCTTTTCGCTCAATGTCCAAATTGAAAAATTGTAAGTTTAAACTACTGAAACATCTTTTCATCAGCCAAAGCGTTCTTAAATAGTGTTTTCCCAGTTCTACTGAAAATTTCAGTATCTGGAAGAGCGCTGAACTAAAAAAAAAAAACCAGCCACATCGCCATGCTGCTTTGAGCGTGACTGTTAAATACGAGACATAATAATTTTCAAAGAAAGAATATTGTTGCATTGTCATTATAGATTGCTGGAATTCATTGTATTTCCATAGAAACGGTGACAGAATAATAAAATAATGATTCTATTTTTTCCTTGTTAAAGAAAATCTAAACCACAACTGGGTTTCGTGTTACAGCTTACACTTTCTAGGAAAACGCTCGAGGAACTCGAAAATCAGTATAATGACACTGTACAATAATATAATATTTCTGGTTAAAGGTTTAATTAGGGATTTGTGCTCACAGTTTTGCCTTCTCTGGTTTCATTAAGTGTTTCATTTCATTAGAAAGTTGCCCTCAAATAATTCAACTGTTGTTTACTACAAACTGTGTTTTTTCCTCAAACTACAAGGTAGTTGGCGTATTTTGTACGTTCGTTGTTATTTTTGTCTTAGAATTGTAAGGGCGGGTTATACACCTGTATTGTTTCTGCTTAGATCATGGTTGATAAATCTAATATAATTGTAGATTAGATGATGAAAGGTGACTTATAAGATCTTCTTGTCCTTGTAGGATATTATTGCCACTGTTAAGACATTCTGATAATTGATTACACACCTTCCAAGGTCTCAGTCCCTGTCAACACTAATATAACAAATAGTTAATCCAGCAAGGGCTGTTCCAAAAGTACCGGTGTGTATATTGTAACACAGGGTATGCACACACAGGTACAAACAAGTTTAGCATTTTAGAGAGAAAAAACACATGGTTACTTAAAAGTATGAATAAGAACAAAAGAAAAACAACTATCAATTCACAATTTTCACTTTCCTTCATTTGTTTTTGTTTAATCCATTTAGAGATAGTACAAATAGACCAGCCCTTGAACCCATGTGGTATCTTACTAACAACGTCAAAAACCTGTTTCCAGAATATGTCGCATCAGCATTTTAACATTTTTTGTGTCTGTGTACTACTCAGTCTAAATTAGAGACAATTGTCTGCATAAATAACTTTTCCACAGTGTTGTAGAGTATAAAAGAAAATGCTATATCTTTCTTTGCTATGGAACTTGAAATTCATTTTTTTTCTCAGTTTAGAATGAGCAAAGTAAAAACGATCCTCCCAATAAATTGTACATTTCTATGTAATTGATTAGAAATACCTGCATGTTTTTTCTCTAAACAGAATTGCTTTTTGTAATGAACCATTTAAGCAAGTTTGATACAATTTTCACATTGTGGCCAATATTCAATGAGATAATGATGCATGCCATGACTAAGTTGCATTTTTCTTGCCAATTTGCAGGTATTTTTAGAAGAGTAATTTTTGCTGTTTTATTTTTTTACCCACCAAGATATAAAACAGAAATGTACATTGTAACACCATTTGTCTCACCTCAATGTGCCTTTGATTAAGTTATTTTACTTTTACATCTATTTATTTATATATTACAACTATTACTGTAATTGTCTATTTTCAATGTATTTTTACGAATTGTTTTAAATGACAGTAATATACTAGTTATAATTATCATTTTTCATTCATTAGATGTATTGCTGTATTCAATTTAAACTTTTGTGTGGAGTGACATGCACTACATTATGACAGAATCTTTAATTATGACATAATTCCTTTAACTTTGAAATGTGTGTCATAATACCATTCAGTTTGAAAGATAATTATAAAATTAATTTAGAAAAAAAAACTCAAGTGACGGGACTTTTACGTTTTTCCAGTTTTTGCCTGACCTCTCCTTTTAAAGTTTGGTAGCTACATGTACCATTTGCCCCATTTTATTCCAGTTTTGCATCGGTGGTAATTCATCAATTCAGTCAGGTGTTGTCACTTGAAAATGGAATTGGGTTGAATTACATTTTTTTTTTCCGAAAAAGAGACTAAATTTGAAACCCCCTGATTCAGTGGAAAATTAACATCCTTATGTTTTAGATAAAAATAATGAGTCAATTATTCTGGTATCATCTAAAATGGTGGAAAATACGGTATGATATTTTAGGTTTTTGGCATGGATGATTAGTATTGTTACAAAAAAATATAGAATTTCAATAGCATCTCAGATTATTATGTATAATATGTCGTGAATTTTTAATCTGTTGCCATTTTCTTAATTGTGTGCTGAACAAAAAAGATTATATAATAGTTTTCTTGGTTTTATGCAATGTTTTTCCCCCCAGGGATTTGACTACCATATAATTGTCTTAAATGAAATGCTTCTTTCTCAAAAAGTGGTGAAGAATATCATGCAACAATCACATGGTGATTCTAATGAAATGATAAATCAAGAATAATATTGTCAGTCAGACACATCCTAAAAAGAATTGTGTACATATTTTCAAAGATTTTTTTTAATTTTCAGTTGTATAATTTATTTTTTGAATTTGATAATAGATTCTCATTTGTTATCAATGAATGTTTTCATAATTTTGCAGGAAAAGGTTGTGAATGTTTTTAAAGGCCTTACGTTCACTGTGACATCATATGTTAATCCATATTGTGTTCAATATTGAGTTAATTATCAGTATTTGAATTTTACAGTTGATTTAGGATAATGTGACAGTGATCTGTAGAAGAGTCCACTCTTGATTAAATGGAGAGTGCCATGTTTGTGTATATATTTTTAAATGCTTATTGATTCAGGCAACATGTATGGGCATGATACTACATTTTGATATTTTTACACTACTATCAGATTATCCTAAGTTGACTGTAGTAACTGTAGCTTTTTGTAGACTGTTGTAATTTTATATTGTGTAGGTTCAGTGAAGCACAATCATAATTACGGTGAAGTGCATAGTGACCTCTGATTGTTTTGGACTGAACTTATAAGCAGTATTTTGTCCTAGATTAGATAATTTTGCATTTTATTAAGTTAGCCTACTGGCTTATTTTTGATTAAATTGTATAAGCATTTCAATTCAGACATCAGGTTTTAAATGTATATTTTTATATATTGGATCTGTTACACAATATAAATGTTTATTTAATGTGAAAAAAAATGAAATATTGTTTTATGTGATTTTAAATAAAAGTGAAAAATATTGATTTTTTTTTTCATCATATGTTTAAAATGAATTTGATAGCCTTCAATTGCCTAGTATGAATAGATTAATGACATTTCTGAGTAAGCCTTATTGGAGAAGGGTTGTAAAATTCATCTTAATAAAACTTGTGGTACTAATTTTCTGGAATGGATTGATATTTCCACAACTTTCATACATATCCTGTTAATAAATGTTAAAATATATCAGACACAATTTGCATATAATTCAGGAAGTTCTAAAATAAGAATACCAAAAAAAAACAATTGTATATTTTTTAAGAAAAATTGAGCTTTTTTACATTGTGTACTGCAGGCATGTGTATACATGTATATTAATTTTTTGTCAGTTTTATTTGAATTTCTTTGATTTGTGGTTTACAGCAAATAGTATTTATGCATGCATATTTTTATCAGCATTGATTTATTTTATGGATTTGCTATGAGTCCTCTTATTATCTGACTAAGATGAAATATCAACACTTCATACAAAACATACTTGGAATGAATGCCTTGAGAAAAAAAACGTTAATCACTAGCTTTCCAAGATCCTTGTTGCATGTTTCTCAAAATCAAAATAGATCATTGTTACACAAATTACTTCTCCTGTCTAAGAATGAGAAACTGACATCTGTAGAGGTTGGTATCTGGGTTTTGTCAAACAAAGAGGGAAGGATATAAGTATGCCTAATTTCCTCACCATTTAATTTTCAGTTCCTTTTTTTTTTTTTTGCTACAGAAATTCTTTTGATTTTTGAAATGCTAAAACAAATAGCTACCAAGGAAAATTGTCATGGGAACCAAGGAAAATGTACCATAGCAACAAAAAAGATTTATACAGTTATCAGTCGGTGGCAGCAGAAATCAAAAGGCATTTGACATAAATTATCACATCATATTTATAATGTGATACAAAAGTCATTCCACTCCAATCAAATACATATCATTTCCATAGAAACTGTATTCCTTTTATATGCAATGTACAGTTATATGTTCTTATTTGTTACTTTTATCAGTTATTACTACCCAATTTCAGTTTTTGTTGTTTTTATTTTGCTAATTTTGTTTTCAGGGTATAGAAATTACAGAGGAATGCAATAAATTGATTATTTTGATTTATGATTTTGCTGTCTGTTTTTTTTTTTCTGTTCTCATTCATTTTTGTTGTCTCATTAGTTTCTTGGATTTTGTGTTACAAATTACCTTTGATGTCGACTCAAATGCAGAGTTTATTTTGCATGGTCTTATTTTGCATATCTTCAGATTTTTTATTTCCTTCAATAGTATGGAATTGCCGTGTGAAAACCATGCATGCTTTTATTGCCAAGGGTAAAGCTGTAGCTGAAATCTGCATTTTCCTCTGTACTTTATCATAATATGAAACAGTTCTGTTACATCTCTTTGCCAAGTTGGTTTTGCATACAATCATTAAAACTGCATTGTTATCTCAACATATTTAAGCATGTGAAATTAAAATACTGAAAACTTCAAACGTTTTCAGATTTCAGAATTAGCCTAAATGTTGATGTTGAAAAGTTAAAATAGGTAAAGAAAAACCCAGAATTTAAAGAAAAAAAAATTATTAAAAAGTTTATTAACCCAGCTTTACCACATAGGTACAACACAGTGGTAGCACTTGTAGATGCAAATTATAAACACAAGTCTGAAAGTCCAAATACATTTTTAAAGTTTAAGAACTTTATTTACCTAGTAAGTATTACTTAGCATCAATCAAGGGATATTTTCCTTTTATTTTTCTTGGGAAAAAAAAAATGAAATTTTAGTGTATATTTTGGAACTAATTTTTGGTCAAGTGGTTTGCAAGCTGGACAGGCAGTGTCTGGGTTTGATGTATATTTGTGAACATTTCCAACTATAATTCTGGTCCAAATGAAAAAGGGTACTGTTGCAATTAGTGCTGACCCCAACTGAAAATTTTGTAGGGAAAAAGGTAACTGCTTTGAGCTTAAATAGAAAGTTTTTCAACCACTCAGTTCTTTTAGCTTTACCATTAATGCTGGAAGTTCACCTACTAGATTTTACTCTAAGTTTAGCTTAGAGTGTTTTAAGTATTATATAATACTCAACAGATCAAATTGTTTCCCTCCTGAAAACAAGCTGACAATTTTGATACAACTTTGTTCATTTAACATGCTTCTTAAACTCACTTAGGGACAAAACAGGAGACTTCATTATAAAACAGACATTTTTCTTTCCATTTGTTAAGATTATCCAGATAACATACACTATTTCCAGATCAACTTCCTTAATACCTTAGACTTGACCAAGTTATTATTTTATAGATTTTTGGATTGCTCCTATCTAATGCCAGATTATACTTTTTGTCTGTTACTACAGGTGGTCTGCTGCCTGTTAACACCACACAGGAGTTGCCATGGATATGCATCATAAAAATTATCAAATTCTCACAAAGTAACAGGGCTGTGTTTACAGGGTGCACAAAAAATCTATAATGTAATTTACATGTAATACATTCTAATTCATGCCTGTTTCACAAGTTTTTTTCTGCTGACCTGTTTTAAGATGATATACAGAATTAAAGCTTGTGGTGCATAGAATTAAAGTTTTCATAAATCATGAAAACAATGCCTTCAAAGGCATTTTGCATTAGTAACAAATTATAGACCATTGGTTCTTTCAGTTTTAATAACTTTATGAAAATTGTTATGAAAACATACCAAAACAAATAGCATACCTGTGGAAAAGACGTCATTCATAATGAATTTGCAATGTATTCATTTATTATTTAAGGTAATACAAGAATTTCTTCTTCAAAATTTTAATTGCTAACATGGTTTGCATCCTGACACAACCATATTCAGTCAGTAAATGATAATTAATGCAGGTGGTATCAGTTAAGCTTCCAGTACCAGTTTCTTTTCCCCTATAAGAAATTTCATTAACATGTAGTATCTGGTTTCACTTTTAAACTATAAATCAATAACAGATAAAAGAGACTCTTAAGTCAGTGACTTCCACAAAGGCTAACCACTCAAATGCATATATTGCATAAATATTGCATACTCGAGCCAGAACAGGTTAAATTAAAGTGCAACCTGACCAGACCAATTTAATGGCAAATGTTAATATTCTCCTGCAAAATTTTGAATATTTTTGAAAAAGCCGCTTTTGTAAATTTCTTCTGAAACAGCAACAGAAAAAGGATTTATGACATTTTACAAAACAAAATCTGTACATTAATACAGGAACATTTCATTTTGAAATGAGAAACAGCTAATCTTGCAAATCTCCTATATAAAAAAAACAAAAGAAAAGCAGAGGCATGATTGACAGTCAGACAGACTTTATTTATCTAATGTATTTACACATTGATGAAAGTTTTATGAAATGGAATAGTTTTAAAATGCACTTTTCTTGGCCTATTTTCCTTGTAACAGGATCACTTCAAATAGAGATGCATTTTCTAAAATAAGTTTATCATAATGATTAAATTCTTGCCTTATGTAAACTTAAGTTTATTTTACTTAGAAACTGCATTGTAGTTGTTCCAGGGACCTGTTACCTGCAAGCTGTCAGAATTGATTTGTTTTGTACAATTTATTTACACAAGTAGGTAAATTATGCTAAATAAATTTGTTTATTGTTTACATAATGCAATAACGTGTTCCTCCTAACGATGACATTAATGAGATAGCACTGTAAATTATTTTCTTTTCTAGTACTGTACATGGAAATGGTTGTCAGAAACACAGCAATACAGTAAGTGACTACACATTAGTTACCTGTCAAAATCAAATGACCCTTACAGTTTAGACCATCCCTTATGTCATCTGGTCTTCAACGTGATAACTTTCTGGTACTTACAGAATTTAGAAGTTGCCAGTGCCAAGGGGAGATCACTGGTCCAGTGGCTACACATAGGACTTATAACGTTTGATGCCCCACCTGGATGAGATGTTTAACCAATTTAAGGCCCCAAATAACAGTATATATATTTACACTTAGCCTGTAAAAGAACCAGGAGTATCCCTGGAAGGAGATGTTTTCAGTATTTCAGTTTCCCCCCACAACCTAAAACAACTAAGCTGAAGTAGGAAAGTTAGCCATATGGCCAACCTGTCCTCACAAGAAATAATCTCAAATTGATGGACAAATTTCTTGAGTCCTTAAAAATCAGTTTCAGTTTTCTTTTCTTACACACATTGGTAATGCTATCTAGAAACTGATATTCAAATATCAATATTATTATCCCCGCTACCCCCCTAAAAATGATAAATTGAACAAAATAGTCATTTTGGAATAGTTATAATTGCTTACATTTATTTCGGTATACACAAGTGTTGTGAAAACAAAATCACTTTTCAGCTGATGAGGCATACAAGGTAACTAGTAATGCCACAGAATCATTAAGATTTTACCTGTCTTAATCAAACAGGGATGTAACAGTAGTTTAACTATGGTGATTCTTCTGCTGGTTCAGTTGTGGTCAAACCCTGTCAGAAATGATACAATCTAT
Source organism: Cyclina sinensis (assembly GCA_012932295.1). Taxonomy (NCBI): domain Eukaryota; kingdom Metazoa; phylum Mollusca; class Bivalvia; order Venerida; family Veneridae; genus Cyclina; species Cyclina sinensis. Next base: position 18,499,371 of record JAAONU010000011.1, read on the forward strand.
TATTATAGACTAGTATTATTGATGTTCTAATTCTGACAAGTTTCAACCATAGCTAGTTCAAAATTACCTGCCTTGCACCATACCAACAATTCTTTGCCATTATACGGTTTGCAATGTACTGCAAAATACTGCTTTCTTGTTACAGCTCAGCAACTTGCTACCTGGATGGCTAATACAAAGACCTTCTCAAATCAAGTTTCACTTCTGCACACAAGCACATGAATTCTGTTTCTAATACTTGTTAATGACACAAATTCTTTTACTCAAATATATCAAAAGCTACTTATGCATTGTCATCAAAAACTAATTAGAAATGTAGATGACAGCTGAGTAACTTGTACTGAATGCATTTCATCAGAACTTAAAGCATTTCTCAATATTCTTCAGCTTCATATTTCTTTTTCTACTGTCAGTCCCCTGTGATTTATAATATAGAATGTTTTAGCAGTTTATTCAGATCATACATTCTCAGTTGTCAGTATTTGTATACAGAACTGAAATCAATAGTTTTGTCTTAAAGACAGTTCTAAATTTACTGAATGAGAAAATACAAGATTGTAGAGCTCAGATTTCCGCATAAAAAGACAAACAGTACCATGACCCAAAAAAAATGTAGCAGTGACAGAAAGTAGCTGCCTTAAGTTTTTATTTCAATATTTTGTATTAAATTTTTGCGACTAATACCTCAAGGTTTGTAGTTTAGGTTATCATAATGTATAATGTACAATTAGAAACCGGGGGTATACAAAATAATACCATGTAGGGTACCTTTAGAAAATGGGGGTACACTAAAATAATTCCATGTAATGTACCATTAGAAACTGGGGGTATGCTAATAATACCATGTAATGTACCATTAGAAACCGGGGGTATGCTAAATAATACCATGTAATGTACTATTAGAACAGGAGTCTATGCTGAATAATACTATACGTATCATTAGAAACTGGAGGGTATGTTAAATAATAACATGTAATGTACCATTAGAAACTGGAGGCTATGCTAAATAATACCATTTAATGTACCATTAGAAACTGGTGGCTATGCTAAATAATAACATGTAATGTATGGTTAGAAACTGGAGGCTATGCTAAATAATACCATATAATGTACCATTAGAAAATGGAGGGTATGCTAAATAATAATATGTGAAGTACGATTAGAAACTGGAGAGTATGCTAAATAATAACATAATGTGCCATTAGAAACTGGAGGGTATGCTAGATAATATTATGTAATGAACCATTAGAACTGGATGGTATGCTAAATAATACCATGTAATGTACCATTAGAAACTGTTGGCAAGCTAAATAATACCATGTAAAGTACCATTAGAAACTGGAGGGTATGCTAAATAATACCATGTAATGAACCATTAGAACTGGATGGTATGCTAAATAATACCATGTAATGTACCATTAGAAACTGTTGGCAAGCTAAATAATACTGTGTAAAGTACCATTAGAAACTGGAGGCTATGCTAAATAATACCATGTAATGAACTGATAGAAACTGGAGGGTATGCTAAATAATACCATGTAATGTACCATTAGAAACTGGTGGCTATGCTAAATAATACTATGTTAAGTACCATTAGAAACTTGAGGCTATGCTAAGTAATACCATGTAATGAACCATTAGAAACTGCAGGGTATGCTAAATAATATCATGTAATGTACCATTAGAAACTGGTGGCTATGCTAAATACTAGTAATACCATGTAAAGTACCATTAGAAACTGGAGGGTATGCTAAATAATACCATGTAATGTACCATTAGTAACTGGGGGTATGCTAAATAATACCATGCAATGTACCATTAGAAACTGGTGGCTATGCTAAATAATAACATGTAAAGTACCATTACAAACTGGAGGGTATGCTAAATAATACCATGTAATGTACCATTAGAAACTATGTAATTACATCTAATTTACTTTTTGAAACTGGGTGTACTCTAAATAATACAGTGCAATGTACTGTTTGAAACTGGATGTACTCTAAATAATACAGAGTAATTTACCTTTTGAAACTAGGTGTACTTTAAATAATACAATGCCATGTACTGTTTGAAACTGGGTGTACTCGACATAATACAGAGTAATTTACCTTTTGAAACTGGATGTACTTTAAATAATACAGTGCAATGTACTGTTTGAAACTGGGTGTACTCTAAATAATACAGAGTAATTTACTTTTTGAAACTGGGTGTACTCTAAATAATACAGAGTTATTCACTTTTTGAAACTGGGTGTACTCTAAATGTACAGTGCAATGTACTTTTTGAAACGGGTGTACTCTAAATAATACAGTGCAATGTACTATTTAAAAATAGGTTTACTCTTAATAATACAGTGCAATGTACTTTTTGAATCTGGGTGTACTCTAAATAATACAGTGCAATCTACTTTTTGAAACTGGGTGTACTGTAAATAATACAGAGTAATTTACCTTTTGAAACTGGGTGTACTCTAAATAATACAGTGCAATGAACTTTTTGATACTGGGTATACTCTAAATAATACAGTGTAATTTACTTTTTGAAACTAGGTGTACTCTAAATAATACAGAGTAATTTACTTTTTGAAACTGGGTGTACTGTAAATAATACAGAGTAATTTACACTTTGAAACTGGGTGTACTCTAAATAATACAGTGCAATGTACTATTTAAAAATAGGTTTACTCTTAATAATACAGTGCAATGTACTTTTTGAATCTGGGTGTACTCTAAATAATACAGTGCAATCTACTTTTTGAAACTGGGTGTACTGTAGATAATACAGAGTAATTTACTTTTTGAAACTGGGTGTACTCTTAATAATACAGTGCAATGTACTTTTTGAAACTGGGTGTACTCTAAATAATACAGTGTAATTTACTTTTTGAAACTGGGTGTACTCTAAATAATACAGAGTAATTTACTTTTTGAAACTGGGTGTACTCTAAATAATACAGAGTAATTTACTTTTTGAAACTGGGTGAACTCTAAATAATACAGTGCAATGTATTATTTGAAACTTGGTGTACTCTAAATAATACAGTGCAATGTACTGTTTGAAACTGGGTGTACTCTCAATAATACAGTGTAATAACTGTTTGAAACTGGGTGTACTCTAAATAATACAGTACAATGTACTGTTTGAAACTAGGTGTACACTTAATAATACAGTGCAATGTACTGTTTAAAACTAGGTGTACTCTAAATAATACAATGCAATATACTGTTTGAAACTAGGTGTACTCTAAATAATACAGTGCAATGTACTGTTTGAAACTGGGTGTAGTCTAAATCATACAAAGTAATTTACTGTTTGAAACTGGGTGTACTCTAGGTAATACAGACTAATTCACTGTTTGAAACTAGGTGTACTCTAAGTAATACAGTGTAATTCACTGTTTGAAACTGGGTGTACTCTAAATAATACAATGCAATATACTGTTTGAAACTAGGTGTACTCTAAATAATACAGTGCAATGTACTGTTTGAAACTAGGTGTAGTCTAAATCATACAGAGTAATTTACTGTTTGAAACTAGGTGTAGTCTAAATCATACAGAATAATTTACTGTTTGAAACTGGGTGTACTCTAGGTAATACAGACTAATTCACTGTTTGAAACTAGGTGTACTCTAAGTAATACAGTGTAATTCACTGTTTGAAACTGGGTGTACTCTAAATGATACAGAGTAATTTACTGATTAAAACTGGGTGTACTCTAAATAATACAGTGTAATTCACTGTTTGAGACTGGATGTACTCTAAATAATACAGAGTAATTTACTGTTTGAAACTTGGTGTACTCTTAGAAATACAGTGTTATGTACTGTTTGAAACTAAGTGTATTCTAAATAATACAGTGCAATGTACAGTTTGAAACTGGGTGTGCTCTAAATAATACAGTGCAATGAACTTTTGAAACTGGGTGTACTCTAAATAATACAGTGTAATTCACTGTTTGAGACTGGGTGTACTCTAAATAATACAGTGTAATTCACTGTTTGAGACTGGGTGTACTCTAAATAATACAGAGTAATTTACTTTTTGAAACTGGGTGTACTCTAAATAATACAGAGTAATTTACTTTTTGAAACTGGGTGTACTGTAAATAATACAGAGTAATTTACTTTTTGAAACTAGGTGTACTCTGAATAATACAGTGCAATGTACTGTTTGAAACTGGGTGTACTCTAAATAATACAGAGTAATTTACTGTTTGAAACTTGGTGTACTCTAAATAATACAATGCAATGTACTGTTTGAAACTTGGTGTAGTCTAAATCATACAGAGTAATTTACTGTTTGAAACTTGGTGTTCATTATATAATACAGTGTATTGTACTGTTTGAAACTGGGTGTACTCTAAATAATACAGTGTAATTAACAGTTTGAAACTGGGAGGTATACTGAATAGTAGTGTAATGTACAATTAGAAACTGGGTGTATACTACAGTGTAATGTACCATTTAAAAACTAGGTGTATACTGCAGTGTAATGTACCATTAAAATCTGGGTGTACACTAAATAATAAGATTAATGTAGCTCTAGAAACAGGATGTAAAATACAGAGTAATGTAATATTAGAAACTGGTTGTATACTACAGTGTAATGTACCATTAAAAACTGGGTGTACACTTAATAATATAGTTTAATGTTGCATTAGAAACTTGGTGTAAACTACAGAGTAATGTACCATTAGAAACTGGGTGTAAACTACACTATAATGTACCATTAAAAACTGGGTGTACAATAAATAATGCAGAGTAATGTACCATTAGAAACTAGGTGCACTCTTCGGTCTAATGTACCATTAAAAAACTGTATGTATACAAAATAATGCAGTGAATTGTACTGTTAGAAAACAGATTTATACTACACTTATGTATTGTAAGAACTTGGTGTTTACTAAATAAGACAATATAATGTACTAGTGGAAACTGGGCTTTAGTAAATACAATATAATGTATCATCAGAAACTGGGTGTATACTAAATGATACAAAATAATATACAATTAGAAGCTGGGAGTATACTAAATAATACAGAATAATGTACAGTTACAACTTGGGTGTTTACTTAATAGTACAATACAATGTACTGGTAGAATTAAGGTGTTTACTAAACAGTACATTATAAAGTTCCTTTAGAATCGGGAGGTATACCAAATATTACAGTATAATGTACCATTAGAAAAGGGGTGTAAAATACATAATATTGAATAATGTTCTGTTGATCTCCAAAAAGGTACGAAAATAGTTCAGCTTTATTACTCACAACTTAAAACAGATATTTACAATTTCTGTCATATGATTAACTCACTTATTAAATGAGGTACTGCTAAAATCCAAGTTCAATCTGTGTCAAAAGCTGGTGTCTATGAATAAAAGCTTTTGATCTAGAGTACTGTTTTAATCTTTTCAAATGGACTATCAAGTAAAACTTTTAGATGGCAAATATTTATTCTATCCTTTGTAAATACCAGACAACTATAATTTTCAATTTAATGTTATTACCTATTTGACAAGTTGTACATACAGATTTAACTTTTTCTTTGGAAGAAGTTAGGTGAGAATTTTACAATCATATGTGACCTGTCCTTCAAGTTGTTTCATAAAAGTCCAACCAGTAATCAAACTAAAAATTAAAGAATGCGGAAGTCATGTTCAAATTGAAAATATCTGAATGTGTGACCAACTGAAATGTCTTACACTTAGAACACAGCTTTATAATTCTATGTATGTATGATCCTTCCGCTTGTAAAAGAAAGTCAGGACACCATCACCCTGTACAGCAGTACACTTGGATATTATGGATGTATGATCCTGATGCTTGTACAAGTAAGTTGGGACACCATCACTTTGTACAGCTGCACACTGGGATACTATGGATGAACGATCTATCTGCTTGTACAAAGTAGTCGGGACACCATCACCCTGTACAGCTGTACACTTGGATACTAAGGATGTATGATCCTGCAGCTTGTACAAGTAAGTCAGGACACCAGCACCCTGTAAAGCTGTACACTTGGATATTATGGATATATGATTCTGCAGCTTGTACAAGTAAGTCAGGACACCATCACCCTGTAAAGCTGTACACTAGGATATTATGGATATATGATTCTGCAGCTTGTACAAGTAAGTCAGGACACCAGTACCCTGTAAAGCTGTACACTAGGATATTATGGATATATGATTCTGCAGCTTGTACAAGTAAGTCACGACACCATCACCCTGTTACAGCTGTACACTAGGATATTATGGATATATGATTCAGCAGCTTGTACAAGTAAGTCAGGACACCAGCACCCTGTAAAGCTGTACACTTAGATATTATGGATATATGATTCTGCAGCTTGTACAAGTAAGTCACGACGCCATCTCCCTGTTACAGCTGTACACTAGGATATTATGGATATATGATTCAGCAGCTTGTACAAGTAAGTCAGGACACCAGCACCCTGTAAAGCTGTACACTTAGATATTATGGATATATGATTCTGCAGCTTGTACAAGTAAGTCACGACACCATCACCCTGTTACAGCTGTACACTAGGATATATTATGGATATATGATTCAGCAGCTTGTACAAGTAAGTCAGGACACCAGCACCCTGTAAAGCTGTACACTTAGATATTATGGATGTATGATCCTTCTGCATGTACAAGTAAGTCAGGACACCATCACTCTGTACAGCTGTACACTTGGATACCATTTCCATACAAGGCTGACCTATTAAGCTTTTGCACCATACCAATTTTATACTTTTTATTTAAACACTAGAACTGTGTCCATAGGACACGGATGCCCCCACTATGCATAAGTGCTCATAAACAAGAGCATGTATATCCTGTATGTAAGATTTTTTCTGTACATAAACCTAAAATGATCTACAGGTAACCTTATGTACATGTTAAATTAAATTACAAATGTAAAATTTATATGTTCAATTATTTATATGGTATATAGTGAAAAAATCAACAAAGGGCCATAATTCTGTTAAATATGGTCACAGCTAAAATTCCTTCTTCCTTTACTACCATCTACACATTAAAGCTGTTCATCCCTGGAAGTTTAAGCAAAATCTGCCATCCAGTTTAAGAGGAGTTGCATTCACAAATTTCTATATGGTATATAGTGAAAAAATCAACAAAGGGCCATAATTCTGTTAAATTTGGTCGCAGCAAAAATTCCTTCCTTTACTTCCATCTACACATTAAGGTTGTTCATCCCTGGAAGTTTAAGCAAAATGTGCCATCCGGTTTAAGAGGAGTTGCGTTCACAAAATTTCTATATGGTATATTGTGAAAAAATCAACAAAGGGCCATAATTCTGTTAAATTTGGTCGCAGCAAAAATTCCTTCCTTTACTACCATCTACACATTAAGGTTGTTCATCCCTGGAAGTTTAAGCAAAATGTGCCATCCGGTTTAAGAGGAGTTGCGTTCACAAAATTTCTACATAGTATGTAGTGAAAAAATCAACAAAGGGCCATAATTCTGTTAAATTTGGTCGCAGCAAAAATTCCTTCCTTTACTACCATCTACACATTAAGGTTGTTCATCCCTGGAAGTTTAAGCAAAATGTGCCATCCGGTTTAAGAGGAGTTGCGTTCACAAGATTTCGGGACGTACGTACGGACGGACGGACAGACGTACGTACGTACAGACAAGTGCAACGCTATATGCTCCCTACTTTGTGGGGGCATAAAAAGGTGATCAGAAAAGCTCACTCTGTCACTACTTGACAGGTGAGCTAAAAAATGAACACTTGGTAGTTTAGACCTTTTTTTAAAATTTATTGATCACAGATTAATACAGTGTTTACATGTAGCAAAAAAAATCATATTACTCAAGACATAAAGGTTAAAACAAGCAATATGTCATATTAACAAGTTTAAGACACAACCAACAAAATCAAAGGGATAAAAATACTTCATCTGAAACTAAAGGCAAACTGAACACATGTATTCAACAGTGTTAACAAATCGTTCTATTCTTTAATACATTAATATATTAGTTCTATTTCTTGAGTTTTAGGAAGTCAGAAACAATATCAATAAATTTCAAATCAAATCTGAAAATGGAAGAACAAGTTATTCTTGATGTCTTACAATGTTTAAATTGTTTGTAGATGCAGTTTAAACATGACCACACATCAAAGGCATGTCTTAAAGACAGGAGTACAACTTCACTAGAATATTTCTAACATTTTGAATTGAAAATCATCAAAACAATTATCTAAGACCATTGAATACTTAAAAAGAAAAGAAGTGTCACATTTCTAATTTTGTTTCATTTCACAAGCAATTTTCTTATACATGATACATAAGTTAAAGGTTAGAGAAAAGGCATAGGCCACTTGCAGCACTGGAAACAAATATCACCAGGCTTGTGTGAAGCAACTTTTCTCAATAAAACAAAAAACAAACAAACTCATGAATGAAACACTAATAACCAAAATGTAATTATTCACATGCTTTCTTGAACATTTCACATTGTAAACAATGATCCCTGTTCAGGCAGTAAGTATGGAACTTAACTGTAGTATATTTTGTGATCCTTGTTCAGGGAGTAAGTATGGAACTTAACTGTAAGATATCTTGTGATCCCTGATCAGGCAGTAAATACGGAACTTAACAGTAAGATATCTTGTGATCTCTGTTCAGGTAGTAAGTACGGAACTTAACTGTAAGATATCTTGTGATCCCTGTTCAGGTAGTAAGAACGGAACTTAACTGTAAGATATCTTGTGATCCCTGTTCAGGCAGTAAGTATGGAACTTAATTTTAAAATATTTTGTGATCCCTGTTCAGGCAGTAAGTACGGAACTTAACTGTAAGATATCTTGTGATCCTTATTCAGGCAGTAAGTATGGAACTTAATTTTAAGATATCTTGTGATCCCTGCTCAGGCAGTAAGTATGGAACTTAACAGTAAGATATCTTGTGATCCCTCTTCAGGCAGTAAGTACGGAACTTAACAGTAAGATATTTTGTGATCTCTGTTCAGGTAGTAAGTACGGAACTTAACTGCAAGATATCTTGTGATCCCTGATCAGGCAGTGGTATGGAACTTAACTGTAAGATATCTTGTGATCCCTGATCAGGCAGTGGTATGGAACTTAACTGTAAGATATCTTGTGATCCCTGTTCAGATAGTAAGTACGGAACTTAACTGCAAGATATCTTGTGATCCCTGATCAGGCAGTGGTACGGAACTTAACTGTAAGATATCTTGTGATCCCTGTTCAGGTAGTAAGTACGGAACTTAACTGCAAGATATCTTGTGATCCCTGATCAGGCAGTGGTACGGAACTTAACTGTAAGATATCTTGTGATCCCTGATCAGGCAGTGGTACGGAACTTAACTGTAAGATATCTTGTGATCCCTGATCAGGCAGTAAGTACGGAACTTAACTGTAAGATATCTTGTGATCTCTGTTCAGGTAGTAAGTACGAAACTTAACTGTAAGATATCTTGTGATCCCTGTTCAGGTAGTAAGTACGGAACTTAACTGTAAGATATCTTGTGATCTCTGTTCAGGCAGTAAGTATGGAACTTAATTTTATGATATTTTGTGATCCCTGTTCAAGCAGTAAGTACGGAACTTAACTGTAAGATATCTTGTGATCCTTGTTCAGGCAGTAAGTATGGAACTTAATTTTAAGATATCTTGTGATCCCTGCTCAGGCAGTAAGTACGGAACTTAACAGTAAGATATCTTGTGATCCCTCTTCAGGCAGTAAGTACGGAACTTAACAGTAAGATATTTTGTGATCTCTGTTTAGGTAGTAAGTACGGAACTTAACTGCAAGATATCTTGTGATCCCTGATCAGGCAGTGGTACGGAACTTAACTGTAAGATATCTTGTGATCCCTGTTCAGGTAGTAAGTACGGAACTTAACTGCAAGATATCTTGTGATCCCTAATCAGGCAGTGGTACGGAACTTAACTTTAAGATATCTTGTGATCCCTGTTCAGGTAGTAAATACGGAACTTAACTGCAAGATATCTTGTGATCCCTGATCAGGCAGTGGTACAGAACTTAACTGTAAGATATCTTGTGATCCCTGATCAGGCAGTGGTACGGAACTTAACTGTAAGATATCTTGTGATCCCTGATCAGGCAGTGGTACGGAACTTAACTGTAAGATATCTTGTGATCTCTGTTCAGGCAGTAAGAATGAAACTTAACTTTAAGATATCTTGTGATCCCTGTTCAGGTAGTAAGTACGGTACTTAACTGTAAGATATCTTGGGGATTCTGGTCTTCTATCATCTCAGTGCAGGAATTTTCACCCCAACTTTTCTAAAAATCAACTTGTTGTTCTTTGAACACAAAAAAAAAGAAGTTTCATTTCAAAGACATACTGGTATATACATGACCAGACAATACATAAAAATCACAAAAGCATAATATATCATGAATCCTATTAAAATATAACACAAATATTGTTATTTACATTACAAACTCATGAAAGCCCTGAATATTTACACATATTATTAACACTTTCAACATATCCATTGTAATATTGTAAATGCTGTGTATACACATTATATATCTCAACACTATTTAAATTTGTTGTTTAATCAGCAATAAATGGAAATGCATGCACTCACAAAGCTTTAACAATGATATCAAAGATATTCTGAAATAACGCACAATAATTCATCCCTCCAAATATCTTTAAGGAATTCAAAGTTTACAAAAAATATCCTTAACATTAATACATACACTGTATAATTTACAAGTCTATTTGAACAAACCATCACACAAATAAATGAAAATAAATGAAATAACTTTGTACAGTGCTGTATGAAAACTAACTCTTGTGCTCAGTGTCCAGTGTTTTTCTTATAAGCCTACAGCATGTGACTGAATCTTGAGCAATAATGTTAGTTTTTTATTTATTGGCAAAATTGGCCTTTCCCAACAAGTATTACTACACATGAGGTTTGGTTTGGTTTGGTTTGGTTCAACTGAGTTTAATGCCCACTAACAGTCCAAGTCATACTGGGCAGGCAGTTTACCTAACCACCATTCCTTGGAAAGATCAGTTTTTATATTCAACTGGTTTAACCCTTAACCTGCTGGAACCAAAATTGATTAGGCTTTGCCACCAGTATAGAACCAGGCCAGCCTGCACATCCGTGCAGTCTGACCAGGCTCTATACTGTTGGTAGCTCAATTTTTGTATTTTGATTTTGAAATCCCTTAAACTTTGAATGAACTGTTCCTAATTCAAAGCTGAACAAATCCATTACAAAAATTCAGCAGGTTCAGGTTTAATTGAGCTCAGTGCCCTCTAATTGTCAAAGTCATAACAAGCAGGGTTTTACTTAACATTCATTCCTGGAAAGGACCAGTCTTAGACACCCTTTCCCCACAAGAAACTATCAATTTTCTCACATTTATGGTAATGGTTGGTAGTGGGGCTTGAACCCACCACATTCAAGCAGTAAAAGGTTAAGTGTTTTATGTCAGCCTCCCTGAAGATAGGTCACTTGAAATAAGAGTTTGTTTTATCACATTAAGTAAAGCTGAGAAAAGAACTGAACATAATTATTTTTCAATTTATTCTTAAAAATTTAATCAGAATACTTTGACCTTTATGCTATGTAGACCCTTACAAAAAAAAGTTAATAGGAACTACAGCTAAATTAATTACAATACAAAGCCATGACATCCAGAATGTGAAGTGCTTTGTTGTTTTCATTATAATAACTTAGAACTCAGAAACAACAACAAAATATAATCCATGTCTCCATTATAATGAAAGCACAGCTATTTGTAGCATTTGTTGAACTGATTCTCTTATCAATAAGTGGATGAAATAAGTTCTAAACATTTTGAACAATTCACAGTACCTTTGTGCATTTAAAAACAAACTGGCTTAACTGTCATAAAATTCTTTAAGTAATATTAAAAGTAGGGATAAGAACGAATACTAATATCAATATTCGAATATTCGCTTTGCCATATTCGAATGTATTCATTTTTTTTTCAGTTCAGTCACTTACCTCAATTTTGGTATCCAAACATTGGTACTGTTTTATCACCTGTACGTTGTCAGGGAAACTGCTAAGTATTATACAAGAAATGGTGTAGAAATGGCTTGTTTAATGGAAGTTTTAAATACTTATTAAGTGATTGACAATACATAATACATAATATATTCCGTTCATTAAAACCACTTGAAATAAGTCAAAACATGCCAGGGAGAAATTTTGTTGTTGTTTATACAGCATATTTCAGTATTGTTAAGCGATGATCAAATTAAAGCGAGGATGATTTTTTTCCCCAAAAATACTTATGAGGAAAATGTTTGAGCTATTCTACTGATTGGGCAACTAAAAAGTAATATCAATAGAGTTATAAGCGTGACCAGTTTTTTGTTTTCGCAAAACGTTAATCCTTGAATATTGTGAAATAAACGGGCGCCAATTAAAATGAACAAAAGATTAAAAGGTATCACAATTACACCTGTTGCAAACTGTTAATCCATAACGATTTCCTCTTCCAATGATGCATTGCAATTTTATTGTTAATTGGAACTTTTTTGACACGCGATAAACGAGCCCAATACCGAACAGATTTTTTTTTGCATAATCACAATGCTTACATTTATAAAAATCAACGATGCTTTATTTGAAGAAAAAGTTCATTATATAATATTCGAATTTGATTTTCAGATTCGAATATATGGTTGATTTTCGAATATTCGAACATTTGTTCCCATCCCTAATTAAAAGTCTTCCACAGACAGGCTTACAAACACAACCGTCTTTCACCAAGCCATATATTATAATTGACACATTTCAAGATAAGGGTGAGCAAAGTAAAGGCATTTCAATATTAACTTGAGCCATTCAATTTATTACAATTAAATCTATACAACATACACACGCATGCAAGTTCAAATGCTATGAATAAAGGTTCACAGCTTATATGGCAAAATCTTGAATATTCATACATTTGAAACAACACCTTAAAACTAAATCCCCATTTAGTTTTAATTTTTTGTAATAGAATTAAATCTGCAACTTATTAATACACCGGTAACTGATACTTATTACAGAAGCTACAACTATCCTGTAGGTACTGAATACATTTTGTTTCTATGTTGACTAGGTCTTATCACAAAATGGCAGGCCATTTGAGACAAAAAGCATGACACAATCAAGACTCATTTAAAGGGAACATTATAAAGACTGTGTAAGCAGCCAAGGTTCACAACTCTAATTCTCAGATTAAGTTCTAGATAGAACTGTGATTTCACTGGAATCCAGGAATTTTTATAAAAACAGAACAAAAGCAATCAATGTAATCAAGTTACAGTTTTCCTTAATACCTTCAGACTTCTGTGTGTTTTGACATTCACTGCATTTTAAAAGTGGAGTTATTAACTCATGAAGCTGATTTATGTTTAAAATTCCAGGATTCACTCATTTTTCAGTAATTGTATAACTGAAACTAAAATGACTCTAGAACAAGTTTTTTATTATAACATAGCAAAGCAAATAAACTAATCCATATAAACCTATTTCTGTGAAGAATATTGAGTAGTAGTGAGTGACTAATCAGTACAATGCTCATGAAACAAACATGGTTTTCATTTTGAAATTCAGTAAGTGTTACTTTTCTACTGGTAGAATTTGCTATTTTTTCAACAAGCTCAGTATTACTTTTCCTGTAAAAATTACAACCACCAAGTGTTGGTACATGTATACTAAAAATGCTCCACTGGCCCAACTCTTCTCTTCTTTCACATTTCCAGATAACTGGAAATCAATCTGATAATTTTCAGAGACATTTTCAGAAATGGTTCTGGTTTTGACTTTTTCTACAGCACCACTGCCTTTTGATGAATTACTGCTCCTTTTCATTTTGTCTGATTCCACCAACCCTGATAATTTCTTTCTTCTTAATCAATAATTTCTTCCTTCCATTTGTCTTCATCTTCCTTCTTCACATCTGGTTTGAGATGGCTTCTTAATCCACCAATCAGGTTTGATGTTGCTTCTGGTACAATGATTAGTGGCTGTACAATAGTGGGTGGAATTTGCCTCAAGACTCCACCCACAGCTCCCATCATGCCTTTTGTTTCATGCTCTTTGGTAGCAACCTCTACCATTGCACTTGCTGTGTCAGAAAATCCCTGAAAAGAGGCGCAAAGTTAATATACCTTGAATATTTCTTTAGCATTTTTTCATGTACATCAATAGAAATACAAAACAATGTCTACTGAAAGGCTAACACTTAAGTATAAAGAAGTTAAAACTGTCTTACCTCTCTAAGAACAATATAAGCATTAGAAACACCCTCCCTAATGTCAGATGGCTGTCTGGGATAGAAGCCCCGCCTTCTTGGCCCTGGTGATACAATATCAAAGGTACGCTCAGCACACCACTGAAATGAAAGAGTGTGTCTTTGAATATTATTCCTAGTAAGAAAGCAAGACTTAAAAATTTTCAAATATGCAAGACTAAGTTTGTACTAAGCACCCATAAAAACAGTGAGATATATATCTAATAAAGGAATCAGTAAATTCTGAGTAGACCTAATTAAATAGGAAACAACTTTTGATCTCACTAAACTCCAAAAGTACATTTTTTTCAGATTTATTTGTGAAAAAAAACAACAAAAAACACAAACTCCAAAAGGAAGAGATTAATTTACAGTCATGTAGGATGTATATTGATTTCTTATTTCAAAGTCTACCTTTGCAATATTCATTTTCCTGGAAGTGTCTCAGTTTTCAGACAACTCACCAAACTGCTCTTTTCAGTAACTCTACTCCCTATCAATATTAGCAATACATTCAGTACACTTAAAACTCTATCAGTTTTACCAATTAATTGAATAAACTAGCACCTTACTCCCTATCAATATTACCAATCAATTCAATACACTAACACCTTATGAGTATAGATTATTGGCTTTTTTTTCATTTTTTTTCATTCGATGCGTGTTAGCCTCATACCAAAGTAAGTGAGGATGCCGCTCATTAATTTTGGAAAGCATAATATCAGCATTGAATTCAATAGCTACCTGTACACCTTGTACAACCCTGTTGGTAAGTTCGAGCACTGACATGGCTGTAGACATGGAGAATGAGGCTGCCCCTCTCTGTATACCTCGGATAATCCTTCCATCTTTCCTGTACTGTTCTACTGGTAACCAAAACAGATCTCGGATTCCTTGTGCTGTAAATATACAACCACAATCCATTTTTTTCTCTACTTTATACAGTAAAATCCTACATGTATGAAAAGGTGCTGAGCCAACCTAGGGTCTATAAACTGAAAACTTCAGGCCTTTGTCTCTTCTATCTTGAAGCCAACAACATGCACTAAAATCCTCTAATTAAATTTTTCCTCTGAGTTCAATACAAGCAAATGAAACCATTCCCCCCATCCTCAACTGCATGAGCCACAATGATAATATAATAGACTTGCAGAAGTTAATATTCAGACAGAACTATTTTGTCAAACACTTGTTGATGACAGCTGGAGAAGGCAAACTGAAAATCAACAACAACAAATTATCATGGGCATAAAAGCAAATCTTTACATAAGATAAAAGTCTGGAATATTAGACACAAGCCAGGTAGAAGTTCCACCTACCAAGTTGCACAACAGCATGCATTGGTCCAAACCCTCCTAGTATTGCTGGTAGCTGATTTACTTTGATATCTGTCAACCATTCATTCAAACAGAACCATACAACCTTGTCTGAACCCAACAACCTGAAAATGTAGAAGATAAAAGATTGATATCATTACACTGTTAATGTTTCAGTACTGCTCTATAAAAGGCAACAAAAAAAACAAAGATTGATACTCTAGTAGTCTGCATTGTTTCCTTATTGAAAACTATTTATTACTGTATTAGAACACAGACAAGGGAGATAATTCAATTCACTGCAGCATGTAATTGATAACATACTTTCTATCTTTTGTTTGAACTCTTTAAAACATAAGCCGTCAGGTCAGAACCTAGGCTTTAGTCCATGACACTGTCAGAAAAAACATCAAGTCATTTATCCGACAGTGACTTTAGCATAGAGGTGGTTCTTGATAAAGGGACTGCCTTTCTATGCAAAACAACTACACAGTGCATAATTACAATTTTTCAGTAATTGAAGAGAAAGTCAAAATATACTAACCCTTGTTTATATGTCAACCTCTTCAGTCTGAGTTCAGATCTGTTTAGAGAGACAAGACCACCTAGACCTGCTAGAGCTCCCTAGAAATAAACAAAACATGACAAAAAATATATCTATATTTATGGACCTTCATAAAATATGAGTCATTGCTTTCTAAGTAAATACCTAGAAAAGTTTATTTCTCAACTTAAAAACTCCTCAATAAAAACTTCTTTTAAACTTTAAACCTTGTAAACTTTACATCCAGGACACCTTAGAAAAACATTATTTTACACTCGACACCTCAAGGTTTTTTATTTTCTATTCTTAGTAGTTCAAAAATACTGAGAGCCAAACTGATTTATTATACCTCACGTAAACTTTTGTCTATATAGCCTAATGTGAAGTCATATGGTGTTATTTTGGTCTATCATCCTGGAAATGAATATCACCCTGTCAATAATTTTTTGCAATATTCCCTAGGGGCTTGTAATCTATATAGACTTAAGAAAACGTAATGTTCTAGTTCTCTCCCCTGGCCACTCAGATCTACGTGCCTCAGGCACTTGCAATGTGCACAAAAGGGTATAAAGCGTCTTGCAATACAGACTAGCTGACAAAACATCTTGATAACACAGACTTACCAAACGACAATTGATGATAAAATGGTGGTGAAAAATTACATTAAAATGTTGGTTTGGTATAATAAAAAAAATAACCCTTAAACTGAAATAATTAATTAATAATAAATCTTATTTCAGTTCTTGGGTTGCTAATATGCACTATTAAACTGACAGACATGTGTTACTTTTGTAATACCAGCCACTTAAACTATAATTCAATACAATAAACATTAGAACTTTTGCTTTTTCTATCCCCTATAAAAATGTCAAACAGAAAAACAGATGGTGAGAGATAGGAGCAAATAAGTGATCCAGTGGTAACAATCAGACCCGGTAATCCAGGGATGATAATCCAGGGATGTGAGTATTGTCCCAAACTCTTCCAACTACATTTATTTATCATTTTCTTTCAGATGAGGTGTTTAACTGAGGCCACAGGTATTGGTGCTGCACACACAGCATGTAAAATAAGCAGAAGTGCCTCTGGTATGAGATACTTCCTAACTCTTAGACTATCCTTCACAACCTAAAATAACTGAACCAATCAGGGGGCTTTGGTCTTACTGGCAAGCAAAATAAATAAACACAAAAAAATGTGTTGTAGCTAGATAGACAGACATTGATACATGTATAACTTACATGTTCTCTATCAAATTTTCCATGATAATCTAATCTGATAGGTACATCTGGTGAAAATACAAAAGACCTGAAATAAAAACATTCATACATTCATAATACTTCTATCTCAAAGAAATAATTTGATTAATTCCTACAGTTCCAGTATAAAAATTACAGAAACATGAAAAAATCATCATGTGTTTATTTGAATATTACTAGACCTACTGAAATTTTATTTGTAAAAGTAATTTACCAAATCTCATGATTTTCTTTTTTTTTTTTTATTAAATACAAGTAAATTTGAATTTGCGTATTTATTTCAGAACCTCATAGTCACAGGTTTCTAACTATTCTTTATGTCAAGCACAGGTTCACTTTGAAATTGTCAATACTGGTTTTTGTCAATTTATAAATAGCGTGAATTTTGCATGATGTCACATTTCTTTGACTTTTGTAAACAAATTAAAGATAGTACATGGATAACTCTTAAAGATAGTCAGTAAATATTTATCGACAAGCTATTCATTTTATTTTGGATACATACATTCAACTGTGATTGTTTTAGTTACTACAGGGATTTGTAAAAGAAAATAGATAGTAAAGAGATAATAAACAATAAGCCACAAGAAACATTTTAGAAGCCTTAATTATGTTTACAGATGATATATTTTCGTTACATTTTAATATATAAAAGCTTGTGGTTTGGGGTTTTCTTGAGTGTCAGTCTGTCTATAACTTGCAGGTTCTTCGAAAATTATGACTTTTTGTATTTTACAGTTATATATTGAAACAAATTCTAGTAACTTCCTCGCTTGTGTGTATGTTTTTTCGCTTTTGGTTTGTAAAGCCACAATGCAGAGCTTGGGCATTTTCTACTTTAAAAAATAATAAAGTTAAAATAATTCTAGTCGAGACATTTGTCATGGTAGAATATTCATGGAGGGGAGTGGCATAAATATCTGAACTCAGTGATTAACTATGAGCAGCAGGCCGGTGTCAGCAGTTTAAAGTCTGAAATCAGCCCGCTGCCTGGTTTTTCTCAAAACTGAATCAGTCCGGTGCTCCTAATACACATATGGTCATCATAACAAGACCTATTACAAATTCATTACCTGACACACCACTTTACTAACAGCATTGATGTGTTGCAGAATGTGTGTTTTAATTTTCCAAACAGTAAAGTATTGAATGAATCAAAGATAATGATTTATTGGAAATATTTGTACCTGTTTACAACTTCTTGATCGACAAGTGAAATTGGTTTCCCTAAATAAACAGTTTTAATACTGCTAAAAAAACTTAATAAAACTGTATGAAAATTTCTTCAATATTCTTAAGTTCTGTGCATCTTATATATTCAAAAACTTACTGCTGGAAATGCTTTAATCTCTAATTTTAACTCATCATGATCAAACGTGTATTCCATTTTTGCCTAAGTCAATCCAGTGCCGAAAACTCCAAATCAATTCAGTAAACAGGAAAATTATCCAAGTCAACCCAGAACAATAACATACCATGTATCTATGATCCAGTACTTACTTGAAGAAGACAGGTTGAGCAGATCTGCCTGTTTCTGATGTAATGGTTCCTGTACTTGACACACTACTTTTCATGGAGCCTGGCTTTGTATCCTCACTTTGTAAACTGGATCTTAAACTACCTCTTAGACTGGCCTGCAATTTGAAAAACAGCACAACTGTAACTTCGGATAAATTTGACCAAAAATATTTAAGATATAATTTCTTCAAACATTTTCAGGAACAAGGTTTGGCTGAATGAACTTGGTTGTTTAAGGGCAAAGAAGAAGCTGTAATCAGTATCTTAACTGAAACATATTATATCCTCTGACCTTGGCCTTGAAAGCAATGTTGTAATAATAATTACGGTAATCAATATTCTGCACATATCTGAAAGAAAAGTTTCAATGCAGATAGCACTGATGGTTATAAACACTTTATGTCAGTCATGCAGGCTTTAGAAGTTTTGAATACATTCTTTAAGATTTATCATATTTAACAAAAGTCTATCTCAAAGACCTTATCTTGCTGTTTCCATTGTGATGTAGCTTGTTTCAAAGCAAGAGAAATACTTTCATGTTTCTACATCAAGTTAAAAAATTACAAAGTCATGGTGTATTTTCACTCACTATGTATCACTGATTTCATTAGGCACCTTTGCTTACCGGTATACCAACCTGCAGATCCTGTGTCAATTCATCAAACTGCATGAGTAGATCCTGGTGATCAGGGCTGGCTTCCCTCTGGTCTTGTTTGTTAACAGTCATCACAGGAGGGGGTGGGGATGAGTGACTGTGTTGGACTGGGGGTGGTTTGGTCTCTGTAACAGTGCTTGAGACCTGGTCCTCACCCCCTGAGAGATCAGTGAAGAAAGACTTGAGGAAAAATAATGTATCCTGAAAAAGGTTATAAATATGTTTTTAGTAATGTATAACTCACTAGCTTGACATCTGAGTGGTGTGGGTATTTTTTCCTTTCTTCACTAAGTAAAGGTATCAAAACCCAGCCTTTTGTTTGTTCTTGGCTAACATGTACCTAAGACTAACAGGTGACAGGAAGTACAAGCTCTGCAAGGCTCTTGTCTTGTAACTTATTCATTCAAAATCCTGCTAAGCCCAATGTAAAGAAGCTGGGATATCACATTTTTTTTTCAATATCAAACTAGAACAAAGAGTATATTTAACATGATGTTGTAAGGAATTAAATTATTAAGTTAAAAGAAAATATTTTTAAGGACCACTGATATACCTAGAATATGCAGAGTAAATTTTTTGGGACAGTGTGTTATATGAATAGGTTGATTCTGAGCACAAAACATGTTCAGTTATTAAGATAAATAACCTGAATCTCTTGCCTTAAATTCTTTAAAAGGACTTGTCTACCTCAACTCAATCTGGACAATAAAATTTCTTTTTCAAGGGGCTCTTCATTGCAAATATCTTGACTAAACAGCAAACAATACAAACCATGATAAGACTGCATGCACATGTACCGGTACATGTAGATTGACTTTGATCTGTACTGGTTGTCAAGACTGAAATTCTTCCGCCTAATGAAACTGATTCTTGTATCTTTTTTTCAAATTTCAAAATACCAATGTAGACTTACAGATTCCGGTATCATAGTTTAACTGTGAAAATCAGGCCAAGGACCACTAAACATTATAGATACGAAAAGTATACATGCATTTTATATTATCAGAATTACCTGGTCAATATTTAGCCTGATGGGTTGTAGGGATACTTTCAGAGCACATTCTTCTTCTGCTACAGCTGGGTTAGGTCTGCTGTGTACAGCTTTTATGTGAACCTGAATATATATATAATGCATACTATAGAATGCATATTGTTTAGAGTTCAGATTTCAGGGGAGGCAAAAAACAAGAAAATTCATAACCACAAAAAAACTGAACATGTGGAGCAACCAATATTGTTTAACTATTCATAACCACAAAAAACTGAACATGTGGATCAACCAATATTGTTTAACTAACTAGGCACTTGGACAGATATATCTTTGTATTACAAAAAAAACTGTTAAATAACCAGATAATACTTACCATGTTTGCGTATGTCTGTCTGGGCATGTCATCTGATGAATACTGATAGAGGAATTTGTTCATTTTTGATGTCTTGATGCGGTCCCGGATTTCTATGTCACTAATAAGCAGTACTTGTCTTGATGCCTGCTCTGTGTTGTGTGGGTACTCATCATGCTGGAACCTTACCTGCAATGCCAGAGTTCCACACATGAAAACAACCATTTCTCTGAAGCTGAGAACATCATTTATAAAGTAAACTTTTGTTTCATGTATAATTCTATGCATTTTTTTCATACATTTATTTTAAATATTCAGCCAAATTAAATAACATATAAGTAACCCCTTTAAAGATTTGCAAATATCAAACATTAAGGTTATTTGGTCCTTTGAAGCTGAAGTTCACATACCTTGGTCAGCTGTAATTCCATACACTGGCAATGGTTTCTCCCTGGTCCTCCTTTGGTCTGTAATGTTTCTCGAGGTATTAATGGAACTTCTCTCCCTGCAGCATGCCCTGACCATCGGTCACTTGGTGACCCTCTATGGAATGATACACTCATGCCTTCCCTACTTAGTGAATAAAAGAAATTTATACTCCTGTTTTGTACTTTTAATGTTTTTTTTATTGAAAGTCTTGAAATTCTGGTATGTTTTTTTAATGCATTTCAGTCAATAGCTGGCAATTCATAACTTATGCTAATCTGTTAAAAAAAATACCAACTATAAACAAAATTTTTGTATTTGTACTGCATTTGTATTTGTAAGTTCCTTTCATTAGGAACAGATCAAGTAAAGATTGTCTTCATGCAGAATCAATCAAGTTATATGTATTTGTATTTTATTACGTATTGTAATTACATAGAAACTATCAGCACTGGATCTCATTGAGAAACTTTCTAATCAGATGTTTAATGGAACCTTATTGTCTTTATTATCTAGCCTGACAATGCAGTTGCTTACCATAATCAATTAACCCAAAAAGCCAGTAATCTTCAGCAGAATGGGTGAAATTTCAAAAAGCTTTTGTATCTGTTTAAATGTCTTCTAAAACTTAAGTTTCTACAAAAACAATTTTGGTCAATATGTTCAAATTTCAGCAATTTAAAATACCTGTATGTAATATCTGTGCTGGCTTTATCACTAACCACTCTATCAACCTCAGTCAAGTCTGACCCACCATAAATATACCAAACCACTGTCAGCTCCTTCAGCGTGTACCGACTCTCCGCCTGCGGAAAGTTTTCTGGAGCTTTCAACAGGTCCGTTCTACCAATTGGCTTTGAGAAGTAATTGTCTTTTATTTCAACTGGCTTATCAATTAGCACTCTTATCACTGGCTCCCCATCCTTTGACTATAAAAGAATATGCTTAAATGACAGGGTAACATGTCTGGAGAACACTGATAAATAAAAGTCATATTACTTGGTAAATACATCTTTTTTTTTACATTGCAACATTCCTAAAATTTATTATTGTTACCAGACACTCTTTTATCCTGTCAATTATTTCATATCCGACCCGATAAAGGGGGGTCGTATAAATTTTGCTTTATACGGCACATGCTACGTCATCACCGGTGACGTCATAGACTACTTTTGTGTTCATAATCAGAAGGAAGTGATTAAATGGTTGTTATTACAAACAGAGACTACTTGAATAAAAATTAAATATTTCAATATCTAGATCTTATAATATAGCATGATCATTTAAGGAAAAAAAATATCGAAATTTTGGAACTATTTTTTGTGTATATGTTTACCTGGCGGATAACCTTGACATTTGAAACACTTTAAAGATAGGTTTTCAATATCCTAGTAATTTATTGACAAATGCCAGATGTGACAGGATAAATAGAATAATAGGTAAGTGTCTTAAATGAGAAAGTTTATCCGGCTCGGCTGCAGTATTTATCGGGTTCGCCTTCGGCTCACCCGATAAATTCCTAAGCCTTGCCAGATAAACTTTCTCATATTAAGACACTTACCTATTATTCTCTATTTATGTATACATCAAAGATATGAACCACTAATTACCATCATTAAAACAAGTAAAACATTTTATTTAGAAACTTGCTTATATCATTCTATCCACTTTTTTCTCTTTTTTATTCATTGTAAAATCACTGACTCACTTTTCTAAAACCATCTGCACTTTATGTTGTTCCATCTTTGTATACTTTTTCATGAAGAAACACAACAACTTGAAATCCCCTCCTCCATATCAGTCAAATTACGCTTTGCACCATGTATCATTGACTATTTACCAACCCCTTGCATTTTGTACAAATATACTTACACTTTTACCCCAGGCAGTATCTTCAATCATAAAGAAATCATCACTATCATCATTATCATCACCCTCATCATTGTCATCATCACTGTATGTTCCCACTAACCCTCCCGACATTGTACTGCTGGTTACTGATGTGTCAATGTTTTGTGTAATGACTATAGGGTCACGATGAGACTGGGAACCAGCTGCATCGACTCCTGTGGCCGGTACAAAAAAAACCTCAGTCTGTTTGAGTTCACTGCTTGAAACATCGGGTGAAGCTGTAAAAACACAAGACAGTAATTGAACTAGTTTAGATATTAGAACTGTTTTTGTCTTGTTAAAAACTTCTTGAAACTATATTAAAGTTGATGGCCATTTTATCTACTAAACCAGTTTTCACTGGAAACACAAAAACTTCTAAAGCACCATCCTTTTTCAACTGTCTATTACTTAAAAGTCAGATCAGTAAGGGACTCCAAGCTACAATTCTTAATAAAAGACAGGCAGCAAACTGTCTACATCTGATACCACAGTTTAATATCAAAAACTGATTTACAACCACAAAATGTTAAACCATCCTGCCTCTGATAAATGTATGTAACATACTGACCTTCCTTTGATGAAGAACTGCTGGCAGAAGACTCCTGCATGGCCTCTGACATAAGGCTATGTACATGGTCTATACTGGAGGTGGTCAGTTCCTCTCCCTCATCTATCTCACCTTCAGTCTAGGGGAAAAAAAACAGATAACTATTTCAGAACAGGAAAGGTCTTTAACTATGTGACATCTGGGTTCCCTAAATAGCCCTTTGGTGTTTCTACAGATCCATCTAAAATTATGATGGGTTGCTTTTAACAAAACTGGCCTCCTTTGCAAATTAACTGTGTTCATAAAACATCATTTTCTGGAATTTTCTCTTTAAAATAACCTAAAACTTGAGATGTTTCCACAGGGCACGAATGCCCCCACATTCCACTGTACTGTCACAAAAAATCCTGCACAATTACAGGTTGCGTATAAACATTCCCAATAACATTAAGGAGTCTGAAATAGCTATTTTTTGCTTAATCAAAGGGCAAAACACTGTCGATCTCGAATAAATTTGCATCAAAATACCCAGGTGCATAAGTTTATATGTCGACAACTATTATTAGAGAGTTTCATGGCTCTAGCAGTTAAACGTTTGGAGTTACACCTGGCATAAGTCTGAACAAGAGTGCCGCAAGGCAGAGCAAAATACGCCCTTCAATTGAGCAATTTGTTTCAATACCATCTATCCACCAATGAAGTTTCAAGTCAACAGCTTTGATAATGTAGGGATATGGTCCAGACAAACATCAAATACAAAAATTGAACTTAGGGGAATAACTCCAAGATCATTAAGTATACAGTGACAGTTCTTGTGCACTACACTCCGTCTCAATGAGATCAATCCACCTGTGAAGTTTCAAGTCAATAGCTTTGATAGTGTAGGAGTTATGCTTCAGACAAACATCTGGACGCTGCCCGTCTTAGACTTCTTGAAAAGTTTCATAGCTCTAGCAGTAATATGTTTGAATTTACATGCAACACAAACCGTACGGACAGCAGGACAAGGGCAAGTCTTTATCACCCCCCCAACAAAGTGTTGGAGGCATAAAAATTAATGCTTACATTAGTGCTAGTACTGAGCTCTGTGTCTGTCTGTGTGTCTGTTACAGGCATATCTACAGGATGTAGGTCACCGTCTGCTGCTACATACTTGATCAGCTCTATCAAAGCCTTGCATGAGTCTGCACAAGTTCGAATGTTTACCAGGTTTGATGAAACTCTTAAGTCAGTTTTCGGGTAATGCTGAAAAGAATCCATTCAACTCAAGTTAGGTCTGGCTATCATTTATAAAATATAAACTTGTACTTGCAAACATTTAGACTTAGGGAAAACAATCAATGGTGACTTTATGTTATTATACCTCAATTTTATCACCCAGGTTAAATTCCTATAAGCCAACCAGTAAGTATTCTTACTGTTACAAGAGACTGAGAAATATACTGTCAGCCATGTGACAGTTTTTACTGTCACCACTGCTACTAAATTTAGATTTACAGATTTCCCGATTCTGGAATCCCAGTGTCTTTTTCTATTTTTATAACAGAAGTGACCACCCTGTGCAGGCACACTTTCCATGCTGTAAACATCTGCTTGCATCAAAGTTTTGTGATAGAACATAAGGAAAACAAACATTTAGGACACTTAGTGAGCGTGATCTTATAGACCTCGTAAAGTTGTTAAACCATATCCTTCAGATCTGCTAAAAAATTTTTTTTCAATATAATAAAATATCGAAGCCTCAGGTTACAGTATTCTCCTCAGGTTGACAATATGTACTGTCCCACTCAAAGCCATATGATATTTATATACTATCACTAGCTTGGGTCAATGTGCCTGAACTATATTTAGATGCTAACACCAACAGTTACACAATGTGACAGTTTTACCTCAAATTTAACATGGAAGAACAGGCTAAACTTACTCTTTTTACTATCAGAATCTTGAATACATATCAATAAATAAAACTGTTCAACATACAAAACTCAACTGTCTAATGGTTAACTGTATATCTTAGTCACATATGAACTGCGACTGATGTGAAATAAACATGTATATACATACTGGGTCATTTCCTGCATTCGAACGTAAAAGGAGTTCCAGCCTCCCAATATCTGTCACACAAACATAATCTGTAACAGTATTTACAAAATTATATTTGTCACACAAACAAAATCCACAATAGTAATTACAAAATAGCTGTCACACAGACATAATCTGTAACAGTAATAACAAAATAGCTGTCATACAGACACAATCCGTACAAGTCATTACAAAATAGCTGTCACGCAGACATAATCTGTAATAGTAATTACAAAATATAGTTGTCACACAAACACAATATGCAATAGAAATTACAAAATAGCTGTCACACAGACTTAATCTGCAATAGTAATTACACAATTTATTTCCCAATAACATAATCTGTAATAGTTATGACAAAACACCAGTCACACATTAGTGATATGATCTGTAACAATTTCTTTTTTTTTTACAGAAGTAGGTACATGTACATATCAATCAATCTTAAAATATTTAATTACACAAAATCTCTTAACTAATTTCTTCACTGGTTGCTTAAAATCTTTAAAGTTGATGAATCTTATGTTATAACTTATTTTCTGAGAAAACTGTAAAAATCTTAGGAGAAAAGAAAATTTTAAATGACTTAAGAGGAATAATAAAAATTGTAAAACTTCAAAGAAACACCTTAAATGCTGCATCTACATTGCTGCCAATGTCTTCTTCTAAAAGAAAATATACCTTTTCTCAAATCTGTTCTATGACTTTTAGTTTTCTTTGATATATACACGGCTCCATCATCTAACACAAACCTGCAACAAAAATGTAAGCAATTAATGTCTTTAATCAATACACATTTGTTTGCAGAATTCCCTATATATATGACCCTTTCCAGGAAAGACACAGTTCTAGACCCCTAAACTTTATAAAAGCAGTACATTCTGGGATCCAAGAATAACACACAGGAGTTGTAATCAATGGATCTGATGTTCCCCTTTTCCTCCGCTAACACATATAACAGTCATTTGGGCAACACAATAAACCAGGCCTAATGCATCAGTGCTAAACACTGAGCATGGTGAAGAAACAGGAGTCCTCATGAACAGAACACTTTCTGTATCTTTGCTCTATTCCTCCAACCTAAAATAAACTATACTGGGGGTATTGGTTACATGAGAAACCAAAACTAATGATGAATAAACTCAAATTGATAGATAAATTAGCAATATATATCAATTATCCAATACATTACCTTAACAATGATATGGAAGATTCAGCAACAATGTTACTTGAAATGGAAAAGGAATCAGCTAATATCACAGATCGCAAGGGGAGAAAACTTGGCCTGAAAAAGAAGTGTTTGATAATAATGGACTGTCTCCAGTCTCCACTCTAATATAAACTAACAATACACGGAGTTTCAGCTTTAAGCAGGTATCTCTTTAATATAGTCTGGTGTACAGTTGTTAAATACAGCAATTGTGCATAGTGTTCTACTGCAAAATCTTTACTGAGTTAACCTCTCTTAATTACACAAGACCAGATAAATGCTGTTCTACCTGATAATGTCACCTAGTCAAGAGCAAAATTTAATGTCACGATGCTGTGAAACTATATTTTATTAGCATTTTTTTCTAACCTTACTATTGCTCCAGACTATAAAATGAGATAACTTCCTTTCCTTTCAAGATTTACATAATTTGAATTGCCTGTATCTATGAAAGCTAGATGGATTATCAGTTTTCAATATTTCTACAACAAAAATCCTGCTAACATTTTCTAAAAGACCGTATCACAGTCCAGACTCACCTATAATCTATTGCACATGTCCACAAATGTACATGTAGTTCTGTCAGCACCTTGGGTTCTACGTATCCTAATATAGGATAATCTTTCACATCCAGAAAATCCATAATCTAAATGATTACAGAAAAATGTTTGCAGTTTACTGACATGATAAAATAGATAACTGAGTTTACAACAAAAATGTTTGCAATGAACAGATGGAAATTAAAATGCCCTCCCTACCTTCAAAACACTATGTATAACATTTTTTTCATTTCTCTTTGTCATAATGTGTAAGTGGTAAAGTTCACTAAAAATTTCCATCAATGAAACTTAGGAAATTTAGATTTTGTGGACTTTTAGATGCAGGAAAACATCTATTTATAAAACATTTAACAGAAAGGTATGTTACAACTAAATAATGACATCGTTAAAATCTCTATCTCTTACAACTGTCATAAAATAAATTGTTGTTCTATATTTCTATACTGCTTGAAAGAATTATCTGAAAATGAATTAAATGAAAATGAAACTCACAGTGAACTATTTTTTTTTCTGATTTCTTTGACTACCTTTGACACCCATAACACTGTTATGCTATATGTACAAGGAAAATACAAATGCCTAATGTTATGCTTGAATGAATTAGATCACTGTTAACATACCTGAACAAACACACTTTGATAAGGTGGCGCCATTTTATGCCTCATTGTTGCCCCTTTGACACCAACTGAGACACAGAACTCCTGAAATATAGGCGAGTACAGAGATCTCATAACGATTTCAATGGAAAATAAAAATGTCCTGAACAATCAAGAGAAAAGAACTTTTAGAAAATTACTGACGGAATCTTATATCAAGGCGATAAATCATAAAGTATCTGACACAGACTAAAGAAGCAAACAGAACATTCTTGCTTTCTACCCCTCGATGTTTTCAATTTAAAATAAAATCTGAAAAAAAAAACCATCATAAAAATTATGTTAAAGTTATTTAAAAAAAAACAAACTCTAACACTCTTGTTTTACTTATAAAACAAGACAAAGTCTAGACCAATCAGTCACACAAATGTTTCCGTATATTTTATTTGCAGTATTTCATTACTATAATTTATCTTCAGTAAGTGAGAATAACTGATTAAAAATGAATTAAGTACCTAACAGATAGCACAATCTGTGAATATTCTACTTGGCTTATCACAATCATAAGTAACAATATTTCAAACAAGTACCTTCACAATTTCATCTGCAGTTAAATCTCTTTTTGATGCCAAAGTGTCAAGTTTTATTTTAAGAGCAACAGTAATCATATCCTGTGAGTCATTGCCTGTACCAATATCCTCTCTAGTGTTGACCAGTACACCAGACTCTGATCTGTAGATTGTATGGTTGTGCTGGAGATGGGGAGGCACAGGGGCAGATAACTCTGAACAGTCAATTATTGGGGGAGCTTCTGTGTTCTCAACAAATGCTAGAAATATAGATTTCAATAAAAATCAGCATTTTTTCCATGTAACAAGATTTCAGGTTTAATTATTCCAGACTTCTTTTACACTTTCAATCCTTATACAAATGCAAAAAAAAAAAAATGTAACTTTATAGGAAAATCTTTATTATAGACAAGACAATTACATAATTTTTAAAATCGGAATACTACAAAAACTGTACACAAGAATTTAAAATGCCAGATTATATACCTTTTTCTGAATTAAAATATGTTACACATATCTTTTCTATGAAAATGATGTGTTTACCAGTATGGTAGAGGTCAGCTCTATTAGCTAGCACATTGACAAACTGTATATTTGGATCTCCATTGTGAGCAGATACTGTAAATAGTACTAAGTCCGAGATCTGAGCCAACACTTCACCATGACTGTTACCCTGTATCCCACCACTTGTATCCTGTTAGGTATTGACAAGAACAAACATGTAAGTAAATAGTTTCCACAAAAGACTGGTGCCTGGTTGTCCTTAAAGCTCCTATCAATCCAGAAACTACTCTTTTTTTCTATTTGCTTCTGACCTTGACTTTGAAAAAAACTGAACAAATTCAACTAACATAAACATTTATTTAATATTCTGTATTCATGTTAAATTCCACCATTAACTCCAGTGAAAAAGACTTTTAGTAATGCTATTAATGAACTGATCTTAACAGTGGACAAGACAAGTTCTAAATTTAAGTTCTTTCAAAATTCTGATTATCATATGATTATGAAGTAATCCCATGGTCATATTATCTGGATGTTACTATACCTTGTACTCAGTGATTATTGTATCATCTGGACGTTACTTTACCTTGTACTCAGTGATTATCGTATCATCTGGACGTTACTATACCTTGTACTCAGTGATTATCGTATCATCTGGACGTTACTTTACCTTGTACTCAGTGATTATCGTATCATCTGGACGTTACTTTACCTTGTACTCAGTGATTATCGTATCATCTGGACGTTACTATACCTTGTACTCAGTGATTATCGTATCATCTGGACGTTACTATACCTTGTACTCAGTGATTATCGTATCATCTGGACGTTACTATACCTTGTACTCAGTGATTATCGTATCATCTGGACGTTACTATACCTTGTACTCAGTGATTATCGTATCATCTGGACGTTACTTTACCTTGTACTCAGTGAATGCAGTCAGTCTTCCTTTCCCTATGTTGAGATTAAGGCACATTTTACTCTGTTGCTGTCTTGGTGGTTTTCTTCTCCGACCGTACCGACTGTCATGTATACTATAATGATTTATGCTCTCATCTGTGTCAGAGTCTGAATCTAATCAAAATATTTACAATATTTATAATGCATTTGTAACATCTCCACTGTAAGGAACTGATCTGTACAATATGAAACTAGGTCAACTTAAATGACCTTACCAAATCTTTAATTATCTGGTTTCAACACACTAATTTTGAGTCTTCTGAAAGAGGAAAAAAAATCAAGAAGATATCTAAACTAGAACTATCGCTGAATGCGATTGATACCCCCACCAATGTCATTGATAGAAGGTGACTTGGATATTTGAATATATGGAAAAGGGAATAACTTTTGTGGCCAAAAATAATCGTGTTTGATGGAAAAAAAGACAACACTTCACAGGTAATAGTAATGAATAAATTTTGAATCATCAAATCAGGAAACATGTAAAAACAACCTTTGATTTTGCAAATTTACAAAAACACAGAAATTATGAGCTAAAATAAAGAATATCGTGCATTCAGCCAAGTAAGAAAAAAGTCCTCATCTTAATTTGATTGTCTGATATTTGACTTTCAAGTGTGACCTTGACCATGAGCTAGTACAAGGGCAACACAAGTTCAACACCAATTGTGCATATCCTCTTCATCAGGGAAACATTTGAGCTAAGTTTGAATAAAATCCTTCAAGGGGTATAGGATTTAAAAATTGTTTGACCTTCCAATGTGACCTTGACCTGACACAAAGGCAACATGGGTTGTGCACATTGCCTTGTTGAGTTGAATATTTGAGCCAAGTAAGAACAAAATCCTTCAAGGGGTAAAGAATTTACATAGCAAACAAGACATATTGTCTTTTTGTAACTGTCAGATATCTGACCTTCCAGTGTGACCTTGACCTTGAGCTGACACAAGGGCAATATGGGTAATGCACACTGCCTTGTTGAGATGAACATTTGAGCAAAGTTAGAAGAAAATCCATGTCTTATAATTATTTGTTAAAAATTTGACCTTCAAGTGTGACCTTGACCTTGAGCTGGTACAAAGTCAACATAGGTTCTGCATGTTGCTATCATGAGGTGAACATTTGAGCCAAGTTTGAGGAAAATCCTTCAAGGGGTATAAGATTTACAGAGCAGACACGAAAATTATCTGACCTTCCAGTGTGACCTTAACCTTGACCTGACACAAAAGAAACATGGGTTCTGCACATTCCCATGTTGAGGTTAACATCAAAGCCAAGTTTGAAGAAAATTCCTCCATTAGTATATGACTTACTGAGTGGGCAAGGTGGAGAAAGACCGACGCGACAAAGCGATTCCAGTATACCTTCCCCATCCCTCCCCATTCGTATATCATATATAGCATGAAGCAGAATTGGAAATTAAATATTTGTTCTTATACAGTGTGTACTATACACAATGACAGTACTGGTATATTTAAACTAATCAATGAAACTACATTTAAAGTCAAGACAACATACCATACTGTGCAGCAGACTTGGCCATTTCAAAGTGTTCTCCTGTATGTAGCAACTGGTTGTATACATTCAGGTCCAGCATGTTAGACGCTGAAAAATGCTCATTGGTTGCTGTCACAGGTGCTGGAGCACTGGGTTCCCATAGCAACATGTCATTGTTCAATCTGAAACCATTGGAACTGATAACTAAATTTGCAATCTATTTTATGCACACAGCAATTTACTGGTAAACAAGTCACTAATCAAATACAAAATTTCATCATAATTTACAATATTTACCAACCATTGCATTTCTAGACAACAGGGTTGGCAAGTTTTTGCCGAGGGTGGAAAAAACCATGGAAAAAACCGGAAAAAACCGGCAAGGAAAAAACTAAGTGGCAAAAACTGGCAAAAACTAAAAAAAAATAAATGTTTAAACACTTGAACAACACATTTGAAAAGGTGTGAATATACATGGTCAGAGCCTTAAAGGTGCTAATCTCTTTCACTGGTCCACACTTAAGGCATGGCAGTGGACATTGGCTGTATATTGTAGACCTGTCAATTAGTGTCAATTAAGTCTTTAATGGTCCCAAAATAGTGACTAGGTGTTGTGTACTGTAAACTTGTCAATTAGTGTCAATTAAGACCTTGTTTTATATATACTCCAAAATCTATTGATATCATTCAGTTGAAAAACATATTCCAAACAACTTAATTTCCAATAGTAAAGCAAAGATATTGCAACAGAAAAAAAATGTCATCCAGGGGTGGTAGAAACAAGGATCCAGTCAAAACTCAGAAACCGTCTTGGAATAGAAAAGGCAGGCAAGCTAGTGTTCTGTTACAGAATGTTAAGAGGCTCAGTGGAGCTTGAGTACTGAGAAAATGTGTGTGCAGAATCAGTTACTATTGAGTGAAGTGTCATATTGTCCTAAATGTAAGTGGTGCTATTTAATGAAAAAGTAATGTGAATGGAAAAGCCAGTAAAAGTGTTTGTTGTGTTGATAAGAAAATGAAGTTAGGGTAGAGATTATAAGTAACTATTGAGTGAAGTGTTTTTAAAAATGTATGTGGTGCTATTTATTGAAAAGTGAATGAGAATTAGTAGTTGTTGTGTTGTTAAGAAATGAAGTTAGGGTAGAGATAAAATGCGCTCACTGTTACTTGACCAATGTTGCTTCTTTATTATAGTAGTATGCTATTCAAAAGTGCATTATCATGCTATTAAAAATGTGATTATTTATAAGTGATTTCTGATTAATAAAAATTTACTAATAAGAATTATTCAAGCCTTGTCTTTTCTCTTAAACTTAGGTGAAATATAAGCTATCATGGTTTTTGCCATTTTTGCCGGTTTTTACCAGTTTTTGCCGGTTTTTTCCAGTTTTTGCCACTGGCAAGGAAAAAACTAGTTTTTGCCGGAAAAAACCCAACCCTGCTAGACAATATTAACAAAACCACACACACAAGTTCCTGGTTTCAAACTTTGTGCCCACACAAGTGTCATAAAACATTTCTAAATCGTCAGTTTTAAATACCGGTACTATAACCAGACATCACTTGACCATATCAGTCATAATGCCTGCTTGTACTGAAAGTCGAAACTTTTGTAAGGTAGCAACTGGATTAGTAATTTTGAGCTGCAAAGACTTAAGCCTAGAAGCAGTCTTAAACAAGAAAGCCCAATGTGTATAATCTGTCTACATGAATTTTCTCATCGTTACTCACAGCAGAAATAATACAAAGATGGCTAAGCAGAAAAACAAACAGTTTCTTGTTTTACAAATTCTTGAATGTACAAAATTTATTTAAGAAATGGTTACCTGTTGTACAGGATTTCAAAGAATTGTTTGCTGGGCAGGAAAGCACAGACATTTGGCAGTACAATCTCCACCACCATCTTGGTATTGCTGACTGACTTCTGGATAAACTCATTTAATTCATCTCTGTCAGCTGGTAACACCATCTAGATATATCAGTTGTAATAAAGATTTCATATTAATCTAGTTATTTTATCAAAGACCAGCAGTTTTGGCTTGAGTCAAGAATTCAATTTTTCCACATACAAGCTGAGTTTATTATCAATGAGTCACATATAAATTTGTAATTGGGTGATCTTTTGCCAGATTATAAAAAGTTTATTAGAATAATTTGGCAAGAAAATAAAAGTTTATTAAAACAACATTATCAAATATTATAAACAATATCTGTTTTCTCCAAATGGGACAATTATAAGCTGCATTTCAGAAAATTTTGAGTTAAGATCAGCATAATCTCAAGCAATAGCATTTAACTAAGCAGAAAACAGCCCAAATATTAATAAAAAATCATTGTCAATGTAATGACACTAAGACTTATGCTAAGCATACAAAGGTGTTTATATCCGTATGTTATGCTCATGATTAAAATAAACATTCATTGCCTGTATCAATACCTTGCCATTTCTCTTTTAAAAAGAACAGACAGTATACAAACAAATCACCTGTTCTGTCTTTTCTAAAGATTCCTGTTGGTCACTGTCATGCATGTTTCTACGAGAGGAAAATGGAGATGGTTCACTTTTAGCAAACTGGCATGCTCCATTTAGTGAGTCCATAGGGGCTTCGTCCATGTAAATTTCCTCATCTAGTACTGATGTGGTACTGTTACAAAACTTGATGGTAATTGTGGGGTTATTAAACCCCTCCTCTCCACCCTCCCCATTTACATGGGCAAAATGCTGGCCTTCCTCTTCTGTACTTTTTTTATAGTAACCTTAAAACAATGAGAATATATTTAGCCTCATGAACTATAAGGATCAGTGGTCAAGTAGTTAGAGCACTGAAGGGTTAGAGCGCAAGACTACAGATCTGTAGTTTGTTCAGGGCTAAGGTTCTCCAGTTCTTCCACATTCAATACTTTGGGTGTCTGTACTTACTGAATTCAGAAAGCAGTCATCATGCGGAATTAGTATATATTGCAAGAATTTGTTTCCCAATACATTTAACAGTGTGGCCATACAACATGGTATATGATGCCATTTAAGCTTTCGCAAGCAGCATTTTATTGCATCAATTCAGAGGAGAAAACTGCTGTAAGTATTTTACTTCTACATCAATTTAAAGTGGATATAGTGCAAGTGAAGCGAAAAACTGTGCCATACATATAAGTCCTAAAGATTCTTTTGCCAGATGTATAGTTTTTCTTAACATTTGGAAATAGAGAGTATGTAAAAATATGTTTGCTATCACCAAGAGCATATCAGTTTTCCTGAATGTGAGAAAATTCTGTACATCTGACAAAAGAATCATCAGGGCCAATGTGTAGGGCATAATTTTCTGCTTTGTGAGCACTATATATCATTAAATTTGATGAAGAAATAAAATACAACAGTTTTCACTTCCGAATCGAGGCAAAAAAAAATGGAACAGCCTAAACTACATCATTTACCAACCACATGGTATGGCCACACTGTTTTAAATCAACAGATTTGAACTATATAAAATAGACAACTTCTAACTTGCAATCCTTATGCCATGAAGATTATTTCTGACAATTCTATCACTTCCATACCCTGCTTTGAATAACCGAATCAGCGTCAAGGCAAACACCATCCCTATTATGTGTATTTCATTGTCTAAGAGATCCAAATTTTCCTTTTCTTAGTCTACAATTCTGATTTTGTGTTTATTATTTTTGACTACCATTTCTTTATATCAGAGTTAATGTTTTTCTCAAGATGAGAGGTAATTTTCTAACTGGCAAATTATGATATACCATGTATGTCTGAAGCCGAGATTTGAACTTGTTCCAGCGGCTGACTGGTGATGAAGGACGTCCTGACCATAGCCGTTTCCATGTCAAAAACTAGCACATCATCACGCAGGTTACGCTGGTACCAGGACTTATCAACATGTGGTTCTTGGCGTAAATCAGGGATTGGAAACCTACAATTTATGTACATCATGTTTTGGCATGTTTAGAACACATTTATTATCTAAAATATAAATTGAAAATCCTGATCTTTAAACAATCTGGTTTTTGAGAGAATTAAAATGTACCTTGGTTTATCTACATGTATTAAAGTATTCTAATCTTTTAGACTTTTTAAATTTGATGTACTATATTCATGACCTATATACAAACTGAAGAGAAAACAGATATAGGATTGATACCCTTTTTATGAAATATAACACTTTTTTAAGAAGACATTTTGCTCTTGTTTCCTTGTTTTAAAAGAGATAACTAAAATCTTTTATGGTATACTACTTCACAATGAAGCAGGCAAAATGAGATAGTTACCTAATACTTATTTTTGCAATAGGACTGGTCATTTCCAGTGTGTATTTCTGATCTTGTGAAGATGGGCCTTCCTCTAATGTCTGGGTAAGACTGCAAAATTGTTGCTGAAAGATACAATGTAAATATTCTGAACAATGTTTGTGACTTCATTTAAGACTTACTCATATCAACCTTTATCCTGAAATATGTTTTTAATAGGCACAGGCTAATATTTTCTTGTGCAATTTCATTATTCAGCCATTCTTAAGAGGTCATTTACATGAAGTCTTTATGAACAAGTTATATCAGGAAGGCAATCAAAAGCCATGACAGAGATGGTAAGACTCCATGCTGGGACTGCATTTAGGGTGAAGTCGGGTGAAAACTTCACCAAAAATATTTTCACTTCTCCCTATTTGATCAGAAAAGCGAAATCCTAGTCGCCCTATTTGATCGGAAAAAGCGAAATCCTTGTCGCCTAAAATCTCTATGTAAAATCCAACATGTATATTGCACAGCTCGATAAAACTGTCTGGAGGCAGATTTAATTGTATAATCTGAAGTAATTAGCACACGCGCTGAAGTGTGGCCATAGCGACAATTGGTAACTGACATCGCTAAAAATAGTGCTTTGTTTGAGTGTAGTAAATATCGGGTGTTAAAGCTGTTAATTGGTACATTGATACGAATGCGGCGGATTAAAATGAAAGCAAGCTAATTGGTAATTAAGTTACATCAAACGTATATTTACGTGTTTAATTTACATTAACCCATTATAAGTTTACCAGTTTGTTGTTGTTGTTTATCACTCGTTAGCGCCGTTACTTACAATAGTAAACAAAATAATTATAACAGTACGTATAAAATGGCTATCAAAATATCATTCTTAATTAAATCTGATTTAAATGTGACAGCATTATTATCATTATGGTTTAAAGAACTTTTGATCAAATCATGGCTCAGAAAACATTATTTGGATTTATTAACTCGGGAAACGGTGTTATAAAAATGATAATATGTGTTGTTGAGATCCAATGATCGTTTTGTCATTTTTATGTAAAATCTGTAAGTATGCTATGCTTGATTATAATATGCTTATGATAAATTTTGTTGAGGATTCATTGAAATAGTATTTAATTAGGTCATGTATATCTTTAAATGCACTGTTCATTTAATATACCATATATATTTTTATATGCCTGTATGATACTTGTTACGCATTGTTTTTATTATTTCGTGAATAAAATTGAAAAAAATTCAATGTTATAGCTTGATTTAATAAGATGTTACACGGAAGCATCACTTCTCCCTAAATTTCAAAACTTCTCCCCATTTTTCCTATAGGGAGAAGTGACTTCTCCCTAAATTTTCAGTCAAAGGTAGTCCCTGACATGCCAGAGACAGAAGACATTTTTTGTTAAAAGTTTACAAAAGAAGGTTACACTTGCACTATTAAATATTCTCCTTACTGCCTTTGACTCTTAAGAAATGATCATATGCAGGTATCAACTTCAGCTTTCACAGAAACATGACTGATAAATGACCAGGTTCACAAAAGAAATACTGTACATCTTTACAATAATCCCTTCACTTCTGGAAGGGTACCGGAACTGTCCAATGGCCTTATGACACTTTTGATATGTATGTTGAAGGACTGGATAACAAAAGATAATATTGTTTAAGGGCAGAATAAGAAGTTCTCTGACTGTATATACTTTAGAGTCATCTCTATGGCAGAATTACTTACACCAACTGTATGGTACATGGAGGCCCCAGCTAGTGGTGAAGTGTTCACAATTTTCTCGGGGGTAATCAGTGTGTTGATTCTATCAATGAGTGTGACATCAAGTTCCACCTGTAACTGTCCCATTGAAATACTAATGTCAGTCTGAGGAAGGTATCCTGGTCTTGAGGAACGCTGCAGGAAATAAATATTTTCTATTCTTACCAAGCATATTCCAGTTGAAACAAAATTCTTCAACATATCTTAGTTGTAAACAGCTAGTGTCCAGCTAGTTTTACAATCACAGAATAACCAATCAAAATTATAGGTGATAGAGGGAACCACTTTTTTAGATTTTCTGCATGTAATATCAGGGGTCATGTTTTTTTGGGTTGTTTTTTTTTTTTTAACTTTCAAGCTGAATTCAGTTCTACTTTCAACTTTAAAATGTTTTTAAAAAAAGTTCTAACTCTATAGAAATTTATTCAAAAATGAAGAGACAACCTACAACACAAAAGGATATCTGTTGTATATTTATTGTATTAATAACTGTTGACAATAACAATTTCTGTTAAAGTGGCTCAACTTTCATTCTGTGGGAAAATAGTTGTGTAATCAAGGAGGCCAGATATTGACTTCTTTATACTCAGGAAGTGACTTCTTAGATCTACACTCACCTTGTTTCTTGAGAGACTTTTAAGTTGCATACTGAAGCAAGGTGTTCCTCCCTGCATACTGCTATACATGGATGATTTCCTGATATCTGTACCATCCTTAGCGAATGTGAGTATCTGTAAGTACATTGAAATAATATAGAATAACAATATATGATCCAAAATTGTTAAATGAATTCACCATTCTATACAAACATAGTCCATGTAGGTATACACATCAGATTCCAAATTTCTAACACACCTGGTATATCTGAAAATATTGACTCCTCAAGATAAAATGAAAGAAAGGAGTTTTTAATCATGCATCTGTAATGAGATACTTACTTAACTGATCATGATTCTATCATAGAAGCCAATGAGATGTTTAAGTGAAATGACCAAGGCTGAATGAAATGTCACCAACTTTTTTAACTTACAAAACAAACCAAACTTTTGTTGAAGTTTTATCAAAAGTTGACTCACTTTTGGCGGGACTGACATGTCTGACTTTTCTAACAGTTTGTATTTAAAATGTGATTTAGAATAATCAACTTTTGGAACAAATTACAGCAACAAATCAATAAAATGAAACTGAAAACATGGTTTTGAAACTGGAAAATGCTTCAATACACTCAACCAAATCAAATACATTCAATCTAATGACAAATGATTTTATCAACTCTGAAGTGTTATAAGCACTCTTTATATATCAAAGGATTTCATCTCACATCTGAAGCAAGTCTACATGAATGACTGACCATATATGGTAATTATCGGCTTATAATAGCAACATGGTGTGACAAAAAGAGGAAAACAAACTTGTATTATCCTAAAATTCTTAGAATAACCACATGTGAGTGTACTGAAAATGCTTCAATACATGTACAGTCATTTTAATTGAATGATACTAGATCACATCAACTTTGAAGTGTTGGTAGTTCAGTACAATGCAATTTAGAGAGGAGTTTAAGTATTTTCTTTTAACCAAGATCTTACTAGAAAGTTTAAGAGTAGCTATGATACATGTATGCTTTGAATCTGTAATATAAAGCTGATAAAGCTTTGGGTATCTTTAAGCCACACCCATAAGATCATGACTTCCCAATGATATCTATTTCGAGTATGGTGATCCTTGTGATAGTTTACCAGAATAAGTTGGATTTAAATTTACATCTATCATATAAACTGTGGGACCTTGCTTATCCGAACTCTTGTTATCCAGAACTCTTTCTAAACCAACTGTTGTTTTCTTCAATTGTTTTTTAAAAATATTCTTCTAACTCTGAAAACTGAAGGTCTGTTTTGGCATTGTATGTAAGTTTATCTATACAATTTACTTTGGAAAACCAAACATCATTTCTCACCTAATGTCAGACCAATGAACACTTTCTGACCCAGAAAATTGCAAACAAATGTGGTTAAAAGAGTAGAAGTGCTTTTTGTGCAATAAAGGCACATGATAAGCTAAGGAGAGATTTACTTTTGTTCCTGATTAGCAATGTTTTTTTTCATTAAAGAAAATGAGAGTAAAGCAACCTAACATTTGGGCCATGGTAAACTTCCTACTGCATTTTTTGGCTCAGATATGTTGTCATATATATTCTAGTTTATTTCACATTTAGTACACGAATGCCATTTCATCAAATGGTATGGTGTAAGCAGATGTCCTTGTTCTGCAT
The DNA here is from genome assembly GCA_012932295.1 of Cyclina sinensis. NCBI lineage: Eukaryota > Metazoa > Mollusca > Bivalvia > Venerida > Veneridae > Cyclina > Cyclina sinensis. Next base: position 18,539,478 of record JAAONU010000011.1, read on the forward strand.
CCACATGGTGATACAACTAGATTACTAACATACTGTGTCTCAGGCTTTATGCCTTTTGAGTAACGTCTAATTGAAATAACTGTCATGAATAATTGTGACTATCAAACCAATGACAGTGGCCCTTGCGGCACCAGTTCCAATGCCTATGTGATAGATATATAGTAACTCTGAAGATAACCAAAAGCATCAATACCATAATTCTACCAGTAAGGTTTCTGTCTACAATGTTTGAAATCTGCATAACCTAAGGATACTGTTGCCTATTCCAATTATTAACCCTGAACATGCTGAAATTTTGTAATGGATTTGCCCAGCTTTGAATTTGGAACAGTCCATTCAAGTTTAAGGGATTTCAGTATCAAATTACAAAAATTGAGTTACCAACAGTATAGAGCCTGGTCAGACTGCACGAATGTGCAGGCTGGCCTGGCTCTATACTGGTGGCAAAGGCTTATCACTTTCGGTTCCAGCAGGTTAAGGGTTAAACTGACAGCCAGGCCAGCTTCAAGTAAATATTATATGGCTTACTAAAAGCACACTTATATCGCTAAAGTCCCCAAAAAAATCATTTAAAAATCCTATAACAGTCATATAGGCCTACAAATTTGGTCGCTTTCTATTAACCAGCAAGCAAACTTTCAAATCCAAAAATAAGACTACATTTGTATAATATGACATAATGACTGTGAAATCAAAAACACTGAATATCTGCAAGGTTTGGTCCAATATCATTACAGAAACTAACACTTCAGCTATTGGCCTAGGTTTTTTTTTCCACTGGACAAAGCGTGAGCATATCAGTTGATAGAGATCAGAAATACAAATCAACGGAAACATGTAAATCCTGTATTATCTATAGATCACAAGTACCACAACATCCTATTGTCAACTTCTCCTTAAAACTGAACAATACACTGTCGTAATTCAGCATTAAAATAAATACACTGGTCCATGACAAGAAAAGATTCATTTTGCGCACATAACAAGTTCAATCAGAACAAAAATAAATATTTAAAAAAACAACAACAAAAGCAACCAGGACTACTACTAAGACTAAAAAAAAAAGGTAAAAACTTTATTCCATGCATGCTTTTTGTTATCAACACTAAAAATTTGTCTTCCACATAAATGTTTTTAAAACGTAATAAAATGATATTGCTGTGGATACTCTGTTTAAACCTTGAAATCCCAAACATGAAAGGAAATTATTATACGATGATGATATTATGAATTGTGAAGTACACATTTTTGTTAAACTTTTTTTGTATAGAAAATGCATTTTCCCACTGTTTCACTAATATACTGAGAGCTATTCTATAATGCTTTGAAAATGAATAAATGATTTTGGACTGGTACAAAAATTACAAAACTGTTTCTTTTTCAGGTTTTGTTCGCATTCAAAATCAAAAAAGAAGATGTCACTGCTGTGGACACTTGCCTTATTTACCCAGATGGTCTCTTGTCAAACCAGGAGATCTTTGGAACAGACAGCAGCTGGCCACTACAATACACAATTTCAAGCAAACAATCTTGTTGGGGATGTTATAAATTATCAAATAAAACAGGCAGTCCTTGTGAAAACAGATAACAAAGGGCCAAAAGCATTCAGAGAAAGTTTCAGTGAAGCAAATTCAACTTCTAGCAAAACATCTCAAACTTCAACAGAAAACTTTAGTCGTGAAAAACGAAGTGCTAACTATCGGGATCCCCTGTCCAGCTTTGACAAAGAAACCGAATGTGCTGTAGATGTCTGTGACTGCTATAGGGACCCACAAACAAACCGATCTCATATAAACTGCCGCTACAAGAACCTCTATAGCGTCCCAGTATTTACTGCAGTAGATACCTTCTACTATGAAATAACATTTAGTGCCAATAACTATATCTCAAGACTTCATTACAATGCTTTCATGAACCTTAAAGTTGAAAGGATTGATCTTCTTGGCAATAAGCTATCTTCAGTTGAGCCTGGAGCCTTCAATGGACTTACACCATACCTGCATGAGCTTCTAATTGAAGGAAATGGGGTAAATGGAATAGAAATCCCCTTCCCTAGCATGTCTATTTTAACCAAACTACGAAGACTGAAAGTAAAAAATTTCAGACAGGATAGATTAACAGAAGTGAATTATATTGGATACTTTACTGATCTTGCATCTCTTGAATTTGAATCTGTTTCCCTGGCAAACATTGACAGACTTGCCTTCAAAGGCAAGTTGAGTAAACTTCTTCAGCTTGACTTTCAATACGTCGAATTTACACAAATACCTGTTGAAAGTTTGAGTTTTTTACCAAGCTTAACAAACCTTTACATAAGGTTCACAAATATAGATACCATCTATTCTAATTCTTTTGAAAAACTGACTAACTTAAAAGACCTTGACCTGTCTTTCAACCAGATAGACACTGTTGGTAGTGACGCTTTTCTTGGAGTGTCTATTCACCTGACACATCTGGATTTAGGTTCAAACAAACTTAAACCGCAATCGCTAACGGCACTTTCAAGCAAAACATGGAACAATCTCAGACATTTAACGCTATCATACAATGATAAGCTTACATACATGCCTGCAAATGTCTTCCGTAACATGCCGAATTTAGAAGAATTATTTATGGTCAATACAAACTTGGCACAAATTTCAAGGGATTTATTCACTGGCTTAAACAATCTGTTAACACTGGACCTGGGCTGGAATATTATAAATTCCATTCAAGATGGAGCATTTCAGCACATGAACAAACTGTATGAGCTGAAACTTGAATACCAGTTTAAATCGAATTCAGAGGCAAAACCATCACCATTAGAAATGTCACCAGGTGCATTTACTGGACTGGGAAACAATCTTGTATATTTGTATCTAGATGGTACAAAGTTAATCCCAGAGCAGTTCTGGAACACTCTAAAGATATTTAAAGAGCTGCAACATCTTGCTATCAGTGAAACAACTCTCAATGAGATCCCATATTTTGCCTTCTCTGAAAACAAGAAGCTCAGTCAAATAGAATTGAACAAGAACAACATCAAATACTTCAACCAAGGAACATTTAAAGGACTTGAAAACACACTGAGAGAGGTATCACTAAATGACAATAACCTTTCAACAATTAGCGACTGTGTTTTTAAGAACTTCACAAGACTTGACAATATCCATCTCCTTCGAAACCCTCTGGACTGCGACTGTCGTTTAAAATGGCTGCACACCTTTATTCTTGAAAAGAGCCAAACAGTTTCCACCTTTCTGAAAAATAACTTTGTTTGTAGTGAACCTAAAATATATGCTAACCAACCCTTATACAAAATTCCAGCTAATGATCTAATATGTTCCAGTGTATTTCCTGAAAGATGTGTAGACCATGTGTACACAACAGTAACCGGGAATACTGCAGACACACCGAAAACCACTACTGCTGACAAGGCAAATTTCTTAAAACTGACAATTGCTAGCCAAACAAGCAGTTCTATTACTATTGCATGGAGTGTTTCTGTTAAAACAAGTGTTCAAATCACAGGGTTTAAAATGGTTTATAAGCTAACAACCTTTCATGGGAAAGGTCATGTGGTGAACATTCATCGAGAGGAATTCATATACACTTTACACAACCTTGTACATGGATCTTTCTACCAAATCTGTGTAACTGCTGAAATCAATGGAATCGAGAATGATTCTGTTAAAGACTGCAGAACTGCCCAAACATATGGTGAAAGTGCCGGTAAGGATGAACATGTTGACAATAAAATTAATGCTGGTGATAACAGATATGTAATTATCGGTGCTGTCATAGCAACTATTGCAGTCGTCACTCTGATAGCTGTTGGCATATGTGCAGTAGTTAAATACAAGGTACAGAGTATCAAAGAGCTTCAGTTGTCTTTCAACTCCCCTGTGAACAGACGTCAGTGTATAGTAGGTGATGACATGAAAGTGAGTGTCATGCCAAATGAATACAGCGAAATAGACGTGGCTAGAATTGCTAACAAATATCGTGTCAAATGCCCGAAAAATATGCAGAGACAGTTTGGAGTTGAAAACTACAGTTATGAAAGTGGTGATGAGTTAAGTCCTTACCAGAAAATTGGAAGGAGCAGACGGAAAAACCCATATGAAAATGATGAAGAAGAGGAACCAATACAGATTAGTACTGACGGTGATGAAGTTCATTTTAAAAATGAGCTTGAATTAAGACATTCAGCTCCCTCTCGGCTAGATGCCGGAGAACTGAAAAATCAGAACGACAGAAACTCCCGTCCACTACCTCAAACTCCTGCAGAACATGACAATCAGAAGAAAAGTTCAACACTTAAACCAGTCAAGAAAGGAAAAACTGGGAAGAAGCAAGTTTTAGTTACTCAGGCGTCTGTTTATGATAATAAGAAACTTACTGTTAAACAAAATGAAACATTTGATTAAAAACAGATTCTACAAAATATGATGAAATTTGAGTAACTGAAATTTTAAAGAATGTTTTTGAAGACTTCATAAATGAAAACTTTTTTAAGTATAAAAAGTGCAAACACAATAAATCTTCAAACAAGCTAATGAAAATTGAAGATTGCATGAAATGCTATTGGTTCACGCCCATTTCAGAAGAAAATCTCATTTCAAAAAATCTCAACAAACTGTATAAAATTAATGTATTGAAATTATGTTATCTCTTACACCTTCGGTGGGCTTTGCTGAGATGATTTTCGGAACAGACTATTTTGTATATCATATACGGAGCAGAATTTGTACATTTATATATTTATATTAACCAACATCTTTAATACTTGATAAAATAACTGCATGTACTGATATGTTGTAGTTTTTACTATTCATGTGTCACAATGGGTTAAAACAGTATCAATGTTAATGTTATTTTCACCCTACTTTAAGTTAAAACAGATCTTTCAGATATGGGAAAGCTTAATCTGTAAAAAATATATGAATTTAAACTGGGTGTCATTTGTAAGATAGCAACATATAGTGTAAGAATGTGTAAATGTGAACCCATGTAACTGTGAAGGTAGAAATATACACCACTTCTTGATTACCTCCCTTTGTTTGAATGCATGTGCAACAACATGTCCTGTCTGAATTTAAGAGAGTAGAAATAAATGGAAATCCCTATTATATACTTTAACAACATGCACGAACAAGTTAGAAGTCTAAAGAAATACTTTAAACTTCTACAACAGATATTGTATTAAACGACCGCCCAAGGGACTGCCAAAATGTGGTCTCTTAACAGAATGATCTCTCAGTAGATTTTAGTGTTGACCTTTCACCCCGTGACCTCTAAGTGTGTCCGATGGGTAGAACTCACCAAGGTGCAAGTACCTGTGATGTTTGGAGGCTGTAGGTGGAAGGACTTCTGTGTTATGGTCAAGGTTAAAGTTTTGTGACAGACAGATAGACCAAAAACAATATGCTCCCTCTTGGGGCATAAAAAGTGATGATAGTGTGGACGGAGTATGTGAAAATTCAGATGGTGTCTGTCTATGCTTTTCTGCTTCGAGAGAAACCTTTATACCTAGGTGTTATTGTAGAAGACCAAGTATGTACAAACTAATAGAATTACTAAAATGTGATAGAAACTAGAGATGTGTCTATAAGATACGGATGCAACCACATTCCGCAATTACAGGTGTGTATAAACATTGTCCTTAATATTAAGGAGTCTAAAAAAGCTTAATCTGGGGGCATAACTCTGTCGATCTCCAATAGATTTGTGTCAAAATACCCAGGTGCGTAAGTTTATATGCTGAAAACTATTCTTAGAATGTTTCATGGCTCTAGCAGGTATACGTTTGGAGTTACACGTGACACAAGTCTAAAAATGCTATTTTTTGCTTTATCAGGGGGCATAAAAACGTCCATATAAATGTATGTAAATTTGTAAAACTTGCTTTCATTCTCAGAAATTCTATTATAGGTCTTTAATTTTTCAGCTCATCATCTGTGTTAACTGTTTAATTGCACATGTATAAAGCTTATTAATAAATATTATAAAATAATTTGTAGTGATAAAGTCATACTATGCGACCTTGTGATTGTAAATATGTATTATATGATTTCTTTACAATAACATTGTACAAGATGTATAACTTAATAAAGATTATATTCTGTTCTGTTCTGTTAAAGAGTGTTTAGGCAAAATATGATATTATGATAGAAACAATTAGAACACAACAAAACTGAAACCATCTGACGACTATTATAATCAAAGAGCCATATAACCCTTACCATGCTAAATGTCTAAAACGGACTTGTCCATCTTTCAATTTGGACTGATCCATTAATTGTCTATGGAGGTGCTTACTGAAAATTTACTGACTGAAAGGCAAATAGTGCAGACCACCATCAGACTGTACAGATGTGCAGGCAGATCTTGGTCTGCACTTGTCGCAAAGGCAGTCAGTTGCCTCAAGCAGGGTAAGGGATAAAGTCTGGAATTTCTCTTTAATACACTACTGCTTTTATCTGCCAACAAATACAATAGTTATAAATTCTCTTTCATTGGTCATTTAAGTGACAAGATGAGATTTCATTGCAACAGATTACAGAAAGAAGAAAGGTGTACAGTCTGTTGATGACCAGACAATAGCTTGTCCTTTCAATGCTAGGATCAACAGGTATACACAGGTATACTGGGCAACTTTTTGTCAAGTTTGAACATTATTTGCTTAACTTGCTTAGACACCAATTGCTTAGACACCAACAAGGCTGCTTAAGATTAAGGCTAAACTGAAAACAAGACTCTGAGAAAATATTACTTGTTGAGACATGAAGTTCTATTAAAACCATCTGACTTTCTACATTGCTTTAAATCCACTGTTTTGGATTATAATAATTACAATGAAAATTAAATTACTGACTGCACATTTCTATGATACTGAAAATTTGTTAAATTCTAAAATCAACTTTCAGTTTCAATGATAAATTGATATTATGTTGTTGTTGCCATTAATATGGTGAGTATTTATGTTGTTTCCTGTTTTCTTTGAATTATTGCTAATAACTGGAAGATATTTCATTTTTTACTATGGAATTATACTTTGTATTGGACAACTCATGTATTATATTAGATAATAACAAAAAAAAGATTTTTTTTCACTTTGTATACCTGATTTATTGATTAATTTTAGGCTATGCAAAATTGTGATTACCCAAGATTATACCAAATATGGTATAAAATCCCCACTGGTAGCCTCAAGGTATGGCAAAGTGTATTGATGTTTACAGTTACACCACACCTGACTGGTTGTCAAATTTACAGGTATAGAAGACTACAATTAGATACCAGTCTAAATTGAGGTCAACCGTGACTCAGTCACTGTCCTATGTTAAATCAATAAGGAATTCCAGGTGTGATAAACAATACAAGATATCTACAGTGTGACATTTTTTTTCATTTCAGAAGAAAAAACAAATCTGTTGGATTTTTGACTGTTGTAAGAAAGCAGTGAAGAATATTTCAATTTTGCAGTTACACAAAGCGTGACATACTTAACTGTTCACCTGTCTAGGTGTATATGGACTGAATTATAATTCTATGATAAGAAGTTGAGCAAGATTTCACTAAATTAAATATGGTGGATAGTTTTTCAAAAGGGAAAGTAAATTCATAGGTAAGTAATAAAATAATATAATCAAAGTTTCTACTTTTTGTTCTATAATACTAGTAAATCAAAACAGGAGAATTATTTTGACTTAAATTATGTCACTTGTTTACTAATTAGTCATTTACATTGTTTATGTTGTTAATCAGATAATTATCAGATTATCAGGTAATTATCAGATTATAAGATAATTATCAGATTATCAGGTAATTATCAGAGTAATACTCAGCCGTTTGTATAGCTTTGCCATGGTTTTATAATACAATTGTAAACTTTTGTTTGTATTTCTTCCTTCAGAGACAACTGTGCTAAACATGGACTTGTTCTAAATGGCTTTAGATGAGAACCTATTCAGAATGGTATATATGAAGGTGTTTCTTCTGACTGTGCTGTTTTCAAATGTTCTATCTCAAAGTTGTGTCTCCCCAACACCAAAGTGTGACTGTTTCGAAGATGAAGGAAAGAAAATTATAAACTGTCGATACAAAAATCTGACAGAAATACCTGCTTTTACAAACACTAATCTGGTGTATGATGAAATACGATTTACCCAGTTTGAGGAGGCAGGAAAGTGTCAACCATCAGCAGGCTGTAATAACATAACACAAATAGGCAGCGATGCCTTTAAAAATTTGAAGGTAAAAAAAATAGACTTGCTTCATAATGCAGTGACAACAGTTAATCTTACTGCCTTTAGAGGTTTAGAGCCAGAACTAGAATCGCTTTCACTAGAAGGAGATGGATCCAATGATATGCCATACTCGGCTCTCGCTGAACTTGATGAACATCTAAAATCTCTTCATCTTGAGCATTATGGCCATTATGAAATCAAACCTCCAATAGTTTTTCCTTTTCCTAATTTGGAATCACTGACAATTAAAAACTGGGAGAATCTAAGAGAAATTGATCCTGATGTCTTCAGTGTAATGACAAATCTGGCTGAATTAAAACTTAATAAATTAAGCTCTCTTAGCACTCTACCAGTGGCTGCCATTCAGGAATTCTTAAACTTAACTTCACTCGACATTACGGAAACTGGTATTACTTCTGTATTAGGGGACTCTTTCAAACCAATGTCACAGCTGAATGAGATAAAAATTCGTAACAATTATTACCTGACTTCCATAGACCGGGCTGCTTTTTCTGGAGTTACAGACACTGTACAATACCTCGACTTGGACAATAACAAATTAAACAACATTGAATCCCTTCGCAATGAAAACTGGATTGCTTTGAGTCATATAAATATTGGCTACAACAATGACCTTAGGACACTACCTTCAGGTATATTTAGTAAAATGCCAACACTGGATTATCTTACATGTAATGATATAGGGCTCACCAGCATTAACAAGGAAATGTTTACAGGACTTTCTAACCTACACACACTGGATCTTGCATATAATCAAATCAAAACAGTTTCAACTGAAGCATTTAAGAATTCGCCTTCCTTAGTTGAACTCCGTTTGCATGACCAAAACATTAACCCTGAGCTCATAAACTTTCAAGAAAATGCATTTGGTGGAATTGAAACATCACTAGAAATGTTGAACATAAATGGAAACAAGTTTAACCTTATACAGTTCTGGAATGACATATCCAAGCTCTCAGAACTGAAAGTACTGGAAATTGTTGAAACTGGTATTATCAATATACCTGACAAGGCTTTCAGGAATAATACAAAGCTGACAACTTTACACATGTCAGGAAATAATCTAACCTCAATCAAGCAAGAGACCTTCTATGGTCCAAGGAATACTTTACATACCATTGACTTACAAAGGAACCAAATCCAAACAATAGACCAGTGTACACTGAATGACTTTCCAATAAAACCTAAACTGTTACTAGCAGGAAATCAACTCAACTGTAACTGTGACCTAGTTTGGCTGTATGACTGGTTTAAAACGCAGGGTAACCAGGATATAGTTGCAAATGACATTGGAGAGTGCACACTACCAGTCTCACTGGCAAACAAAATGTTTAATAAATTCTCCCGCAATGATATGTGTCCTGATGGTGCACCAGTACGTACCTGTCCAGACCTATATGCAACAACAACAACTTCTACTACAACTTCCACTTCAACTACAACAACAACCACAAAACCAACCACACCACCCTTTCCACAATTTGAACTCACCATATTAAATCAAGATACAACTAAAATTGAAGTAACATGGTGGATCCCTGACAAAACATTTGTGACCGGCTTAAGGCTAGAAATGATATCTAATGATCAGGAAAAGAAATTCTTCTACCCTGGACTAGATGCCACATCACATACTTTTTATCAGTTAAGACCAAGTACCTCATACACATTCTGCCTTGTGCTGAAAATCGCTAACCAGTATCGAGATGAAAAACCAGACTGTAAACCGGCAGAAACAGTGCCGCCAATAACACAACCAACAACACCACGGTCATCTACTGAACAAGTAACCTCTAAGCCTGAATCCCAGCTTGGTGTCATTATTGGATCTTCTGTAGGCGGTGTTGTTCTTATTGCTCTTGTAATTGCTATACTTGTTATCCTTCTGCGAACCAACAAACCAAAGAAACAACCTAAAGCAATAGCACAGCCAGTCAGCTTTACGATGAAAGCAGAAATACCTCATGCGGGCGGTACAGCTAGACGGTTTGCTAAAAAGCCAGACAAAGAAGGTGCAACTCCAGATGATATTCAAATAACTACAATATCTAATGGAGATATGAACAACAGAGACAGAATATCTGCTGGTAGTTACCAAGCTTTAAATGAAAAAGGTGTTGACACTCGGCCCATGCCCTCATCTCCGGAGCATTATGCAAACAGTTGGGAAGAAAGGCCTTTACCAAAAGCCCCTTACAGTTCAAGTGGGGCTACAGGGCATGGATATGTTAATGGTGGATTTAAAAATGGTGCAGAAAAATTACCTGAAACTTCTAAGAATGAATATAGTGAAGTAAGATACTGATATTAATCTGCTGTGAATTTTTTTTAATGTTTATTTAGTGTTGTTATCCATGATACATGTGTCATATGAAAACTGTGCCAACAGTGAGTATGACAAAAGCTCTTATAATGTTATGAATGTTCTGGCAATTATATAACACAGAGAAATGGTAGTCTGTATGGGAAAATACAGTTAATCAAACTTCACAGAATATCGATATCAGAATACGTTCTTTTGTTCTCAAAGCCAAAAGACTTTTTGGATTTACCGGTAGTAATGTTTTGAAGAAATATTTCACAGATGGATGATATTAATACAGATGTTTATTTCAATGATTTCAAAGTGTTTAAACCTTTTCATTCAGAACTCCATGTAGTTGTTGGTTTAGCTAGTAAGTATACTGTTCATATTGAACTATATGCCTTTTCATTTACAGTGAGACTGCAATTGCTTTCATTGCAATTTGGATGTCTGAAAATCAAATCATTTTCTTTGTTATTCAGTGAATTAATGTAAATTACTGCAATATGGAAGGCTTTGGGCAAAAACAAGAATAACAAAATGGGGAATATAATACGTAAGCTCAAACACCTTGAAGACAATAATTATGACACTTTTCTGTAGCAGGTAAATTCGCTGTGATCATTTGGCAATGTCGAAAGTGTACAGTTTTAGCCAATATAGAAATATTTATATCATATGCATGATTTTCAAACCTGATTTGAGATCATGTTTTTGGACTATGCATAAGAGTCAACTCAGGTGGAGCAGACCTGTTGATTTTTTTTTTTTTCAATCTAATATTTTTTTTATCAGATATAGTCATGTACTGTTTTAGTCTCACTATAAACTGAACACAAAGAGAATCTGTGATATTGAGTACTTATCAGAAAAAAACTGTTTTTCACTCTATTATTACATCATTATAAATTGTACATAAAATTTTATATATATGGTAAGAATAATAATTTACATGTCACACTGTGTATATCAATTAGCTTGTAAACAATGTAATTTTTTTGACTGAAGGACCTGAAATATTTCATTCATGTTTTCTGTAAGATAATACATTATTTATCAGCTGAGAATGAAAATATATTGAAATATTTATGTTTCTGATATTTCATGTATTAACAATATAAGTAAACATTTACAACTATAGTTTATCGTATCTGACTTAGGTTATACATATTAAAATTTTCCATAAATTACTTATTAAGTTTACTTATGAGATAGATAAGTGAACAGAAAGTGAGTCCATATTAAAGGTATAATTTTCTTGTATACATGAAAAAGTAATCCTTCGATTTAAGGAAACTTCAACTAAACTTAAACTTGTGAATTTATTCCATTTACTGTTACCCTTTTGGCAGTAACTGTTTTTTGCCTCTTCAACTTTTGGCAGTATCAGTTTAAAACTCTGCAACTTCCCGCAGTTGATTTTGCCTCTTTCACTTTTGGTAGTGAATAGTTTTGGCTCAGCAACTTTTGGCAGAGAATAGTTTTGGCTCAGCAACTTTTGGCAGAAATATTTTCTCCTCTGTAACTGGTGCAGACTATGGTAACCCTAGCCCAGGTGCTATTCATCAGAATGTTTTCTAATTTCCTACTGATAAAATGTTATGTTGAGCTGTCAAAAGAAAATGGTAAAAACCATTGGCCAGTCCTTTTTTGTCAAAGCCATGTTGTCTTAGAATGCCTGTATGTCTTTTTCGTGTAAACATTCATTTTGATCTCACATTGTAAAGTAAGGTGGAAACTTAGGTATTTTTTTTATTTACTAGTGAAAATGATACATAAAAGTTTTCTTTCAGCAAGCTACCAAAGGTTCAATAAGTGCATAATGATTAGCTTAAGATATCTGTGAATCTTTTCAGGAAAAAGCTTAAGATACCTATGAATCCTTTCAGAAAAATTTCTGAAGATATGTATGAATCCTTTTAGAAATTAGCTTAAGGTAACTGTGAATCCTTTTAGAAATAGCTTACGGTAACTGTAAATCCTTTTAAAGAAGAGCTTAAGGTATCTGTGAATCTTTTCAGAAAATAGCTTAAGATGTCTAAGAATCCTTAAGATATCTGTGAACACTTTAAAAAATAGCTTAAGATATACAAAATGTATGTGAATCCTTTCAGAAAGGATTAGACAATGCATTCTTCTGTTAAATGACACATTCATGGATCCACAGCATGACTCTTAAATCTTATAACAATAGGTTGTACGCAAAAACATTACCATCTGCTCTTTTGTTATATACTTGTTAGTGGTGAAAATAAAACTGTATTTCTTTGTTAAATCATGCAAATGTGAGAGGTCAGAGATCCATCAATACACTTACAAGTCAGTTCTTGAATTTCAGTGCAAAGCACAGTATAATGAAGATTAAGCTTTGGCAGATAGTGGGGTTTTTTTTGGCAAAGAAGTCTCTTAAGCTTTTGGATCATGTGTGTCAATAATCTCAGCATTTAAAATTCTGCATTCTCTTTTCCTGACAGATTTTTTTCTTCAGAAAGCAATTTTACTGAAGTTAAGTTTCACATTCCAGTTTTCTACCTACCCATATATTGTTGAGATGCAGCACATTTTGAATTTAAAGTGTGGTTGTTCGTCTGTAAAAAAAATCCATACAATCTATGGAAATATAACACAGTACAGATATGTGTCTACATCTGTGTTAAGTAAATACCTATTTCATTCTTGTACTGTATCTGAGTTGTAAATTATATATATTTGGTAATATTATACATACACATTCTATGTGCTATTACATCTAAAGCCTTACTCTTTAACATTTTGTTTGATTTTACTGTGATAATATTATTTTAAATGGTCATTATATTGAATTGTGAAAAATCGAAAAGTAGTTAAATATTCGAGGGATCAGGGCAAATCGTTGCTGTCAGCTTAATCATTTAGTGTCCTATTAAACATTTTTTACTCTCACTACTAGTATAGTAACAACTTTCAGCTCAACTGAATTGTTAAATTGAATTCAATTTGTCATTATCTCCCCTTTAAACCAGTGGTCAAGTGCATATAATGGTCATTACACTTTACAGCATGTGCCTCATTCTATAACCGTCTTAAATTCAACAAACTCAACAAATATCTAATAAATCTTGCCTGCACCAATTTCACTGTCAAAGTCACTATAGAATTATTTTTTTTAATCATATTTGATAATTAGTCAAGCTATTAGGTATTTTTTGCATAGAGTTATGGGACATTGACAGTCATCCTGAACTACCAAAATTCTTGTAACTATTTTCATTCTTATTATATATATATACACAACATCGGTCATTCTAACAAAAAATGCTTTTTAGACTGGAATTAAAGTTGCAAATTAACAGCACCTTGCAGCTGTAATGCACAAGACAAATGAATAATTGTAAATATTCACTCTGGAGTAGTACCTGTCTTCAAATAAAAATCCTGATGCTATTTGTTAGTAGATCAAAAACTTAGTCCAACTAACTGTACCCAAGTCGAGATATTGTGTAATTTTTTGTATGGGTCAATATCTCTCCTCCGCAAGATTCTGACCCATAACAAAAAATATCTCAGAATTTGCTCAAGGCGTCTCTTGAATTATTTTGACTAATCAAAAACTAGGTTAGACAGCTAACCATGAAATGTGATTTTTCCTAGCACAGCAAAAATGTCTATCAATATAGCTTATTTGCATACTAACATCCACTAGCAAAGAATTTTTGCAATTAATGAAAAGTGTTCATATATGTAGCATTCTTCTCTTTTTAAATGATTTAGCACAATTCATGCTTACAGTAGCTGTCTTATTGTTTGTTGTCTCTCCAATGTAATATAATAATACATTACAAAATTTTAATGAAACTTTTAAATGTCAGCTACACTACTTATCTTAGTATTGCTTGTTAGTCAGTCTCTCTGAAAAGACATGAACATAAAAATCTCAGATCTTTAAACAAAATGATAGTGGGAGTAAAACACAAACAAAATCCTGACCTTTCACTTAACAGGTAAAATTTAACAGGTAACATTTCATCACTTTTAAAGACATTCTCATCTTTCAAAGTAGGCTTTTTTTTCTTACCAATAGAAACAGGGAAAACAGATCTGAGAAAAAAAGCTAACATTTGCAATGACAAAGAAAATGCTTTTTCTCCTTGTCAAATAAAACAGTTTATAGGCTTCTTTTAATATATGTCTAATTAACTGTTTAATAAAAATGTCTCTGTTTTATCATTTTTGTGCTATTTTTACCACAGGCTTTTGATTTTATATGGATTTTGGATGAGATTTATATGGATTTTGGGATTTGGTTGTACTTAAATGGATTGAACTGTAAGACATTCCAAATGATACATTTGATTGTGCAAAACCTTTGTGAATTTTTGTTGTTGTTGTTTCTGCATTTAAAATGGATTCTATACATGCTATCATAAGAATATATTGATATAAAAAAATCAACCATTATTTAATAAATCTGGAAAATATATTTATATAAAGTATGAACATCCTTTGTTTTCATTGATTCCATTCTGGGTACAACAAAAACACCCCCAAAAAAAGCGATATGATTATAAGAATGATAATGATAAAGCAATAATTTATCTCTGCTTTATACATAATTATTGCATCTTTATGTTTACACATTCCACATTCCATACCAAGATCATATTTCAGATTCCAATAAATAAAACCCTGGTATTACATAAGGATAGGATAACAGACATAGCTAAATACATATGGTTTTAGGAAGTGTGTACAAAAAATTAAAACAATTACTCATTAAGGATGGGTACCAAAACAGCTTTAAAACATGATAAAAGAATTCAAAAAGAAGAAGTATATTTATCAACATAAGGCTTTACATAAACACTAAACGGATTTATTGCCCAACCAATAGCTTTCTTTTCGTTTTTAGTCTACTTGACAGTTAATAGTGACTGTCATGATTACACTTTCCAACTTCAAAATTAATGTAACCATATTGTAAAACTTCTGTAAGCAAATAAACAAGGTCATAATTTATGTTCATGTTTTTCCCTTCAAAAAAAGACAATGTCATCCTTTAGTGTGATTATTTTGAAATTTCTGAAATAAGATATTTTATTTATAAAGCCAGGTAATATAAAGACAGAGTTCAAATAGTTTTTTTCTTTCCATAACAGTTTAAACAGAAGTGTTAGCTAATATATGTCTTAATTATTCTAAGCACACAAAAGTTGCTTTCTGGTGCATGTCTGTAGCAGAATTCATACATACCAGCACACCTTTGATGTCTAATGATTAATGATTCAAGAATTTTAAAATATAAATGTACAGGAAATGATTAACATTGTTAATTGTAAAAGCTGAGAAGAATACTAATCAGCTGAATATCAGTAAGCTCATCAGATTAAGTATGGGGGCCCATGTAGGTCACAATTACCTTGTTCGTCTGCTTGGTATGAAGGCCATGTAATAAGGTCAAATTTGACTTACTCATCAGCTTGATAAGATGGCCATATATAAAGGTCACATTTGACTTGCTCATCAGCTTGGTATGGAGGCCACTTATAAAGGTCACATCTGACTTGCTCATCAGCTTGGTATGGAGACCACTTATAAAGGTCACATTTGACTTGCTCATCAGCTTGGTATGGAGGCCACTTATAAAGGTCACATCTGACTTGCTCATCAGCTTGGTATGGAGACCACTTATAAAGGTCACATTTGACTTGCTCATCAGCTTGGTATGGAGGCCACTTATAAAGGTCACATCTGACTTGCTCATCAGATAATGATGGTAAGTAGGTCACTGGTAATATGGTAAGGATTGGGAGCCATTAATACAGGTAAAATTTAACTTGCTCATTCAGACGGAAAGTGGAGGCCAGTGTAGATCACATTTACCTTGCTCAACAGGTAGGTATGTGGACCATTAATGTAGGTCACATTTACCTTGCTCATCAGATAAGGTTTGGGTGCCATTAATGTAGGTCACACTATCCTTGCTCATCAGACAAGATTTGGGTGCCATTAATGTAGGTCACATTAACCTTGCTCATCAGATAAGGTATGGGGGATAATGTAGGTCAAATTTAGAATCTTGCTCAGGGGCCAATGTAGTTTACATGTAACTTTCTAGTCAGCTATGTACTGGAGCCATTTGTAGGTCAGTTTTTACTCTACCAGAAATCCACTTCAAAGTGGCAATGAAACTTTAACATTCCATATGTGAATACTTACAAAAATTCACTTTTAATACTTTTATGTTGCATCAATAAGAACTTTCAAACTATTCTAATCAACAGTGTTGTTGCTGTTGTTTTTTTTTTTTTTCATTTTCAAAATTCCTTTTTATGACAAAGACTTCAGAAATTTACTTAACATTTATTTATTTTACACTGATTGGGAAGCAAGTTCTTGTGACTTATATTAATCCCTCCGGATGACTGCTTCCTGTGTTCGAACCAGTACTCGTGCCAAAAGTGTGGAATGCAGAAAGTCACTGTAGACTTTCATTCAGGGTGGCATTCAAACTAGCGATCTCTGTATCGGTAGTCTGGCATTCGGAATTCAGAAATCATTAGTTGACCTTGACCTTCATCTTTATACAGACCTATTGTAGTATTTTCTACTCAGGTACCTAAACTAATCAATCTAACAGTTTAATGATAAATTAATAAACGGACTGCAAACTAGCTTCACAGAAATGAGTTTCTTTCTTAGTCATTAAGTGTATGCAAATGCTGAGAACAGGCGTGAACAATCATCCTTTTAATATCATCTTTTGAATGCGTATGATCTTGTGTATGCATGTTGACATTATACATATGCACGAAATGGCTTGCATCACATAAACTTATCTGCCTATTATACTACATTACAAATGTTCATGTTTTTAGTTATTTACATACTGCAATTTGTACTGCCTGAGGGTATATTCTAAATCATACATGAACATTTTTTGAGTGCATTCTAATACATAATACATGTCAAAATTCAACGTCCTCTTTTGACATACCTGTAACTTTGTAGTTTGTATACCTTACCGGTATTTATATTTTTCAGATTGTATGTTAGCTTTTATATTTATAATTGATAAAACTGATGATAATATAAACAGCATGCATACATCCTGTTTCAATTCTCTCATACAAATTATATAGATCTAATCTGAAACCAATTTAGTATCATACTGGATAAATAATCATCATATTTGATCATGTAAGATGATGTATTGAAAAGAAAGAACAGATATAAATAATTTATGAAATAAGTATGGCTGTCTTTTAAGCTGCCAAAAACTGTTGCATTCCACTAGAATATCCAAGTCAATCCTCTACCCATGATTTCTTAAAATATGACTTTAGACTGTGAATGTGACAGTTGACAGTCACTCTATACGAAAGTGTTCACACATCCAGGCTCGAATGTGTAGTTTTCTGTACTAAATATTTCATTAAATATTTCCTAAGGCTTACTCACTGTAATGCACGTCAGTTTCAATTACATAGAAAAACAAACTTTTCACCAATCAGATTTCAAAACTGATAAGAATACAAATAAGCGTTACATGAGATCATTAGTGATATAAGGAAAATGACCTAATCTCTATATGGAGGCGTAGAAATGTGGAAATACCCCTTACTGATAACTTCGCTTTCTTTTTGAAGTGTTATGAATATTTTAACTGGACAAGTTTGTGTAAATATTGGTATCTATTACAGAGGAAAAGAAATCACAAATAGTTATGACTATATGTGTAAACAACAGGGAGATGAGAAAACTTAATGTATTATGTAGACAAAGTCTCCCATACATAGTTAAACCATTGTTATTATTTAGTATTGTTACTCAAAAAGACCTGTGTACATAAATCTTACAAAACAAGTTTAAACAACAATAGACTTAATGATGGTAGAGCCAAATCTGATGTCATGTGTTAAGAAATTTTTTGGCTCCAGTTTTGGCATATATTCTCTTTCATAGTCATTTTATGCAAATTAGAATGCTATTTATTTCTCAAACAAAATTGATATGATTATTGAATCATTTTACATACCAAATCTTTTTTTTAAAAAAGTTAGTGTTTGGTTAATATTTATGTCGGTAATTTTACTGAAGTGTTAACAGTTTGTTCAACAATGTAATTTACTGAGCTGCAGGCAGAACTGACCTGACCTAAGTTGGATCAATGTGAAATTAATTAACTTTATCTTTTTTTTCACTTGAAAGGCAGGTGAGATAATTATACAAACTACTTTTTTCTGATGGCAAAAGGGCTTTACTTATTCCACGCCCATAAATACACAGTGAAGTATTTTCCTTAACCCCCTTACAGTTTGATAAATAGGCTATCCACATAAGGATACTGTTATTTTTATTGGTCTTGGTTTATTGACCTAAGGTTTTATGACACACAGTTTATTCAAAGATTTACTATAGAGCACCCAATCCTATATCACACAATGACCATAAGGTGGACAACAGAACATAAGTGTCGACTAAAAGTTGAAAAATAAACCTTTCCAGTTCAGAGCTTTGTTTCTCTATCTATCTCTTAATTTATTATTGGTACAGGTTGCCCATACCACTGATGCCCCCACTGCAGAGGTTAGTTATTTCTGGGAACAACATATTAGGTCCCAGGTTATTTTAAGTTGTGGGGGTAGTGCAAGATACAGAAAGCATCCCATTCCAGAGACACCCCTTGTTCTTTTCCATCTTCAGTGTAATTAGCACTGATACATGGGACCTCAGTTTAACGTTTCATCCAAAAGATAATTAGTAATGTTAGTGGAGGAGCAGGGAATCAAACAAGCGACCCCTGGATTACCAGTCCAGTGCATTACCAATAAATCGCTGATCCACTTGATTTCATATAAGTAATCTAGCTGTCACAAGTCTAATCCCCTTCTTCACTAATTCTCCTTAAGTCTACTGGATGATACATTAATCCAATCTCTTTAGTCTTTCGGATGAGACTTTAAACCGACGTCCCATGTATCAGTGCTATACACTGAGCACGTAAAAGAACCAGGAGTGTCTCTGGAATGGGATGCTTTCTGTATCTTGCACTACCCCCACCACATAAAATAACTAATCTCTCCAGGGGGCGTCGGTCATATGGGCAACCGATACCGACGATAAATAAGCTTAAATAGAATCCAATCTCCCATGTATAATCAATCACTGCTTTACACTGAGCATCAAAGAAAAGAACAAGGGTTATCTCTGGTACTGGAATGCTACAACCCCTAATGTTTTATCTAACTAACTAAACTCATCCATTGGTCACCTGCACAACTGGTACCAATTATTCTGAAACTCAAATAGATTGATTGATATACCTTGTAGTACATTCAATAACAGTTTCCTGAAAGGAAATGCCTCAAGACCAAGTATTGTCTGTAAGAAACTGCCTGTCTGTAAATATGCAGGGTTAGGATAGCTTAGTGTTAAATTTACTACTCATCATCAGAAAGAATTTCAGGTGGTTTACAAAGAGGAGGGCTTGACCATAATCAAGCTTTTGTCCCTTTATCTTACTGCTGTGACAATAAACACAATGACCATTAAACACTACAAAACAAGTACTTTCACAGCTTTTAAATAGAAATATGAAAGCTAAGGGCATACACATCCTACATGTATTCAAACAGTTTCAGGATACTGACATACAAAATATAATAAGTACATACATACTAAAGTACTCAGGTTCTGTTGAATCATAACAATTGTAATAACTAGGGTTTTCCCAACAGAATGGTTTCGTTACGTAGAAAATTCTACTTCCAATTAAAAAACATGTAACAGTGGTCAATTAAATTAATTTGTGTTTTAACTGAGTACTTGCTAATCTTACGAACATGAAAGTCCGTAACAGAAAGATGCAATGCATCTTAGCATACACAACCCAGAGCTGGTTTCGAACTCCGAGGTTGTATTTATACAATTATAGAAGGGTGTGCACTAGACCGTGACACTAAGCATATTATAACCTTTCTTATAATTAAATCACACAGTAAGTGTTGAGTGGGTCGAGAATGGATGGGGTAGGTTAGATGAAGCAATTAAATAGAAAAAGTTAGATAAAGCAATCCACTTTCTTTAGACTACTTCACTGCATTCATAAAGATTTACTAAGCATGCCCCCTCATAACTATATCTGAAGCCTTTTTCAAAGTTTCATTTTAAACCATTTTATCTAACATCTGAAGAGATCTTTTCCCCACCCTAATTTCAGTTACAAAAATCATGAAAATTCAACTATTCCCCGCTATATACCTGATTTAATTTATCTTATGACTAAATGACAACTGATAATATACATATATAAGTATATACCTGATTATAACTTTTTATGCTAAAAAATATCAGTTACATCGCCATGGTTACCAATTGTACAACAATATATATCCATTAACAGGTACAAACAGATGTAATGATGTTAATGTGGATGGAAAATTGGCTCAATTAAGCATGAAAAATAATACTTTATCTCAATATGTAAGCAATGAGCTTGAATTTTTTGTACTTACTTCCAAAAAATTAACTAGTTTAACACAATGATGTGAAAAAATCAGCCAATGCCAATATTGGAGTCTCTGATTTTCAGTAAATCCTTGAGAAGAAAAGCGCATTCTATTTCAAAGCTTCTAGATTTTTTCACGTATACAAATATTTTTCTACTTAGACAGTCTAGGCCATTCTTAACCATCTTATTTCTGAGATGAGATTGCCCAATTTTTCTAATCAAGACAATTCCAATCAATTTAAATCTGTCATTCTACAAACACCAAGTGATTCCAGGGACATTTTATGGAACATATGATGATTGCAATTATCTGCTATACACAATTTATTTTTTAAAGAAATCATATGTTTGACCTTGAGTCAAACTGGGAACAGGTCAGGTTCTGACCTCAGACAGTGTATTAGTCATATCAAAATGGTCTTTTGACAAAATGTAGGAACTATATTTAACATGAAGACCACTTTAAATGACATGAAAGTGATGGACCTCAAGACTAGAGCAACTTCCTTATAGCCATTACAATGTTCAAATGGCCTATCTCAAAAAAATGGCCCTTAAATGAAATGACAACACTTTAAAACATAATGATAATCAGATAAAGCCTGTATTGCCATAAGTACAAGGCCATATTTCTTATGCAGTAGCTGTTTTCAACATCCATTGATATTTCAAATGAGTAATAGTATGCATTTAAAACTCAATTACAAAGTCATGAAATTACTATGGCTACAGTTTCAACTATATGATTATTTCTAACTGACTAATCTCATGTTAACCACAAGAAAGGAATGCACTTGGTCAATTATTCTGCACAGGTTCATTTCAATGATCTCCTTCATGATATTAACTTTGAGACATTTCATAAATTTTGTATTTCATACAGCCAGTAAACCCAGAACATTATGTATATAAATAATTTTTTTTGCATAAAACAGACATTTATTTTTCCTTTTTTAACAAAATATGGTTAAGATTTTCATGAGATATAGCTGTCCCTGAATTCATCCATTAAACACAAAAACTGTCTTCAATAAACATTGTCCCTTCTTTCACTTCTCAAGTTATTTGATTCAGTTTATCAATGAAATACTTTACCCTTATCAAAGAAAGGCAGTAAACAACATGTTTACATGAACTTAACTTAAACAATGCATCCTAGAAAAAGGAGCTACCTTTTTCCACTCAATGTTATAACATGTTTTGCAAGCTGCACATTTTTACAACTGTTTTTAGAAGTTTCAAACAATTGCAAGAAGGAAACAAGTCATCCTTAACCCATTTATGCCCAATGGATCATGCCATCCTTGTTGGTTGGACAAGTCCATTTTCAATTAAAAGGGTTTCTGGCATAAAGTTTAAATTTCTTCTATTTAGGGAAGAAAGTCCTTTATGCAAACAGTGTAGACCCTGATCAGGTGCCGCAAATTGCAGCATCTGATCTGGGTCTGCACTCCTTGCTTATGTGTAATGTTGTGGATACTAGGCATTAATGAGTTAATACTTTTCAGTAATTATGACTCTTGGGTTGACAATTTTGTCATACGCTTGATCTCTAGAGGTCACCTGTCATAATACCTTCACTCTTCAGATATTCAGTTAAGAAACAAAACATTGTTTAAAATTTTCAAATTAAATGACCTTGCCCTCAAGATTGAAGTGTCTGCAGCTAAATACCTGTTAAACATTTAAGAACAGCTTGTAAATTCAGTCTTTTTTTCTTTTTTAACTACCCTGCAAGAGTAATGTCCCTTGTTAAACGACTAGTTGTAGTTGAAATACTTTGCCAAAAGGAAATGTAAACTTTAGACATTCATACATGAGTGCTTCAGTGATATAGCACAGAACAGCTGAAACTTGCCCAGTTTGTCCAACAAAACTGTTCATCTGTTTGTTTTTTAACAGTATCCATACTACTATCAATAGGAACGGGTGAGCAACCTACCTCACTGTTGTCTAGTACTGTAAAATCAGATATTTTCGCGAGGCCGAAATTTCACGAATCTTTAAGTCAAAAGTGGTTCGCGAGGTTAAATATTCGCGAAAATCAAAATTTCAGATCTTCTTTTTTCGTCCATACTGAGAAGCCCGATGTTGCCATGATAATCATGCAACATGGTAATTTATTTGAACCGATTAACACAAGCTGAATAAATATTTTTGACGATCAATTTTTATTACAATAAAAAGTGTTTGACATAATAGGACTTATTACCTATTGAATATTTTATTGAATAAGTTTTGAAAGAAACTGTGAAACATCCTTTGAATGTGACAAACAAAAGCTGCCGAAAGCCGTTATAAGTCATGTTTGACTTTATCCTTAATTGACCGTATTTTACACCTTTTTTACAGGTGTAACCAGACTGCTTTGGCCATTTTTGATGTTTTATAGTCCCACAGGAGTAAAGTGTTACCTCGAAACGTTGAAAAAAGAAAATATCAAGGTCGTCTATGTTCCCGCATCATGTACCGACAAACTACAACCAATGGATCAAATACCAAACAAAATCTTCAAAGAAGAAATTAATAATTGCTTTTCCGACTACTACACCGAGCAAGTAACAAAATGCCTACGGGAAGATCGGCCAGTCGAGAGTATTGACATTAAAACGTCAACAATTAAGCCACTTCACGCTAGGTGGATCATGAAAGCTTTTGAAAAAGTTAAATGTGACAAAACGATGATAACCCAGGCATTTAATAATTGTGGAATTTTTAAAAAATAAAATGGCCATTGAATAATTAGTACATGCTATTGACACTCATAGTGATTTTCAATAAAAGTTACCACAGAAATAAATCAAATACTTCGTTCATATTTATCCTATACATGTAGCGTAAGGGATAAAGCAAAACTGTTCCGAATAACTCGTAATGGCGGACGCAATGGTGGAACGCGATCCCTGAATTTCAGCATTTTTTCAACATCTATAACGGTAATATATACGCGAGGATCAATTTTCGCGAATTTATTGAATTCGCGAATAAAGCGAAAATTAAACCCTCGCGAAAATTTCTGATTTTACAGTACCACAGGCCTTGTCCTTTTACTAAACAATGTTTCTACGCATCCATTATTAGATTTTCAAATGACCACTTACCTCATTTGACTTTGTGGCAATAGGCTCCATGTGTTTCTAAAACATAGCTCAAAGAAGTTTCAGGGATCACTTACCTCACTATACTCTGGAAGAACACTACCCTGGGCCCTTTTACTGAAGAGAGTCTCAACGAGTTCTCCTATACCAACTGTGATATTTAGTGTTGTACTGATCTGTTTCAAGGCTGATTTCTGATTACATTCTACTGTCAGTGGTTTCCCTAGCAACCTAAAAGAAAAATAAGAATCAACAATTTGAAATATTTCATACATTAGCATACATGTACAATAACTCACATATACAATAAGTAAAAAATAATATAAACAAAAATATGTTCATTAGTTATTAACTGTTTAAAATTTGAGTCATCAGTCAGAAAAATCTATATTAATCTTCAGCCATTTTGAAAAAAAACCCAACTATATCTTATCTATATGTATGTATGGAACAATTCAAAAACAAAATAGATTTTGACACAATTTGAGCAACTGCACAAAAACTTTGGGAACAACCCTTTTATCACATCAAATAACTCAATGTCAAATTAGAGCAAATACCTTAGATGATCATATGATATGAGACTGGTCAACTGTTTTCTCAGTTCCTTCAAATCAGTTACTCCTGCTGCATTTACCCCACCCACTTTTTGAAAATACTCCATTGATACATCTTTCAGCACATCTATGGCAGTCTTGTTGGCAGATGGTGGCATGTTGTTGTGTAACAAAGTAAGAGTGAAGAATCCAACACGTAGTTTGTAATGACTCAGTTCTGCTGAAGGGTCCTCGTGGTACTTCGGTATGGGGTATGGATCTATATGTGTACAGAAAAAAAAGTGGGGGTATTGATGTAAATGTGCATGAGAAATAAATAACCTCTGGTCATTGTATCAGCTATCCTTGCTAATATCATTTGGTTTGGATAATTCTTTAACTTGCAACTTTATATATTGGCAAGTGATACGTTTTTTCGGTCTTTTCTTTCAAGCTCTTAAACAGTTTTTCAGTCAAGCTAGCAGAGAGTTTATTAATTCTCGAGTAATGTTGGCTAACAGTCTGCCATATCATTCTTACTTCAGTTATGTTGGCAGACAGTTTATTGTTATTTCAGGTCTCTTGACAGTCAGTTTAATTATCCATTCTTATATCAGACTTAGCATAAAATTTTCTTCACCTTTCTAATTTCAGTTACGCTGGTGGAAAATTTCAGTTAACTTGGCCTAAAGTTTACTTGCTTTTTCAGATTTTTTTTGGAAGACAGTGTACAAATAAATTATTTGGAATCCATACTTGTTTTTCCAATATTCTAAAGCCTCTCTCCAAAATTCTTATATAAAGACTGAAGTCACTAGAAGGAGTTGAGCCAATACTCAAATCCTCAAACCAATGGTTGACATGCTTAACCAAACAGATATGAGGCTAGTCCAAATGAATCTAACCTTAAATAACTTCCTACAAAATGTCCTCTTTTAAACATTTTTGTTTGTTTTTATTGGAGTTTACTGCCAGTTTCAACCCTTTTTTGGTCATATTTCAGTGTTCAGTCCACCTACAATGTATACCTGAGTATCCAACCAGTCTACTAACTAATCTATCGGCAAGTGACTGACTGCTTCCACATTTGAATCAAAGGTGAGGGACAAATGACCTTTAGACATCATCCAAGATTACCATGCAGATATTTAGCTGGCAATGCTGGGGTTTAAACTAAGAACCCAAAAACGGACAAACCGATGCTCTACCAACTGAACTAGCAGGGTGGGCCCTCTGTTTTCATTCCATACAATTTTGTATGATTTATGTTAGAGTCTCATGACTATTTTGGCAAAACTCATCTTTTTATTTAAATGTTTTTCTTTCTTACCTTTTTGTGTTTTACCTGTCCCTTTCTGTACATTTGTGGCTACAAGGAAATGAAAAAAAATATTCAGATTGATTTCATATATTAACAGCTGAAATGTTGCAAAATTTGACTGGTTATAAAATTCAAAACTGTTTTAACAAAAAATTACGGTAAGTACTGGTATCCTATAATATTTATGGTATCCTGGGAAACATTCTTGTCAGAATTACACGATTTCTACTACATCATGCTTAGGTGAACAAAAAAAAAAAAAAAAACAGACACAAAAACCTGATTTAAAAAGTTCTGTTTATTACTAAATCAAAAGTTAAAGCACTTCAGTAAGTTCATGTTCTAACTAGCATAGATATTATTTCATTTATGTAAAGAAACATCAATACAGATGAATCTGCTCTGTTCCTATAAAAGCATGTAACACATTAATGAGATGTTTGTCTTAAAATAACTTTGAGCTGCATGATATTTATGTCAGTTTTATCACTGCCACCCAACCCATTTCCCTTTCTATGTCAGTTTCATCACTGCCACCCAACCCATTTCCCTTTCTATGTCAGTTTTATCACTGCCACCCAACCCATTTCCCTTTCTATGTCAGTTTTATCACTGCCACCCAACCCATTTCCCTTTCTATGTCAGTTTCATCACTGCCAGCCAACCCATTTCCCTTTCTATGTCAGTTTCATCAATGCAACCCAACCCATTTCCCTTTTTATGTCAGTTTCATCAATGCAACCCAACCCATTTCCCTTTTTATGTCAGTTTCATCACTGCCAACCAACCCATTTTCCTTTCTAATTTGTACTATTAATGTAAAACAGTGTGTTCAGGTGGTAAGTTGGAACTATGACAAATAAACAAACTAAAACCTATCTGATTCAACTACTTAAATGACTGTTAAAGAAGAATCTCTCTGGAAATAAGGTCATTATGATGAATGTTATGGAGTATTGGATAAAAGCATGGTAGAGACACTTACATGAAGGTACTGAGCTTGTGGTTCTGTTGGTACTAGAGCTATAGTTACTGGAGAATGAGGAATCCATGTCACTGGTTCCACCTGGTCGATTACTCATCAATGAGAAAAACTGGTCGTCATCATCACCTACAAGATAACAATGTATGTGGTTATGTCAATAGTACACTTACAAGAGAACAATGTATGTGGTTGTGTCAATAGTACACTTACAAGAGAACAATGTATGTGGTTGTGTCAATAGTACACTTACAAGAGAACTATGTATGTGGTTGTGTCAATAGTACACTTACAAGAGAACAATGTATGTGGTTGTGTCTATAGTACCCTTACAAGAGAACAAAGTATGTGGTTGTGTCTATAGTACCCTTACAAGAGAACAATGTATGTGGTTGTGTCAATAGTACACTTACAAGAGAACAATGTATGTGGTTGTGTCATCTGTACACTAACAAGATATCAGTGTATGTAGTTTTGTCAACTGTACACTTACAATATATCAAAGTATGTGGTTGGGTTAATGTACACTTGCAAGATATCAATGTATAAAGGTCATGTCAACTGTGCATCTACAACATACCAATGTATGTGGTTATGTCATCTGTACACTTACAAAATAATGTATTTGGTTATGTCAACTTTACACCTACAGGATATCAAAGTATGTGGTTAAGTCAACTTTACGTTTCAAAAATATCAAAGTATGTGGTCAACTGTACACTTGAGTACACTGAAAGCTCATCATCACCTACAACAAAATGTATGTGGTTGTGTCAACTGCACCCTTTGGTACACTGAAAGCTCATCATCACCTACAATATAATGTATGTGGTTGTGTCAACTGCACCCTTTGGTACACTGAAAGCTCATTATCACCTGCAAGATAATGTATGTGGTTGTGTCAACTGTACCCTTTGGTACACTGAAAGCTCATCATCACCTACAATATAATGTATGTGGTTGTGTCAACTGTACCCTTTGGTACACTGAAAGCTCATCATCACCTACAATATAATGTATGTGGTTGTGTCAACTGCACCCTTTAGTACACTGAAAGCTCATCATCACCTACAAGATAATGTATGTGGTTGTGTCAACTGTACCCTTTGGTACACTGAAAGCTCATTATCACCTGCAAGATAATGTATGTGGTTGTGTCAACTGTACCCTTTGGTACACTGAAAGCTCAACATCACCTACAACAAAATGTATGTGGTTGTGTCAACTGTACCCTTTGGTACACTGAAAGCTCATCATCCCCTACAATATAATGTATGTGGTTGTGTCAACTGTACCCTTTGGTACACTGAAAGCTCATCATCACCTACAACAAAATGTATGTGGTTGTGTCAACTGCACCCTTTGGTACACTGAAAGCTCATCATCACCTACAATATAATGTATGTGGTTGTGTCAACTGTACCCTTTGGTACACTGAAAGCTCAACATCACCTACAACAAAATGTATGTGGTTGTGTCAACTGTACCCTTTGGTACACTGAAAGCTCATCATCACCTACAATATAATGTATGTGGTTGTGTCAACTGCACCCTTTGGTACACTGAAAGCTCATTATCACCTGCAAGATAATGTATGTGGTTGTGTCAACTGTACCCTTTGGTACACTGAAAGCTCATCATCACCTACAATATAATGTATGTGGTTGTGTCAACTGTACCCTTTGGTACACTGAAAGCTCATCATCACCTACAATATAATGTATGTGGTTGTGTCAACTGCACCCTTTGGTACACTGAAAGCTCATCATCACCTACAAGATAATGTATGTGGTTGTGTCAACTGTACCCTTTGGTACACTGAAAGCTCATTATCACCTGCAAGATATCAAAGTATGTGGTTGTGTCAACTCAAGACATTTCTTGTCATGCTTTCTAAAGTACTTTCATACTTGAAGAATGAAAATTAGACACAATGACAGACAGGTAGTGGTATAACTCAATGTTCCTTATAATTGATTTTGGAGAACAAAAACCCAGCTTTTGTGTCATTCCTTCATGATGAATGACACAAAGTCTTAAAATAGATAGACAATGTTTTCAAACAAGGAGGTTCAGTGTATTGAACTGTTAAAATCGATGTCCCTAAATGAAGTGTTGTCAAGTTTACAACTTCATCAACTCCATACATAAAATAAAAGATTTACAACATAAAACAACTCTTAGACATATTCTCAGTATTTACTTCCATTTTTCTTCTGCCAGTTGCTTATGCAAAATAAAATCCCTTAAACTTTCATGTAATCTCAGGAAGTCAGTATGGTTCATTGTGTGGACTTCAGATACCCTGATCTATACGACAGTAGATCAAGAACACTTTGAAATCTATTTCCATTCCAACACGTACCTATACTTATAAGGGGTGCAAGTATGTGCACTATTTACTGGTGACATTCGCACTGACGTCAGAGGTCACCCGACTTTGTTCTGGATGATATAACATATATGGTATATCACAGTCAATTTCTTCTTTGTTGATTATCGGCAAATTACGGATAGTGTTAGAATGTTGGTAATCTATTACAAGAAACACACTAAAATTGTTTTCTGGATGTTCTTGATTTTAAATCAAGCAATTGAATCAAAGTTATCTGCCTTGCACTAAGATACATGCATTTGTTCTAGGAAGTGATTTACACTGTCCCCATAAGATTGCAAAATATTATACTTCTCTGCAAGAAGAATTCATGCAGCTATCTCATGACATACCAAATAACTTATGAAATGTAAAATGCAGGCAGTAATCATTTAAATTTGATATCAATATGTCTGGCTGATACCGGGTAGTTTAAGACCTCTTTTGATTTTTCTTAAATTTTCATGTACAATTTTATGCACAGAATATTATTTCCAAAAAGATGTAACAAGAAATCACCATGTAGGGAGAAGTCTTGCATCTGAGCCAGGTTGTTAGTTTGAATCCTGCCTGACTGCAGCTGATGTTGAAGATCCACCTCAACCTTCTGAAAGTCTATCTGATCCATTGGTTTGTTCCGGATCCCAGGTCTGTGAGAGGAACCAGCTTCTCCAGAACCTAGAGGAAGGCAACAAGTTTATTTTAAGTCATCACAAAAATTATTGACAGAAGCATGTATGCTGTCATACTGGTACAAAAGTGTCATCAATTATTTTGTCTTCTATCAGTGATATAGACAGCATGCCAAAGTGGCATTATAACCTAAATAAGGAGCAGTATTTTACAACTGTGATATTTTTTTTTCATTCACAACTCATATACCTTTCTTACCTGACACTGTAATCAGCCAAGACTATCATGCATCAATAGTATATCATAATACAAATGAGAATGAATAAGATTTGCTGAAAAGAAAACCATTCATAGAGAATTCCATACATTTTGAACACTTTTATTAACGGCAGCAACAAGTGTTTCGAGCTGTTTCTGAAACTATTACCTTTCATACTGTAAAGCAAAACTGTTAGCATCAAAGCAGTATACCCTACACATACCTGGTGAAGTTAGACCAGACACCAGTTCTAGGATTCCATGCAGTTGCTGTGGTGACAGAAGAACGTGGAACCCTCCAAACTGACACACAATCTCCAACTGAAATGTGTACAGTATGGTAAAGTATAAACAAATATAAACCTAAACCAATTCCTGGGAAAAAACAGCTCTAGACACATCCCTGGAGAAAGAAATTGCCAATGTTCTCACGTACACAGTCAGTGATTTTAACC
Source organism: Cyclina sinensis (assembly GCA_012932295.1). Taxonomy (NCBI): domain Eukaryota; kingdom Metazoa; phylum Mollusca; class Bivalvia; order Venerida; family Veneridae; genus Cyclina; species Cyclina sinensis. The sequence continues at coordinate 18,570,181 of JAAONU010000011.1, forward strand.
ATTTGTCACAGAGGACCATCTGTCACAAACTGAAGCATTTCCAGTAAGGTAAATACATTATCAACAACAGAGTTTTGCTTTTGTAAAATTTGAAAACAACAGAAATGACAAGAAAAGCACAACAACATCTGAACTAGGCCTGCATGTGTCTCTAATCATTTGGAATATTTACTACTAATATTTTCTGTCCTAAACTGAACTTAACAGATCTATATTCTAAACTGGAATACAGATAAACTCAATTTATATAAACTTTGATTTTGATTTCAATGATTTATAACTTATTTTCATCAATGATTTATAACTTATTTTCAATGTGTTAATGTTCTAAATTTCTAAGTTGAAAGGAGCCGCTCTAGGACCTAACAACACACTAGAAACACATCATAGAAAACATTTCTTGATGATCCACTGCTACATGCCTTAGGTCCATGAAGTGTGTCATTCTGTTTGGTTTTGAGTTTGATCTCCTGTTTGCCAGTGAGGACTGCTACCTGAATGGGGTTGGACTCTGGGACTGATGAATGCTGATCGAGCGTGGGACCTTTTGTTAGAGAGTCATATGCATTGTATGTTGATGCAGTGCTTCTAGCTGAGGTATACATCTGAAATGATACATGTACGTTTAATCATTTATTCATCATAAGGAAGTTTAGCTCATACTCAACTGTGACAAAAGTCATGACACAAGAACAAACTTACAAGACACAATGGATGATGAAATTTGATGACTCTTGGCAAATAATGTCTTTTTCATCACTGTTACCAACTTCTTGCTGTTTTAGAATGAGGCAAAGACAAGGCTTGGTGTTATTACTGTTTCATTATGAACAAAGCTCAAACTAAAGCCAGAACTCTGAAACCTTAATCTTTCGAAAATTCCCCTATACTACAAATTAATGTGGATTAAAATTAACAAAAGCCATGTTGACATGGCCATCCCCCGCCGAATATGTTTGCTTAGTTATCATTCTTGTGCATAGCACTCTTCCCTAATGAGATCTATCAATCTATGAAGTTTCAAGTTGATATCTCAAACTCTTTGTGAGCTATTGTCCGAACAAATATTCAGCATGAAAAAATAAGAAAAGGCAATAACTAAAAAATCATGAAGATAGAGTTATCATTCTTGTGCACTGCACTCCTCCTCAATGAGATCTATCCATCTAATGAGATCTATCAACATATTAAGTTTCAAGTTGATATCTCAAACACTTTTTGAGTTATTGTCCGAACAAAAATTAAGCATGAAAAATAAAAAGGGACAATAACTCAAAAATTATGGAGGGTAGAGTTATCATTCTTGTGCTCTGCACTCCTCCTCAAAGAGATATATCCGCTGATGAAGTTTCAAGTTGATATCTCAAACACTTTTTGAGTTATTGTCCGAACAAAAACTAAGCATGAAAAATAACAAAGAACAATAACTGAAAAATTATGAAGAGTAGAGTTATCATTCTTGTGCTCTGCATTTCTCCTCAATAAGATCTATCTACCTTTGAAGTTTCAAGTTGATATCACAAATACTTTTCCAGTTAAGCTCCTGACATAAATTAAGCATGAAAAATAACAAAAGGGCAATGACTCAAAAATTATAAAGGGTAATACAGAGTTATCATTCTTATGTACTGCATTCCTCTTTGACGAGATCTATCTACCTTTGAAGTTTCAATTGATGGTAAAATTTAAGAATTTATCAGTTTTCAGCATGGTTGAAAGGAAACACCCATTGCTTTTCTTCTTTTTTTCATTTCTTGAAGTTTACATTTCAAAAATGTAGTAGTAAGTGGGACTGTGGAAAGGCTGCCTATATGGCATTTCTTTCTTCTCTTATTTCTTACTCACCCGGTATAATTTCATATATCTATACTAGTTATTCTATGTTTATCTTTAATGACTGGACAGTAACTCAGCCAATACAAATAATCTTAAATACAGCTACATCACACTTCTTCAATAATATCTTTCACTAAATACAGTCAAAATTGCCATGTTTTAAATCTGGACTGGAACTGATAATTGTTTCAGCAAATGCAAATTTTTTTGCAGATTTGCATTATCTGTTTCCAAATACCAAAGACGCTTAGCATTGTTTTCATGGTACCTAGAATTTTGTTCTATCCATATTCACACGACTGCATTTTGATTGTAGCTACTTGCTTACAAAACTGATTTGCTGAAGAATCTGCTATACTACCTGTGTTGGTGATCCCTCCGAGCTGCTTCGTGACCTAGATGGTGATTTACGACTGGATATCTCGTCAAAGTACAACTGTACCCCTTCCACATGTAAATTCTTTTGACTGATAGCAGCTGGTTCATATGTCACATGACCGTCCACAGAGGTGCCGTCAACTGTAGCCATATCGTCAAAATATTCTATCCTACAATGAAAAAATCATACCTTGCAATACAAATATATACGACTTGAAAAAAATAGTTGTAGTTTTAGTATTACAATATGTCACTTGACAATTTTTTAAGGTGAAAATGTGCTATGTTTACTTGTAAAACAAACTTAACAAATAAGTGTATGATTTAGTATTTGAAATATGTTTTACTGTTACCAATTAAACTGAATTTTGGTTTAAAATATGTCAAATAAATTTAAAAAAAGGTAGGTTGTGCTCCATATAGTACGATTAAGTAAAATGTTAAGAGTTGTATATGTTTTATTGCAAAATAAAATTTAGCTGTTTTCCTTACATTCATATGTAGGAAATGTTGCAGGTCATGTTAGACTTCATTTATTTACAGATAAACTAACGAAGCATGCATTACTTAAGCTTCCTTTGATCTAGACAAATATATTTAGATACATACCATTTAAACTCAAATGGTTGACCTTATGATAAACAAATACATTTCATATATTTTTTGTTACATATAATAACTTTCACCTTTTTATTCTTATTTCCATGGCAACCCCTTTCTCTGAAGATTCAGGGTGATGTTCTAATCTGATCACAGTGTTGGTCAGGGAAACACGGATCTTTGACAGGACTAAAAAGAAAATACATGATCTCAAGTATTTTTTTTCAAATACTGCAACAGTTACACCAGTTTTTCTTACAAGATATTCTCCACTTACACAGTTAGTTGGTATCTGGCACATCAAGTGAATAGGTATCGTAATTTTTCAAAGTTTAATACTAGTGGTATACAGAATTCTGTCATCATTTTCTGCTAATTTCAGTCCTTTATAAGAAGACAGATATTCATTATGGACAGATCTGTCTAAAAGAACTCTAAACTAGCCTGAGGAACAACAACACAAGATTCCTTTTGATCTTGAAATAATAGAATGTGTGTTTTTTTCAGTTTTGTTTCATTCTTTCACTAGTGTAATAACAAATACTTTTTTGTTTGTTTAAGTCTATAAGGTTATTGTTGACTAATTACACAAATCTATACCACGATTACCTATGAAAACACCAAAGCCCCTTACTAGTTCATGATAGCATTTTAAAACATAACATTTGTTTTTTTTAACTGGCAATGAAAACAAGTCAAAAGTTTTTCTGAAAACAAGTAAGTGTACCCGAATCAATCATCAAGGCAAACTTCTGAACACCCTCTATTGGCTCAGTCTTCTGTTGCAGATCTGGTTCCGACTCCATACAATCTTTAGCTAGCTGCAGACTTGTTGTCATACTTGACTGCATGCTACTGAACATCTCGTCTGCTGTCATACCTACAAACAACAGACAGGTATTCTTTGTCTCACTTCATGACCTTTTTTATAGTAATAGTTTCACAGAAATAAAATATGAAATATTTACCAATTTTGTAGTCCGGCAGGTCAAGTCGTATAAGGAAAATTCATTTCTGTAGGAATTGCCAAAGTTGAAATTAGAGAAAAATATAACCAGAGGGAATGAATTCTTTTCAACCAAGTAAAACAAAATATATTGTTACACAGAACTTGATCAAGAATTGTATATTTGAGGCAAAAACTATAGCATATCATACACTTCAAAATATTAATCAAAATGCAATGCAGTGTGCATTTAATCCAAAATGTTCATTTTTCCAAAATGTAAAAGAAATGACAATATGTTAAATCATACTGTTATGAAAGATTTCACCATGCAAGTTTTTTTTTTCAAATAGCAATAAAATCTATTGTTATTATTTTTCATATTTCATATACTGCAATAATAAGTGTAGGTTAAAAACAAACCATTATCCTCTCTCTGTTTGGGCTGGAGTGTAAGTTCAAGGCCAGTGACTTCCAGCCTGGTACTGTCCTGGATAAGGGATGACCATGGCACTGTCACTGTTATACACTCCACAAACCCATCGACCAGTTCAACTGGCACACTAAATGATGCAAGGTCTTCATTGATAGCCTGTAAATAAAGTTCAACGGGTTAATGAGCTTGTAATTCAAGATGCCTCCACCAGAGGTCGCCCCTAAACCCTGATTCTGAAATTATCTGATAAATGACCAGCTTTACTGGCTCAAATTGTACTATCATAGACCTAAACCATATCAATATATTAAAATAATAAATAATCATTACTAATTAAGATGACAAATACCTAAATATAGTATTTGCAATGTGTAAGGGATTCTTAGAAAGTATTAAATACTTAAGTGCTGGCCTTCCATAAATGTTGCAACTAATATCCTACAAGTCCTAAGACCTTATTGATATAAAGCCAAAAAAAAAATTCAGAACATTAAGATATCATGTGGACAATTTGATGAGTTATAGAATAACAAAGGCCACCTCAAAGATACAGTTGTTTAGACAGTAGCAGATAGCTAAGGAGATTTTCGCTGCCCAGGACTTTAAAATGAAATTTCTGAAAAACTTATCAATACCAAACAATAGTATGCTCTTTAGAGTGACTGACATACAGACGAGATGAAGATGATTAAAATGTTTACACATACAGAAATTCTGATTGTAATTGTGAAGAGCATATCTAAACTAAGTTATTGTCTCACTTTTTGTAGCAGAAACAGGTCATTTTTAAGTTTTACACTCTTTTATCTGTAAAAAATTGAGTCGATATTTTATTTAAATAACTAATTCTAACGCTTGTTAATAACTTGTCTCTGTGACTTTTTACATTGATTTTATGTGGTTTACATGTATGAACAAAAGTTTCTTTGGTATAGATAGAAGGCTTATCTATACACATAACCATACAAATAATTTATTACTTTACTTGCTGCTGATCTGAAATATTTTGTTCATTTGCTCATAAACTGCATCTCTGTAAAAAAAAAAACTCTACAGAAGTCTTGTTCTGGTTCTTGTAAGAAAAGACAAGGGTTAAATGTACTTGTTGTAAATTTATAAAAACAAAATGTATGGTGAAGAAATCACTATTCTTTTTGGTATTTTTTTACTTTTTAAACTTAATCACTAATGAGCAAAGTAACTGACAACCTATCAGCTATACCCTAAAATTCACTACTACATGTACCATAATATGGAAGGGGATATCTGCCATTTCACACATTATTGTATTTGTTATCTCAATATGCCAATTTCTTTTCAACACTGCCAATTCATTTCCCATATTGCTTTTTAGAAGCGCATTATCCATATTTGTATGTAAATTGCGATATTTTAATTATAACACTACTTTTAATGTTGCAACCATTGAAAACTAGTATGATTTTTATAATTCTGTCATAAGAATTCATAGGCAGATATTTTTATAATGATTAAGCATTTGATTTGCTTACTATATGCCAATAATATGACAATCGTTGAGTAACAATTAATTTAATGTACTTTATACATGTATGCAATTATTTGAATTATCATTAAGAATGTATTTTGCTAACTTTCTTAAACCATTATCAAACATATATTTGATTCCAGAAAGATATGCATATAAAGTCCAACATTATCTAACATATAATTGTCCTGATAAAAATGATTGCAACAAAATACAATTGTTCTCGTAATAATTTTGACATTATAAATCGAAGCTGAGAAAAATTAACAGCTCCCTCCCCGGTGTAATGTCCATTTTTACCTCGCGGGAATATACAACCACAAGAAACACGAGGAGAGAACGAGGTCACCGCCGCGTTGGAGCTTTGACTGTTGCTTTGTATTTTGACACCAAGGGTCATCATTAAATGTTCAGAATAACCTTTAATTTGGGAATGGAACATCTATATCACTATCTATACCAGAACGACGTTTGCGGACTTATTTTCTTCGTATAAACTAGTGTCGACACCGGTATGGGGAGCGTATATTATTTTCACAGTTTTTACCAGTTATTCCCATTTACTTAAAAGGGCCCATTTTAGCGCAAAGAAACGAGTTCTGCTTGTCAACATTTAACTACAACGACTAAAGTGTCATGCATATGACCAAATCAAAATAAATTTGAAAATAGGAATAAGAAGTTTATCAATGTCATTTTAAGCATATAGATAAAACGTTAAGCAAATAGATAAAACGAGAAAGTTAGCAAAATAAATTCTTAATAATAATTAAAATAATTGCATTTTAAAGTACAACTACATTAATCATAACTCGACGATTTTTATATTATTGGCATAGTAAGCAATTTTAGCACTTAATTATCATTAAAATATCTGCATATGAATTCTTATGACTGAATTAAAAAACTCATTAGTTTTTAATGGTAAGTTACTAACAACATTAAAGGTAGAGTTATAATTAAAATATCGCAATTTACATATAAATATGGATAATGCACTTCTAAAAAAACATAGAAATTGAATTGGCAGCATTGGAAAGAAATTGGCATATTGAAATAACAAATACAATAATGTGTGAAATGGCGGATATCCGCTTCCATACCATAACAAGTGTACTTGTAACGTCTTGTTACTTGGTATTACACCAGTAGTGTGTATTACACCAGTAGTGTGTCCCAAATGTTGTTGGATCTAAAATGGCAAACCTTAGAACAAAGACGTAACATCAGCTCTGTCACTTTTTTGTATAAGATCCAACACAATCTTGTTAGGGTTGACCATCACCACCTGACACCCACAAGAAACCTGAACTATCTTATACCACATTCAAGGACACAATATCATTCCCACTCATTCTTCCCAAGAAGTTTTCGTCTGTGGAATGGTCTACCTGTGGCCTTGCAAGCTAGTCCCAGTATAGACACCTTTACTGGGAAGCTGCATCCTTTCCACCAGTTCTAAATCTATACACTGTTTTTATCTTTTTAACTTTAGTTCTGTAGTTCTTTTATCTTGAAATTCTAGTAACTTTGCACTTAACATATCTTAACAGCTATTCCCAGACAACGCGCCTGCTTAGTATAATCAATTGTTGATTGTGAAGCAGTACAATGTAGATGTAGATGTAGATGTTCACAATTCAGCAATTCTGTTGGAATTATTGATGAGTGCTTGGTATATCAAAACTGAAATTAAACAATCAATTAACTGCCTTCATAATTTTTTCTTCTTTTTTAAATCCTTAAATGTATTTGGCTAGAAATAAACAAACTTATTATGCAGAAAAATCATTACACACTATATTCCTAAGTAACTTTGGGACAACCCCTATGTTTACAAAACATAGTCGTGTACCAGTTTAAATGTCCTTATCAGGTTCAACAACAACCATAAATCTTTCACAATTAGATTTAACAATAAAAGTATATGTAACACAGTCACCTGCACGTCAAGATTCAGGTCAGTGATTTTCCCTGTTCCATTATATAGGTCCAAACTTAGCTGGTCCAGTGACAGTTTTTGTTTAAGAAACTGACCCAAATAATGCTGTAGAATATACCGACAAGCCTTCTTTTTCAAGAAGTCCTGCCAGATTCCAAATGTCCATGACATTGTCAAATTATCTAAACTGTTTAACTAGCAATACTAGAGACTGTTTATTCAATTCAAAGCCAGTTTCACTTTCAAGAAACTTTCTGTGACAAATACGCCATTTCTTTTATTCGGTTTTATTCGCTTATATTCCTTGGTTCTCATTTACTGAAAGGGAAGCAATCCAAATGCTTCATGGGGATCTTCTCAAACAATAATTTAGCTGTCATAATTTTATGTTGAACACCACCAAAATTAAAATGCTAGACCTAAGCAAATCATAATATTATTTTCTGTAAAACAACGATAGAAAAGATTGGAATTGATTTAATCCTTTGTAGGTGTAAGTATAAACAATAAACTCTTTATAAGAAATTTATTGTTTAGATTTACTGACATTCTTACAGTGCCAGTTCTACTAAGTAACGTGTAGAGCCTAAAGATATCACAGTGTCGATATAATACATACATACAAAATGATTGGATACCTGGACTAGGAAATGAACCTGTGTAACGCAGTAATATTTTACAATTTAGGTTTTGTAAGCGACTGACTCACAGAATTTAGCGGGGTTTTTTTTTTTCTTTAAAATTGAAGTGGTAGGATACTACGTCATCGCGCACCTGTTTTATGCTCTCTCGCGGACCATTTTTGTCAACAGTCCGTCGGTTGAAAAGTAAAATGGTCTTTTCAATAACAAATCTGTAGAGTTGCAAAAAAAGTCATGCTGTGCACTAGTCTCAATGTTTCGCCTGCAAGACGGACCAACTTACAAACTGATATTACATATATGTCGGCCTTTACGAAGGGCGACCATCATCTATATAATAAAAAGCCCTGGCGCACAATATGTTGGGCAAGCTGTTCACCGAAGATTGGCTGGTGTACTTTGTATTTACGTAAAGAATTTTTATAATGTAAAATTCTACTTTAGGCCTGAATACGGGTGAAAGTTTTTTTTTCAGCATGCATTCAGACCTAAACTAGAAATTTACATTATAAAAATTCTTTACGTAAATACAAAGTACACCAGCCAATCTTCGGTGCACAACATTATTTTTTGTAACTCTACAGATTTCTTATTGAAAAAGATCATTTTACCTTTTAAGCGAGGGATTGTTGATCCGCGAGAGAGCATAAAACAGGTGCGCGATGACGAAGTACACTACTACTGGGTATACTATGGAAAAAACATAATATTATGTTTCTATACACCATAAAAACAGAAAAAAAAGTTTTGCTTTTACCGGGATTCGAACCCATGCCCTTTCGTTCAGTAAAATATAAAGAGACGATCTACATTACTGAGCCAGAGACTTGTGATAATAATTCGTGAAAATTTAAGTTATAACCAAATTATCTACCCTGTGACTAATGGGGTATTTTTTTACCGATAAAAGTGTGTAAATCTTACACTTCTTAAATATTGTGATGTGTTTCTGTAACAAAAAATGGGTCAATAACTTAAGTTCTTTACAGTTACAGCTAGGATTTCTAGATTTTTAAACATTTTCTTTTTGTTTCATCGTCGGCCCATCTGTGAGTCAGTCACTTTAAAGAAAGCTGTAAGACTTTTACATACTTCTTTCTTTTAAATTCATAACCAGATTCTCTGTGAAGAAAATGTTTACCCCTTATGTTGAATTTGCCATTTTGAAGTGGATTTCTGGTAGAGTAAAAAATGACATACAAATGCCTCCAATACGTAGCTGACTACAAAGTAACATGTAAACTACATCGGCCCCTACACTGAACTGATGAGCAAGTACTAAATTTGACCTACATTGTCCCCCAAACCTTATCTGATGAACAAGGTAAATATGACCTACATATTGGCCCCACTTAACTATCTGAAGAGTAAGGTGACTTTAACCTGCTTTGGTCCCGTAATCTGATGAGTAAGGTATTGTGACCTACATTAATGGTCCACATACCTACCTAATGAGCAAGGTAAATGTGATCTACATTGGCCTCCACTTACCTACCCAGTGAGCAAGTTAAATTTTACCTGTAATAATGGTTCCCATTCCTACTGTATTACCAGTGCAATAGTGACCTTCTTACCATACATTGTCTGGTGAGCAAGTCAAATGTGACCTTCTTAAGTGGCCACCATACCAAGCTGACGAGCAAGGTAAATATGGTAAATAAATGGCCACCTTATAAACAAGCTGATGAAAAAGTCAAATGTGACCTTTATTCATGGCCAATTTACCAAGCTGATGAGAAAGTCAAATGTGACCTTTTTACATGGCCACCTTAACAAGCTGATGAGCAAGTCTGATGTAACCTTAATGCATGGCCATCTTATCAACCTGATGAGCAAGTCAAATGTGACCTTTATACATGGCCACCTTACCAAGCTGATGAGCAAGTCAGATGTGATCTTTTATACATGGCCACCATACCAAGCAGACGAACAAGGTAATTGTGACCTACATGGGCCCCCATACTTAATCTAATGAGCTTACTGATATTCAGCTGATGAGTATTCTTGTCAGCTTTTACAATTAACAATGTTAATCATTTCCTGTACATTTATTTTTTAAAATTCTTGAATTATTAATCACTAGACATCAAAGACGTACTGGTATGTACAAATACTGCTTCAGTCATACTCCAGAAAGCATGTACCTTTTGTGTGCTGAGAATAATAATTAAAGACATACATATATCATCTAACACTCCTGTTTTGGAAACTGTTATGGAAAGGAAAAAAAGCTATTTGACATCTTTTGTCTTTTTATTACCTGGCTTTATAAATAAAATATCTTCAAAGATTTCAAAATAATCCCACTAAAGAATGACATTGTTTTGTTTGTTTTGTTTGAAGGGAAAAATGATAGTTTCAGTACCATCTAGATAAATTATGACCTTGTTTATTTGCTAACAGAAGATTTTAAGTATGGTTACATTTGAAGTTGGAAAGTGCAATCATGACAGTAAGTCACTATTAACTGTCAGATAGACTAAAAAAGAAAAGAAAGCTATTGGTTGGCCAATAAATCCGTTTAGTGTTTATGTAAAGCCTTATGTTGATAAATAAACTTCTTCTTTTTGAATTCTTTTATCATGTTCTAAAGCTGTTTTTGGTATCCATCCTTAATGAGTAACTGTTTTAATTTTTTGTACACACTTCCTTAAACTATAAGTATTTAGTTCTGTCTTACCGTTCGATCCATATAAGTCACAACCAAAATCTATATAAATGTCATCCAAAATCCTTATAAAAACCAAAATCTGTGGTAAAAAATGTAGCACAAAAATGAAAAAATAGAGACATACTTATTAAACAGTTAATTAGTGGTATATTAATTGAAAACCATGAGCTATTTTATTTGTCTTACTCTAAAAAACAAACTTAGAAATTTAAAGCATTTTCTTTGTGTGTTATTGCAAATGTTAGCTTTTTTCTCAGACCTATTTTCTCTGTTTTTATTCGGTAAGAAAAAACATATAAGCTGACTTTGAAGGTTGAGAATTTACATCTTCAAAACTGATGAACTGTTACCATAAAATTTACCTGTAAAGTGAAAGGCCAGGTTCTTGAGTGTCTGTTTCACTCCCACTATCACTCTGTTTAAAGAACTGAGATTGTTTTTGTTCATGTCTTTTTAGAGAGACTGTTAGACTAACAAGCAATACTAAGATAAGTAGTGTAGCTGACATTTAGTAGTTTCATTAATCCCCTTCCGCAAAGTGAGAAGGGGATTATAGGAATGGCCTCCGTCTGTCAGTCCGTCCGTCCCTGCATCCGTCCGTCTGTCCGTCCGTAACACTTTCGTGTCCACTCCATAACTTTTAAACCACTGAAAAATCTTTTAAAATAACTTGGCACAAGTGATCACCAGTATAAGACAATGTGCAGAGCACAATAATTTGGTTGCTACCCCCAAGGTCAAGGTCACACGTAAAGGTCAAGTGTTAAAAAGTCTACATTTTGTGTCTGCTCCATAACTTTTAATCTGCTGAAAATTTTTTGAAATAACTTGGCACAAGTGATCAACATCATAAGACAATGTGCAGAGCACAATATTTGGGTTGCTACCCCCAAGGTCAAGGTCACACGTAAAGGTCAAGTGTTAAAAAGTCTACATTTCGTGTCCGCTCCATAACTTTTAAACTGCTAAAAAAATATTGAAATAACTTGGCACAAGTGATCACCATTATGAGACAATGTGCAGAGCAGAATAATTGGGTTGCTTCCCACAAGGTCAAGGTCACAGTTAAAGGTCAAATATCCACATTTCACGTCTGCTCTAACTTGGCATTCGAAAAGTTTTTTTATTACTTTGCACAAATGATCACCATTATGACACAATGTGCAGGCCCAACATCTGTCCATCTGTCTGTCTGTCCGTAACAATTTCGTTTCCACTCCATTACTTTAAAACTGCTGAAATTTTATTAACTAACCTGGCTTATGAAAAGTTTTTTTTATTACTTTGCAGAAGTGATCACCACTATGACACAATGTGCAGAACCCAACATCTGTCTGTCTATCTGTCTGTCTGTCCATAACGCTTTCATGTCCGCTCCATAACTTTTAAACTGGTGAAATTTTTTTGAAATAACTTGGCACAAGTGATCACCAGTATAAGACGATGTGCAGAGTGCAATTATTGGGTTGCTACCCTCGAGGTCAAGGTCACACATAAAGGTCAAGTGTTAAAAAGTCTACATTTCCTTTCCACTCCATAACTTTTAAACCGCTGAATTTTTTGGAAATAACTTGGCACAAGTGATCACCAGTTTTAGGCAATGTGCAGAGCACAATAATTGGGTTGCTACCCCCAAGGTCAAGGTCATACTTAAAAGTCTAGTGTTAAAAGTCTACATTTCATGTCCGCTCCATAACTTTTAAACCGCTAAAAAAATTTGAAATAACTTGGAACAAGTGATCACCATTATGAGACGATGTGCAGAATACAATAATTAGGTTGCTTCCCACAAGGTCAAGGTCACAGATAAAGGTCAAATATCCACAATTCACGCCTGCTCTATAACTTACTAACTTGGCTTATGAAAAGTTTTTTAATTACTTTACACAAATGATCACCACTATGACACGATGTGCAGAACCCAACTTCCAGGCTGCTCCCCCCAAGGTCAAGCTTAAATGTTCTCCATAACTTATTATTATTATTATTGACTTTATAGAAGACTTTAAATAACTTGGCACAAATAATTACTATCATGAGACTATGTGCTTATAATATGCATGGCACAACATCAAGGTTATGGTTTGTTAAAGGTCAAGAAGTACATATTCATGTCTGCTACGGAAGGGGATTTAGCTGTCCTTCAGACTGCCTTGTTAAAATTTTGTAATGTATTATTATATTACATTGAGGAGACAACAAACAATAAGACAGCTACTGTAAGCATGAATTGTGTTAAATGATTTAAAAAGAGAAGAATGCTACATATATGAACACTTTTCATTAGTTGCAAGAATTCTTTGCTAGTGGATGTAAGTGTGCAAATAAGCTATATTGATAGACATTTGTGCTGTGTTAGGAAAAGTCACATTTCATGGCAGCTGTCTTGAATTATGGAAATGAAGTCTGTGGTTTCACAAAAGATATCGAAAAGGTGCACCTACAGTTCTGTAAGAAATTACTTGGTGTGAAAAAGACAACGCAGAATGATTTCATATATGGGGAAGTAGGTAGAGTAGACTTCAAGAAGATTCGTTTGTATGATATTGCATAAAAGTGAAAATAAATATAGTTTTGTGTGTATAAAATGCTGGGAAGCAACATAGAAATTTACCTAATAAAGTAAATTGTGTTCTATATGTTAAAGATTTGTTATGTTTTCTAGGGTTTTACGATGTGTGGTTACAACAGAGTAGTTGGCAATGATAATGTTTTCTTGTCTTTAGTGAAACAAAGATTATCTGATCAGTTTACACAGAATTGGCTCAAGAATTCCAGCAGGGCATTATTTTATAGAAGTATCTCAAATTTCAGATTTCAAGCTTACTTAGAATGTTTTACAAACAACAAGTCTTGCCAGTCATTAGTTAGATTAAGGGTATCATCACATAGACTGCAAATTGAAGCAGGTCGTTGGTCAAAACCAACAACACCACCATTAAATGAACGAGTATGTCCTTTTTGCAACGTCCTAGAAGACGAATATCATTTTGTATTAGAATGTAATTTTTATAATGAAATAAGACAAGAATATATACCAGCAAAATATTGTAGAAGGACAAATATGTATAAATTTGTAGAAATATTAAATAATGAAAATCAGATGTTGTTACGGAAATTAGGGATTTTTATTCATAATGCTTTTAAAAAGAGAAGTGAGTACTTATATGAAGTTAGAATGTGCAATTAATATGAAGTCATAACTTGGTATGAAAAAAAAATTATGAAATACAGCTTGAGTATTCTGTTTATATAGAGCGTATTGCATAGTCATAATTCTAGTAAATTTTCTGCCAAAATTTTAACTTTATCTTATTTGACCTATCACTATGTAATAATTGCCATGTGTTTGTTATTAAGATTTGATTCCCATGTTATTTCAAAAGAGTCAGTTGGTTGACCTTTCTGTTTAAGGTTGATTTACAACTGGCTCTTTTGTGTTACATTTTTTTTAATTTGGGTAGTTCCTGTTTGTCAACCTTTTTGTTTCAATTTCGGTAAAGGTTGGCATAGAACGTTTAAGTGGACTTCATAGTAAACATGCAAGAAAATGGGCATTACAGTTTCAAGGTGCTTGTAATTTTAATAACTTTAATTCCAGTCAGAAAAAGCAATTTTTGTTAGAATGGCCGATGTTGCGTACATATATCAAGAATTTAGTAACTGCCTGATAGTTCAGGATGACTGTCAAATTCAATGTCCCATAACTCTATGCAAAAAAATAACTAATAGCTTGACTAATTATCAAATAGGATTAAAAAAAAACATTAGTCTTATAGTGACTTTGACAGGAAAATTGGTGGAGGCAAGATTTATTAAATATTTGTTAAGTTTGTTAAATTTAAGACGGTTACTAGAATGAGATATGACAGGCACATCTATAAAGGGTAATGACCAGTTATATGCACTTGACCACCGGTTTAAGGTTTAAGGGTAGATAATGACAAGTATTGAATTCGATTTAAAAATTCAGTTGAACTGAAGGTTTTTGCTATACTAGTAGTGAGAGTAAAAAAGGCACTAAATGATTAAGCTGACAGCGACGTTTTGCCCTGATCCCTCAATTATTTAACTAATTTTCATAATTCAATATAATGACCATTTAAAATAATATCATCACAGTAAAATCAAACAGTGTTTAAGAGTAAGGCTTTAGATGAAATAGCACAGGGAATGTTTATCTATAATAATTCTAAATATATACAATTTACAACTCAGATACAGTACAAGAATAAAATAGATATTTACTTAACAGTGATGTAGACACACATATCTGTACTGTGTTATATTTCCATAGATTGTATGGATTTTTTTTTACAGTTTACAACCACACTTTAAATTCAAAATGTGCTGCATCTCGACAATATGGTAGTTAATAAACTGGAATGTGAAACTTAACTTGAGTAAAATTGCTTTCTGGAAAAAAATATCAGGAAAAGAGAATGCAGAATTTTAAATGCTGAGATTATTGACACACATGATCCAAAAGCTTAAGAGACTTTATTGCCAAACAAACTTATCTGCCAAAGTTTAATCTTCATTATACTGTGCTTTGCACTGAAATTCAAGAACTGACTTACTTGTAAGTGTATTGATGGATCCCTGACCTCTCACATTTGCATGATTTAACAAAGAAATCTAGTTATATTTTCAGGGTTTTTTATGCCCCCGAAGGGAGGCATATAGTAATCGCACTGTCCGTCCGTCCTGTAAAATCTTGTCCTCGCTTCATCTCCAAAACCTCTTGAGGGATTTCATTGAAACTTAACAGAAGTGTTTGTCACCAAGTCAAGTTGTGCATATCATCAGGAGATTCCGCTCGATTTATTTTTGGCAGAGTTATGGGCACTTAGTCATTTTTTTACTCTAAAATCTTGTCCTCGCTTCATCTCCAAAACCGCCAGAGGGCTTTCATTGAAACTTAACAGGAGTGTTTGTCACCAAACCTAGTTGTGCATATCGTCAGGAGATTCCGCTCGATTTTTTTTTTGGCAGAGTTACTGGCACTTAGTCATTTTTTAACTCTTACATCTATATTAAAGTCTTGTCCACACTTCATCTCCAAACGGCTTGGAGAATTTCATTGAAACTTCACAGGAATGTTTGTCACCAAGCCTAGTTGTGCATATCGTCAGGAGTTTCTGCTCGAATTATTTTTGGCAGAGTTATAGGCCCTTAGTCATTTTTTACTATAACTTCTATATTAAAATCTTGTCCACACTTCATCCCCAAAACCGTTTGGAGGATTTCATTGAAACTTCACAGGAATGTTTGTCATCAAGTCTTGTTATGATTATCTTCAGGAGTTTCTGCTCAGATTATATTTGGCAGAGTTATGGGCACTTAGTCATTTTTTACTCTAACTTCTATATTAAAATCTTGTCCACGCTTCATCTCCAAAACCCCTTGGAGGATTTCATTGAAACTACACAGAAATGTTTGTCACCAAACCTAGCTGTGCATATCGTCAGGAGTTTTTGGTCGGATTATTTTTGGCAGTGTTATGGGCCCTTAGTCATTTTTAACTCTACTTTTCGAAGAAAAAAGTGGAGCTATTGTCATGACCCACATATTGGCATCAGTTAACCTTTTTGTTAAGGTCCATTTCTCAGAAACTATCAAATCCATTTAGTTTAAATTAGGAATACATGTTCACTTTCAAAATGCGACAATATTTCTCAAGGGCAGATAACCCTCAAATTTATTTTTGCAAAGTTATGCCCCTTTTTTAACTTAAAATTTCTTGGTTTACCTTTTTGTTAATGTCCATTTCTCAAAAGTGTCAAAGATATTCCATTCAAACTTGGAATACTTGATCACCAGCAAGAACCCCACACAGATTGTTGGTACCCATGTCCCTGGGGGTCAAAATTAGCCCCAGGGGTTACTTGTTTTTGCTTATACTTATATATTAGGACAAAAATTTTCCCACAATTTCTTTTCATCTTATATGACTAGGTACTTGCCCTCCCCTACTCAAATATTTTTTTCACTTGGGCCTCTTGTTTGACTTGGCTTATAATTTATCATATCCAGCACTGAGAAAAGTGGAGCATGCTGTCTGCGGACAGGTCTTGTTTACTATAACCTCTGTATTAAAATCTTGTCCAAGCTTCATCTCCAAAACTGCTTGGGGGATATTATTGAAACCAGAATGTTTGTCACCAAGTCTTGTTATATATAAAACACCAGTAGGGGTTGGGAATAAAACAATATTGTTCATATTCAAGACCAAACTCACAGCTTTCTATTTCATTGAATAATTATGTCTTCAACCTTCATATAAGAATCTGAAGCAGAAAAATCATTATTTTACCATTTACCTTCAGTTCATGCTCTATTTTTTGTCTGATCTCTTTTCCACAGGCATATTCAATTATATATTTACACCAGTTTCAATTCTAAGCTACGTGTCAATTTCCAGTGACAGCTCTTGTTTCTCAGTATTTTGGGAACATGACCCATACCCTTGGGATTGGAATTCCAATGATGTTTTGCTAAAAATAGGGAACAATGCATGACTTCAGTTTTGCAAGTTTTTAATGACACTAACAATTACTGTCTATGATAGAAACTTTCAATCCTTACAAGTCTATTACAGTGAAAGATCTCTTGTTTTCATAGATTTTAGTTATTATTTTTATTTTATTTTTTGTCTTTTGAAGTTTCAGTTAGGAATTTTTGCTGATTTTATTGGGGGAAAAAGATACTATTTTCAGTTGGGAATATGACCCAATATCGGCTATGAAATAAGCCTAAAAACCCCTGATTTTCACCACAAACAAGTATATAACAAAAGAGCACATGGTAATGTTTTTGTGTAAAACGTATTGTTATAAGACTTAAGAGTCATGCTGTGGATCCATAAATGTGTCATCTAACAGAAAAATGCATTGCCTAATCCTTTCTGAAAGGATTCACATACATTTTGTGTATCTTAAGCTATTTTGTAAAGTGTTCACATATATCTTAAGGGTTCTTAGACGTCTTAAGCTATTTTCCAAAAGGATTTATGCATATTTCCAAGTATTTTCAAAAAGAATTCATGCATGTTTTCAGCTATTTTCCAAAAGAGTTCATGCATATTTCCAAGTATTTTCAAAAAGAATTCATGCATGTTTTCAGCTATTTTCCAAAAGAATTCATGCATATTTCCAAGTATTTTCAAAAAGAATTTATGCATGTTTTTCGGCTATTTTCCAAAAGAATTCATGAATATTTCCAAGTATTTTCAAAAAGAATCCATGCATGTTTTCAGCTATTTTCCAAAAGAAGTTCATGCATATTTCCAAGTATTTTCAAAAAGAATTCATGCATGTTTTCAGCTATTTTCCAAAAGAATTCATAAATATTTCCATGTATTTTCAAAAAGAATTCATGCATGTTTTCAGCCATTTTCCAAAAGAGTTCATGCATATTTCCAAGTATTTTCAAAAAGAATTCATGCATGTTTTCAGCTATTTTCCAAAAGAATTCATGAATATTTCCAAGTATTTTCAAAAAGAATTCATGCATGTTTTCAGCCATTTTCCAAAAGGATTCATGCATATTTCCAAGTATTTTTCAAAAAGAATTCATGCATGTTTTCAGCTATTTTCCAAAAGGATTCTTGCATATTTCCAAGTATTTTCAAAAAGAATTTATGCATGTTTTCAGCTATTTCTGAAAGGATTAATTCATGCATATCTTCAGCTATATTCTAAAAAGATTCAGATATCTTAAGCTATTCTTTTAAAGGTTTCATAGTGCCTCAAGCTATTTTCTTAAAGGATTCCAAGTAACCTTAAGCTAATTTCTAAAAGGAGTCATACATATCTTCAGAAATTTTTCTGAAAGGATTCATAGATATCTTAAGCTGATTATTATGCACTTATTGAACCTTTGGTAGCCTGCTGAAAGAAAACTTTTATGTATCCTCACTAGTAAATAAAACAAGAACTGTCGTAGGACAGCGCACTCAACTATTCTCAGTACTTGACACTAAAGGGTTATAAAACCTTATAAACTCAAAATTCACATAAAATCCTTGACAAAGTTACCTCCTCTTGTGGCAATCTAAAGTCATGTGCTACCTAGCCAAAAACTTTAACCAAATTTCTAAGTCAACTAGATGGGTGTTCAGCTGAACACTTGTGTCGCCCTGGGTACTCTGTTACAATAACTAAAATGGTAAACAAGAGCCTGCTGGAAAAGACAGCATGCTAGTCCAAGAACAACAAGACCTGTCCACAGACAGCATGCTCCACTTTTCTCAGTGCTGGATAATTAATTATCAGCCAAGTTAAACAAGAGGCCCAAGTGATTTTTTTTGTCAGGGGGGGGGGGGGGGGTTGGGGGTTTGGCGGGTGAATAAGGGAGTCAAGTACCTATGTATTAATGTATTAAAAAAGAAGATAACGAAATCGGACCCCGGTGAGGGGGATTTGAGGGTGGATGGGGAGTCAAGTACCCATGTATTAAAAAAAAAATCCAGTCGGGGGGTGTAAAAACTGGGGGAGTGGCGTTACTCGGGCAGGGTAGGGGGGTCCCCATGCAGAGTGGGGATGTGGGGGGGGGGGAGAAAGGGGGAGTACTTACCCATCTCAAGTCAGTAAAAATTTTATTTCTAGGCTTAAGAAGTTTTTTTCCTATTTATAAGTATAAGCAAAACAAGTGACCCCTGGGGGTGGGGCTAACTGTGACCCGAGGGACATGGGTACTAACAATCTTTGCAGGGGTCTTGCTGGTGATCAAGTACTCCAAGTTTGAATATCTTTGACACTTTTTGAGAAATGGACGAAACTTTCTAAGTCGGAAAGGGGCCATAATTCACATAAAATGCTTGACACAGTTATCTCCTCTTGTGAGCAGACTAAGCTCTTGATGGTTAACAAAAATTGTAAGTTTCAGGCCTATATCTGCAAGGAAAAGGTGACTAGTACTACCTTGCCCAAAAACTTTAACCAAATTTCTAAGTCGAAAAGAAGCGATAATTCACACAAAATGCTTGACACAGTTATCTCCTCTTCTGATAAGACTAAGATCTTGAGGGTAAACTAGTATTGTATGTTTCAGGCCTATATCTGCAAGGGAAAGGTGACTTGTACTACCTTGCCAAAAAACTTTAACCAAATTTCTAAGTCGAAAAGTGGCCATAATTCACACAAAATGCTTGACAGAGTTACCTCCACTTGTTAGCAGAGTAAGCTCTTGATGGTAAACAAGTATTGTAAGTTTCAGGGCTATACCTGCAAGGGTTAAGTGAATAATGTTACCTTGCCCAAAAACTTAAACCTGAACCAACGCCGACGCGGACGCGAGGGCGAGAACTATAGCCCTCCTTATTCTTCGAATAGTCGAGCTAAAAATACCTAAGTTTCCACCCTACATTACAATGTGAGATCAAAATGAATGTTTTCACGAAAAAGACATACAGGCATTCTAAGACAATATGGCTTTGACAAAAAAAGGACTGACCAATAGTTTTTACCCTTTCCTTTTGACAGCTCAACATATCATTTTATCAGTAGGAAATTAGAAAACATTCTTATGAATAGCAACTGATAAAAAGCACTCGGGCTAGGGTTACCATTGTCTGCACCAGTTACAGAGGAGAAAATATTTCTGCCAAAAGTTGCTGAGCCAAAACTATTCTCTGCCAAAAGTTGCTGAGCCAAAACTATTCACTACCAAAAGTGAAAGAGGCAAAATCAACTGCGGGAAGTTGCAGAGTTTAAAACTGATACTGCCAAAAGTTGAAGAGGCAAAATACAGTTACTGCCAAAAGGGTAAGAATAAATGAAATTCACAAGTTTAAGTTTAGTTGAAGTTCCCTTAAATCAAAGGATTACTTTTTCATGTATACAAGAAAATTATACCTTTAATATGGACTCACTTTCTGTTCACTTATCTATCTCATAAGTAAACTTAATAAGTAATATATGGAAAATTTTAATATGTATAACCTAAGTCAGATACGATAAACTATAGTTGTAAATGTTTACTTATACTGTTAATACATGAAATATATCAGAAACATAAATATTTCAATATATTTTCATTCTCAGCTGATAAATAATGTATTATCTTACAGAAAACATGAATGAAATCTTTCAAGTCCTTCAGTCAAAAAAATACCTTGTTTACAAGCTAATTGATATACACAGTGTGACATGTAAATTATTATTCTTACCATATATATGAAATTATATGTACAATTTATAATGATGTAATAATAGAGTGAAAAACAGTTTTTTTCTGATATGTACTCAATATCACAGATTCTCTTTGTGTTCAGTTTATAGTGAGACTAAAACAGTACATGACTATTTCTGATAAAAAATATAAAATTGAAAAAAACCAGCAGGTCTGCTCCACCTGAGTTGACTCTTATGCATAGTCCAAAAACATGATCTTAAATCAGGTTTGAAAATCATGCATATGAGATAAATATTTCTATATTTGCTCAAACTGTACACTTTCGAAATTGCCAAATGATCACAGCAAATTTACCTGCTACAGAAAAATTGTCATGATTATTGTCTTCAAGGTGTTTGAGCTTACGTATTATATTCCCCATTTTGTTATTCTTGTGTTTGCCCAAAGCCTTCCATATGGCAGTAATTTACATTAATTCGCTGAATTACAAAGAAAATGATTTGATTTTCAGACATCCAAATTGCAATGAATGCAATTGCAGATCTCACTGTAAATGAAAAGGCGTATAATTCAATTTCAATATGAACAGTATACTTACTAGCTCAACCATCAACTACATAGAGTTCTGAATGAAAAGATTTAAACACTTTGAAACCAGTGAAATAAACAGATGTATTAATATTTATCCATCTGTGAAATATTTCTTCAAAGCACTACTAAATCCAAAAGGTCTTTTGGCTTTGAGAACAAAAGAACGTATTCTGATATCAATATTCTGTGAAGTCTGATGAACTGTACTGGCACATACAGACTACTATTTCTTTAACTGTGTTATATAATCGTAACATTGTAAGAGCTTTCGTCATACTCACTGATGGCACAGTTTTCATATGACACATATATCATGAATAACAACACTTTATAAACATTAAAAAAAGTTCACAACAGATTGATATCAGTATCTTACTTCACTATATTCATTCTTAGAAGTTTCAGGTAATTTTTCTGCACTATTTTTAAATACACCATTAACATATCCATGCCCTGTATCCCCACTTGAACTGTAAGGGGCTTTTGGTAAAGGCCTTTCTTCCCAACTGTTTGCATAATGCTCCGGAGATGAGGGCATGAGCCGAGGGTCAACACCTTTTTCATTTAAAGCTTGGTAACTACCAGCAGATATTCTGGCTCTGTTAGTCATATCTCCATTAGATATTATAGTTATTTGATAATCGACTCGAGTAGTACCTTCTTTGTCTGGCTTTTTAGCAAACCGTCTAGCTGTATCGCCCACATGAGGTATATCTGCTATTGGTTTAGGCGGTATCTTTGGTTTGTTGGTTAGCATAAAGATCAAACGTACTACGATTACAAGTCCAGTAAGAACAAAAGAAGCTATAATTATAGTGACACCAAGCTGAGATTTAGTAGAAGTTGTTGTTGTTGAATATATGTCTGGACAGGTACGTACTGGTGCACCATCAGGACACATATCATTGCGGGAGAATTCACTAAACATTTTGTTTGCCAGTGAGACTGGTAGAGTACACTCTCCAATGTCATTTGCAACTATAGCCTGGTTACCTTGCTGTTTAAACAAATCATACAGCCAAACTAGGTCACAGTTACAGTTGAGTTGATTTCCTGCTAGTAACAGTTTAGGTTTTATTAGAAAGTCATTCAGTGTACACTGGTCTATTGTTTGGATTTGGTTCCTTTGTAAGTCTATGGTATGTAAAGTATTCCTTGGACCATAGAAGGTCTCTTGCTTGATTGAGGTTAGATTATTTCCTGACATGTGTAAAGTTGTCAGCTTTGTATTATTCCTGAAAGCCTTGTCAGGTATATTGATTATACCAGTTTCAATAATTTCCAGTACTTTCAAGTCTGAGAGCTTGGATATGTCAATCCAGAACTGTGTAAGGTTAAATTTGTTTACATTTAAGCTCAATATCTGGAGTGATGTTTCAATTCCACCAAATGCATTTTCTTGAAAGTTTATGAGCTCAGGGTTAATGTTTTGGTCATGCAAACGAAGTTCAACTAAGGAAGGCGAGTTCATAAATGCTTCAGTTGAAACTGTTTTGATTTGATTATATGCAAGATCCAGTGTGTGTAGGTTAGAAAGTCCAGTAAACATTTCCTTGTTAATGCTGGTTAGCCCTATATCATTGCATGTAAGATAATCCAGTGTTGGCATTTTACTAAATATACAAGATGGTAGTGTCCTAAGGTCATTGTTGTAGCCAATATTTACATGACTCAAAACAGTCCAGTTTTCATTGCAAAGGGAGTCAATATTGTTTAATTTGTTATTGTCCAAGTCGAGGTATTGTACAGTGTCTGTAACTCCAGAAAAAGCAACCTGGTCTATCGAAGTCAGGTAATAATTGTTACGAATTTTTATCTCATTCAGCTGTGACAATGGTTTGAAAGAGTCCCCTAAAACAGAAGTAATACGAGTTTCCGTAATGTCGATTGAAGTTAATTTTAAAAACTTCTGAATGGCAGGCACTGGTAGAGTGCTAAGAGAGCTTAATTTAGTAAGTTTTAGTTCAACCAGATTTGCCATTACACTACAATATTTGAAAACAACACAGTCAGGAGAACATTTTAAATGTTCATCAAGCTCAGCAAGAGCCGAGTATGGCATATCATTGGAGCCATCTCCTTCTAGTGAAAGCGATTCTAGTTCTGGCTCTAAACCTCTAAAGGCAGCAGGATCAACTGTTGTCACTGCATTATGAAGCAAGTCTATTTTTTTTACCTTTAAATTTGTAAAGGCATCGCCGCCTATTTGTGTTATGTTATTACAGCCTGCTGTTGGTTGACACTTTCCTGCCTCCTCAAACTGGGTAAATCGTATTTCATCATACACCAGATTAGTGTTTGTAAAAGTAGGTATTTCTGTCAGATTTTTGTATCGACAGTTTATAATTTTCTTTCCTTCACCTTCAAAACAGTCACACTTTGGTGTTGGGGAGACACAACTTTGAGATACAATATTTGAAAACAACACAGTCAGGAGAAACACCTTCATATATACCATTCTGAATAGGTTCTCATCTAAAGCCATTTTGAACAAGACTATGTTTAGTACAGTTGTCTCTGAAGGAAGAAAATCAAACAAAACGTTAACAGCAATAAAACCATGGCAAAGTTAAACAAATGGCTGAGTATTACTCTGATTATTACCTAGGACTTATTAGTTAACCATTGACATAATTTAAATCAAAATAATTCTGCTGTTTTGATTTACTAGTTTTATAGAAAAAAGTGGAAACTTTGATTATATTATTTTTTTACTGACCTATGAATTTACTTCCCCCTTTGAAAACTATCCACCTTATTTAATTTAGTCAAATCTTGCTCAACTTCTTATCATAAAATTATAATTCAGTCCATATACACCTAGACAGGTGAAATGTAAGGTATCTCACACATTCTGTGATCTCAATTTAGACTGGTATCTAATTGTAGTCTTCTTTACCTGTAAATTTGACAACTAGTCAGATGTGGTGTAACTGTAAACATCAATACACTTTTCTATACCAGTAGGAAAAATAAACCATATTTGGTATAATCTTAGGAAGTCGAATTTTTGCATATTCTAAATTTTATCAATAATTCCGGCATACAAAGTGAAAAAAAATCGTTTTTTTTTTTGTTATCATCTTATATGATACATGAGTTGTCCAATACAAAGTATAATTCCGTAGTAAAAAATGAATATTTTCCAGTTATTTGCAATAATTCAAAGAAAACAAGAGCCACTGCAAGTTGGGGCCACGTTCGACGTTTTTGCTATTTCCAAAGGCAAACACATCAGAGGAAGCACATTGTGGTGAAGGGATTTCAAATGAAACATCATTTGGAAATATAATTATCAAATTAATCCATGCATAACAAAGTTATGGCCAATTTTAGCGACATTCAGAAATTTGACCTAAAAGGTCAAGGTCAGATTCAGTTTAACGTTATTTGGAGGTATTGTCTGAAAGGTAGTTATGTCCAAGCATGAAGACACTACATCAATAAATAACAAAGATATAGCGAAGTTAAGGAATGTCAAGGTCGTTTACAGGCCCAGGTAATACTTGAAATTTTCAACACGTTTGTTTTATTCTCAGTGTTGTTTTATCCCGGTATAGATCAAATCCGTTCATAATTAACAAAAATTTGGCTATTTTAGCAAAATTCAATCATTTGACCTTGACAGTCAATGTCATTTTAAATTCAAGGTCATATCTGAATATTTTAACATGTAGGAATTGTCATAAGTATCGTTTTGTCCAAGTATGGATTAAATCCAAATAAAATAACTTGACATTAAAGGTCTAGGTCATTTTAAGGTCAAGGTCCTACTTGTATTATTCAACCGGTCAGTTTTATCATAAGTGTTGTTTTGTCCAAGTATGAATCAAATCTGTAAATTAATAAAGTTGTGACAAAATAAGCAAAATTCAATAATTTAACATGTGTAGGTTTCACCATGAAAAGATTCAAAAATGATGTTACGGCCAATTTTAGGAAAATTTAATAATTTGACCTTGATGGTCATGGTCCACTTGAATTATAAGTGTTGTTTTATCCCAGTATGAATTAAATCAAACCATAAACAACCAAGTTATGGCAAATTTAAGCAAAATTCAATAACTTGACCTTGAATGTTAAGGTCATCTAAAGGTCAAGTTCATACTTTTATAAATCAAAATTTCGGTTTTGTTGTTTTATCAAAGTATGAATCAAATCCGTAGATAAACAACAGTTATGACAATTTAAACAAAATTTAATCATTTGACCTTGACTGTCAAGGTCATTTTAGGGTCAATGTCATACCTAAATTACTATTCAACATGTCAGTTTTGTCAAAAGTGTTGTTATGTCAAAGTATGAATAAAATCCAACCATAAATAACAAAGTTATAACCAATTTTAACAAAATTCAATAATTTAACCTTTAATCAAGGTCATTTTTTAGGTCAAGATCATACTTGAAAGAATCAAAATGCCGGAATTGTCATAAATGTTATTTTATCCAAGTATGAATCAAATCCATAAATAAGTGACTAAGTTATGACATTTAAAGCAAAATTGACCGTCATGTTCATTTTTAGGTCATGGTCATACCTGAGTTATTTAACATGTCAGTCTTGTCATAAGTGTTGTTTTGTCCAAGTATAAATCAAATCCAACAACAAATAACAAAGTTTTGGCAAATTGTAGCAAATTTCAATAATTTTACCTTGGCTGTGAAGATCATTTTAAGGTCAAGGTCATACATGAAAGAATCATAATGTCGGATTTGTCATATGTATTGTTTTGTCCAAGTATTAATCAAATCAATAAACAAATAACAAAGTTATGACAATTTGAGCAAAATTCAATATAATGACCTTGACGGTCAAGTTCATTTTTAAGTTACGGTCATACCTGAGTTATTCAACATGTCGGTTTTGTCATAATTGTTGCTTTGTCCAAGTATGAATCAAATCCAACCATAAGCAACAAAGTTATGGCAAATTTTAGCAAAATTTAAAAATTTCACCTTGACAGTCACGGTCATTTTTAGGTCAAGGTCATACTTGAAAGAATTATAATGTCGGATTTGTCAAAAGTGTTGTTTTGTCCAAGTATGAATCAAGTCCATAAATAAATGACAAAGTATGACCAATTTGAGCAAAATTCAATAATTTGACCTTGACGGTCACGGTCATTTTAAGGTTAAGGTCATACTTGAATAATTAAACATGTCGGTTTTGTCATAAGTGTTGTTTTATCAAGTTTGATTCAAATCCAACCATAGATAGCAAAATTCAGTAATTTGACCTTGACGGTTAAGGTCATTTAAAGGTCAAGTCAATTAAAAAAATCATAATGTTGGATTTGTCAAAAGTGTTGTTTTTCCGTATGAATATCCTCCGTATGATAAGCTCCGCCCTAATAAGGAAGTGACAGCAGTGAGCTGAAAAGTCAACCAATCACGACTCTAGTTACAATTGACTGTGGATATTGATTATATTTTGTAAATCTGTGTCGGTATCGCGTGACTTTAAAATAAGTTAAGCAAATAAATGTCTTAACAAATTCATGTAATGCTTAATTCCAAAGGCAAAAGGTTAAACATCAAAGCTTTGCCAATGTTATTACTAAGCTTTTAGACAAGGAATCACAAAAAAAGAGCAAAATTCTGTATGGCATTTCTGTTTTAATTATCGGATTTATTTATAAGAAAAAAGTTAAGTAGATTTAAGACAAGCTTAACAAAATTAAGGCAACCAATTCTAGCAAATATTTAGTTCATTAAACATGAAGCAACGATTGAAAATCTCGGATAAATTCCGCATGTAAGATATTTCCGTGACCCTGTCGTATTTTAATATTGATAGAAAACAGTGTCGTGGTAACATTTTACAAGGCAAACTAACAACATTAGATTGACTGATAAAGTGATCATGATTTTATTAAAAGTACCAGTTTTTCCTTTTTCATTGAAAAGGTTTCCTTTTCTCTTGGACTTGAATATTTTTGTCGTAATTTACTTTTTAAAAGCAACAATTATAATGAATCAACTAGTCCAGGAAACTTTGCTGCATTCGGATATTGATGTATTTTCTGATTGGCAATATCCTCCACGACGTTTAGGGCACATAATAAATATCTAAAATGAAAAACGGGTGCCCGAATGTCTCGTAAATGGGACAAATGAATCAACATACTTCACATATTGATTTGTAACTTGTTAAAATGAAATTCTGGTGAAGCTGGAAACACATCCCCAGGTAACCAGACTTTCTATCAAAAAGTCACTGAATTTTGATACCAGAATTACATTAGTTTTAATACAGTCCACATATTTGCTGTCTGTCATTGTCTTTTAAAGTTGAACTCAATTTCATTAAAAGTTTGGGGTATATTTTAAAGATATATGAAAGTTTCTTTCATTCTAAAAGTGTTTCTATTTTTTTTAAATTGACTTTTTAAAATAAAAAGCACAATTAACTAATAATGCTTATTGAAAACGTTATCTTGTCGCTCGGATTTTGCCATAGTCAGTTGTCCTGGACAACTCAATCTCAAAGAAATTTGTAGAGCCCTGCAATTAACACAGATGATGAGCTGAAAAATTAACGTCCTTTAATAGAATTTCTGAGAATAAAAGCATATTTTACAAATTTATATACATTTATATTGATGTTTTTATGTCCCCACCACTTATATACATATAGATTTGCCCTTGTACGCCTGTTGTCACGCTGTCACGTTGTACGTACGTTGACTGGTTTGTGTCGCGTGTAACTCCAAACAAATAACTGATAGAGCCATTAAACTTTCTAAGAATAGTTGTCAGCATGTTAACTTATGCACCTGGGTATTTTGACACAAATTTATTGGAGATCGGCAGAGTTATGCCCCCTGATTAAGCAAAATAGCGTTTCTAGACTTGTGTCGCGTGTAACTCCAAACATATAACTGCTAGAGCGATGAAACTTTCTACAATACTTGACAGCATGTGAACTTATGCACCTGAGTATTTTGATGCAAATTTTAATGGAGATCAGCAGAGTTATGCCCACTCATTAAGCAAAAAGTAGATTTTTAGACTTGTGTCAGGTGTAACTCCAAACGTATAAATGCTAGTGCCATGAAACTTTCTAGGAATAGTTGTCAGCACGTAAACTTACGCACCTGGGTATTTTGATGCAAATATATTGTAGATCGACAGAGTTATGCCCTCCCTCAAATTAAGCAAAAATAGCATTTTTAGGCTCCTTAACGTTAAGGACAATGTTTATACGCACCTGTAATTGTACAGGATTTTTTGTGACAATACAGCGGAATCAGGTGACATCTGTATCCTTTAGACACATCTCTAGTTTTTATCACATTTTAGTAATTCTATTAGTTTGTACATACTTGGTCTTCTACAATAACATCTAGGTATAAAGTTTTCTCTCAAGGTAGAAAAGCATACAGACACCACCCAGACTTACTGCCTGAATGTTCACATACTCAGTCTACACTATCATCACCGGAGGGAGCATATTGTTTTTGGTCTGTCTGTCACAAAACTTTTAACTTGACCATAACGCAGAAGTCCTTCCACCTTCAGCCTCCAAACTTCACAGATGCATGCACCTTTGTGAGCTCCTACCCGTCAGACACACTTAGAGGACACATGGTCAAAGGTCAATCCCCCCTGTTTTTACCCATTAGTGACAAAGAATAAAAGCATATACTTTACAAAACATCATACACACTGTTTCATATGAAAATCCTTGCATACAAACAAAAATATCAATATTTCTCAGAGCTGTTCAAATTTGAAATGTCCGCCATAATACGCCATGACATTAACAATAGTTCTAGCTGTCATGTGTTTGGACATTAAAATATCCTTCACCTTAATGGTCAACATCGAAGCCTAGATGAGATTAGACGAGTTTTTGAACTTTCTAAAAGAAAAAGTGCAAGAAAAACTCAGAATTCAGAAAAAAATCATAACATTCAACAACAGTTCAGCATATGAATTGTCATTTCAAAACACTAAAATATACTGAGAGACCATTCTGTTAAGAGACCACATTTTGGCATTCTCTTGGGTGGTCGTTTATCACAATGTCTTCTGTAGAAGTCAAAGTATTTCTTGAAACTCTGATTAATTTGTGCATGTTGTTAAAGTATATAACAGGGATTTCCATTTATTTCTACTCTCTTAAATTCAGACAGGACAGCTTGTTGCACATGCATTCAAACAAGTAAAGGGAGGTAATCAAGAAGTGGTGTATATTCCTACCTTCACAATTACATGGCTTCACATTTATACATTCTTACACTATATGTTGCCATTTTACAAATGAAACCCAGTTTAAATTCATATATTTTTTTACATATTAAGCCTTCCCATATCTGAAAGATCTGTTTTAACTTAAAGTAGGGAGAAAATAACATTAACATTTATTCTGTTTTAACCCACATGAATAGTAAAAACAATATCATATCTGTACATGCAGTTATTTTATCAAGTAAGAAAGATGTTGATTAATATAAATGTACAAATTCTAGTCTGTTCCGAAAATCATCTCAGCAAAGCCCACCGAAGGTGTAAGAGATAAATGAATTTCAGTACATTAATTTTATAGAGTTTGTTGAGATTTTTTTAAATGAGATTTTCTTCTGAAAGGTTAGTGAACCAATAGCATTTCATGCAATCTTCAATTTTCATAGCTTGTATTTTAGGAAGATTTAATATGTCTGCACTTTTATACTTAAAAATGTTTTAATTTATAAAGTCTTCAAAAAAAAAAATCTTTAAAATTTCAGTTACTTTAATTTCATCATATTTTCTAGAATCTGTTTTTAATCAACTGTTTCATTTTGTTTAACAGTAAGTTTTCTTTTATCATAAACAGACGCCTGAGTAACAAAAACTTGCTTCTTCCCAGTTTTTCCTTTCTTGACCGGTTTAAGTGTGGAACTTTTCTTCTGATTGTCATATTATGCAGGAGTTTGAGGTAGTGGGCGGGAGTTTCTGTCGTTCTGATTTTTCAGTTCTCCGGCATCTAGCCGAGAGGGAGCTGAATATCTTAGTTCAGGCTCATTTTTAAAATGAACTTCATCACTGTCAGTACTGTGCTGTTTTGTTCCTTTTCTTAATCATTTTCATAGGGGGTTTTCTGTCTGCTCCTTCCAATTTTCTGGTAAGGACTTAACACATCACCACTTTCATAACTGTAGTTTTCAACTCCAAATCGCCTCTGCATATTTTTCGGGCATATGACACGATATTTTTTAGCAATTCTAGCCACATTTATTTCGCTGTATTCATTTGGCACGACACTCGCTTTCATGTCATCACCTACTATACACTGACGTCTGTTCACAGGGGAGTTGAAAGACAACTGAAGCTCTTTGATATTCTGTACCTTGTATTTTACTACTGCACATATGCCAACAGCTATCAGAGTAACGACTGCAATAGTTGCTATGACAGCACCAATAATTATATATCTGTTATCACCATAATTGTCAACAGCATTAATTTGATTGTCAACATGTTCATCCTTAACGGCACTTTCACCATATGTTTGGGCAGTTCTGCAGTCTTTAACAGAATTATTCTCGATTCCATTGATTTCTGCAGTTACACAACTTTGGTAGAAAGATCCATATACAAGGTTGTATAAAGTGTATATGAATTTCCTCTCGATGAATGTTCACGACATGACCTTTCCCATGAAATGTTGTTAGCTTGTAAACCATTTTAACAAAATCACACCATGCAACAGGAATAGAACTGCTTGTTTGGCTAGCAATGGTCAGTTTTAAGAAATTTGTCTTGTCAGCAGTAGTGGTTTTCGGTGCGTCAGCAGTATTCCCGGTTACTGTTGTGTACACGTGGTCTACACATCTTTCAGGAAATACACTGGAACATATTAAATCATTAGCTGGAATTTTGTATAAGGGTTGGTTAGCATATATTTTAGGTTCACTACAAACAAAGTAATTTTTCAGAAAGGTGGAAACTGTTTGGCTTTTTTCAAGAATAAAGGTGTGCAGTCATTTTAAACGACAGTTGCAGTCCAGTGGGTTTCGAAGGAGATGGATATTGTTAAGTCTTGTGAAGTTCTTAAAAATACAGTCACTAATTGTTAAAAGGCTATTGTCATTTAGTGATACCTCTCTCAGTGTGTTTTCAAGTCCTTTAAATGTTCCTTGGTTGAAGAATTTGATGTTCAATTCTGTTTGACTGAGCTTCTTGTTTTTGGAGAAGGCAAAATAGGGGATCTCAGTAAGAGTTGTTTCACTGATAGCAAGATGTTGCAGCTCTTTAAATATCTTTAGAGTGTTCCAGAACTGCTCTGTGATTAACTTTGTACCATCTAGATACAAATATACAAGATTGTTACCCAGTCCAGTAAATGCACCTGGTGACATTTCTAGTGGTGATGGTTTTGCCTCTGAATTAGACTTAAACTGGTATTCAAGTTCCAGTTCGTACAGTTTGTTCATGTGATGAAATGCTCCATCTTGAATGAAATTTATAATATTCCAGCCCAGGTTCCAGTGTTAGCAGATAGTTTAAGCCAGTGAATAAATCCCTTGAAATTCGTGCCAAGTTTGTATTGACCATAAATAATTCTTCTAAATTCGGCATGTTACGGAAGACATTTGCAGGCATGTATGTAAGCTTGTCATTGTATGATAGCGTTAGATGTCTCAGATTGTTCCATGTTTTGCTTGAAAGTGCCGTTAGCGACTGCGGTTTACGTTTGTTTGAACTTAATTCAAGATGTGTAAGGTGAAAGGATACTCCAAGAAAAGCGTCACTACCAACAGTGTCTGTCTGGTTGAAGGACAGTTCAAGGTCTTTTAAGTTAGTCAGTTTTTCAAAAGAGATAGAATTGATAGTATCTATATTTGTGAATCTTATGTAAGGGTTTGTTAAGCTTGGTAAAAAACTTTCCACAGGTATTTGTGTAAATTCGACGTATTGAAAGTCAAGCTGAAGAAGTTTACTAAACTTTCCTTTGAAGGCAAGTCTGTCAATGTTTGCAAGGGAAACGGATTCAAATAATTCACTTCTGTTAATCTATCCTGTCTGAATTTTTTTGCTTTCAGTCTACATAGTTTGCTAAAAAAGACATGCTAGGGAAGGGGATTTCTATTCCATTTACACCATTTCCGTCAGTTAGAAGCTCATGCAGGTATGGTATAAGTCCATTGAAGGCTCCAGGCTCAACTGAAGATAGCTTATTGCCAAGAAGATCAATCCTTTCAACTTTAGGGTTCATGAAAGCATTGTAATGAAGTCTTGAGATGTAGTTACTGGCACTAAATGTTATTTCATAGTAGATGGTATCTACTGAAGTAATACTGGGATGCTATAGAGGTTCTTGTAGCGGCAGTTTATATGAGATCGGTTTGTTTGTGGGTCCCTATAGCAGTCACAGACATCTACAGCACATTCGGTTTCTTTGTCAAAGCTTGACAGGGGATCCCGATCGTTAGCACTTCGTTTTTCACGACTAAAGTTTTCTGTTGAAGTTTGAGATGTTTTACCATAAGTTGAATTTGCTTCTCTGAAACTTTCTCTGAATGATTTTGGCCCTTTGTTATCTGTTTTCAAGGACTGCCTGTTTTATTCGATAAGTTATAACATCCCCAACAAGATTGTTTGCTTGAAATTGTGTATTGTAGTGGCCAACTGCTGTCAGTTCCAAAGATCTCCTGGTTTGACAAGAGACCATCTGGGTAAATAAGTGTCCACAGCAGTGACATCTTTTTTTAAATTTTGAATGCGAACGAAATCTGAAAAAGAAACAGTTTTGTAATTTTTGTACTAGTCCAAAATTATTTATTCATTTTCAAAGCATTATAAAATAGCTCTCGGTATATTAGTGAAACAGTGGGAAAATGCATTTTCTATACAAAAAAGGTTTAACAAAAATGTGTACTTCACAATTCATAATATCGTCATCGTATATTTTTTTCCTTTCATGTTTGGGATTTCAAGGTTTAAACAAAGTATCTGCAGCAGTGTCATTTTATTACGTTTTACAAACATTTATGTGCAAGACAAATTTTTAGTGTTGATAACAAAAAGCATGCAAGGAATAAAGTTTTTACCTTTTACTAATTAGTCTTAATAGTAGTCCTGGTTGCTTTTGTTGTTGTTTTTTTAAGTAATTATTTTTTGTTCTGATTGAACTTGTTATGTGCACAAAATGAATCGTTTCTTGTCATGGACCAGTGTATTCATTTTAATGCTGAAATACGACAGTGTATTGTTCACATTTAAGGAGAAGTTGACAAAAGGATTGTTGTGGTACTTGTGATCTATAGATAATACAGGATTTACATGTTTCCGTTGATTCGTATTTCTGATCTCTATCAACTGATATTGCTCACGCTTTGTCCAGTGGAAAAAAACCTAGGCCAATAGCTGAAGTGTTAGTTTCTGTAATGATTTTGGGCCAGATCTTGCAGATATTTCAGTGTTTTTGATTTCAAAGTCATTATGTCATATTATAGTCTTACGGTTGGATTTGAAAGTTTGCTTGCTGGTTAATAGAAAGCGACCAAATTTGTAGGCCTATATGACTGTTATGGGATTTTTAAATGATTTTTATGGGGGACCTTAGCAATAGGTGTGGTATAAGTAAGCCAGATAATATTTACTTGAAGCTGGCCTGGCTGTCAGTTTAATAATTGTAATTGGCAACAGTATCCTTAGCTTATGCAGATTTCAAACATTGTAGACAGAAACCTTCCTGGTAACATTATGGTGTGAATGTATTGATTCTTTTGGTTATCTCCAAGGTTGGTCTCTAAATATCTATCACATAGGCAATGGAACTGGAGCCGCAAGGGCCACTGTCATTGTTTTGATAGTCACAGTTATTCATGACAGTTTGGGTTTACTCAAAGGCATAAAGCCTGAGACACAACATGCTAGTAATCCACTTGTATCACCATGTGGATGCAGAACAAGGACATCTGCTTACACCATACCATTTGATGAAATGGCACTGCTACTCTTTTAACCAAATTTGTTTGCACTTTTCGAGGTCAGAAAGCGTTCATTGGTCTGACATTAGGAAAGAAATTATATGTTTGGTTTTCCAAAGTAAATTGTATAGATAAAATTATATACAATGCCAAAACAGACCTTCAGTTTAAAGATTTAGAAGAATATTTTTAAAAGAAAAATTGAAGAAAACAGTTGGTTTAGAAAGAGTTCTGGATAACAAGGGTTCGGATTAGCAAGGTCCAACAGTTTATATGATAGAAGTAAATTTAAATCCAACTTATTATGGTAAACTGTCATCTATAAAACTGTAGACTGTAAACTGTAGCTATCGTTGGGAAGTCATGACCTTATGGGTGTGGCCTAAAGATACCCAAAGCTTTATCAGCTTTAAACTACAGTTTCAAAGCATTCACGTATCAAAGCTACTCTTAAACTTTCTAGTAAGATTTTGATTAATAGAAAATACTTAAACTAGTCACTAAATTGCATTGTACTGAACTACCAATACTTCAAAGTTGATGTGATCAAGTATCATTCAATTAAAATGACTGTACATGTATTGATGCAATTTCAATTCACTCACATGTGGTTATTGATTGTCTGGCGTCCGTCGGCATGCGTCGTGCATCGTCAACAATGTGACTTGAACGACTTCTCTTACTAAACCCCTAAGCCAACTTTGACGAAACATGCCTGGGATATTACTTGTATTAAGCTCTACCAAAGTTGATCAAAGAATTGAACTCTGGTTGCTATGGCAACTGAAAGAGAAAACTTTGAAAATCTTCTTGTCTGAAACCAGAAGTCCCTGAGCCGTAAGATTTGGTATGTAGCATTGTATAGTAGACCTCTACCAAATTTGTTCAAATTATGCCCCTGGGGTCAAATTTAGCCCCGCCCGAGGGGGTCAGTTGATTTTACATATGCCCATATTAGGAAACTTTAAAAATCTACTTGTGTGAAACCACAAGGCCCTGAGCCTTAAGATTTGGTATGTAGCATTGTCTAGTGGACTTCTACCGAGTTTCTTCAATTTATACCCCTGGGTTAAATTTGGCCCTGCTCTGGGGTCATTGATTTTACATAGGCTCATATATTGAAAATTTTGAATATCTTCCTGTGTGAAACCACAAGGCCCCGAGCCTGAAGATATGGTAAGTGACATTGTCTAGTGGTCCTCTACCAAGTTTGTTCAAATTTTACCTCTAGGGTCAAATTTGGCAATGCCCCGGGGGTCAATTGATTTTACATAGGCTTATTTTGAGAAAATCTTCTTGTCTGAAACCAAAAAGCCCTGAGCCTTAAAATTCGGTACGTAAAATTGTCTAGTTGACCTGAAACAAGTTTGTTCAAATTATGCCCCTGGGGTTTGATTTAACATAGGCTTATATATGGAAAACTTTGGAAATCTTCTCGTCTGAAACCACAAGGCCCTGGGCCTTCAGATTCGGTACGTAGCATTGTCTGGTGGACATCTACCAATTTTGTTCAAATTATACCTCTGGGGTCAAATTTGGCCCAACCCTGAGGTCCTTGATTTCACATTGGCTTATATAGAGAAAATTTTGAAAATGAATGTCTGAAACCACATGGCCCTGAGCCTAAAGATTTGGTATGTAGCATTGTCTAGTGGTCCTCTACCAAGTTTGTTCAAATTATTCCCCTGGGGTCAAATTTGGCCCTGCCCGAGGGGTCAATTGATTTTACATAGGTTTTTTTAATGGGGAAAAGTTTGAAAATCTTCTTGTCTGAAACCACAAGGCCCTTAGCCTTAAGATTTGGTATTAAGCATAGTTTAGTGGACCTCTATCAAATTTGTTCAATTAATGCCCCTGGGGTCAAATTTGGCCCTGCCCCGTGGATCAATGTATTTTATATAGGCTTATATAGGCGAAACTTTTAAAAACTTCTTGTCTGAAACAACAAAGGCTAGAACTTAGATATTTATGTCTCTCAAACTTTTTGGGAGACATAATGTTTTTGCCTTCGCCGTCCGTCTGCATTAAGCTTGTCCAGCTTTCACAGGTCAAATTGCTGGCGGGATTTCGACGAAACTTCAATGGAGTGATAAGTACCAATCCTAGTTGTGAATATTGCCGGCATGTTCCGGTTCGCTGCACAAAATGGCCGCCAGACCTAAAAATATAAAAATCTTGTCTGGCTTTCACAGGTCAAACTGTTGGCGGGATTTCGACGAAACTTAACAGGAATGATCAGTACTATCCCTAGTTGTGCTTACCGCCGGCACGTTCTGGCCGTCAGAGCTTACAATAGAAAAACCTTGTTCGGCTTTCACAGGTAAACTGCTGGTGGGATTTCGACGAAACTTCAAAGGAGTGATCAGTACCATCTCCAGTTTTGCATATCGCCAGCACGTTCCGCTTTTTTGCATGAAATGGGCACCAGAGCTAAAAATAGAACAATCTTGTCTGCCTTTCACAGGTTAAACTGCTCGCGGGATTTCGACGAAACTATACAGAAGTAATCAGTACCAAATCTGGTTGTGCATGTCGCCAGCACGTTGCTCTTCGCCGCAGAAAAAGGCCTCCAGAGCTCAAAATAAAAAAAATCTTGTCTTCCTTTCACAGGTTAAACTGCTTGCGGGATTTCGACGAAACTAGACAGGAGTGATCAGTACCAAACCTGGTTTTGCACATCACCAGAACGTTCCTCTTTGCCGCAGAAAATGGCCACCAGAACTCAAAATAGAAAAATATTTTCCGGCTTTCACAGGTCAAACTGGTGGCATGTTTTCGACGAAACTTTACAGGAGTTATCAATACCAACTCTAGTTATGCATGTCGCCGACATGTTTCGTTTTGCTGCACAAAATGGCCGCCAGAGCTAACATTAATAAAACTTTGTCCGGCTTTCACAGGTCAAACTGCTGGCGGGATTTCGATGAAACTTTACAGGAGTGATCAGAACCAACCCTTGTTGTGCATTTCGCCAGCACGTTCCCCTTCGATGCACAAAAGACCGCCAGAGCTTAATATAGAAAAAGCTTGTCCGGCTTTCAAAAGTCAAACTGCTGGTGGGAGTTCGACGAAACTTCAAAGGAGTGATCAATACCAACCGTAGTAGTGCATATCGCCCGCACGTTTAGCGTCGCTGCACAAAATGGCCACCAGAGCTAAAAATAGAACAATCTTGTCTGCCTTTTACAGGTTAAACTGCTTGCAGGATTTCGACGAAACTATACAGGAGTGATCAGTACCAAACCTTGTAGTGCATATCGCCAGCAGGTTCCTCTTTGCCGCAGAAAATGGCCTCCAGAGCTCAAAATAGAAAAATCTAGTCATCCTTTCACAGGTAAAACTGCTTGCGGGATTTCGACAAAACTATACAGGAGTGATCAGTACCAAACCTGGTTGTGCACATAGCCAGCACGTTCCTCTTCGCCGCAGAAAAAATGGCCACCAGAACTCAAAATAGAAAAATATTTTCCGGCTTTCACAGGTCAAACTGCCGGCATGATTTCGACGAAACTTTACAGGAGTGATCAATACCAACCTCAGTTATACACGTCGCCGACATGTTTCGTTTTGCTGCACAAAATGGCCGCCAGAGCTAACAATAGAAAAACCTTGTCCGGCTTTTATAGGTCAAACGATGGCGAGATTTCGACGAAACTTCACAGGAGTGATCAGTACCAACCATTGTTGTGCATTTTGCAGGCATGTTCCGCTTCGCTGCACAAAGTGGCCATCAAAGCTAAAAAAATAAAAATCTTGTCCGGCTTTCACAGGTCAAACTATTTGCGGGATTTCGATGAAACTTCTCAGGAGTGATCAGTACCAACCCTAGTTATGCATATTGCTGGCACGTTCCGCTTCGCTGCACAGAATGGCCACCAGAGCTAAAAGTAGAGAAACATTGTCCGGTTTTCACTTTTTTCCCCCATTTTCATGACATTAAAAACAATTATTTTTCCACCAGACTGATATTATAGCCCTTCAGTAAACGTGGACAGGTGCTAATGACATAGTTCAACCCCCCAATACACGATACCAAGCTGTGTTCACTCATAGGCCAACACACCAAAACAACCAGTCTCTAACAGGAGATGTTGGTCAACCAAGACTTGGACTTTATGCGCATTGATACTTCTGTGGCAGATATTGAGTGTGTTGGTGTTCATATAACATCTCCATCTATATAAGTATTGAATGTTTATAAACCTCCACAACTTCACCTGCAGTATTCCTGTGAACAGCTCAGTTTGATTCTTAGCAATTTGCCAACTTCACAAACAATTGTTCTCGTGACTTTAATGCACCAGTGTCAGCTAATGAGCTCGAACAAACCATGACTAACTTCAATCAACTTAAAACAACTCCCACTACAATTCGACAAATGCTGATTGATCACATATATGTGAAAAACCTTGCAGTTGTACAATCTGGAACTTATTACAGCTATCATGCAATTACATATGCAAACATATGGATCAATTACAACACAGAGCCTCTATGAACAACTGATATATCATATTCCATCTGTGTTTAATAGCTTAAACACCTGTTGTCACTAGGTAACCAATATCTTTACTTTTTGATTGTGAAAACATAAAGTATTTCCTCATTTCCACATCACTTTTCAGCTTTACCTACATCTATTAAATATGTTAAAACCAACTGCAACTTATGTTTTGACTTTCACCCTGCATACCAAAAAAAAAACATGCTGCTGTTCCATCATTAGAGAACATAGATGGGAGACATATGTTTTTATGACAAAAACCCCTTCTAGTTTTAATGGAGCATCAGCTAGAGGTTATCTACCAAGTTTGTTCAAATTATGCCCCTTGAGTGATAATTGGTTCTACCCTGAGGGTCACTTGAATTCACAGAGATTTATATAGGGAGATTCTTAAAAAAGCTTTTGATGTTAGCTCAACAGCAGACCCAAAAGCAAAGTATTCAGGTGAGCGGTCTAGGGCCATCATGGCCCTCTTGTTTAACAAAATTCTATAGAGTTAGAATTTTTTTAAACATTTTAATGTTGAAAGTAGAATCGAGTTTAGCTTGAAAGTTCAAAAGAAAAAAAAGGCCTCTGATATTACATGCAGAAGATCTAAAAAAAGTGGTTCCCTCTATCACCTATAATTATGATT
Source organism: Cyclina sinensis (assembly GCA_012932295.1). Classification (NCBI taxonomy): domain Eukaryota; kingdom Metazoa; phylum Mollusca; class Bivalvia; order Venerida; family Veneridae; genus Cyclina; species Cyclina sinensis. The sequence goes on from JAAONU010000011.1 coordinate 18,609,924, forward strand.
GGTTATTATGTGGTTGTAAAACTAGCTGGATACTAGCTGTTTACAACTAAGATATGTTGAAGAATTTTGTTTCAACTGGAATACGCTTGGTAAGAATAGAAAATATTTATTTCCTGCAGCGTTCCTCAAGACCAGGATAATTCTGCCATAGAGATGACTCTAAAGTATATACAGTCAGAAAACTTGTTATTCTGCCCTTGAGCAAATATCATTTTTTGTTGCCTGGTCCCTTAACATACACGTCAAAAGAGTGTGACAAAGTTTCAGTACCCTTCCAGAAATGAAGGGATTATTGTAAAGATGAACAGCATTCCTTCTGTGAACCTGGTCATTTATTAGTCATGTTTCTGTTAAAGCGGAAGTTGATACCTGCAAGATAATTAATTAATAAGATAAAGGCAGTGAGGAGAATTATGAAATGCTGTATTTAGTGTAAATTTAACTTCCTTTTGTAAATAAAAACTTAACAAAAATTTATTCTGTCTTGGCATGGAGTCTAACCACCTCTGTCATTTTGGCTTTTGATTGCCTTTCTGATATAATTTGTTCATAAAGACTTCATGTGAATGACCTCTTAAGAATGGCTGAATAATGAAATTGCACAAGAAAATAGCCTGTGCCTATTAAAAACATCTTTCATGATAAAGGTTGATATGAGTAAGTCTTAAATGAAGTCACAAACATTGTTCAGAATATTTACAGCAACAATTTTGCAGTCTTACCCAGACATTAGAGGAAGGCCCATCTTCACAAGATCAGAAATACACACTGAAAATGACCAGTCTTATTGCAAAAATTAGTATTAGGTAACTATCTCATTTTGCCTGCTTCATTGTGAAGTAGTATACCATAAAAGATTTTAGTTATCTCTTTTAAAACAAGAAAACAAGAGCAAAATGTCTCCTTAAAAAGTGTTATATTTCATAAAAAGTGTATCAATCCAACATCTGTTTTCTCTTTTCAGTTTGTAAATAGGTCATGAATATAGTACATTAAATTGAAAAAGTCTAAAAGATTAGAATACTTTAATACATGTAGATAAACCAAGGTACATTTTAATTCTCTCAAAAACCAGATTGTTTAAAGATCAGGATTTCAATTTATATTTTAGATAATGAATGTGTTCTAAACATGCCAAAACATGATGTACATAAATTGTAGGTTTCCAATTCTGATTTATGCCAAGAACCACATGTTGATAAGTCCTGGTACCAGCGTAACCTGTGTGATGATGTGCTTGCTAGTTTTTGACATGGAAACGGCTATGATCAGGACAGTCCTTCATCACCAGTCAGCCGCTGGAACAAGTTCAAATCTCGGCTTCAGACAGTACGTGGTATATCATAATTTGCCAGTTAGAAAATTACCTCTCATCTTGAGAAAAACATTAACTCTTATATAAAGAAATGGTAGCCAAAAATAATCAACACAAAATCAGAATTGTAGACTAACAAAAGGAAAATTTGGATCTCTTAGACCCTGTATGAAATACACATAATAGGGATGGTGTTTGCCTTGACGTTGATTTGGTCATTCAGAAGCAGGGTATGGAAGTGATAAAATTGTCAGACATAATCTTCATGGCATAAGGATTGTCTACTTTATATAGTTCAAATCTGTTTATTTAGAACAAATCTGTTTAATTAAAACAGAGAGGATATACAACATGGTAAATTATGTAATTTAGGCTGTCGCATTTTTTTGCCTCGATTCGGAAGAGAAAACTGCTGTTCTTTAGTTTTTCATCAAATTTAATGATATATAGCGCTTGCAAAGCGGAAAATTAGGCACTACACATTTTTCCTGGTGATTCTTTTTTCAGATTTTCATAATTTTCTCACATTCAGGAAAACTGATATATGGGTATCTCATTAAGGCATATCAGCGGGTAATGTTCCTTAAAATTATCATGTCTCCTTTTATGATTAAATTGCTTTTTGAAACTTGCAACCTAACAGGATTTCTAAAGAGATTATTGTCTGGTAAAGAGTGTAGCCATTTGCATGTGCGTAAAATATCACAGTTACATGTTTATCTTTAAAAAACAAAAAAAAAGATAAGTTCTGTTCTTTTGTATTTGAAACGTAATCAGATAATTGCTCTATCTTCGGCAAATAAGATTTTTGTGTAAGAAACTGAATGACTAAACATTTTGTTGGAAAATTCTGTCACTTAAAATAGCAAATAATTGTCATTTAAGTACATGTATTTTAATTTTATTTCCTGTTCTTAGCATACTATTTCGTCAAGTATAAAAAAACGACCTAACCCATCATTACTAATGAGTAGAACTTATCATCGTATCAGATTGCTTTCAAGTGCTTTTCGTTTTGATTTTACTAGAGCAAGACGTTAATTTATAATACGTACGCACGCAAGTTTTATTTGACTGTGTCATAGGTTTCAGAGCTTCTTAAAACAATATGAATTCTTTTTTTAGTATAATGATCTCTCCTTGAAAAAGATCGTACATGTTAACTCTTGTAAAGCAAGTATCACAGGCTGGCAAAAAGAATAGATTTTCTTAAGCTGCCCTATGTTTTCCTATCAGGTTTTTACTAACCTTTCATACAGAAGTTCAAATTAAGCTTCAATGGCTTACTTTCCATCTTTTAACTGACGTAATCCATGTTGGGAAAATCCAGTCCAAATAAATTAGATTTATAAGTAGTATAGTACACAAGAATGAAAACAACAATAAAATCCTTGAAAATACTTCTACAGCAGCAAATACAAAAGTTAACTAAACAATCATAACCCAATTTTGAAGTGCTTTTTCAACACAGTAAAACAGTTTTCTGTAATCTACTTTTAAACCCTGGATCTGTTATTGCTTTTACTGCTCTGATGACTTTGGCTTAAATCTGAAACTTGTGCAATTTAGCCAAAGCCTGCCATTTAAACATCATTTTCAATGAATATTTTTTTTTTAATTTTAATTGTACTTCATTTTGTTTTCTATGTTCGACGATTTGAATGTTTTCCAGTCAATGTGACACATTCAGAGTGGGGCTGACATGAATGTTATGTTCACCACTGTCCTATGTCTTATACATAATGATATAAGTTTATGATAAGGAATTTAGAACAGTTTGCAGAATGATAATTCAATCAATGAAACAATCAATCAATCAATCGATTAATTAATTAATTGATTGATTGATTAATTTCAAGTTGACTCGGTTCTTCTGTATCAAATCTGTTAAACAGAAATTCACAAGATGACTAACAAACACGTTCTTTGCAGTACATGTACTTTCTCCACAATGGTGTACTTCGAACTTTCATAAAGGGGGAAATTGAACTTAAAGTTATAATTTGTAAACGTTTTTGTCTTAGGACAAAAATACTTCATGATATCGAACATAGAAACCTTTGTTTTTCTGTCAACAATGACACAATTGACGCGAAATTGCAATGGTTTTTGATGTAGTATTTGTTGATTGTCACTGTAATGAGGACATATAGATAATGTTATTTAAGAGTCATCCTGTTCTGTGTAACCTTTTTTCCTGTCAACCATGACAAAATGGCTCTTGATGCGTCAGTAGTTAACTTTGTCAACCATAAAGACACCATCACTTTTGTTTGAAGAAGACTTTTAAAGAACGTTTTGTAAAAGTCTTCTTCTTACAAGAGTGATGGTTTCTTATAAGAATGAACAGTGTATGTTTTTATTAGATGTGTTTAATGTATGAAACAATAATGACGGCCAAAGTTTGGTATATACAAGAAATATCCTAGCATAACTTAACTGTATTAAATATATTTTAGATCAAACACAAAAGTTCAAAGTCGACTTCTTTACATGGCATTGCAATGATAAGAAGAGAGAATAAAAATAGAACTGTTGACGAAAGAGCAAGTTAAAGAACAACTGAATGCTGTTTTCCATGAAGAAAACGTATGTATCACCCCCCACCCTTCCCCTAACTCCCCTCCAACACGGATAACAGAACTCCTTCAAAAATCAGTCAAGCGGAAAATCGTTACAACATCCACAACAACACTAGGTACTGAACATGTCTTTAAGGTTTCATTAAAATCTGATGATGAATGTAGGAAGAGTTGCGCTGACAAAATTCAAAACCTATAAAGTTGCTAAATTCTGATGAAATCAGTCAATCGGAAAATCTTGTAAATATGCACAACTACACTCGGTACTGTACACTTTTGTATAGTTTCATCAAAATCCACTCATGCAAGTAGGAGGTGTTGCGCAGACAAAAGATCAAAATCAAAATCTATAAAGTTCCATAACGCCTGCAAAAATCAGCCAAGCGGAAAATCAAGTAAAATGCACTACTACACTAGGTACTGAACATTTCTTTAAGGTTCCATCTAAATTCGATAATGCAAAATGTCTCCCTCCGACTACGTGATGGAGGGGGAAGGGGAGGGCGAAACATAACTTTAGGCGCATTATTACAATTGTTATGTTAACCCTGCCGTGGCTAACGCTGAATCCATGTAAGAAAGTAGGCACTCCCCATCATTTCACTGAAATTCTTGAATTTCATATTTTAAATTTCTTTTACCTATGGGGCAATTCCATATTGTCTAATGCTATTGTTCTTTGTTTTAAACTTTATCTCTTCAATCAACATGAGGTACATGGCTACCTTTGACTCATTTTGTGTTCTAAATCAGAATGTTTTTACGAAATATAGTACAAGTTTAATATAATTAAGCTTCATTTTATCATGAAGTGGTTAATGTCATAAACCTGTTATCCTTATAACTTCTAAAATTTGGTCAATTGTTGATGTCAGAACTGCATTTATATCGCTAACCTCTCTCTCGAGAGTTACATCTTCAATTTTCTATCCAATGAATTATCAGAGTACCACAAACAATTAAATTCGGTAAAACCATTTATTTCTACTATATACAATTATTCATCCAATATGTAAGCTTTGTTCTCACGTGCCTTGTTACTGATAATATGACTGCGGGAAGTTAAGTTTGATTTTGCTACAGCGTTAGGTTTTTCAACTCCCAATAATATGCTCTCATATTTGTAGAACAGAATGATACTTCATTGCAAAAGCATGGCCATACATCTGAAACATAAGAAGCGCCAGCAAATCAAAATACATACAGGTATATATTTTTTACGTTGACTCAGTTCTACCGTATCAGCCATTTTCTGAAATATCTTTTAAGACTTGTTCACTGATGCGGCTGATTAACTTCTCATGGGAGTAATTCATGCAGGAAAAAATTCAAGCACAGGGCATAATTTACGCCAAAGGATTCAGCCAGCTGTCTTGGTAAATGAAGTTACATGTATGAACCTTACTTGACCAAGGTCAACTGAGTACTCAGAAAGTAATCTATGATGTCAGAAAAAAGTAATTTCAATTGTTCTTTTATATGTTTGTCCTATTAAGTATACATATTCGACTTCTTTGGTAAAAATAGCCACAAGGACTACATTTAGACAGAAGAGCAGTTTTTGTTTCATAATAAACTGAGTTCAAACTCTTTCAGGAAGTTAAAGAAAGGATGTCAAGTGTACCTAGACTAATGTTTTATGAAATGGCAGGGACCTATGACTTGTACAATGCCTTTTGATCCTTTCAAATGCAAGTAATCGAAACAGGGGAAATCCTAGAACAAAATTAGACTAAAGCTTAAAAATGAATACTCCATGTAATTTATAAGAATCTGTTTTTGTAGCATACAATCTCAAAGTCACATTACAACTATATAAAATGGGACCTATTATACGCTTCACAGAGTAATACTGTTTCAATGCACAGGTCCTTAAGGGCGGACACATGGCTGGTAATCAGGGAGGTACTAATTTCTGGAACAGTTTGTAATAGTATTAGTGCAATGTTTTGTTTGCTTAATTTTCTGTTTGTTTGTCTAATTTTGCTTGTTTAACTATGTTTTTTATCTCTCGCATTGGTGCATGTAAACTATGCCTTACCATTTGTATTCGTTGTGTATATAATGTATAACATAACAATGTACATTGTGCACGTCTGAATAAATGTTCTGTTCTGTTCTGTTCTGTTAAACTAACACTTACTCATCCACGACGAAGTAGAACAGAATAGTTTGTCCTGTTTTCTTCCTGAGACATTATTTGGCACAGTATTAAACAACGGAGAGGAAACGTTTCTTTCTTGAATAACACCTTAATCTTTGTTTTTCAAGAATGCTAAAAAACTAATTGTCGTTACACATTGTGTCACTAAACAATCAGTACACCTCATTTGCCAAATTTTGATTTACAGGAAATGATTAATATTTCTTAGACGAAGAGTATTGATTCACTTGCTGATCGTTTAAGAATTGATTCTATGTATTTGACGCACAATTAAAGACAATTAAACTTCTATTTTAATGTCTCGCACTGTTGACTGGTTGTAACTAGGCCACGTGTGGTTAACTTTGCTTGACAAGAACCCATGTTGCTAACTTTGGCTGTAATTAGGACACGTGTTGGTGGATTAAAGAAAAATATGGTAAACTAAAATTGCAGTTAGAACACCTTGTTACTTCAGTTTGAGTTAAGACACGTGTTGTAGACTTTGGTTAAAATTTGGACACGTGTTGTTAATTTTGGTTGAAATTTGGAAACGTGTTGTTAACTTTGGTTAGGACAATCTGTTGAAACCAACCAATTTTTTTCCGTAAACAGTCTTAGGTTAAGTTAAAACTCATAGTCGGAATATGCGGTCACAAAACTGTTTTTTTTTTCCTTTCGAAAAGTTTAATCACCACCCACTTACTTTTGCTTGCACCACGCAATACTATATAAACTGCAACACTTACACTTTAAAAGGCATCGTCAATAGTCAAATAATAAACACTTTCATTTTTTACACTGCATGCGTAATAATATCAAAAGTTAAAAACGTGATTACAATTGTAACTCTTCCCATGATTTGTCGTCATCAAATAACGTATGAGGACATTAGTTAGGGACTTTTGAAAACACCTACTCTTTTACTTCCCTGTATAGTTTTGAGCAGAAAATTATTAATACAGATTATGATGTGATACGACAGTTCACTTATGTCAACAAACTGAACGGCGGAGTTCTCACTTTTTAAATTTCAATATTTTTTGCTGCGTTTCTTTTTTAAATAACGGCATTAATAGTTTACAGTTCATTTTTGGAATCATAGTCTGCTGTTTATGATATGAAATATTATTGTGTAACTTGATAGCAGAGAAAGTTATTATGTGGCTTCTTGATTGACACAGAACAGATAATTGAGATATTCTTGTGAGTTGTGTCATGCTTCAGGAATATACGAGCGGTGTATCGTGTGCAGCGGCGGAGGGTGACGGGACATGTTTACATGTTTTAGCGTGAGTCAGCACTATATTCTACCTCTTACCATTTTGATTTTTCTTTGTGGTTCGGTTGGTGTTGTTTGTGTTTTCTTTTGCATTTTTGCATTTTTAGGTGGCGGAGGTGGGGGTTAAACTCCGGTTTTAATATTTTAGTAAGCATGGTTACCCTTGCCCTTTACATGAACAACAAACACAAACGGAATAATGTGGTAAGATACTGTATGATTAAGTGGGTATGGTTACCATTGCCCTTTTCATGAACAACATACACAAACAGAATAATTTGGTAGGATACTGTATGATAAAGTGGGCATGGTTACCCTTGTCCTTATGCATGAAGAACATACACAAACGGAATTATGTGGTAGGATACTGTATGATAAAGTGGGCATGGTTACCCTTGTCCTTTACATGAACAACATACAAAAACGGACTTATGTGGTAGGATACTGTATGATCAGGCTGTATGAAGTCACATCACATGAACTGTATCGAAAAAGAAATATGTTCTCGGACATATAAACGTACAATGTTTGTGTCTATAAGCTCTGAGTTTTTTTTTTCTTAGTAGAAAAAAAATAGTATTACATTGTTTGAAATCCTGCATTTGTTTTCAAATATTTTAGGTGATAATGATAACTTATCGAATATAATTATTTATTATCAAGAGGAAGTTTTATTTCATATTGACTGTCAGCTAATAGGACTTTGAGCTTGTGTGGAATGGAAACATTTTGCAACTTTAATAAAACATGTGGCAATGCAGGAATGCTTGCAAGCATATATTAAGACAACACTGAAACTTTTTTTTTTTTTTTTGTTATTTATATAAAATACGGAAAATATATACCACAGAAAAATATAAGGAAGTACACATTTATTACGAAATAAGACGCAAACTTTGTATATATAGAAATCACAAAAATAAACAAAACCAGCAGATCATAAACCAGAAAAAATTCCATGGAAGCTAATTGTTACTTCTTTTGTAGCTTGAGAACTGACGCCGAACATGAAAAGGGTGAACTGAAAACGGACAAACAAGAGGAAGAAGAAATGGAAGACATTCCGCTAAGAAGTATGGAAGAGACGGTGTTTCGAAATGAATTTTCTGACGGTGAAAATGATGAAAAGGAAGAAGAAACTGATCGCATATTGAAGGAATACAGTTTCATTGAACCAAGAGTAAGTGATTTCTTTCTGTGTCACTGACGACGTACACAGAACAGCATAGTCTATTCTACCTTAAAGATCATTTTAATTCACCATTCTGTTTATTTGGAATTATCAATTTTAGAGGCAGTTACGTAACTTATGGGATAAGAAAACAAAGTCAGAGCTTATTTTCTTGGGCTGGAGAAAGATAATGCGGTAAATTTTGTTTGAGCATATATTGACGTTAAAACCATGGAGCATAACTATGCCATTCTCAAATGACCTGAATAATATCAGTGTGTTTCTGGTACACCTTATGAAATCATTTTAATTATTTTATATCTTTATCTCAGAAAAATCTAACCGGCGTAGTTTTCTGAAATTATCTTTTTGAAATATTTCAAACAGGATGTGTTTCGAATCAAATCTGTGAATTTCCATCATTTTAGTACCATGTAATTATATTATATCATACACTCTTTATTAACAATTTACTCTATGAAACCTGATGATTACATGTATGAATTACACACTGACTTAACGTATTATTCTATACTTATTTACAGAAGAATGGTGTGGTTGAGAAGTGCTTTGAAGATAATCATGAGGTAAGACATACTAGTAACACATACAAATTAAGCAGCCTTGCTACAACGAAAACAACCCTGAAACCTTCTATACTTCTAACGAAATATACAGTTAATGTATAGTTTTAAAATGATCCATTCCAAAAATTACACAAGCGTAAGACTTCAGGACTTAAACCGATTTGTTTACATAAAAGAGAATTGAAAAGTAAAAAAAAAAAAGAATTCTGATATAAAACACAATCATATTTTAGGTTTCTCTTAGGTTGTAATCCTAGAAATGATATAGGTCTCAGCATAGATAATACTCGTATGCATACTTCTTTACAGCACATCCGGTCATTTGTCGAAGAACATAAGCTGAGGTATGAGATTCGCCAGGCAGGCATCTTCGATGGTCTCAACAACTATATAAGAAGCTCACTGGCCACTTGGCAAAATGAATGCATCAATGTCGCTGTTACCGGTAACTCTGGTTCGGGAAAATCCAGCTTGATCAATGCACTAAGAAATATTAAACCTAATAATCCAGATGCCGCAAAGGTTGGCATTAAGGAAACAACCACTCATATTCAGAAATATGAATTTCCAGGAGACTGCTAAAGTCAAACTCTGGGACCTGCCCGGGGTGGGAACGCATGAAGTTTTCGAGGAAAACGTATTTGAAGGATACTGAACTTTCAAAGTTTGATATTGTGGTAGTTGTTACCGCTAATCGGTTCTTAGAAAACGATATTTGGATTGCTCGACAGGCATCAAGGTTAGGAAAATTTGTTATTTTTGTCAGAACAAAAATTGATTTTGATTTGATGAACGCCAACAGGGACGATCCAGAAAACTTTGACGAGATGAAGTGCCTTGAAACAATAAGAAGAGACATACATGAAAATCTTACCAAGTCTGGGCTTGCAGAGTTGAATGATAACATATTCCTAGTAAGTTCACCGGACAGACAGAAGTATGACTTTACTTCGTTATCAGAAAGTCTAAAAAGATTGATAAATACAAATGGAGTAAGGATATGCAAGCTGTTACTTCATCATTTAGAGAAAGTTATTGTGGAAAAAAGAGAGGCTGTCAAGTGTAAGTTCACTGGCAAAAAAGTTGCATCCGCGATCTTTGAATCGCTACCTTTTCCAAAGCTTGGAACAAAACTTAGTGCTATGACTATACAACAGATGCAGGAACTTTGCTTGAAGATATTTTGTTTAGATTACGAATCTTTGCAAAGAGTGTCACAGGAGGTGAATATATCTGTTCGGAAACTGAAAGAGCACCACCTGAAAACATTCAACACAGAACAAGTCAAAGACGTGGTAAGACTGTACTCTGAAACTGAAGACTACCGATTTCCAAAATTCAGAAAATATGAGAAGTACTTCGCACCGGTAATAGGAAGCGTTTTGTCCGTTTTTAAGGGACTCACTGTTGCCCAGGATTGTCTAAATGTCATATGTAACATTATGGCGGATGATGAGTTTCATCTCGCTCAGCTCCGACTTCACAGACTTGAGGGACAGCTCCGAGCACTTTGAATCCAGCATAAAGTTGACCACCTCCAGCTACAGCAGTAGCCCATATTTGTAAATTCGACGTACCGTACATCTGAAGCTTAGAGAAACATAATAATGCTTACCTCTCTTTGCATATGACATTTCCGATCGGAGAAATCGAAGAAAACAGAAGATTTGTTGGCGATTACAATCAGAGGTCATCTTGTTAACTTTACGGAAGTGTCTTCGGGGTTAACAATTGATAACTTTCTAAGTGAGAATTTACAAATTGCACTGATAAACAAACCTTGTATTCATCAATGAAGTTTGTAAGACATATGGGTTTCATCTCATTCGCAGATGTTTGTTGTTGAAAATATCTTGAGTCAACCTTTATCTCCTGTCCAGTCATCGCTGGCTAGTGAGAACTTACCTGTATAGTGTCAATGTATTATTATGCATGGTAAATGCTTGCACAATACGTTCCTGTTAATTTGTCATACTAAAGAAGGCGACAAAACAGTTGCGCCGTCCTCTAGTCTTTGAGAAACAATGTTGAGTTTTCAAAAAGCGGCTTCATTTGAAACCTTAAACATTCTCATTATCTTTAATTCATTATGCATGAAACAATAAAATGTTTATTAGCGTTTGATCATATCGGTTGAACAATATTGTCAGAAATAAATTATCTCCGTAAGAAAATCGTTTTTTAAAATTTCACCCAAAAACCATCTATGTTGAAATTAAGATAACCCCAAAGTATCTACAACAGTTCTGAGATTTTATAACGCTAAAGAATTTTGTTTATTTTATACCTATTCTGATCTGTGAGAACTGCAGAATGGCGACTAAAACTTTCTTTTTTTCTGAATGCATTTTTTTCTTTTAAGTAAATATATAGGCAATAAAAATGTTAACCTGAAATTATCACAGGACTTCATACAGTCACATGAAGCACTGTTGAGACAAATATATATTGTTTGAATCACAGTTGACCTATATAAAAATAAGGTTATAAAATAGATTAAACGCACTTTGATTGTAAAAATGTCCTTTGTTTTATTTCCCTGTTGAACCGTCTTTAGTAATAAGTTTAATATTCCAGTGTTAGTCATTTGATCTTTGAGATTACCTGTCTAAAAATAGGTTATTATCAAGTTGTGAGATTGTCCGCAACACAGCTGACAGATAACGACTGTTTCATAGCTAGTTTTTGAATTTTAACAGGAAGACATGAATATGAAGAGGTAATAAACAAAAAGATATGCAGCCAAGATACATGTACAAGCATCTTGAGGAAAGAATGATACCAGAATTTCTCCGTGATAACTGATCTCAGACAATGCGTCTATAGGTCATTTGTCTTTCAGCTCTGAAGCAAGTGAGGAAGTATTCAGTCATTTGCGGAAAAACTGATAAGTAAAACTGGTTGGATACACAGGAACACTTGTTAGGTGGACTGACTGCCGGGATATGGCCACAGCTGTTAAAACTGGCGTTAAAGTTCCAGTAAACCAAACCAAAGAATGATACACATGAATACTTGGAAACAATACTATATAAACAAAACAAAATTATTTTGAATGAAGATGTAAGAATGATTGTATGAATTCCACTGACTGTCTTGCCGACTGACCGTCCGAAATACCGACTGATGGAACGATGAATGAATAAAGGAAGTAACAAATGAGTGAATGAAGGAAGGAACAAATAACAGAATAACGGAACGAACGAAAGAATGAATAAAGAAATGACAGAACGACTGATCTTTTTACCAATATTATTTAAGTAAAACAAAATACGAACTATGAAGTGTTATGTTTGCTTTGTGGAAATTCAGTTGCAACTGCATTGTAATAGCATCGCTTGCATGTTTGAAATTATTTTCAGCAGTACTGTACCATCGAACTGCTCTACTACTGTACTATCGTACTACTCTACTACTGTACTATCGTACTACTCTACTACTGTACTATCGTACTACTCTACTACTGTACTGCTGTACTACTCTACTACTGTACTACTGTACTATCGTACTACTCTACTACTGTACTGCTGTACTACACTACTACTGTACTATCGTACTACTCTACTACTGTACTATCGTACTACTCTACTACTGTACTATCGTACTACTCTACTACTGTACTGCTGTACTACTCTACTACTGTACTATCGTACTACTCTACTACTGTACTATCGTACTACTCTACTACTGTACTATCGTAATACTCTACTACTGTACTATCGTACTACTCTACTACTGTACTATCGTACTACTCTACTACTGTACTATCGTACTACTCTACTACTGTACTATCGTACTACTCTACTACTGTACTATCGTACTACTCTACTACTGTACTATCGTACTACTCTACTACTGTACTATCGTACTACTCTACTACTGTACTGCTGTACTACTCTACTACTGTACTATCGTACTACTCTACTACTGTACTGCTGTACTACTCTACTACTGTACTATCGTACTACTCTACTACTGTACTATCGTACTACTCTACTACTGTACTATCGTACTACTCTACTACTGTACTGCTGTACTACTCTACTACTGTACTATCGTACTACTCTACTACTCTACTACTGTACTATCGTACTACTCTACCACTGTACTATCGTACTACTCTACTACTGTACTATCGTACTACTGTACTATCGTACTACTCTACTACTGTACTGCTGTACTACTCTACTACTGTACTGCTGTACTACTCTACTACTGTACTATCGTACTACTCTACTACTGTACTATCGTACTACTCTACTACTGTACTATCGTACTACTCTACTACTGTACTGCTGTACTACTCTACTACTGTACTGCTGTACTACTCTACTACTGTACTGCTGTACTGCTCTACTACTGTACTATCGTTCTACTCTACTACTGTACTGCTGTACTACTCTACTACTGTACTATCGTACTACTCTACTACTGTACTATCGTACTACTCTACTACTGTACTATCGTACTACTCTACTACTGTACTATCGTACTACTCTACTACTCTACTACTGTACTATCGTACTACTGTACTATCGTACTTCTCTACTACTGTACTGCTGTACTACTCTACTACTGTACTGCTGTACTACTCTACTACTGTACTATCGTACTACTCTACTACTGTACTATCGTACTACTCTACTACTGTACTGCTGTACTACTCTACTACTGTACTGCTGTACTACTCTACTACTGTACTGCTGTACTACTCTACTACTGTACTATCGTACTACTCTACTACTGTGCTATCGTCCTACTCTACTACTGTACTATCGTACTACTCTACTACTGTACTGCTGTACTACTCTACTACTGTACTATCGTACTACTCTACTACTGTACTATCGTAATACTCTACTACTGTACTATCGTACTACTCTACTACTGTACTATCGTACTACTCTAATACTGTACTATCGTACTACTGTACTATCGTACTACTCTACTACTGTACTGCTGTACTACTCTACTACTGTACTGCTGTACTACTCTACTACTGTACTATCGTACTACTCTACTACTGTACTGCTGTACTGCTCTACTACTGTACTATCGTACTACTCTACTACTGTACTGCTGTACTACTCTACTACTGTACTATCGTACTACTCTACTACTGTACTATCGTAATACTCTACTACTGTACTATCGTACTACTCTACTACTGTACTATCGTACTACTCTAATACTGTACTATCGTACTACTGTACTATCGTACTACTCTACTACTGTACTGCTGTACTACTCTACTACTGTACTGCTGTACTACTCTACTACTGTACTATCGTACTACTCTACTACTGTACTGCTGTACTGCTCTACTACTGTACTATCGTTCTACTCTACTACTGTACTGCTGTACTACTCTACTACTGTACTGCTGTACTACTCTACTACTGTACTGCTGTACTACTCTACTACTGTACTGCTGTACTACTCTACTACTGTACTATCGTTCTACTCTACTACTGTACTGCTGTACTACTCTACTACTGTACTGCTGTACTACTCTACTACTGTACTATCGTTCTACTCTTCTACTGTACTGCTGTACTACTCTACTACTGTACTGCTGTACTACAATACTACTGTACTGCTGTACTACTCTACTACTGTACTGCTGTACTGCTCTACTACTGTACTATCGTTCTACTCTACTACTGTACTGCTGTACTACTCTACTACTGTACTATCGTTCTACTCTACTACTGTACTATCGTACTACTCTACTACTGTACTATCGTACTACTCTACTACTGTACTATCGTACTACTCTACTACTCTACTACTGTACTATCGTACTACTGTACTATCGTACTTCTCTACTACTGTACTGCTGTACTACTCTACTACTGTACTGCTGTACTACTCTACTACTGTACTGCTGTACTACTCTACTACTGTACTGCTGTACTACTCTACTACTGTACTATCGTACTACTCTACTACTGTACTATCGTACTACTCTACTACTGTACTGCTGTACTACTCTACTACTGTACTATCGTACTACTCTACTACTGTACTATCGTACTACTCTACTACTGTACTGTTGTACTACTCTACTACTGTACTATCGTACTACTCTACTACTGTGCTGCTGTACTACTCTACTACTGTACTATCGTACTACTCTACTACTGTAATGCTGTACTACTCTACTACTGTACTATCGTACTATTCTACTACTGTACTATCGTACTACTCTACTACTGTACTGCTGTACTACTCTACTACTGTACTGCTGTACTACTCTACTACTGTACTATCGTTCTACTCTACTACTGTACTATCGTACTACTCTACTACTGTACTGCTGTACTACTCTACTACTGTACTATCGTACTACTCTACTACTGTACTATCGTACTACTCTACTACTGTACTATCGTACTACTCTACTACTGTACTATCGTACTACTCTACTACTGTACTATCGTACTACTCTACTACTGTACTGCTGTACTACTCTACTACTGTACTATCGTACTACTCTACTACTGTATGCTGTACTACTCTACTACTGTACTATCGTACTACTCTACTACGTACTATCGTACTACTCTACTACTGTACTATCGTACTACTCTACTACTGTACTGCTGTACTACTCTACTACTGTACTATCGTACTACTATACTACTCTACTACTGTACTATCGTACTACTCTACTACTGTACTATCGTACTACTCTACTACTGTACTATCGTACTACTGTACTATCGTACTACTCTACTACTGTACTGCTGTACTACTCTACTACTGTACTGCTGTACTACTCTACTACTGTACTATCGTACTACTCTACTACTGTACTATCGTACTACTCTACTACTGTACTACTCTACTACTGTACTGCTGTACTACTCTACTACTGTACTGCTGTACTGCTCTACTACTGTACTATCGTACTACTCTACTACTGTACTGCTGTACTACTCTACTACTGTACTATCGTACTACTCTACTACTCTACTACTGTACTATCGTACTACTCTACTACTGTACTATCGTACTACTCTACTATCGTACTTCTCTACTACTGTACTGCTGTACTACTCTACTACTGTACTGCTGTACTACTCTACTACTGTACTATCGTACTACTCTACTACTGTACTATCGTACTACTCTACTACTGTACTGCTGTACTACTCTACTACTGTACTGCTGTACTACTCTACTACTGTACTATCGTACTACTCTACTACTGTACTATCGTACTACTCTACTACTCTACTATCGTAATACTCTACTACTGTACTATCGTACTACTCTACTACTGTACTATCGTACTACTCTACTACTGTACTATCGTACTACTCTACTACTGTACTATCGTACTACTGTACTATCGCACTACTCTACTACTGTACTGCTGTACTACTCTACTACTGTACTGCTGTACTACTCTACTACTGTACTGCTGTACTACTCTACTACTGTACTATCGTACTACTCTACTACTGTACTGCTGTACTACTCTACTACTGTACTATCGTACTACTCTACTACTGTACTATCGTACTACTCTACTACTGTACTATCGTACTACTCTACTACTGTACTGTTGTACTACTCTACTACTGTACTATCGTACTACTCTACTACTGTGCTGCTGTACTACTCTACTACTGTACTATCGTACTACTCTACTAGTGTACTATCGTACTACTCTACTACTGTACTGCTGTACTACTCTACTACTGTACTGCTGTACTACTCTACTACTGTACTATCGTACTACTCTACTACTGTACTATCGTACTACTCTACTACTGTGCTGCTGTACTACTCTACTACTGTACTGTTGTACTACTCTACTACTCTACTACTGTACTGCTGTACTACTCTACTACTGTACTATCGTTCTACTCTACTACTGTACTGCTGTACTACTCTACTACTGTACTATCGTACTACTCTACTACTGTACTGCTGTACTACTCTACTACTGTACTGCTGTACTACTCTACTACTGTACTGCTGTACTACTCTACTACTGTACTATCGTACTACTCTACTACTGTACTACTCTACTACTGTACTGCTGTACTACTCTACTACTGTACTGCTGTACTACTCTACTACTGTACTGCTCTACTACTCTACTACTGTACTGCTGTATTATTCTACTACTGTACTGCTGTACTACTCTACTACTGTACTATCGTTCTACTCTACTACTGTACTGCTGTACTACTCTACTACTGTACTGCTGTACTACTCTACTACTGTACTATCGTACTACTCTACTACTGTGCTGCTGTACTACTCTACTAATGTGCTGCTGTACTACTCTACTACTGTACTGTTGTACTACTCTACTACTGTACTACTCTACTACTGTACTGCTGTACTACTCTACTCTGTACTGCTGTACTACTCTACTACTGTACTATCGTTCTACTCTACTACTGTACTATCGTACTACTCTACTACTGTACTATCGTACTACTCTTCTACTGTACTGCTGTATTACTCTACTACTGTACTGCTGTACTACTCTACTACTGTACTGCTGTACTACTCTACTACTGTACTATCGTACTACTCTACTACTGTGCTGCTGTACTACTCTACTACTGTACTGTTGTACTACTCTACTACTGTACTACTCTACTACTGTACTGCTGTACTACTCTACTCTGTACTGCTGTACTACTCTACTACTGTACTATCGTTCTACTCTACTACTGTACTGCTGTACTACTCTACTACTGTACTACTCTACTACTGTACTGCTGTACTACTCTACTACTGTACTGCTGTATTACTCTACTACTATACTGCTGTACTACTCTACTACTGTACTATCGTACTACTCTACTACTGTACTGCTGTACTACTCTACTACTGTACTACTCTACTACTGTACTGCTGTACTACTCTACTACTGTACTGCTGTATTACTCTACTACTGTACTGCTGTACTACTCTACTACTGTACTATCGTACTACTCTACTACTGTACTGCTGTACTACTCTACTACTGTACTGCTGTACTACTCTACTACTGTACTGCTGTACTACTCTACTACTGTACTATCGTACTACTCTACTACTGTACTATCGTACTATTCTACTACTGTACTATCGTACTACTCTACTACTGTACTATCGTACTACTCTACTACTGTACTATCGTACTACTCTACTACTGTACTATCGTACTACTCTACTACTGTACTATCGTACTACTCTTCTACTGTACTGCTGTATTACTCTACTACTGTACTGCTGTACTACTCTACTACTGTACTGCTGTACTACTCTACTACTGTACTGCTGTACTACTCTACTACTGTACTACTCTACTACTGTACTATCGTACTACTCTACTACTGTGATGCTGTACTACTCTACTACTGTACTGTTGTACTACTCTACTACTCTACTACTGTACTGCTGTACTACTCTACTACTGTACTATCGTTCTACTCTACTACTGTACTGCTGTACTACTCTACTACTGTACTATCGTACTACTCTACTACTGTACTGCTGTACTACTCTACTACTGTACTGCTGTACTACTCTACTACTGTACTGCTGTACTACTCTACTACTGTACTATCGTACTACTCTACTACTGTACTACTCTACTACTGTACTGCTGTACTACTCTACTACTGTACTGCTGTACTACTCTACTACTGTACTGCTGTACTACTCTACTACTGTACTGCTCTACTACTCTACTACTGTACTGCTGTATTACTCTACTACTGTACTGCTGTACTACTCTACTACTGTACTATCGTTCTACTCTACTACTGTACTGCTGTACTACTCTACTACTGTACTGCTGTACTACTCTACTACTGTACTATCGTACTACTCTACTACTGTACTGCTGTACTACTCTACTACTGTACTGCTGTACTACTCTACTACTGTACTATCGTACTACTCTACTACTGTACTGTTGTACTACTCTACTACTGTACTATCGTACTACTCTACTACTGTACTGCTGTACTACTCTACTCTGTACTGCTGTACTACTCTACTACTGTACTATCGTTCTACTCTACTACTGTACTATCGTACTACTCTACTACTGTACTATCGTACTACTCTACTACTGTACTATCGTACTACTCTTCTACTGTACTGCTGTATTACTCTACTACTGTACTGCTGTACTACTCTACTCTGTACTGCTGTACTACTCTACTACTGTACTATCGTTCTACTCTACTACTGTACTATCGTACTACTCTACTACTGTACTATCGTACTACTCTACTACTGTACTATCGTACTACTCTTCTACTGTACTGCTGTATTACTCTACTACTGTACTGCTGTACTACTCTACTACTGTACTGCTGTACTACTCTACTACTGTACTGCTGTACTACTCTACTACTGTACTGCTGTACTACTCTACTACTGTACTATCGTACTACTCTACTACTGTGATGCTGTACTACTCTACTACTGTACTGTTGTACTACTCTACTACTCTACTACTGTACTGCTGTACTACTCTACTACTGTACTATCGTTCTACTCTACTACTGTACTGCTGTACTACTCTACTACTGTACTATCGTACTACTCTACTACTGTACTGCTGTACTACTCTACTACTGTACTGCTGTACTACTCTACTACTGTACTGCTGTACTACTCTACTACTGTACTATCGTACTACTCTACTACTGTACTACTCTACTACTGTACTGCTGTACTACTCTACTACTGTACTGCTGTACTACTCTACTACTGTACTGCTGTACTACTCTACTACTGTACTGCTCTACTACTCTACTACTGTACTGCTGTATTACTCTACTACTGTACTGCTGTACTACTCTACTACTGTACTATCGTTCTACTCTACTACTGTACTGCTGTACTACTCTACTACTGTACTGCTGTACTACTCTACTACTGTACTATCGTACTACTCTACTACTGTGCTGCTGTACTACTCTACTACTGTACTGTTGTACTACTCTACTACTGTACTACTCTACTACTGTACTGCTGTACTACTCTACTCTGTACTGCTGTACTACTCTACTACTGTACTATCGTTCTACTCTACTACTGTACTGCTGTACTACTCTACTACTGTACTACTCTACTACTGTACTGCTGTATTACTCTACTACTGTACTGCTGTACTACTCTACTACTGTACTATCGTACTACTCTACTACTGTACTGCTGTACTACTCTACTACTGTACTACTCTACTACTGTACTGCTGTACTACTCTACTACTGTACTGCTGTATTACTCTACTACTGTACTGCTGTACTACTCTACTACTGTACTATCGTACTACTATACTACTGTACTGCTGTACTACTCTACTACTGTACTGCTGTACTACTCTACTACTGTACTGCTGTACTACTCTACTACTGTACTGCTGTACTACTCTACTACTGTACTATCGTACTACTCTACTACTGTACTACTCTACTACTGTACTGCTGTACTACTCTACTACTGTACTGCTGTACTACTCTACTACTGTACTGCTGTACTACTCTACTACTGTACTGCTGTACTACTCTACTACTGTACTGCTGTACTACTCTACTACTGTACTATCGTACTACTCTACTACTGTACTACTCTACTACTGTACTGCTGTACTACTCTACTACTGTACTGCTGTACTACTCTACTACTGTACTGCTCTACTACTCTACTACTGTACTGCTGTATTACTCTACTACTGTACTGCTGTACTACTCTACTACTGTACTATCGTTCTACTCTACTACTGTACTGCTGTACTACTCTACTACTGTACTGCTGTACTACTCTACTACTGTACTATCGTACTACTCTACTACTGTGCTGCTGTACTACTCTACTACTGTACTGCTGTACTACTCTACTACTGTACTGCTGTACTACTCTACTACTGTACTATCGTACTACTCTACTACTGTACTACTGTACTACTGTACTGCTGTACTACTCTACTACTGTACTGCTCTACTACTCTACTACTGTACTGCTGTATTACTCTACTACTGTACTGCTGTACTACTCTACTACTGTACTATCGTACTACTCTACTACTGTACTGCTGTACTACTCTACTACTGTACTGCTGTACTACTCTACTACTGTACTGCTGTACTACTCTACTACTGTACTATCGTACTACTCTACTACTCTACTACTGTACTGCTGTACTACTCTACTACTGTACTGCTGTACTACTCTACTACTGTACTGCTCTACTACTCTACTACTGTACTGCTGTATTACTCTACTACTGTACTGCTGTACTACTCTACTACTGTACTATCGTTCTACTCTACTACTGTACTGCTGTACTACTCTACTACTGTACTGCTGTACTACTCTACTACTGTACTGCTCTACTACTCTACTACTGTACTGCTGTATTACTCTACTACTGTACTGCTGTACTACTCTACTACTGTACTATCGTTCTACTCTACTACTGTAATGCTGTACTACTCTACTACTGTACTATCGTACTACTCTACTACTGTACTATCGTACTACTCTACTACTGTACTGCTGTACTACTCTACTACTGTACTGCTGTACTACTCTACTACTGTACTGCTGTACTACTCTACTACTGTACTATCGTACTACTCTACTACTGTACTACTCTACTACTGTACTGCTGTACTACTCTACTACTGTACTGCTGTACTACTCTACTACTGTACTGCTCTACTACTCTACTACTGTACTGCTGTATTACTCTACTACTGTACTGCTGTACTACTCTACTACTGTACTATCGTTCTACTCTACTACTGTACTGCTGTACTACTCTACTACTGTACTGCTGTACTACTCTACTACTGTACTATCGTACTACTCTACTACTGTGCTGCTGTACTACTCTACTACTGTACTGTTGTACTACTCTACTACTCTACTACTGTACTGCTGTACTACTCTACTACTGTACTATCGTTCTACTCTACTACTGTACTGCTGTACTACTCTACTACTGTACTGCTGTACTACTCTACTACTGTACTATCGTACTACTCTACTACTGTGCTGCTGTACTACTCTACTACTGTACTGTTGTACTACTCTACTACTGTACTACTCTACTACTGTACTACTCTACTACTGTACTACTCTACTACTGTACTATCGTACTACTCTACTACTGTGCTGCTGTACTACTCTACTACTGTACTATCGTACTACTCTACTACTGTACTACTCTACTACTGTACTGCTGTACTACTCTACTACTGTACTGCTGTACTACTCTACTACTGTACTGCTCTACTACTCTACTACTGTACTGCTGTATTACTCTACTACTGTACTGCTGTACTACTCTACTACTGTACTATCGTTCTACTCTACTACTGTACTGCTGTACTACTCTACTACTGTACTGCTGTACTACTCTACTACTGTACTATCGTTCTACTCTACTACTGTACTGCTGTACTACTCTACTACTGTACTGTTGTACTACTCTACTACTGTACTATCGTACTACTCTACTACTGTGCTGCTGTACTACTCTACTACTGTACTATCGTACTACTCTACTACTGTACTGCTGTACTACTCTACTACTGTACTGCTGTACTACTCTACTACTGTACTGCTGTACTACTCTACTACTGTACTGCTGTACTATCGTACTACTCTACTACTGTACTACTGTACTATCGTACTACTCTACTACTGTACTGCTGTACTACTCTACTACTGTACTGCTGTACTACTCTACTACTGTACTGCTGTACTATCGTACTACTCTACTACTGTACTACTCTACTACTGTACTGCTGTACTATCGTACTACTCTACTACTGTACTGCTGTACTACTCTACTACTGTACTGCTGTACTATTCTACTACTGTACTATCGTACTACTCTACTACTCTACTACTGTACTGCTGTACTATCGTACTACTCTACTACTCTACTGCTGTACTACTCTACTACTGTACTGCTGTACTATTCTACTACTGTACTATCGTACTACTCTACTACTGTACTGCTGTACTACTCTACTACTGTACTGCTGTACTACTCTACTACTGTACTGCTGTACTACTCTACTACTGTACTGCTGTACTACTCTACTACTGTACTACTGTACTACTCTACTACTGTACTATTGTAAAAACTCTGTTTAAGAAAAGCAGTAATCTTGATGCTGGTAACTATAGACGTGTCAGTGTTTTAAGTGTTGTATCCAAATTTTAGAAAGATCAATTTATATACAGCTGTAGAAGTTTTTACTTTAAAATCATCTCTTGTATGAACGTCAGTTTAATAGGCTTTAGAATGTCTTATTCTACTGATACCTGTCTCATAGGTTTTAGAAATTCTTATTCTACTGATACCTGTCTCATAGGTTTTAGAAATTCTTATTTTACTGATATCTGTCTAATAGGTTTTAGAAATTCTTATTTAACTGATACCTGTCAAATAGGTTTTAGAAGTTCTTATTCTACTGATACCTGTCTAAAAGGTTTCAGAAGTTCTTATTTTACTGATACCTGTCTCATAGGTTTTAGAAGTTCTTATTTAACTGATACCTGTCTCATAGGTTTTAGAAGTTCTTATTCTACTGATACCTGTCTCATAGGTTTTAGAAATTCTTATTCTACTGATACCTGTCTAATAGGTTTTAGAAATTCTTATTCTACTGATACCTGTCTAATAGGTTTTAGAAGTTCTTATTCTACTGATACCTGTCTAATAGGTTTTAGAAGTTCTTATTCTACTGATACCTGTCTAATAGGTTTTAGAAGTTCTTATTCTACTGATACCTGTCTAATAGGTTTTAGAAGTTCTTATTCTACTGATACCTGTCTCATAGGTTTTAGAAGTTCTTATTCTACTGATACCTGTCTAATCCACTTAATAGATCATATTAAAAACAATAACTCTAAAGGACTTTTCACAGACATAGTTATGTTAGACTTACAGAAAGCATTTGATACAGTAGAGCATAACATTTTATCTGGTAAATTGAAACTAATGGGTATTGAAAATACCATTTGTTTCAGCTGGAGTTTCACGCTCTCTCAGTCGTTTCTCATAAAAACTAGTACCTGCTACCGTAAATTTAGAAAGTTTCCATTTTATCATCCATAATTATTCATCAACTTATGAAACTGTTTCGTTATTATCCATGTCAGTAAACAAAGGCGTTATTGATGTCTCCACAAATAAACTTAATATAAGTACTTTTAGATTACTGTTTGGTTGAATTCATCTTGTTGGGGATGAGGTAGCAAGATCAAAGTTTTGCAAAGTTACTTGATGCGCACCAACAGATATGAATACGTCACAGAATGATATAAGATTATAACAATGACATTTAATGACAATAACTTGCATACCATGATTGACAAGTAATTTTTTATGCATAATCTTCAAAGTAAAGGAATATGTTGATATATTTTCTTTACTTCCTTTTGAGCGAACAATACGTCTAAAAGACAGTAAATTTCAAAGTGCGTGCTGTACTCTGATTTATTCATACGTGTAAAAAAGGGATTTTTTGTGAAATATTGGAGTTTCGTTATGAATTTTGTTGGTAAACATGGATAACAGGTATTTTGAGTTGCATGAACGTGAAGATAAATCATTTCTGCGCACAATGGCATCAGTAGTGTTTCTGATATACTTTGAACGAGAAAAATTCAACGTGTGTTGAATGTTTACATATGACAAACATTTATATTTATATATTTGTAAGGCATTATAGTGAATTTTAGCAACTACTGAAATGTTCTCAGACAGGCACCAGACTTGGTATATGAGTGTCTTATGCCTTCACATGTGTGAAACAAGAACAATTTCTTTACCTCAACTGTCTGTGTCCCTTCGCATTAAAGATTAATAAGAAAGTGTTTATACATATTGAAATTCTAGTTGTTATTATAAATTATTGTTTTTAATTAAAAAAAATGACTGCTTGGTGAAACGTATGTATAACGATTTAAAACATGATGCAGAAAATGGACTTTCTTATGGTGGAAATATTTAAGCATTTCAAATTAAACACATTTTAAATGAAATCGGAATGTAAAAATTTATGGATTAATCAAGAACATACAGCGGTTAGTTTCCAACAAATAAAGAACAGAATCCTCGACATTTATAAACAAGAGTGGTATAGCAACATTAATAACTCTAGTAGACTGTCGTCCTATACTATATATAAACATTCCTTTGAAACTGAAGAATATCTAAAAAAGTTAGCATTAAGAAATTTCGAATCTCACTTACAAAATTTAGATTGTCATCGCATGATTTAGCAATAGAAAGCGGACGATATGAGAATGTAGCAAGAGAAAACAGACTTTGTAGAAACTGCAAATTAAACGTGGTAGAAAACGAATTTCACATTTTGTTAGTTTATCCGAAATTTTATACTTCACGTCGAAAATATCTGAAACCATATTATTGCCGTTGGCCAACAGTTTATAAATTTGAAAATTTAATGTCGAAAACAAATACACAGATGTTGAACAACTTGTCTAAATTTTTATAGTTTGCATTTAAAGAACGAATTTACAATGGTTAATTTTATCATATTATCAGCGTAAACTTTCTCTGAAAAACATTTGCACTTTGTAAAGCGGTATGTCAAATGTCTTCCATTACCTGATAGTGTTTGTTGTATTGGCTATGAATGTGTATTGTCATTTTATGCCAAATAAAGTATATGCTATGTTATGTTATGTTATGTTATGTAAAGAACATATCTAAACTGAGTTATTGTCTCATTTTTGTTACAAAAACACATCATTATATGAAATTTACCCATTTTTATCAGTAAAAAAACATTATATAAATAACACACATCAGCGACGGTGATAGAGGATATTGACAACCCGAAAAAACTATAACACCCGAGGCGACAGCCGAGGGTGTTATTGTTTTTTGAGGGTTGTCAATATCCTCTATCATCCTCGCTGATGTGTGTTATTTATTTTATTATACCGAACCATACATGTGATCATGTTATATATACTTTAGGACTGTTTTCGTTTGGTAACGAGTCGAATCAAACTCAGCTAAACGCTTACAGACAATATATTCAATAAGCGCCTTCGACGTCATCAGACGCTTGAATTTTCTGCAGGGTGTGCAAAAAAACAATAACACCCGGAGGGTTTTTGGAAAAAAAATGTTACCCTCTGAGCTGATGCAAAATGTAACATTAGTTTTAAAAGCCCGATCGCCTATGGGAATTTAGTATTGGCAGTTTACGTGAGGTATAATAAACGCCGTTAGTCACGGGGTATATTCTTTTAATATATTGTTATTTTTCACTCTTGCTGTCAACAAACTGCTGTGTCTCAATAGAGTAGATTCCTGCTGCTACTGTTACTGACCGGAAGGGTATGGGTTCCAATCCTGTAGAAATCAAACTTTTTTCTTTCAGATTTCATGGTGTATAGAAAGATAAAACCAGTTTTTCCCATAGCATATTAACCTCTCTTTGATTAGAAAGAAAACATTTTAAGCTTAATAGTGTTAATCGGTCGCTTTAATAACGCCATTTATTAGGCACTTTCAGTGGCTTGCTGGCCATTATAATGGTTTTGCTATTCTCCAAGGAAATAATGCATCTATACAGTCATTACATGATCACACCTATCCTTCCATTTAACGAAATCTTGTTTAGGATATATTCGCTAGTTAAAATGCTAAATTGTACTCGTTTACCATGTCCGACGGTTTTGTCGGAAGGGCGTGAGGGTAATTTGACGAAATACTGTTGAGACAGGCTACATCCAGGTCAGTCAGTATGCAGAATCTTGGTACAGATGATCGAAAGTTTGCTCGGAATATCCCAATGCTTGGTGCACTGAATCTACACTCGTCGGACACATGTATAATATATAACCAATGTAAGGAGTTAATCCAGTTGTCCGATTAACTCAGTTGGTATAGTTCCTGATTTGCAAGCAGGAGGTCGCAGGTATGCGTTCTGAACAGTTGTTCTCCTTCCATTAAATGAGTAAGGTGAGTGATTTGGTGATTTGACAAATCCTCTTAAGGATCATGTAAACTCTTGATCAGCAAGAAGAGGGGCACCTTGTTTTCATGTTTTCTCCTTTTAAAAAGACTATATTAAAGTAACAACTCCGGTGAGGATCGTAGTTTTGTACAGGACTGTTTTAACTTGTTTCAAACATTGCCATTCTCAAATTATAGCACTATTACTCAAAATTGATATATGCTTTATATTTTAAACATAGATGCTTCTTATACACAAACATGACCTACCGACATACACACGATTCTTTCCCTTGATAAAGAAAGCGAGTATTTTTTTCCGACGAAAGTACTTTGTGTTAGTGTGCCCACAAACAGTACCATCTCGTAAGACAATCTATTTTAATGTCACGCCAACATCAAATAAAACTCAGCATGACTGTTCTCAGCACATAAACTAGCAAAACAGTCAAAATTAAACTGTAAAAATGCACAATTCATAGAAGGCATAACATTACCAATGCCGAAACGATCAATACTTCACAAAATAATCACTAAACATCTGTGCATCTAAATTTGAAAAATTTAGCAATAACGCATGAGATTTGTCAAGAAACGTAACCAAACTCAGCAAGGCTAAATAAAGAATACTTTATAATATCCACGTAATAAGACAATGTGTAATGCTACAACTACAAAATTAATAAGCACTTTAAAATGTAAGAAATTAATGTCAGAACGCTCCATGTAAATTTTGCACTAAAACTGTTCCATATTTTTCTTTAAAAAAAATCAGAAAAAAAACGTTTCTGTTTTACGCTTTTTAATTATCCAATAAAAACAACTGTTCAAAGAAAGGCAAATAAGAAAAGACGACTTATGGTGAAACTGTGTGTGGACTGATGCTGAAAGATTTAGGTTAAAATATTTCATTAGAACACACTTGCCTCTAACACCCACACCCACCTCATCTCCGACACATGACCAGATAACCTATATATAACTGAAAAGAAATAAAGGATGAAAGTTTCAAGTCAAACGTATTTCAAAATAGTGTTTTACGTGAAATATTCTTTTTTGGTTTTTCCGTTTTAGGACAATGGAAGAGGGAACATAATACTGGGAATGTTTGTGTTTTTCTTTATTTTTCTTCCTTAAAACTCGTTGCACATGTGAGTGTGATAACTACTTTGCACTTTAAAGCATAGGGAGCCGGTGCAGTGTTTGGATAGCATATAAAATGCTTATTTGAACATCTGAACACACTAGAAAAAAAAATTTCCCACCATCATATATCATATAGACAAGGGGTGGAACACCAAAACCTAAAAACTTACACTTCTTTCTATTAATGTCATGTTTTTTCACAACTGAATCGGTTTCTAGGAAAAGCAAACGGTCTTTATATAGTCTTATGTCTACCCTTCTGAAAACCAACCAAACAAATATTCTATCTTAACCCGCTATCCGGTGCCAGGAAGAAACATCACGTAAAATTGCACAATTTTGACAGGTCGACAACAACCGTGCAACCGCCAACTTGTAGAGTAAAACTCCAATAGTAACGTTCGCAATCGAGGTTTTTTGGCTGCATGCAATAACTTTTCAACAACTTTCTCTCTCACCGCTAAAAAACCGTTCGCTTACTCGATATACAATTAGTAATTCAGCTTTTCGTACAAATTTCACCCAATGTTTCCGATTTCGGACATGTTTGTATCACGTGACTCTTTTGTAATCTTGGCCAATGAAAATAGCCGTTACAAAAAAGAGTCACGTGATACAAACATGTCCGAAATCGGAAACATTGGGTGAAATTTGTACGAAAAGCTGAATTACTAATTGTATATCGAGTAAGCGAACGGTTTTTTAGCGGTGAGAGAGAAAGTTGTTGAAAAGTTATTGCATGCAGCCAAAAAACCTCGATTGCGAACGTTACTATTGGAGTTTTACTCTACAAGTTGGCGGTTGCACGGTTGTTGTCGACCTGTCAAAATTGTGCAATTTTACGTGATGTTTCTTCCTGGCACCGGATAGCGGGTTAAGATAGAATATTTGTTTGGTTGGTTTTCAGAAGGGTAGACATAAGACTATATAAAGACCGTTTGCTTTTCCTAGAAACCGATTCAGTTGTGAAAAAACATGACATTAATAGAAAGAAGTGTAAGTTTTTAGGTTTTGGTGTTCCACCCCTTGTCTATATGATATATGATGGTGGGAAATTTTTTTTTCTAGTGTGTTCAGATGTTCAAATAAGCATTTTATATGCTATCCAAACACTGCACCGGCTCCCTATGCTTTAAAGCGACTGACTCACAGATGGGCCGACGATGAAAAAAAAAGAAAATGTTCTTACATCTTGAAATTTTTGCTGCAATTGTGATATTTAAACTAAGTTACTGATTCATACTTGATACAGAAAAACAGCAAAATATAAAGTTTTAAACACTTTTATCGGTAAAAAATTTACCCCGTTAGTCACGGGGTAGATACTTTAGTTATAAAATTAATTTTGACGCAACCTCATAAGTAGGCGCTGTGGCTCAGTGGTCGAGATCGTCACTCTATTTTTACTGACCGAAAGGTCGTGGGTTCGAATCCTGGTTAAGTCAAAACTTTTTTTTCAGTTTTCATGGTGTATAGAAGCATAATATTATGTTTTTTTCCATAGTATATTAAATCCTCTTAAATTTTAAAGAAAAAAAATTCAGCAAAATTCTGGGAGTCAGTCGCTTTACAGAGAAATCTTGAAAGCCTTTATGTACATGTACATAGTATTTGTCAAATTGTACCTATGAGACCTGCTGTATAAGTCGCAAAACTGTTTCCTGTAAGGAAATGTGACATAATAAGTTGTGTTAAAACACTGGATGAAATCCGATAACATATGTAAGGGAGGTAACCATCTTCAGAGAAAACGAATCAGATCAAGAATTATTAGACTCCCTTGATTAAACATGTCGTAAGAGAGTGGTTTAAGTGATGTCTTAACAGGTAGTAATATCAGTCTAAGATAAGAAAAAAACAGTTAAATCATCGCCTTTTGTTTGGAACAAAATTTCAATTTACTAAATTGATTCAAGTGTCATTTTGACGGTATAATTTACAATTACAATAATAATATATACATGTATTTGATCTGCATTAAGACATATCTGTTTGCTTTGTCCGCCTTTGATTCCTGTTAGCAGTTCCTTATTGAATCTTAAGCTAAATGAGTTATTTCAATATAGATAAAAAAAACATTGCATTTATTAATTCTTTGACACAGAGAAATGTTCAAGACACGATACCTCACTAGACCCAAAGATACGCACAGTTCATTAAAATTTTCAATGTATAGCATCACCAGGCGTTTCTCGTGACGTCTTGTTGTTCAGAAGGACTATTTTAAACCAACGCATCAGAAAATACATTATAGAAATATCAGGGGAAAATGGCAGATATCGAAATACATTCGCCGTCATCCTGGACAGAGGACTACATAAAAATTATTGTAACTTTAACCCCTCGACTGATGAAGTCTTAAAGTAGACTTGATCATCTTTCAATTTGGGCAGTACCATTTACCATTTATAGGGGTGTTAGTTGTAAAAATATTGACTGAATAGTGAACAGTGCAGACCATGATCAGATTGCTGGGTTGTGCCGGCTGATTATGGTCTGCACTGGTCACAAAGGCAAACAAAATTGCCACCAATAGGTTAAAGGTTAAAAATACTAAATAGTAAAGCGAAGGTGACCGGGTTAAAACAATACCAAGAATTGACGAATCTTGTAACCTTTATTGCAATAAATATAAATTCTTCTATGTACATATTGGATTCTTGTATTGAAAATATATACAAGCACAGCCATGCAACATTCTTAAAACAGAATTGCAACAATAAGAACAAAAAAAAATGAAAATTTCAAATATTTACACAGAAGTGGTTCTAATACTAACTGATGATTGATATAAGAAATAAATAGCATTTTTAGTGATGTTTAAATAATTTGGGCAAACTATAGCACTGAAATGGGAATAGACAACGGATGGGTCTCTTTAAGCATGATTTCAAAAACATAAACAATGATAATAAAACATGAAATGCGCATACAAATACACATTTAGAATGTCTGTCGTTTCTCTTGTAAATATGTAACACTTGTAATCCCTTCCTGAAACACCTTAGTATATATCCTGTAATATATGCATTGATATGTATTTAAAAAATAGAGACTAGTTAACTTCTACATGATAATACTGCATTTTTTAAAACCGGTGCCTTCGTACATAGCTGGCTAAATTCTTCCTCTAAAATTTTCTTTAAAAGGTTAAGTTTGTCATTTAAAATGGTAAAAATTTAAATATTCAATGACCATTTGAATTCGTAATGTTCACCACGAATAAAAAAGTATGGAAGTGTTATAGTTCCTAAATAGATTTTTTTGTATTTATTCTTAGTTTTAATACTAGTAAAGAAAGACTTTTTTTTACTTTTGGCTTCATAAAATGGTACATCCAACAGAAGTGTGGTCATCTTTATGAGAAAACACGGACACAAAAGCTTCGTTCATAACTCGTTTCATTCGTTTCTTCATAGCAGGTGAACTTTCCATGTAACATGCCGCCCCAACACGACGGCTGAAGGCCGCGGCCTCGCGAGCACTGATAGGCCTTTCGCCTTTAGTACGGAGGTCATTGAGAACAGTTTCGTCATCCCTCATATCGGTTTGGGTACCAATAAGTATTACTGGCAATTCTCCCATTAGTTTGCGGATTTCTGGTAACCAGCGGCGCTGCACGTGCACAAGCGTTTCCGGTTTTACAACAGAAAAGCAGACTAGAAAAACGTCAGCCCCTGAGTAACTCTGGCGCCTGGATTCATCACTTTCGCCCTGAAATTATAGTGACATTGGTTTAATTAACTTTATATGTCTTGTTAACAGAGTACACAGGTTGTTTATCAAGTAAAGACAGTGTCATACATACATGCAATAACAAATAAAAGGCCTTAAAACTGAGGAATACTAAGTAATTAAAATAATAATTCAGACATTTTTCTTTTTCCTGTGTCTTTTCTAATTCTTTTTTACTCGGGTGAAAAAAAATGTTGGCATTTTTCTCACTTTAATAAAGGAAGGTTGAACACCAGATTGCTTTATCGTCAAGTATGGTAGAAAATTTTTATACTGATGATAAAAGAAATTCATATGTGATGTAAATGAATCCAACTAACTGTGTGTTATATTGGAATGAGCAGTGTGTTTACATGTTCGTCCATCTGAACAGTTTGAAATCTCATCTTTATCGTTTGTACAGGAGATATTTCATTTTGAAGTATTTTATAATTTCAGCGTTAAAAAACTTTGATGTATTGTATTTCAAATGCGTTCTAACCTAATATATTCAAATATAATTTCGCAAAGCATACTTTTCATATGAACAATAAGTAAATCATGGTGTCTATCTTTCTGGTCTTATAAGAGAATTCTACAAATGAACACCCATTCTTCCCGTCTCTTTATCCCCTCCTTAACAGGTGCAAGGCGGGAAGACACTCGGCCATCATGCATTACGTTGCTCACAAAACGGCCTCGTAAAACATGCCTCTAGCGTGACCGGAACCTTTGACATTCCTTAGGCGGACGTCTGAGTATGTTTCAGTAACTACTTTTATGACTTACTGAACTAGTTCTCTCAGACAGACAAATATGAAGAGGTCTAACTCTTTGAAAAGCACATGGTTTCGACACTTTGTGATAGATAGACTATATCCTATCAGACCCTTCCACCCTGATGCCGATGAAATAAAGCCATCATTAGACATAGGAACTTACTCTACAAATAATGTATCACCGGTAATGTTTGAGTTAATATCACTATCTTTTGGTAATGTAAATTATTCTGACCGAGATTTACCAAGTATCAAGTATCAATTAGACTTTGTTAACTTGCCAGTGTTTGGCCTTGCCAAATTAGATAAAGTAAGTCATAACTACGGACAAACAATGCAACTTTCTAGCAAGACGTTTTTTAGCATTAGGTTTGTATAAAATTGTACTGTCTCCCTCCGGTTGGAAAATATAACCTGGCAAAGAAAAATAATCAAACTTTCTCCAACTGACGTTATATTTCACGAGACAAACCCATGGAGAATATTTTATATTGTGTATTACTATTCTAATTTTCATTCATTAGTTTACCAAATGAAATGATTTAGTTGGCATTACGAACAAAAGGAGAAGAAAAAAATCAAACCTTCTCCTCGGGAAAGTCGTATTGGCCCTCGGCCTCCGGCCTCGGGTCCAGTACGACTGCCCTCGAACAAATAACAGAGCCTATATCAAATCAATTATTCAATAACACATAACTCTGCATCAAACAAGGGTATTTCATGTTTCGTATAGTAATAGCTTTTACTTTGACCTATGTATCTATATCGACTATAAATATTAACAAATGTTTGAGTGAAATTCATGCATTTTAAGTATTATTGTGTGTTTCGTCTGATTTTTTGTTGGATTTCAAAAGTGATTTTCTATATTCACATCTTTGAAAATACACGTGAATTTGTCGGAAAGTTATGTTTCCATGCTATGTCAGGGTGTGAGCACATCTGTTTTATATGAATTAAAAATATATCTGGCTGTTTATCTGTAATTTAAGAGTTAGTAATTTTTATCTTTGCATGCATAATTAATAAAACTTTGACCAAACTTGAGATGTACTTCATTGAAAGAACGCTGATAACTTATTTCGCTTCCGGTGTTAAGTTTCGTGGTGCATCTATAAATATCCCCAATTATTATGATAAACAGAAAATCGGAATATATATGTTAGACATACACGTTTATGCACTATATAGAGACCAGAGAGGAAAATAAACTGAAACTTCAAAGGAATTAAACTGCAAAGTACACCAGAATGTTTT
This sequence comes from Cyclina sinensis, assembly GCA_012932295.1. Lineage (NCBI taxonomy): Eukaryota > Metazoa > Mollusca > Bivalvia > Venerida > Veneridae > Cyclina > Cyclina sinensis. Next base: position 18,643,886 of record JAAONU010000011.1, read on the forward strand.
TTCCTGTTTCACTAATAAAGGACAAAGGTACTAAGCATGCTGATTTAAATGTCACACCGACATTTTTCTCGAACGGCGCCCCAAATCGACGTATTTTGTCTTTAGTAGGCTTTTTATTTTGTGGCACCCTTTAAGGAACTGTTTTTATTGTCATGTGTTATAAATACAATTTGAATAAAGAATTAAATGAATAGACAAATAAATAAATAAATAAATAAATAAATAAATAAATAAATAAATAAAAAACATATAAATAAATAAATAAATAAAACCTTTCATTGTTACACGTGGGGAATTTGTTGCACGACATTTAAGAACTGTTACAGAAGTCAATATGAAAAATATCTGATACAGTTTGAATTTGACATTTATGATGTAAAAACTTTTGTCTTACATTACATAAAGCATGTGCAGCGTTCAATTATACCACACAAAAACTACATATTTTATATTTTGCTTTTTTGCTACCTATTAAACATATCAACATTTGTCATTTTAAATGTTACTGTTTCTTTGTTTCAGTATCTTTCGTTTTTTGTCCTTTCAGTCATTTAGATCAGTGGGACATTGCAAATTCAGGTCAATGTAAGGTATACTAAGTTATTTATATTACTCTCCACTTATCACTTACGGTACAGCTTACGTAGAGAAGTTCTAATCCATGTACCCATGTACTGTCGGTTGTACTAAAACAAATATGACAACTGGTGTATTTGTTAAGAAGTGCACTTAGAGTTTTGGCTTCGACTACAGAATCCATCTTAAAACCAAATTGAAAATATCAAGAAATACAGACGGCAGTTTTCTAGAATGGTCTCTTGTGTTGGTACTGCTAATGCAGAGTGTCTAACTACAATCAAAAATGCACCAACACGAGTGACAGAGTCTTTGCTAATTTGTATGAATATAGTCTTGAGTTTATGAGTCAAATGAAAACAATTTAGTGTAAACAGAAAAGTAAAGAAAATGTGACTGTCCCTTGGAATCCAAGATAGTAACCCCGTTGATAGAAAGGACAGTGACGACTGTGGTTGACTTGACCTCTGACCTTGTACAATGACCTCTGACCTCATACAATGACATCTGACCTCATACAATGACCCTTGAAGACAGTAATAAAGATTTCTTGGGCATTAAGAAATTATTATTACCTGTTCTGTGGTATCTATCATCTGTAACGTATATTGTTTTCCTGACAACACAACCGACCCTGAAATGTAAGTTAAAAAATACAGGTTTTTTTTTGCTTTCTTTACATTACTCCTCAGTCTAAAACAGGAACAATAACAACAACAACAACAACACAAAAACATCGCCAACAGTTTTACGCTGCATGCCATTATTTATTGTTGACGGTAAACTGGAAATAAACATACCTTTAATACAACATAAGTTATGGTAAACAAGATTTTTAAGACTGAATCATACAGACTTTTTTTCTGTTCTTAATTCTGAAATAAATCTTACTTAAAGTATACTCTACTTAATAATTATATACTGTGTACATTTTTTATTATTATGACCATGTTGTTAACTTTTTTAGTACCATGTATGTACTGATTCATGAAGAATAAAATAAAATGAAAAATAAAATAAAATACAGAACACTATTCAATTGTCCTAATACTATTTGCAGAATTTGTCACAGCAACACATACAGACAAACACATAAACAAAACACATATGAAGAATGAAAAGAGTGAAGCGAAAAGGTGCACTCTCCTTCTTTCTTGAATAGCAACTTCCATCCCTAGAGTGCAAAGGAAACTTTGCTGGAGCAATAAATAGAACACAAGAACCTCAAGAAATAAGAGAGAAGCAAACGATAAACTGACTTGTGACGTAGATGTAGCAGGATGCACTGATATACAATGCGTTCCAGTTCTGATTTATAACAGTCTCCAACGGTCTTTAATCGTAATGTTTGTATTTCATTTGATGATGTCAATCGGATATGGAAACCGGTTTACATAATTTTGCATTTGATTATTTGATTTATTTCATATGTTTGAAAAAAAATCAATCATATTTCTGTTGTTGTGCGCTCGTATAAAACCAGTAAAAAGTGATCTTACAACTGTAATAAAGTCAGTATGATTATCATCACATTAAACAACAATAACAACAAGAATTCATCATTATCATCACTGGCAGAAAAAACAAATAACAACAGTTATACCATACTACGCATTAACGTTCATTTAAAGAAAATTATCTTCGCGGTAAAAACATTAACAATATGTTTTCAGTTCCGCTAAATTCTGGAGTTCAAACGATTTTGTATTTTTATCATGTAGTCACCTCTGTTACCTTTATACTACATGTATATCATTTTTTATTCACCTGAGTTATATACTTTATAGAAGATCACTGGACATTAGTGTAGACTGAGACCTCTGATGAACTATTCAACCTTTGCCACAGGACAAATATTTCACCTACATAAAAGTGACCAATTTACTTGCACACAACAAAAACAATGTGATTTCTGTACATGTTTTCTATGTACATCGCATATGTCATGCCCCATTTAAGAAGTTCGTATTCTGAAGCTACAAATGATCACCTTTATGCAAACAGCGAGACACAAAAAAATTGTTGCCATTTATTTGTCTAGCTTTAACTCACGGGTGATATGGGCATGTTTTTCGTGACCCATAAAGACAATATTGGTTCTTTGTACAAAGCGTGCTTCTTAATTTGTTCTTTATGATTCATTGATTATAAATAACAACTGGTTACATAAGATACAGTTTTTTTAACCATATATGACGAAGAGAACAATTTTTTATAATGCCCAGTTTGCGGTGTGGATACTTTGAACTAATATTTCCCTTGTGGTTTGTGCTCGTAACAAAGTTAAAATTTTAGCAAATAAAACACACCTGACAAAATAATGAAATAAAATTAAAAGTTGCGAAGTTCAATAGCATGAATCAGTTTCCTGTGTCGCCTCAGTTATTTAAGGGATTGTGCGGATGGTGCCCTATCTAACGAACTTTCTTTTTTCATTCCTTACGAAACCTTTTATTTGATTAACCCAACATTCCTTTATTTAGTCAAATATGTATTTATACAACTAACTACAATAAAAAGGACAGCTACTCACGTAGCGGCTATATAAAGTCACTGATGTGTCAGTATTAGCACGCTTTAACTGTATATAAACATAATTAACATGTATCTAGGTCAATGTCTCGTTGTTGTTTTTGTTATGGTATTTATACAGTAAAACCTAACGCCATTGTTTACATCTGTGTTTTTTTTTTTTGGTTTTCCTTCAAATTCTTTACATAACAAAAGTAAAATATGAGCTGTACTTAAAATAAGTCATTGCTGTATTTTCGGATTTTTTTCCAGATATGACTCTGCTAAAACAGGAGCTTAAAGTGTAGTCGGAACTGTATTTCTAGCTTCTTTTCTGTATATCGATTTAAAAAGCTAAAACAGTTTCGGCTCTTGAATGAATAAAAGATACAATTTCAAGCTCCAGTGCTGCTAAATACTTTTTTTTGGGGGGGGGGTGGGATGGAGAATGATATGGTATCACCCAGTATCACCGTGAGTATAGTAGCGAGAACTGCGGCATACCGTCTTTTGACAATGAATATGCAGTAGAGCGTCTTGAGCCAATCGAAACACTTCGGGCGACTCCAATAAGTCAATACGAAGTTGTCAGAAAGGGCCGAGTTGTTACGATTGGTATGGAGCCGGAGATTAACGGACACCCTTATTCTGCGGATCTGCAATCTTAACTGCGGCCCCATTTGCGGTCCTAGTTTCAACGATGCAATCATTAGATTTCCTTAAATGTAAATGAACTATCGCAAAAAAATATTGCATGTAGACAGTTCAATTATTGGGCATAGCCCATTGGATGTTTTTTTAAGCAGCCAGCTTGTTTCATAGGTTTTCGCCAGCTCAAGTTTATAACAACATTCATCTGGCAAATTAAACTAGTTTTTCTCTCAGAACTACATTTAACACACAAAATCAGCATGTAAAATATTAGGGTCAATAGAGATACTGGAATACCGTAATTTCTAGTCGAATATATCCTGCCCCTGATTTGGGGTGAGTTCGTGGTAATTTCTTCGAAGATCCTGCTCATATTTATCAACACATTATTAGATAAAAAGTCAAAATAAGGTTTTGCAGATTTTAAGAATTACAGCAAATTCACAGGTATCATTATTAGCGCATTTAATTTCGACGTGTTTGAATACTGATCCGCAAGTTCCCTACAGAAAACTGACAGGTGCCCGTCAGGTATGATTTAGTGGAGTCATACCAGGGACGTGCCAGGGCGTTTTCAGATAGATTGTACATCTGGACTGACAGCTTGTATGTTTTTGTATATAATTACTCTGTGAATGAAAATATGACAAAAATGCTTTTGAATGAAAAATTTGATTAATGTTGTCTCAAAAGGGAACAATGAAACGGTTTTCTGTAAGTTACAATTTTCAATGGGCGAGTATTTATGTGTTTTGCGTCAATTTTGTAAGTCTTAAATCAGTCCTTTGTACAAAATTATATAAGTCTTGAAAGAGTTCTTTAATCAACTTTTGTTTTCTGCAGGAAAAAGTCATTGAATAATTTACAAAACACCCTTTTATACATCTGCCTTATTTAAGCTATTGTATCTACATTGGTGAGGGAAACGTGTTATCCATCAAGATCAGACGTCACTTTTTTCTAACAAAGACAACCTTGTAAACAGTTTGAAGCACACACAAAAAATCGCCTTCTATCAACAGATGATGGGATGTTAATTATAATGTCCCTTTTTTATATAGATCAAACTGTAGTTTGTTTCTCTTTGTTTTTCTTGCTTTTCTTTGTCTCTTTTTTGTCATTTTTGTACGTAAGTGTTCATTATTACGTCCTTTATTGGTAACAAATCAATGTATAAGTCTGTATGGAACTGAACAGAACAGAACGGAACGGAAAACGGACCATGTTATAACAAGACTGGATCCGCAGGCCGTTGAATCGTTTTCTCGAATTGAATTTTGTTTCGTCTTTTGTAAATAATTGTAGAAAAAATAAGTATGTCAGCAAATGATGTCAGCATGTAAATACTTCCTTATCAAAGAACATTTAAAACCTACTGTAAAATTGTGAAATAATGCATAATCTATACCTAGTGCAATCTTCAATATATCTAGCTATAACTTAAAAAGACACAGCTTTCACAAAATAAATCCATGCAGAATGGACTCAGAAATAGGTTTATAGTGTTATGAGACAATAGTTTACCCAAGCTGCTAAAAAGTTCTGGGCTTCATTTTGGTCAATCAATTTTCTGAATAGCTATACAAACATCTGAAAAAAGGATAGGTACCTTGATATATAAGGCCTTAAGGTATTCACTGTCAAAACTCCTGCTGAATACCCGACGTTTATCAACCAGCCATTGTGTCAAAACGAGAACACGTGAAAATACTCACGTGCGACCAATAAAAGAATTTTACTATCTTTTAAAGGTTAGAAATTATAACATTACTTTGTGTCGACTGAAAGTGACTGAAGGTCAACCTTGCGAATTACATTATTATCCTTTCAATAATAGATAAATCTAAACAAGATAAAAATAAAAATCAATTATGTAACATTGTAAATCGTCTACATCTGTTTTCAAAATAATTTACATGTAAACTCAGATTTGATAAGAAGTAAGACATAGATATATTTATGATTACCTGCATAGTTGTCAAACACGTTCGGCACGTGTTGCGATGGAAACCTGTTTGTTGCATAACACATCAACATACTCGTCTTGCCAACATTGTCATCTCCTACCACAACACACTTGATCAAGTCACCCCGTAAGACCACCATATTTCCAAAGTATGCATCCAACAACACTCGCGTATATGTAAGTTTGTCTTCCTGATTTTTTTATATAATAAAAACGAGCGTACAGTTTTCTTTTACATTCTTAAATCACGTGCATATATTCTATCAATTATATAAAACAAGTTTTTATTGTTTATGTATTTATTTATTTTTTTGCAGTCTCAACCTGTTATGCAGTCCGGTTTACTCCAGTGTCGGAAGGATATATTCAATTAATCCTGATTTTTTTTGCACCTGAGTCAAATATGATAAGACAGTGTTATATAACCGTCTTGATTCAAACTACGGAAAATATGATTAACAATCAAAGCAACCCACTAGCTTTCCTGATGTTTAGAGACGATGAAATGAAATAAAATGAACTAATTTTACACAAAGCGTTACCACAAAGACATAATTGAAATTTGATGTGATAAAAAAATCATCGAACTTTCCTAAAACCGCCAAACGGTGTGGTCTATTCTATTTACGACTGTGCTGTATTAAACATCTAAAACCGCAAGCCGGCGTGGTCTATTAAATTTAAGAATGTGATCGATGAGGCTTAAAGGTGTAACTTAGATATCACTGTCGTCCTCTGGTTATAACAATTATGTAAACTTTAGTCAATATACACCTACTCTTGTCTACTCGCCTCATCGTGTTTAATATTTCCTTTGATTACAACATTCATACCTTGATGAAATAGAAATTCAGATTGCAACATTACATTTCTGCATTTATCTATAAACTGACTCTCTTTACTCTTACATAAACTTTTTTTATTCATTTAGCAGCGCTATTTTCAGCACTCACATGAATAATTTTACCCAATTTAAAGAAATAGTGAAGCCCTTTTACCTATTTTATTAACTAGCCTTCTTTTATGCTTTCAGTTAATATGCCCGGTTGCAAAAATCCATTTAGGTTGACATTCTATAAACCACACACATACATGACAAGTATAAACAATGTATGCACTTTTGCTTAGTTTATTTTCTCTTCCGAGTTTTTAACTATTTACCGAGATATATGATATTTCCGTTAGTTCCTTCAACATAATGTAAGTTATTTGCAACCCTACGCCGAAGTATTTGCGAAAATAAATACCTTTTCATTTCAAATTAACCAAATTGATTCACCTTCCACATTTTATCATATTTCACGGCAATTAAGAATATATTATGCAGATGTTTATTGAGTCAATTAAAATAAAAAATACAAATAGATAGGTAAATAAAGTAAAAAAAAAACAACAACCTAAAACCAAAAATTATTGCGGCGCACAATTGAAAATTGATAATTCATCAACCTTGCACGTATGAAATATTTTCGTTGCAAAGTGCAGGTACTTTCACCGGGTCATTTATATATTATCGTCACCTCGAGCAATACATGCAGGGTTTTCATAAGGCCAAAGTCCTTGGCTATATCGCTATCTGATACACCCTTTATCCCTGATGAAAGTCGAATTCGCAATGTCGTAATGAAAGAATTTATCTCTTTAACATTTTCTTCTCTTCTCTGTTGCATTCATTCTCTTCTCTAAAATTGTATACTCATGAGTCAGATTCGCATTTGATATGTTCAAACATTCACATGTACATTTCTCCACTCTTTTGCAGTACTCCGTATGTGTATTTCAAATGTACAACAATTATTCGTTTATTCTGAATTTAATACATAGAGCTGAACAAATTCCGATTATGAAAACAGTTCTTACGTTACACGCAACAAACATAGACCTACTTTCATCCATTATTTCTGCAACAGTTAGTGTCTAGTCAATTGAACTCGTTCTTTGAACGTGAACCCATGTTTTCTTTTTCAATACATTTCACATCTGTCATGTACAGTGTCCTGTTAGGGCCATCGTAGTCTCGATCTGGCGCCCCTAAGGCGAAAGTGCGGCAATCAAAATACGATGCAAGAAGGCGGAATTATAATGCGCTATAAATATTGCACTTTCGCATCGCGTTGTCGCGACTTCGCATCGTATTTTCGCGTTTTGCATCGTTTTCTCGTTGTTTCGCCCTCGCAGCTGCAAAGATACGATGCGATAAAGAGATATCGCATCGTGTCTCAAGCTGTCGCATCGTTATTTCGCATCCTCGCATCGTATTTACGTAACTTTGCATCATGCTATTGACATTCCCAGCAAGTCTACGATGGCCCTAACGGGAGTCCGTAGCCATTCAATGAATTTTAACCACAGTTCTGAATATTTCACTCACTTTTGCCTGCTTGGATATTACGTAGATATATTTAAAACAAATTAATTGTCTCTTAAATGCAATAAATATTCAATTCTTTCTCATCAATTGCGAAATAAAATAAATTTCATGATAGCTGACCTTGCAAGCATGTGTTTAATATAATTGTAGGTCAAGCATGTATTCATTATTTACCATATCGTATGTATGAGTGTCACATTGTTTTGTTTTGCGTAACACAGTTTCTCAGTCGCTGCATTGAACAATTTTCAAGGATAACATGTTGTTTTGCGTAACACAGTTTCTCAGTCGCTGCATTGAACAATTTTCAAGGATAACATGGTGTGCAATAAATGAATCTTACATTTAAAACACAGTTACAATATCTCAGCTGTGTCCAGTGTTCCATTGCAAATTTCTTTATCTTGCCAACATGTATTTGTGAACATTTATAATGAGACAAAAAACTGGTATACATATATATGAGATCATAGTATACAATAGTTGATACCAGCTTCAAAAAAAATCTTTAAAATCTGTGCTTAAATCACCGCTTCCTACATTGATCTTGAGCAGATGGACTGCCTTGCCTCTAGTTATACACAAAATGACTTCTACTTTTTATATATTTTACATGTACTTCGATCCCTTCAAGCAACGTGTGTCGAACATGCAGCATACATTTGAATTTCGATTTACCAATAAACAATGTAACTTTGCTGTGTGCGTCTAAATATATTATTTCACGTGACAGTTTTGCGCTAAAACGCAGATAAAGTAATGTTACGAAATGCATAATTATTTGTTCATTTGTCTTTATTTGGGAATATATTTATTGCCATGCTGCATACGAAACAGTGGTATAAATCAAAACAAAACAACGTAGTTAACAGAAGAAAATCGGTCATACTGTCGCCGAAAAACAATTAATTTTTTTACAGTTTCTGAGGAGAATTCATCTTTGTTAAGTTATACTTTCCTTACGATAGAATTTAATACATAATTTACAGGTGTTTCTATCATAACTGGAATTGTGTCTTGAAAATAAATTAATTATAGTACCGCATTCCAAACTTTCGGCGCGAATACAAGTTTTGAGTCTACAAAAGTAAACACAGGCAAACAGTGCAGACCCAGATCAGGGTCTACTCTGTTTACATTTAGGACTTTTTTCGTGAATAGAATAAAATTGAAATTTTATATCAGAAACCCTGTTTTGTTATTGAAAATGGACTTTTCCAACTAAAAGGATGGCATAATCCATTGGGCATAAATGGGTTAATACAAGTTTCAAGAACTTGTTTTCTGTGCGATGTAAAAAAATAAGAATAATGAGGGACAATCCTGATAACAAATTATCTCCCTTATTCAGATAACTTCAAAGGTAGACCATATTGCACATTGGTCCTTTCAGGTGGAATCCTCTAACTTTATCCTTGTTTCTCTTTGTGATAGTCTTGACTTTTAGTGGTGAAAATTGTCACTTATATATCTAATAAAAAGTTAGGATTATCAAAAACAAACATAATGGTATTAACAAAATATGTTGCTAAACTAAACGTGTAACCATTGTTGCAAATAATTAAGCTTAATTACCACCATACCAAAAAGAAAATAACGATGAAAGCAGAGGAATCCAAAAGGAAGGACCAATGTAATATCAGAGAGTATTCGGGTAGATAATCCGCTAATGTCCCCCATTTCGTTCAAATTATTTGTAAATGAAATGATTTTTAATGGATTTTTACCCAAAGTCAAGGTGTCAGACAAATTCAAGTACGACAGATAAACGAAATGCATTCAATAAAAGTTATTATATACAGAGTTGTTGTTGTTGTAACATTTCTGTTGCACATTTTATGACAGCCCAAAACTTAAAATATTTGTATTTTCACACCACAGTCTCTCTGTGACCACATGGACGCGATGACCAGGTATGCTTGTTTTGATTCCTATAAAGTATGGAATGTTATTTAGGTAAAATTTACACAAAGTCTTCTTACTGTTACGTCAGTGATACTGCTATTGAGCTTACTGGTATAGTCACTCATTATGCATGCTGGCTCCTTCACCACGCTTGTTGACAATGGACAACTTGCTGGAAGTTACAACTTGTATGCTGTTCAGACCCTTATCTCTATATCATAATTTCATTTGGCTGAATGACAGTGCAATGTAGGGTAATGATATAAAGAATATATTACAGCTGATACTGCGAAAAAGGTGCCTAATTTTGATGAGGAATGTAAACATTTGAAAAGAAATTATTACACAAGTTTGAATTTTTACAGAAATAATCCATGTAATGGTACTAAAATTTCAATGGGTACAAGCTAGAAGTAAATATAAAAGTACATTAAGAAAAGAAATTGTTTATGATTAAAATGAAATAAAACGTCTTGAAACAGCACGGCTATCAAATGCAAAGAAATACTGGAATATGTTGAAGGATTCTTCACAAAAAAAAATACTAAATGTTCTTTATCATCAAATAACTTTTTAAACTACTTTAAAGCCATAAATGATCCTGAATCAGTATTTTACCAACCAGATGATGATGTTATGTACTATAATGAAAGATACCGAAATGGTGAGTTGGATGTCATGTTTTCAGAACTAAATGTACCTTTTTTTGTGTTGAAGAAATAATTAAGGCCTGTAAAAAGTTGAACTCAGGCAAATCTGATGGGTATGACTATTTGATTAATGAATTTTTTAAGTATGGATCATGTTGTGAAAACTTTTTAAACATTATATGTATATCATTTAACAAGTTGTTTGATTTAAGATATTTTCCAGAAGACTGGTATGAAGGGTTTATAGTATCATTACATAAAAAAGGAGATGTTGATGAAGTTAGTAATTATAGAGGCATCACATTGTTATCCACATTTGCTAAATTGTTTTCAAAAATGTTAAATGGCAGATTAAATAAATGGGCTGAAAAATATCATGTATATATAGAAGATTCACTAAGATTCACTAAGTACTGCTATATATTTTGCCAAGTAGGCAAGAAGCTTGTTGTGAGCTTATGTCGAAATAAATTGTTGTTGTTGTTTTGTTGTTGTTGTTGTTGTATATATAGAAGCACAGGCTGGCTTTAGAAAGTGTATGGGTACTATTGATAATATTTTGTATTCCATGGTTTAATTCCACACTTACTTAATAACAATAAGAGATTATATACATCTTATGTAGATTTTACTAAAGCATTTGATTACTTAGTGAGAGTTATAAATTGGTCTAAATTGATAAAACTTGGAGTAATAAGTAAAATGATTGACATAATTAAATCTATGTATGAAAACGTTAGGTCTAGAGTAAAATACAATAATACACTTAGTGATGATTTCATTTCTTTGTTAGAAGTAAGGCAAGGGGAATCACTCTCACCTTTTTAATTCAGTATGTATTTAAATGACATATAAGAAAACTTCATTCTGAATGATTTTGAAGGTATAGAGTTGGATATGTTTAAATTGTTTTTATCACTTAATGCTGTTGATATTGTTAATATGTCAGAAACAGAAAAAGGGTTAAAACATGGCTTGTTACTCGAAAATTATTGTGATAAATGGAAACTTACTGTAAACACTATCAAAACTAAAGTGATGATTTTCAGGAAAGAGTATTTAGAAATACAAAATTTGTTTACAAAGATAATGTTCTTGAAATTGTATCTAAGTTTACATACCTGGGTATTGTTTTTACTATAGACGGATCTTTTAATACAACGTTTGGAACGTTGGCTGGCCAATCCTGGCGTAACAGTTCAACATAAACTGGACATGTTTGATTAACTTATTTTACCAATTCTTTATTATGGTTCCGAAGTCTGGGGTTTAAATGATAGCAAGAGATTAGAAGGAATAAATGTACATTTTTGCAAAACAGTGTTGGGGGTGAGAGGTCGAACACAAAACAATTTTATTTATGTAAAAGTTAGGTAGAACTAGCCTCAAATCAAGAAGAGCAATAAATGTTATTAGATATCGGTTAAAAATTATTCAGTAAGATGATACTAAGTATATGCAAAGACATTGTATTCTTTAATGTATGGAGATGTAGATGATCACAGCCATATTTTGTGTGCAATGAGTGTTAGAAAATTACTACAGGCTCTAGGTTTATTTGAAGCCTAGTTAAACCAAGGTGTTGGAATTGTAAATGCTTTTATCAACCTGGTCAAACAAAGAACTACTGATATATTTTTTATACAGAATTGGAATACTGAGATAAATAATTCTGCTCGTGCTAGATGTTATACTTTTTTGCTAATTTTGGGTTGCAACTATATTTTATGTGTATTAATAAAGAAGTGTTCCGTGTTTCATTGTCACTCTTCAGAGTTTCAGCTCACAAGTTAGAAATCGAGACGGTTTGATGGCATAAACCTATTGCTGTACCTATTAATGAAAGAAAATGTAAATCTTGTTTAAATTGTTTAGGAGATGAATTCCATTTTCTATTAGAATGTCCACTGTATATTGATTTGAGAAGAACATATATAAAACGGTTTTATTGGAGAAGACCAAATATACCTAAATTCATTGAACTAATGAGTTTAGAAAATGCAGTTGAATTAAGAAATTTGTCTATGAATATCCATAAATCTTTTGAAATTAGAAATGCTTTGTAATTTGAATAATATGGGAAAAGAAATTAGTATCGCTGTCCCTCCCGCTTTTCATGTAAATAAATAAATGTATATAATTGTCTTGTTTGTGTATCTGACACTGAGCAGACCAGTTATAATTATTAACTTACATATTGCATTATCATAAACTTATATTGTGCTGTCATTAATTATTAGATAATTAGTTATAATGTATATGTATGTATTTGTTTTGTACAATGTGTACTCAGGGGCATTTTTGCCTATTGTATATATTAATAAACTCTGTATCTTATATTTCAACATTCCGGGACTGTATATCAGCATTGATATTTCAATATAGCTCTGTTACAATGATTCCAGAACAAAAAACACGATGTAACTACACAGTATGAAAGATGTTATCAGCCACTAAGCAAGTTGAAAGTAAGCATAATGTCATTTGCAAAATTGCAAATCATATTTTGAAGCTAGGGGGCGCACGTTCGTGGTTTTCACGAAAGATAACAGAAATTTCCGGCCTATGACGGAATTTAATCAGCTGTTGCAAAAAAACATTTCTCATCAGTTGTGCCCCCAACCCTTGTTTCAATTACTTCATTTATTAGCAAGTTTTATCGCTGGAGCAACAACGAAATCACTTTACTTGTTAATTTTATGTAACTTTCAAGCCTAATTTGGCTTTCACCCATTTTACAGAAAATAGTTTTAGTATTGGAAGAAATACATCACCTTTTAAAATTTTTCTCGATCAATCTTCTACTTGTGACTTTCGGCCTCGTTATGATTTGTCTCTGTAAATAAGTTTTTTTTGGGCATAGTCTACAGACAGATAATTTACCGTCAGATAAATTCTAGTTCAGAATCGAGTGGTTGCGACTGACTCAGAATTTAGCCGAATTTTTTTTCTTTAAAATTTAAGAGAAATTAATTTACTGTGGAAAAAAACATAATGTTATGCTTCTATACACCATGAAAACTGAAAGAATGACTTAACCAGGATTCGAGTCCATGACCTTTCGGTCGGTAAAATATAGAGCGACGATGTACACCGCTGAGCCACAGAGCGTAGTTATCAAGTTTCGTCAAAATTAATTTTATAACTAAAGTATCTACCCCGTGACTAATTGGGTAAATTTTCTACCGATAAAAGTGTGTAAAACTTTATATTTTGATATTTTTCTGTAACAAAAATGAGTCAGTAACTTACTTTATGTTCTTCACAATTACAGCAAAAAATTCAAGATGTATAAACATTTTCTTTTTTATCGTCGGCCCATCTGTGAGTCAGTCCCTTTAAGCAGTTGTTAAATATACAGTCAATGGTAGAGTTTATGGTGTGTTATTGTGGGATTATGTCCAAACCATGTCTTATTAATTCAAATTTGCTTACAATCAAATTAAATGACTTAAATCAGATATAACATCACCATCATTAGTCACAGTCCTGTGACTAATTCCAGGTGGCATATAACCTACAGCCAGAAATTGGGAGAATGTTGAACAATGTTAATTGTTATGGCATATATCTGGACGTTATGACCCACATAATACCATTAAGCTACATTGAACTGTCATTCAGTCAAATGAAAATATGATATAGGCATCATGGCCTAAAAGTGTACAATTTGTAACTTCCAGCAAACATGGTATCATTGTCAACAAGCGTGATGAAAGTGCCAGCAAGCGTAATCACTGTACCCGTAAGCACTATAGCAGAGTCAGTGATTAAAATTGTAACATAAGCAGGCATTGTGTAATCTTTACCTAAATAACATTCCATAACTAAGTATTAATGATTGTTTATGGAAATGATAACTTATTTTACACTGTAACCTCTGTAACCATGTCAAAGATTATGTTTCTTTGTTTTGCAAAAAAAAAAAAAATAATAAATAAAAAATAAAAATAGCCAAAAATGCTCGTCTTAACAACATTGCAGTTAGTTATGATGGGCGCCTTAACCTTACTGAAGAAAACAGTGATGTGAGTCCCAGTTAGTTTGATTTGTCAACATGTACCCTTTGTTTGAATTTTAATAGTTTTGGAGAGTTTTCAAAGGATTCTGTCAAAGGATTTCTCTGACAAAATTTCTATCGTGAGGCGGGAATGTGAAGATCCCCCTATCCAAAGATAAATAAATTAAATAAATAAATAAATAAATAAATAAACAAATAAATAAATAAATAAATAAATAAATAAAAAATTATCACTATTGAATCACTTCATTAAATTTGACGATGTAATCGTAGTAACAATTCGTTGAAAAGTTTTCGAAAGGAATATTTTTTTGTAAATTTTGAAACGGCCAGAAAAGTCTCATTCTAGTCAGTCTGGAATAAGCCGCTGAACATTGATGTCATAAGACTTGAAAGTACATTAACAAACATAAATTCTATTAGCCTTGCTTTTCTAACTTCAAATGTTCCATTGGCATTACAACTTAGATTATCGCCATGTTTTCATTCTTGAGAGGGACAAAATGTCAAGTTAAAACTAGCTGATTCAGAGAACCAACGTAGGTAATATACTTCCTTACATCAATAGCTCGGTTAGCTCAGTTGGTTGAGCAACTGACTTCTTTCCAGTTGCTACACTGTTGACAAAGTTCAGTCTATTTTCACACAACGTCGAAACTGAAATAAGCAGGCATAACGGAAAGAAAGATCTTATTGAAATCTTGCTTACTTTGTTTTTTATCTTTGACAAGTTTATGTTCCTCACACGCGCCTGCCTAGTATAGTCAGGATTGACTTTTGGCAGTAAAAGGCAGAAGTTAAAGACAATGTCTAGAATGAATGTAACTGAAGATGAATATCATTTCTATAAGAGTATACCCGAAATATCAAGACAAATGAAGGAAATATCTTAAACTGAAGATAGACAACAGAAAATCCAATACCTAAAAATTACACAAAACTTAATTTATCAAAATTTTTCTTTCAACGACCGGTTCGTCGTCGGTTTATATCCAGATATTACATAATTACAAATACTAGTGTTAAAGAGGGTCGCTATTTTTGTAATTTCGTCTGTTTGAAATAGAGTACAGCTTTGCCACATTCTCTGAAGCAAAATAATACAACTTTACATTTGACCATTGATGTGTAGAGGCTATAAATGTGTTACACCTATTGTTAACGGTAAATCTTCACCACGATGATAATCGCTCACTAGAACACGTGCGATTTTGTCGTTTAGTACGTGACCTTGCTCGTTCTTGGCGTCGTTTAGTGGTCATTGTGGTCTTTCAGAGGTTCAAGGTGCAGTTGTGTGTGATGTTTCGATATTTTATTTGTTCTCGTCGTGATGAAACAGCGAAAGGTAAACTTTTTGTTGATGTAATACATTTTAGTAATGCTAAATTATTGTAGTTCTGTTACCTGCTTGCCCAAATAGTGACGTTTTGCTATTTTATTTAATGCCAAAATGCATAGATGTTCACCAAGAACAGATGAAAGTAAGGTTATTCTGTGAGAATATTATCTTTTATCAAATACTCACTTCATTTGTAATGTCAAATCGACACATTTGTGAAATAGTCTGTATGTAAAAAATAACATTAAACTATAAGCTATTTTTGTAAAGAAAGCTATATGGAGATGGCGAGGAGGTTACTTTGGTAAAATATAAGACAATATATGGTGCCATCTCGCAAAAGGTGGTTAGAATCTGGAACAGAAGAAAAAAATCACGATGAAATTTTGAGACAAATTGCATGTTCTTGTTTTTGTTTTCAATGGAAACAAGTTGAATATTTTTGTGTATTTAGTAACAAAATTGGAATGGTGAACACGGGGACAAATGGAATAGTTGAAGATGCTGTAATGATGGTGGGGACAAAAGAGAAGACATGTTGGTGGTTGGAGGAAGGAGGATAGACGGAAGTGGGAAGATGTTACTTGATGAGCTGATGTCGATGAAATTTACAGATAAGTAACACTTAGTATTTTTAAAAATAGAGGATTTTAAGAATCCAATTCCAAATATAGTTAAGGTAAAATTGCAGTTATAAGCTACTCGCTTACGGTTTCAAAGCAAATTTGACTTCTAAAGTTCTAATAATATTGCACATTTCAAAGACGTTTCGGGATATTCTTAATTTGTTCAGTTACAACTTCTTCTTTGCCTGCTGCTTATTCTGCAAAATTTGAAGCCAAACAATTTTATACTACTGGCTGTCTGTCTGTTCTTCCATCTGTCTTTTGTTATTTTAGACACACAAATTTAAATGAAAACATTTTTCTGAACATCATAGGAAGATGTAAATTTTAATTATAAAAGTACCATTGTATATGTTGTTAAAATTTATGAATTATTTCAGGAAAGGAAACCCCTAATATTAGGACATATTACGTGTAATTAAAATATGGAATAGGATTTACGCCATTTTTAAATTACTACTTTGCTAAAATACACATATTTACAGTTCGTGTCCGCATCCACGTCCCATATTTCATTTTGAATTTTAGCTCACCTGAGCACTATGTGCTCATGTGAGCTATTGTGATCGCATGATATCCGTTGTTAGTGCGTGAATGCGTCAACATTTTGATTCAGATAACATCTCCTCTGAAAACTCTTGGCCAAAGTTAATTAAACTTAGCAGGGATGTTCCTTGCTTGAAGCTCTTACCAAAGTTGTTCAAAGAATTTAGTTCCATGCAGAACTCTGGTTGCTATGGCAACCAAAAGAAAAATATTTAAAAATCTTCTTGTCTGAAACCACAAGACATAGAGCTTAGATATTTGGTGTATCATCTGTAGGTCTTCTAGCAAAATTGTTCAAATTATGTCCATGGGGTCAAAATTGGCCACACCCTAGGGGTCACATCTTTTTTGGGATTTGATATTTGGCATACAGGTTCACCTAGAGCTCCTCTACGAAGATTGTTCAAATTGTGCCTCTGGGGTCATAAATGGCTCTGCCCCGGCATCACTTGATTTAATAAAGGCTTATACAGGGAAATTAACTTTAAAAAATCTTCTTTTATCGAACCAAAGGCCTAGTGCTTAGATATTTTGCATTGAGCATGGTCTAGAAGTCCTCTACCAAGATTGTTCAAATGATGCTCTTGTGGTCAAAACTGACGCTCCACCCTATGGGTCACTTTGATTTTGTAAAGACTTGCAGAGAACTAAATCTTCTTGTCAGTACCCATAAGGCCTAGTGTTGAGATATTTGATGTGTAACCTGGCCTAGTAGACCTCTACCAAGTTTGTTCAAATCTTGGCCCTGGGGTTAGAATTGGCCCTGCCCCTGAGTCACCAGGGTTAGAAATTGACTTTTCAATTTTTTGTCATACAACCTTAATTTATTGGCAGATTCTTAGATATTTGGTATATAGGCACCTTGCATGAACCTCAGCTATTCACTTGGGTCAAGATTACCAGTGCTAAAAATTGGTTTTTGCACTTTTCTACTCAGAGTCTTCATTTATTGATCAATATCTGAGATATTTGGTATGTAGGTAACTTGCAAGGACCTCTACCCAAAGGTGAAGTTTGAGGCTACTGGGTCAAGGTCAAGGTCACTAAAGCTAAAAATAGATTTTTCTACTTTTTGTAATTTAGCCTTTATTGTTTGATTGATATCTTAAATATTTGGTATAAAGACACCTTGCATGAACCTCTTTCATAAGATTGGGGTTAAGATCACTGAGACTAAAAACATTTATATACTTTACCTCATAGAGCCTTCATAAAGACCAATATCTTTGATATATAGGTTCCTTGCATGGACCTCTACCCTTAGATGGGGTTCTAGGTCACTGGGTCAAGGTCAAGTTCACTACAGCTTATAATAGATTTTTCTTCTTTCTGTCATACAGACTTTATTTATTGACTGATATTTTTTAGATATTTGGCCATTAAATGGTTACTGTCACTGAGGCTTAAAATAGATTTATGTACTTTGCCTTATAGACCTTCATTTATAGACCAATATCTTTGATATTTGGTATGTATTTGGTTCCTTGCATCAACCTCTACTTTTAGGTGGGGTTTTAGATCACTGGGTCAAGGCTGGTCACTGCAGCTAATAAAAGATTTTTTTTCTTTTTTTGTCATAGAGACTATTTATCGACTGTTATTTTAGATATTTGGTGTGTAGGCACCTACAAATCTTTAATCAAAAATTTAATACTGCTTTTGACATTTGCATAACAGCAAATCCACAGACAAAGTACTCAGGTGAGTGATCCAGGGCCTTCATGGCCCTCTTGTGTTGTGTATTCAATTTAATAAAGTTAACTGTAAGAAGTCAAGTTTTTATTTGCAATAGTAAGGGGGTAGCTTTTAATGTTTAAATGACATTGCACCATTCTAGCAAAATTTGCAGGTATCAACAGTTGACCCCTAAAACCTTTTCTGCTGTTTAGAAAGTATATCATCAGCCAATGATCTGCCTGTGTCAATATTTGGGGCTTTAAGAGTCAGTGTCCTCATGTTTGAAAGGTAGTTTGTACATGGAAGTGTTCACGTGAAATGACAAACCTAAACACCGAATGGACTGAAGTTCATGTCATATAGACACCAGTGTGATCACTTTCATGTGTCTGTTCATCCACTACTGCCCAGGTTTACACCTGCAGGTTGAACTTATTACAAAGCTTTAATATATGGTCAATACAGATACATTGTTCATTATCTGCGCATGGGCAATCTTCTTTGACCATTTTTTACCCACAGGTTCTAAGAAATTAGTTAAAACTTTTAGCATGCAGATGCTTTAATTAAGCAGGAAAATTCAGCAAAGATAAGCTATAACTGATTGTCACAGAAACATTGCGTACTTGACTGCACATTGGTTACTAATCACATAATCGAGCAAGTTGCATGACTGTAGGCAGGAACTGAAATGAAATTTATTATATTTTTGCCATTTTTGTGTCACTTGCTACAAAGTAGCCACAACATTTAGGGATCACTCCTCTGTTGTCTGTCCGTCCGTCCGTCCGTCCGTCTGTCCGTCCATCACAAAACTTGTCCAGACTACTCCTCAAAAACTACTGGTGCAACTTCATCCAAATTTTACCGGAATGATCAGTACCAAGACTATGAGTACCAAATCTAGATGTGCATATCATCAGCATTTTCCAGTTCAATGATTTTTGTCATAGTTATGGCCCTTTAATGATTTTAGCTTGACTTTTTTCAAAGAAAAAATTGAGTTATTGCTATAGTCATGGTGTTGCTGTTGCCGTTGCCATTCCCATCCGAAAACTATATAACATTGATCCTATTTTTTTTTTTATTCCTTATGGATTGTCTTCATACTTGGACACAACAAACTTTTAGACAAGATCTTCAAGTGGACCAGACTAATCTTGACCTGACTCATAAATGACCTTCACCTTCAAGGTCAAATTATTGAAATTCGCTAAAATTGGCCATAATTTTATTATGATTAGGTGGATTGTCTTCATACTTGGACACAACAACCCTTTGGGCAAGATTTTCAAGTTGACCAGACTAAACTTGACCTTGATTCATAAATGACCTTCACCTTCAAGGTCAAATTATTGAATTTTGCTAAAATTGGTCATAACTTTGTTGTTTGTGGTTGGATTTGATTTATACTTGGACAACACTTATGACAATGAGACATGTTGAATATCTGAAATATAACCATGACCAAAAAATGACCTTGACCGTCAAGGTCAGATGACTGAATTTTGCTTAAATTGTCATAACTTTCTTGTTTATTTATGGATTTGATTCATACTTGGACAAAACAACACTTATGACAAATCCGACATTATGATTCTTTCATGTATTACCTTGACCCTTAAAATGACCTTGACTTTCAAGGTCAACTTATTGAATTTTGCTACAATTTGCCATTACTTTGTTATTTGTTGTTGGAATTGATTCATACTTTGAAAGAACATCACTTATGTCAAAACTGACATGTTGAAAAATGCAAGTGTGACTGTGAACTAAAAATGACCTTGACCGTCAAGGTCAGGTGATTGAATTTTGCTTTAATTGTCATAACTTTGTCAATTATTTGTGGATTTGATTCATACATGGACAAAACAATACTTATGACAAATCCGACATTTTGATTCTTTCAAGTATGACCTTGACCTAAAAAATTACCTTGACAGGCAAGATCAAATAATTGAATTTTGCTGAAAGTGGTCATAATTTTGTTATTTATGGTTGGATTTGATTTATACGTGGACAAAACAACACTTTTGACAAAACCTACATGTTAAATTATTCAGGTATGACCTTGAACTTACTGACATGTTGAATAATTCAGGTATGACCTTGACCCTGACATGACCTTAACAGTCAAGATCCAGTGATCGTATTTTGCTTAAATTGTCATAACTCTTGTTTATTTACATATTTGATTCATACTTTGATAAAACAACAAAACCAACATTATGATTTATTTAAGTACGACCTTGACCTTTAGATGATCTTGACATTCAATATCAAGTTATTGAATTTTGCTTAAATTGGCCATAACTTTGTTATTTATGGTTTGATTTGAGTCATACTTTGACTTAATGACACTTATGACAAAACCTATATGTTAAATTATTCAGGTATGACCTTTAACTTAAAATCACCTTGACTGTCAAGGTCAGATTATTGAATTTTGCTAAAATAGTCAAAATTTTGTTATTTATGGATGAATTTGATCTATACTGGGATAAAACAACACTGAGAATAAAACACGTGTTGAACAATTCAAGTATTACCTTGACCTTTAAATGACCTTAACATTGCTTAACTTTGGTATATCTTTGTTATTAATGGATGTAGTGTCTTCATGCTTGGACATAACTAACTTTTAGACAATACCTCCAAAGAAGGTTAAACTGAACTTGACCTTGACCTTTAAGGTCAAATTTCTGAATGCTGCTAAAATTGGCCTGTTAATGGTTTTTGTGTCACCTGCTACACAGTAGCTGCAACATGTACAAAGTAGCCGCAACATACAGGAATCACTTCTCTGTCATCTGTCTGTCCGTCCATCACAAAACTCGTCTGGACTACTCTTCAAAAACTACTGGTGCAATTTTATCCAAACTTTACAAGAATGATCAGTACCAAGTCTGGTACCAAGTCTAGTTGTGCATATTGTTGGCATTTTCCAGTTCAAAGATTTTTGTCAGAGTTATGGCCCTTTAATGATTTTTATTTTTAAAGTTTGTCCGGACTAATTCTCTTATACTTCTAATGCAATTTGAATGAAATGATACAGGATTGATCGGTACCTCAATTTGCATTTCCAACAAACTGTCCAATCACCCCTCTATACAACTGCTTAATTTGCTATCATCAGGCGACACATGTAATCAGTGTTCGCTCTTGTTTTCGAGTTTAACAGGATTCAGTGGGGGATCGAGAAATTTTGAACTGGGTGTGAACAAAGTTAAAATTGCAGCAAAGAATTTCTACATAAAATACTGCCCTGTTCAGTTTTTACAGTGAAATTTACTGATAAAATTATATACATAGTCCCTATGGCTGCCATGGTTAATCTGTCACTGAGGTTTGTTTGAATGTAACATCGTAATAGTTTGTATTTCTTTAGCTTAAAAAAGGCATTGTGAAGAAACAAGAAATTGTACTCTGAATATGTCTGTGTTCATTTTCTACATGTTATGTTGATGTTTAGGCATTTGACTGGACACTTACACAAACACAGAGTTAGAACAAACATAATATTTAGTTAAAAATGTAATGACACTTTGCCCTTATTTTTAAATGAAAGAAAAAAAAATGATGAAAAGAAATGAGATACATTATCAAGATGGGACATATTTTTCATTACTCTGTTATTTTTTTCAAATATGAATCTAGTCAGTCTGCCACCAGATCTAGAGAAATGGTGACTGGCATCTGACCACAATGTTTATGATGTCTGGTACAATATTGAAAATTAGATTTCAGTTGTAGAGCTGCAAATTCTTGTTATGTTCAACAAATTTTTCTCTGTATATGTCATAGTCTTGCCGATTTGCATTGAACATTCAAAGTAATCCGGTATTAGGTTATGGTAAGAACTGTGTGATATGCATTGGTATCAAAGCCCCAAGTCATGTCATAGCACCTGTGGTTTGATGTTGATTATACAGTGGGAATTTTGATCAAAGTTAAGATACATATATCAATATATTAAAATGTCTTTCAAATTTGTAAGCAGTTTTATTGTTTATACCAAAGTCAAATTTATACAGTATCTTATCAGTTTATGAATGTATGACAAGTCAAAGGTCAAGGTCACAGTGACCTTTACAAGCAGAATGGTTTCCAATCAATAACTATAGAACACTTGGTCCCAGGTTGGACTCTCCTTCCCCAGGCTTGGTATATAGGTTGGTCATGACTAGTAGATGACCCTATAGTTTTTCAGTTCACCAGGTCAAAGGTCAAGGTCACAGTGACTTTTAAAAGCTAAATGGTTTCCAGTCAATAACTATAGAATGCTTGGCCCCAGGTTGTTCAAACTAAGTGTTATGGTGGTCATGACCAGAAGATGACCCTAAAGTTTTTCACATTACCAGGTGAAAGGTCAAGGTTTACATGCAGTGACCTTGAATAGCAAAACGGTTTCTGATCAATAACTAAAGAGCCCTTGGCCTCAGATTGTTAAAACTTAGTATGTAGGTTAATCATGACCATTAGATGACTCCTATAGGTCACCAGGTCAAAGTCACAGTAAGCTTGAAAAGCAAAACAGTTTCAAATCAATGACTATAGAACGCCTGGGCCTAGGGCCCTCAAACTTGGCATTTAGGTTGGCCATGACCAGTAAATGACCCTATAGATTTTCAGGTCAAAGGTCAAGGTCACAGTGACCTTGTATAGCAAAATAGTGTCTGATCAATTACTATAGAATGCTTGGGCCCAGCTCTTCAGAACTTTATAGGTATCTTGGTCATGACAATTAGATGACCCTTGTAGTTTTTAGGGTTATCAGTTCAAAGGTCAAGGTCACAGTAACCTTGAAAAGCAAAACAGTTTCTGCTGAATATCTAGGGAATCCTTGGGCCCAGGTTCGTCAGACTCAATATATAAGTTTGTCATGATCAGCAGATAACAACTATCATTTTTCAGGTCATCAAGGGTCACAGTGACCTTGAAAAGCTTCCTCAAACTTTGTACATAAGTTGTTCATGATTTGTAGATGAGCCCTTTAGTTTTTCAGGTCACCAGGTCAAAGGCAATTGTCTCAGTGTCCTTGAATAGCAAAATGGTTTCCAATCAATGACTATAAAATGCTTGGTCTCAGCTCCTCAAAACTTCATGGTTGCCTCTCGGGATAAGGCACTAGGGGGGCATATATGTGTTACAAACATCTCTTGTTCTTCTTACAGATGTTAAGAAGGCAGTTTGGTATGGCAAACAACATATTTTGTCTGAGGCAAAGTCAAGGAAAATTGTTGTTTGTCCTAGCAAACTGCCTTCTGTATATCTGTACGATGGCACTTTTGAAAAAAATAAGAGAAAATGTATCTGACCTCTACAACTATTAAGTTTAAAGAATAGATAATACACATCATTGACAATAATAGCTCCTCATGGAAGTTAACAGTTATCAAAAAGTTTTTTAATAGCTCTGTTGGGGGCATAGTCATTTAAAAAAATGATCAAATGTAAATCAGTCTGCTTGGACCAGTGCTCAGTTAACTTACCTGGCAGTAGATTTTTGATAGGTAACAGTACACCAAATTATACTCAGATATGGAACACATGTTTATGTGTCAGAGAAAACAGAAATAAAACCTCAGTTTCAAATTTTATTTTCATTTGGATTTTTCGGTAATGACTGGCTCTTCTTTTAACCAATCAGTAACCAAAAACTACGCCCAAATTACCTCAAATCTAAAAAGCAAGAAGTTTTTTCAGACACCAATGTTACATCAATCTACTGTATGCAAGAATAAAATGGTATAGATCATCCATATTTTTCATTTGTGGATATAATAAGGAAATTTTGTGTGTATATTTAATGGTATTCACAGTTGTACAATTTCTTCTGCTATTTTACATATTACCAGTGAAGTAAAAGAAAGCTAGAATATTTCTGGAAAAAATTCTCTTAATTAAGTCTTTTCTGAAACCACATAGCCCTGAGTGCATTAATTTTGTATGTTGCATTGTTAGTTGAACTTTACAAAGATTAAATGCTAAAATCATGCCTTTATCTCCCAATCATTATTGGTACCACCCAGTGGGGTAACAGTGGTGACTTGTTTTGCATAAATCAAAAATCTTAAGAAGTCCTCTTGTCTGAACTTACTGGGCCTAGAGCTTTCATATTTACCAATTTTACATTGTCTTGTGGATCTTGACAACAATTGCATAAGTAATATATCTAGGTTATTATTGGTTAACTAGTTCCAACAGGTGGGATGGGTCACATATTTTACATTGAGATACATAGGAAAATGCATAAAATAGCTTATAGTCTGAAACCACAGTGCCAAGGCTTTCATGTTTTGCATATTGAATTGTGTAAAGTTCCCTAAAATTACACCTCCCGGGATCAGTATTAGACCTGCCTCAGGGGTTAATGTTTTATACAGAGATATATTGGGGTAAAAGATTTTTTGGTCTTAAACCAAAGGTCTAATGCTTTCTAATTTTGCTTCTTACATCTCTAGGTTTATGCTTTACAAAGATTGCCAAAATCATAAAATCACAGGTCACGGTCAAGGACACACTTAGAGGCCATTTGTCATACTAATATAATCTTTGAATATCTCTTGTCTGCTCTGTATCTCCTGCACTGGTTCAGGTAAAACATGACTAGAATACTCATCAGGAAACATCAAATATTTTGAACTTACTTACAGACATTGTTATAATGCTGTCCTAAAAAAGATTTTTGCCACACCTCCTTTTCCTTTGGACATGTATTGCAACACCTCCTCGTCCTTTAATCAAACATTGCCACACCTTCTTGTCCTTCAATCAAATATTGCCACACATCCTTGTCCTTACGTCTCATATTGCCATACCTCAGCAGATCTCTTGTTTTGTTATGGAATGAGAAATGCAGGAAGGTCACCCTTTGTTTTGGATGTCCTAGATCTATGGCCATAAGTCTATTTATCTCATCCTTAAAGAAGTTTCAACTTCTAGTTGGGTAATCATAACCAAACTTTGAAAATATGTCCTGAAAACTAGCTACATCTTTCTGAAATTTAAAGCAGGGCAGTTTGTTCTCTTACAAGATTTGACCTCTCTCAGAGACAATTTTATTCAGTCTCTTTTCATCATCTCTTGTCATGGGATTCTGATGATCTTACATATTTTCTGTTGTTTTAAACATGTGTTTACATATAAGTAAATATACACTTGAGTCTTAATAATCATTAAATCAAACATATAAAATTAGGTTTGGGAGGTGTAACATTATACTACTTTATTGTACCAAATAGTTGTACAACTTCCTTGTTGCTTTTCATGTCTGAGATTGGTAGAGCAATTTAGACTTTCCTTTAAGCAGAGAAAAGCTTCCAAACTTTAGTGGCTTTTTCTTTTTCAATTGCTTGAGTAAAGTTAGTTCTTAATTCATTTCTTGGATACATTCTAAAATTTGCTTCAAGATAATTATGTAATACTTGATTGCTTCATAGTTTTAACTTGATGTATTTGGGTTCTGTATAATTTAACAATGTCTATTAGTTACAGTTGTCACTAAACAGTTTTCACAGAGACCACCTCACAGCATTCTACATCTTTGTCATAGTAATGCTTATCTTGGATACACCAGAGCCTCTTTAGTATTTGCTGTATCTTCCCTCAGCAAGGTGTTTATAATATTTCTAAACCTTGACGGATCTTATATCCTGCCTGCTTAACTTATATCCTTTCTTTTTGGCTGATGCTACAATGCTACACAAAGTGATCTGATAGCCATGTAATTTAGCTCTTCCAAATGTATTTGGAAACAGATTCTAAGGAAAGTATATTTTCCTGGATAGAGGCTTTATGTTTTGAAGAATTTCACTGTCCTACAAGTCTGTCTTTGAGGTGATATGTTAATTTCTGCATGTAAACAAGGGCAATTTTATATACTGTGTTTTGTTGTTGGGCATAGTATTATGACTCTGTTGACTGTACAACAGCTTCATCATTATCTTCATTGGTCACTATTCTCACTGAAACTTTCAACATCAAAGTTTTCCTTCGATAACCTATATTATATAGACAGACTCTGACAGAGGACTGCTGTACATAACTATGTCACTTCCTGTACCACAAACTGACTTGGTTTATCCTCAAAATACCCATTTACTTCTGACATTGTTCCCTCAAACTGTCATGGACCCTATCTGTCAAAGGTTTAAAAACACTGATTTCATCTCTTTGAAAGACAGCTAAAGGAGAGAATATCCATATCAGTAAGAGAGTTATGGAACTTGAATTCTTTTGCACATGTCAGAATAAAGATTTACACAGCATGGTAAAGATTTAATCATATTACTTAATGAAGTTCCACAAAATTTATTTTTAGTATATAGTTATTGAGCAATGTTCTAGATAACATCAAGATGTCATAAGATCTTGCTGCTGAAGTGTGGAAGTACTTGAATATACATGTTATTGTTCATGTTTCTGGCACAATTCTGGCTGCCTGAGATGTTGCCAAGGACTGTTTGGTGCTCTGTTTAACTTTGTGAATAATCCTTCAACAATTTCCCCTGTCATAAACTTGTTCCATCATGTCCAGTTCATACCTTTTTGCTTAATATGTCAGGCCTCTTTCACCTGAGCTCCTCAAAAGTCCTGGCATAATTATACAGTACCATCCTGGATTTGTTTGTGTTAGAAGACAGTCATTATTCAGTCATTCCTCCACATACACAAACAATTTTCATTATCAGTGATTTCAGCTATATTGTGAAAGAATAAACTGCTGACATCTTTATTTTACTTAGTTTGTTCTCTTAAATCATGAGTACATGCAGCACAGAAGTGAAGTTGTGTAATATATACTGTTCACAAAAAGTAGGGGATATTGTAGGTAATATTGTTATTGCAAGTAATTAAGAAAACCCTTACCTTTTGATGTTTATTTAATAAATTAAACAAATTTATTCACACACTTAAATCTAAACTTTAACTTTTCATGACATCTTTAGGAACTTTAAACAGCATCCCAAGTCATTACATTAATGTCATCATTTTCACACGCCCTCAGTAATATGTTGGACAACCTCTGTTGTCACAACAAGCTATGCAACAATGTCTCATACTCCCAGTAAGATGTACTGATGGTGTGCTGAGCTCGCGTAACGTTTTGGGTAGGAGGATTGTGTCTTCAGAACAAATTTTTCAAAAAGTCCCACAATAGGTGATACGTCTGGTCTCAATTGCTTGCCATGGTAAAGTTAGGATATATTGCTCTCCCATTAACTCAGTGACAAGTCTTGCCCTATGGGACACTAGGTAATCATCCTGGATGATGAATTCTTGGCCATAACATTGAGCAAACAAGACAACATGTGGAATCAACATGTTGTCACAGTAAGTACTGGCCAGTCACACTGCCATGGCACACATGGTAGATGTGTTCTGGCAGTCATAGTAATGCCACCCCATACCATAAGAAACCCACCCCCATATCAGTCGTGGGCAACCCTAGCAGCATCTGTAAAACATTCGCCTTGGTGATGCCAAACTCTTCTTTGACCATCCTATAGTAGTATCACTTAAAGTGAAAGATGCTCCCCGAACCAGCTAACTCATTCTTTGTGCCAAACTGACATGCTATCTCTGTCTGTACATGACAAAGTTAAAAAAAAGTTCAAAAAGATATCAAAGCATGTCTCTTACCTTTAGCTGAGGATCTTTGGAAAAGAGCATTTCAGATTCTGAGAAGATAATGATTGTATGCCATGGAATTACTTGGATATATGTCCTTTCTGGTAGAAGTTAGAC
The DNA here is from genome assembly GCA_012932295.1 of Cyclina sinensis. Lineage (NCBI taxonomy): Eukaryota > Metazoa > Mollusca > Bivalvia > Venerida > Veneridae > Cyclina > Cyclina sinensis. Next base: position 18,672,475 of record JAAONU010000011.1, read on the forward strand.
AATAAATGTGTAAGATTTAACTAAAACTAACATGTCATAAAAAATGCTTTAATTAAAAAAAAACGAAGCTTTTTCATAATATTATGTAAAATCTAGTTTTTTGTCTCTACGAAGTGAATATTCGAGTTGGCCTAACTGCTAACATCATTGTGAAAGGAATCTGTTAAATATTGAGTTCCTGTTCAGTTTAGATTACAGTGTAAACAAGAGACTGTCATAAATCTGACATGACCATGTCTCTGATGAAAGGTTTTTTGTTTTTGGAAGGACATTAGGCTACAAGCGAGTTACAGTGCATCTCCTTACAATCATACAACTATCTTTCATGTTTCAAAGCTATGTTGTAAACGTCTTGATTGCCTCAGTGCCATTTAGTCATTTTTATAGTTTAAAGTCAGTACATCAGACAGTTACAGAGTTATGCTAGGGATAAAGTTTTAGTAAGAAATTTTAACAAAGGGGAATGACTCTTTAGAGTAATTAGAGAGTTCAAATTTTGTTACTTTGCACTTCTCAACAATATCTTGTAAACTTCTTTTAATTTTCGAGTTAAGTCATGATAGGATTACAGATTTATGCCTCAAACAGAATCTAAATTAACAAAGGGCAAAAACTACAGATAGCCTTAGGAGAGTTATGGTTCTTAATGCAACACTAAATTAAGTTGTCAGCATTGAGTTTAATAATGAATATGCTGTATTTGATATTACTGATACTGCACAGGGTAAGAATGCAAACATTGTGTAAGCCATGTGATTTTGGGTGGGTAATATAATTATAATTGTAAATTACAAATATTGAAATAACAGAAACATTTAAAGTATGCCACATAGATGTTTGAATATAATGTTAATTACCTGTATATGTATGAACAGTTCAAAACTAGGATGATAATAAACACTAGTAGAGCATATACACATAAATGTTAAAAATATGTTGCTCTAAGAGCTAAAAGAATAGAATGGTTGGTCACACTTTGTTGAATTTGATTGTTAATACAATAAATATAAAAGACAAAAAAAATGTTGAAAAGCAATTCTGCTTTAGATCACTTGAGATAGTGAACAAGAATGATATTACATTTCTACCAGATGTTCTACATTTTATTTATAGTGTTAAACAAGTTTATGTTTTGTTGCTTGCCATACATATGATTGGCAAAGTCTTTATCAAAGAACATTACACAGCTTTTCTAAATAATGTCTATTTTGTTTTTGTTTTGATGCTGGAGAATAATCTATCTGTGGACCTTCTGCAAGTTCACTGAAAATAGTAAAAACTAAATGGTTCTGTTTCCTTAAATCAATGTCATTGTGAACCTGTTGGCTTACACCCACAATTAAAGTTGTATTAAACATGTGATAGATCTGTTGTTGGCTGTGAAGATAGTGGACAAGATCCTGTTTGCTTGCACCACTAAAATTTTAAGTTGTACTAAACATGTGATAGATCTGTTGTTGGCTGTGAAGATAGTGGACAAGATCCTTACCACCTGTTAGTTTGAATACACTCAACTGCCCTTTTCAGGGCATTGACTTTCAGTTGTCATTTTTAGGGAATCAGTTTTTAACTGCCCTTATCAGGGCATCATCATTCAGCTGCCCACCTCAGGGCATTGACCTTCAACTGCCCTTTTCAGGGCACTGACTTTCAGCTGTTCTTTTCAGGGCATCATTTTTTAACTGCCCTTATCAGGGCATCATCATTCAGCTGCCCTTTACAGGGTATTGACTTTCAACTGCCCTTTTCAGGGCACTGACTTTCAGCTGTCCTTTTCAGGGCATCATTTTTTAACTGCCCTTATCAGGGCATCATCATTCAGCTGCCCTTTACAGGGTATTGACTTTCAACTGCCCTTTTAAAGGCATTGACTTTCAACTGCCCTTTTCAGGGCATTGACTTTCAACTGCCCTTTTTAGGGCATCTGTCTTTAGTGGGTCGCCACAATTTTTTTTTTTAAATTATGCTTCCCGGAATTATCTTTTTCGTCTGTCTCTAGTATAAAAACAAAAAACCTAGGACTCGTTAAGCTTGGAAAAAAATCCTAGGCTTATGTTAGGTGTTAAGCACTTTTCCAAGACATTTCTTTAGATTTTTGGATACAGCTTTCACACAAATGTGGCTTTTATATTGTATTTGGACAATGAAGGAAACAGATATTTTGTTTTGTCTGAAATGACGGGCATAATTATGTTTTATTTTTATGCTATGACATCTTGGAATTCTTGTTCACTGTCTTGCAGTATTTGATAATATCTTTCGAACTCATTGTAACTGTCCTTGTTTAACTGAACTTTTTTTTAAATGAATCTTTCTTGTCCATTGGGAATAAGACTTTTTGGGGGTTGAAGTGTCATTATTGTGTTATTTTTAATAAATAATTCAGTTTCTGCCTTGAAGAAATTGTGCACACACATCTATACTCATTAGCATTGCACATAACACCAAAAGTATATAATTATTTGTTTTTGTTTGATAATCTTTGTGGCATGTTATTTAGTGTTTCTGTAAATAAATGGGACCTTGCAAGCATATTTTGGCTCTACACCACATTAGATGTAATGTTTATATATGCTAGAAGTGATGATGCTGTTGTATGGAAATTTATGGACTTGAAAATTTATGTTGATAAAAATGTCAAGAAAATTGATGAAAAACTTAATTTCACATTCTAGCTTGAGTCACAAATGCATTATGTAACAGAGTATTATAGGGCCAATATTCAATGGTTGTATAAGTCTAAGTGATAAGAGTTATTCATCTGTGTCTGATAATATTTACAGAAAGGCAGAACTGAATGCATTTTGATTCTTGGTGAAACAGTCATATTCCTTTCTTTGTAAAAGTTTTCGAAATGTTCAATATATTGGTTATACCCAAGGGGTCACGACTCAGACCTTGTTGAAACTACTGTAACATCAAGAGTTACCTTCTAATGGTGATAAAAAGGGGATAACAGGAAACTGTTTAAATGTACTTGTTTGAAAAATATGATATATCAGGACAAAATACAACACAGAACATAGACAAACTCACTTACATTACAAGACCTCTATGTTTATAAAACCAGTTTTTATGTCTTAAAAATAGTTGTAACCTATAGATGCTGGATGCCTTGAATTTTCCTTTGTATAAAGAAAAGCAACTTTTACCAGAATTGATATGATTCCATATTGGAATACCTTAGTTTTGAACTTAATTTAAGAAATGAAACGATTATTGTTTAACTTCAAGAGAATATGGATGTGTATATTGTCATTATGATACTTCTAATTATTCAGCTCTTACTTAAGTATACATTGGATTTTATATCTCTATATAAAAGAAGCCAAATACAGCGAGCTACTTCCCAACTGAAAATGAGGTGTTCCCAAAAATTGTGGCAGCAAAATTTTCCAAAAGCTGACATTTCTTCCCAGATACTAGAAATTATGATTTTGATGATCAAACCACAGTGTGATCACTGGTCACTTAGAAGTCCTTTCTCCCAGTCACATAATGGAATATTTAGGCTTTCCTTTTAATTTCCAGATGTAAAGCCCTGGTCTGTATATTTTTAGTTGTACATTTTATGAAAATATTAATGGGATTTCACTCACAATCAGGGCATTTTCACTTGTCTCCTCTTGACCCAAATTTCATGCAAGTTTTCTAATTAATCTTAAGGAAAATGTCATTTCCTGAAAACTGATTTTGCCCACTAATCTGGGAAGTGTGTTCACACAATTTTCTTGCCCTTGAATATATTTAATTGTGTAGGAATATGGCATTAGTCTCAAAATTCACCTTCCAGTTCTTACTTTTGGTCCTTATACTTCAAGGCAAACAAAACAGTCAGTGGCTAATATGGTCTATTAAAATCTCAAATTGCTTCTTTTTGTACGCCATACATATGAAACTTCTGGCGGACCCAAACAATACTTAAAGCTTCCCATTCTGTAGCTGAAAGCATTGTTTTGTTTCTTATAACAGTGATAACAGTTTGCTTGCATAGCTTGTAACTTCTTGTTCACCATTTTGCTTCTGTACTAAGACAGCACCAAGTCCTCATGAACTATCACAAATCGACAGTCCCATTTCTGCAGCATCAAGCCTAGAGTTTGCACACTTGTCAAAGTTGCTTTCAATGCCCTGAAATAAAACTCTTTTCTTGCCTGTTTCCCCATTCAAAACTAACATCATTTCTGGTATGTTCAGATATTTTGGAATATTCTGAATAAATCTTTAACTGAAGCTATAAGAATGCCAAGAAAACCTTTGTTTCTTATGCATTCATTGGTCTTGGAGCTTTCTGAACTGCTTGTACCTGTTTCTTTGTGAGTTCAGTGCCATGTTTTAACAAACATATCGCATAAACATAATCTGCCCATTCAAAATTGACATTTGGCATGATTGTCATTAATCTTCAAAATACATTTTTCCAAATATTCATCATGTTGATGTTTATTTTTTGCATTAACAGTCAGATCATCCACTATATTTTCTACCCTGTCACAGTCTACAAATACCTATGGAATAATTTTCTGATTCTTTTTAGTGGCATTGACACCAAGTCAAATTTTTGTATCAATTGAAACCTTTATGAGTCAAAGAAGTTCTAATGTGTCTTGATGAAGGCTCTAACTCGATCTGGTGGAAAGCTTTTGTCATATGAAATATAGTGTACACTTCAGCCTTATTCATTTTGTATAATATTCCATTTACAGTGGGTATTATATAGACACCTTTCTCAATGAATAGCTATGTAATCCACCCAAATTCTTACTTTGCCTGCATTCTTTGGAACTGTTATAGCTGGACTAACCCATGAACTTTTTCTTATCACTGTTTCTATGATATCCATTGCCTCTAATTCATCAAGTTTTCACAATTTCTGTTGAAGTAAAACAGAATCCTATATACATATTTCATGCAACAGGTTTGATTGTATCATCTACTGACAGTATCAGCAGGAAGTCTTTTAGATTCTCACTGCTCTAAAACAACTCTAAATGTCCTTCTGTACTAAATATATTCCAGTTTTCTGAAGCCCTAATTCCTTTGCAGTTTGATTACGAATTTGTTCATCTGTCTTGTTGAATTTGCACAGGGCAGCTTTTTGCCTCATACTGTCCAACTACGGTATTTCTTATTCTTTTTCATAGCTCTGAACTGGTATCTTTCATAAGGCTCATCAGTTTTTATTATGAAATATTTACTCAAAGAGTTATAAACTGTTTTGTAGGAGTTTGCACTATCTTCTTTCTGCAAAATAAAGAAAATATCTTTTTCCTCCAAACCTGCACAGTGAAGTAAAAGAGATCTAGTTTGGTTGTACTTGTAGACCCCTTGGCCATTTGCAAACAGTTAAATTATTTTAGCTATCTTTTCCATAATGTTCCTTGTTGAGACTGTTCACAATGAATGTCAGATGCTTCTTCGTCAGTTAGTTCTGCAAATTTTGCCAATTTGTCACTTGCATACTCCTTCAAAATGATTCAAATGAATTTGCAGATTGGGTAAAAAATGTTAATCACAGGTATTGTGTATGTTTTATTCAGTGATTTCAGAGAATATTGCACTTATCAGAGAAGCAAAAACAGTAGATTAAGATCTTAGAAAGGAAAAATATGCTTTGTTTTATGTCAGTAGTAGTTTAAGTTAGTCATTATTAAGCTCAGAACTTAACCTTGTTTTAACGATACTTAACTTTTTTTCTGAATCTGTAATTTTATAATTCTTTATGATATATGACTGTATATATAATAATGAATTTAAATAATTTTATGATAGCAGAAAAAGCTTATAATTTTATTCTTTTTTAGAAAATATTAAGTGCTTGGTGGAAGACTGACTAAATAACATTGACTTTTTCCTTTATAAGTAACTATATGGGTCACATTGGTGGCTAATAAAACAGTTGGAACTTAACAGTTGATTCAGGCAGCAGGATTAGCTCTGTCAATGTTTAACAGAAAATTCTATGTAGACAGATATATCTATATGTTATAAATTCATTTTCCAATTCTTTGACTCTCAAAACACAGTTAAAATGTTAAAAAGTAAGTGACAGAGATATGCAGCCTTTTTTGTGCATTTTTCTGTTAATTTGACAAATTTTAAGACTTTGCCGGGAGTCTTTTTCCAAAGTAGAGAGGGAAAGGCCTGGCTGTTTAGAGGATGGCTTGCAACTTTCACTACTGTTATACCAATATATAAAAACAAATCAGGAAGAAATCTAAAAAGGCAATTGAGATACAGACATACTAAAGTAAAGAACTGGTGGTTTGAATATTGTATGAAGACAAGCTGTAACCTAGAAAAGTACCTCCATGTGTTTTTCAACCCTTAGTGGGACAAAACACTGATAGGATTGAAAATTGCACATGTGCAGATATCTGCAAGTTTTGTAATAATTTCAAACCGTAGGTGATAAAACTTTTCTTGGGCAGAAATTTTATGGTCAGATGCATGGAAGTGTTCACGCTGATGTTTGTATGGCATGAACCTCAGTCCACTCGGTGGAGGGGTGTCGTTCCATGTGGCTTTCGTGTACAAAACTACCTTTCATTCATGAGGGTTCCAACTCTTGATGTCCCTGATATTGGTCTGTACAGACAAAGTGTTGATTATATGCTTTCTTGTATGATGTCCAGCTTGATCAATGTTTTTATATAACAATATAATGTTCTTCTATTTTCAGATACAAATACAGTGGAGTCACATGATCATAACAGTTTCTAAAGGAGAAAGAAAAATTCAAATTTTAAAAGACTAATTGTAAATTCTATCTTTATTTTTAAGTTTTTATTATGATAACCATTTATTCATGGTATAATGGTATGTAACAAGAAGCAAATTTAAACCACTTGTTATTGTTCCTGTTTCTGGTTAGTCGTAAAACATATACTCTTTGCCTAGAGACTTGTCTGATCATGTGATTCCACATACTATTTGCATAATTATTAGTTTATAATATCTTGGAGTAACTTTACTAGTAAAACCATTATACAATTATTGCCTATTTTTCCTCACAGGTTTTTCCTGTCAACTTTGAGAGAGGTGTAACCGGTGATGTCTGTTTTTGTGACCATTCATTACAAGAACAGGAAACATGTGGAAAATCTGGTAAGTAATTTCTTGAATGTTACATTTAAAAAGTACCTTTCATTCATGAGAGTTCCAATTCTTAGAAATTTTAGATAAAACATGGCAGATATGCCCATCTGGACAAATAAATATCTATTTGAAAAATCATATTACATTTTCCAGTACAGAAATATGTAGCCCTTGCATGGTTATGATGACATATTCTTACACTGTCAGAAAATCTTACCCTTCTGGTGTATTCATGCCCAGGTTAGAAATGTTATTGTTAACTGTTCTTCATGTAAATATGAGCTAGTTCTTGATGAAGTGCTTGAGTTCATTACAGTGTAATTTATCCTTTAATTGCAAGACTGCTTAAGGAATTATATATTCCACTCTATACTTCTAAGTATTCAGCATCTTAAAACATGGATGGCACTGGAAGTAATAAACCATGGTTGTTAGATACTAAAGCTACCTCATCAGAAGTCATTTTCAAAGAATACAGAAAATGTCTACAATGACTTATATCTTCAGGTAATATTTCCATGATAGCCTTCATCTATTTCCATAAAAATTGAGTGCAGTTTCCATAAAAATAAAAAATAGCCTTCATCTGTTTCAATAAAAATTGAGTGCAGTTTCCATAGACAATATTGAGTGAGCCATTTTGTTATTCAGAGGATACTTGATGGAAGCTGGCTGATGAATAAGCCTGTTTTGTAGATTGAGCTTTCTTTTTCAGTCATCTTTTAGCTCAACTGAGCTCAGCATATGTTTTTTCTTGAAGAGAGTGTTGCATGCAAGTGACTAGACAGGTGCTTAGAGATTATTAGGGGTTGTTAATTATTGATCTGGCTCAATAACTTTCCCATACATGGACTTACTATGAAATCCCCCCCACCTCCCTTCTGGAAAAAGTGGATGTCAGTTGCTTTGCTTTTGACTTACAGAAAAGGACAGTGAATTTAAAGTTAGAGGTTACTAAATGGAAATGAAAAACATGGATATTGCCATTTCGTATCTGGCTGAACTATAATGAAATGTTTTTATTGGTCAGAAACATATTGATGAAAATTGATAGAATGACAGCTTCAGAATGTTTTGCTGATTAATCATTAATGAAGTTTGAAATGTTAGAAGACTGTTTTTGATGTATTTGATTTTATGAATACTTCTGAAATATAGTGTATTTTACCTTAATTATATAGGTGTTTTAACATGGAAGAAATCATTTTTTAGGTTGATGAAGTGGTATTGGAATTGTCAGTGCTTGGGTTATTGTCAGCCAGTGGATTAATGCTGAAAACTAATGTCAGCTACTTTATGGTAAATACAACTTTGTTATGTTTTTTAAGATGACATATTATTGCCATATTAAAAAAAAGCTTCAACACATTTTTTAAATGCCCACTTACCAGAGCAATATTATACAGGGGTAGTAACTGAAAATGCAAAACAATGAGAAATCTGTAATATAAATTTTGTTATTGGTATAAAATGATTTATGAAACACTGCTGACCCTGCATTGGCATTAGTTAACCTTTTTGTTAAGGTCCATTTCTCAGAAACTATCAAAGCTATTTACTGCAAATAAGAATACATGTACACTATCAAAATGCGACACCATTTCTCAAGGGCAGAGAACCATCAAATTTGTTTTTGCAAAGTTATGCCCCTTTTTCAACTTAGAATTTCTTGGTTAACCTTTTTGTTAAAGATATTCACTCAAAACTTTGAATACTTAATCACCAGCAAGACCCCTACAAAGATTGTTGGTACCCATGTCCCTGGTGACCCCAGGGTCACTCGATTTTGCTTATATTTATATATAGAAAAAACTTCTTAAGCCTAGAAATAAACTGTTTACTTACATGTAATGGGTAAATACTCCCCCACCCCACCCCCCCTTTTCATGGGGACCCCTCTTATCCGCCCCACCCCCAAAACTTTTTTTCATTTTTTTGAATATATAGGTATGTAGATACTTGACTCCCCCCATCAAAACCTCCCCTCCTTCTCCCCAAAAAATCTCTTTTTCTTGCATGAGTAACCCACACCCACCCCCTAGCTTAGAACTAAACTATTTATTTACATGGGATGGGTAGGTAAATTTACAAAGAAACAACAACAACAAAAACAATAGAGAGTGAAGTCTTATAATGTAAAAAAATATGGAAAACTATGTAATGATAAAAAAATTGAAAGAGCTTTAATGCCCCTGAATGTAAATCAGCAACAGCAGTGAGAATGATAATGAAGTGTAAGATTCCTAATATGTTATCAACAAAAAAACCCCAGCTGTTTACAAAAACATATGATTTATAAAATGAAATAATGAAAAAAAAAGTCAACAAATTGTACTTCTTAAAGAATCAATCATAATGATAAAAAATTAAGTTTAATATTTCTAAATGTAAATGGTACAAGAAAAATAGATATGAAAAAAATATGTACAATTTGTCAATGAAATGATTTAAGATTTATATGATAATTAAAGGAAATCAAGATATGTTAAGCATTGGAACAAATGCTGTTGTGTGATGAAAAATTGTGAACATTTTATTTTTAAAATCATAACCATATTAGTGAAATTAGTGAAAGTGTACTACCTTATAATGATGAATCAAATAATAATAGTAATAATAATAATGAAAATAAATGTTAATGAAATGATGATAGTTGAAAGTAGTGGTATTGTTATGAAATGATTCCGTGATAATCTTATTGCTTGTTTGACGTTAAATTTTGTGTCGTAGCTTTTACATCATGATTTAGTTATAGTTTTGATGGATGCAATGATGTTGTTTGGTGCTGTGTTGTGATAAATACATGGTACTTCAACTGTTGTTGTGGAATTGTTGACAGTTTTGTTGAGTATGTGATAATTTGGCATTATGTTGATGGTCAATTTGTTGTGATAAATGCATGGTAGAATCGATGGATATGATGGTGTTGTTGGTCATTGTGCAGGTATGTGATGGTGTTGTTGGTCATTGTGAGGTTATGATGGTAATGTTGGTCATTGTGCAGGTATGTGATTGTGTTTTTGGTTGTTATGATTGTGTTGTTGGTCATTGTGCAGGTATGTGATTGTGTTGTTGGTTGTTATGATGGTAATGTTGGTCATTGTGCAGGTGGTTGTTATGATGGTAATGTTGGTCATTGTGCAGGTATGTGATTGTGTTGTTGGTTGTTATGATGGTAATGTTGGTCATTGTGCAGGTATGTGATTGTGTTGTTGGTTGTTATGATGGTAATGTTGGTCATTGTGCAGGTATGTGATTGTGTTGTTGGTTGTTATGATGGTGTTGTTGGTCATTGTGCAGGTATGTGATTGTGTTGTTGGTTGTTATGATGGTGTTGTTGGTCATTGTGCAGGTATGTGATTGTGTTGTTGGTTGTTATGATTATGTTGTTGGTCATTGTGATGGTATATGATTGTGTTGTTGGTTGTTATGATGGTGTTGTTGGTCATTGTGCAGGTATGTGATTGTGTTTTTGGTTGTTATGATTGTGTTGTTGGTCATTGTGCAGGTATGTGATTGTGTTGTTGGTTGTTATGATGGTGTTGTTGGTCATTGTGCAGGTATGTGATTGTGTTGTTGGTTGTTATGATGGTGTTGTTGGTCATTGTGCAGGTATGTGATTGTGTTGTTGGTTGTTATGATGGTGTTGTTGGTCATTGTGCAGGTATGTGATTGTGTTGTTGGTTGTTATGATTGTGTTGTTGGTCATTGTGCAGGTATGTGATTGTGTTGTTGGTTGTTATGATGGTGTTGTTGGTCATTGTGCAGGTATGTGATTGTGTTGTTGGTTGTTATGATTGTGTTGTTGGTCATTGTGATGGTATGTGATTGTGTTGTTGGTTGTTATGATGGTGTTGTTGGTCATTGTGCAGGTATGTGATTGTGTTGTTGGTTGTTATGATTGTGCTGTTGGTCATTGTGCAGGTATGTGATTGTGTTGTTGGTTGTTATGATTGTGTTGTTGGTCATTGTGCAGGTATGTGATTGTGTTGTTGGTTGTTATGATGGTGTTGTTGGTCATTGTGCAGGTATGTGATTGTGTTGTTGGTTGTTATGATTGTGTTGTTGGTCATTGTGATGTTATGTGATTGTGTTGTTGGTTGTTATGATGGTAATGTTGGTCATTGTGCAGGTATGTGATTGTGTTGTTGGTTGTTATGATTGTGTTGTTGGTCATTGTGCAGGTATGTGATTGTGTTGTTGGTTGTTATGATGGTGTTGTTGGTCATTGTGCAGGTATGTGATTGTGTTGTTGGTTGTTATGATTGTGTTGTTGGTCATTGTGATGTTATGTGATTGTGTTGTTGGTTGTTATGATGGTAATGTTGGTCATTGTGCAGGTATGTGATTGTGTTGATGGTTGTTATGATGGTGTTGTTGGTCATTGTGCAGGTATGTGATTGTGTTGTTGGTTGTTATGATGGTAATGTTGGTCATTGTGATGGTATGTGATTGTGTTGTTGGTTGTTATGATGGTAATGTTGGTCATTGTGCAGGTATGTGATTGTGTTGTTGGTTGTTATGATTGTGTTGTTGGTCATTGGGATGGTATGTGATTGTGTTGTTGGTTGTTATGATGGTAATGTTGGTCATTGTGCAGGTATGTGATTGTGTTGTTGGTTGTTATGATTGTGTTGTTGGTCATTGTGATGGTATGTGATTGTGTTGTTGGTTGTTATGATGGTAATGTTGGTCATTGTGCAGGTATGTGATTGTGTTTTTGGTTGTTATGATTGTGTTGTTGGTCATTGTGATGGTATGTGATTGTGTTGTTGGTTGTTATGATGGTAATGTTGGTCATTGTGCAGGTATGTGATTGTGTTGTTGGTTGTTATGATTGTGTTGTTGGTCATTGTGATGGTATGTGATGGTGTTGTTAGTTGTTATATTTGTGTTGTTGGTCATTGCGATGGTAATGTTGGTCATTGTGCGGGTATGTGATTGTGTTTTTGGTTGTTATGATTGTGTTGTTGGTCATTGTGATGGTATGTGATTGTGTTTTTGGTTGTTATGATGGTAATGTTGGTCATTGTGCGGGTATGTGATTGTGTTGTTGGTTGTTATGATGGTAATGTTGGTCATTGTGCAGGTATGTGATTGTGTTGTTGGTTGTTATGATGGTGTTGTTGGTCATTGTGCAGGTATGTGATTGTGTTGTTGGTTGTTATGATGGTAATGTTGGTCATTGTGCAGGTATGTGATTGTGTTTTTGGTTGTTATGATTGTGTTGTTTGTCATTGTGATGGTATGTGATGGTGTTGTTATTTGTTATAATTGTGTTGTTGGTCATTGTGATGGTAATGTTGGTCATTGTGCGGGTATGTGATTGTGTTTTTGGTTGTTATGATTGTGTTGTTGGTCATTGTGATGGTATGTGATTGTGTTTTTGGTTGTTATAATTGTGTTGTTGGTCATTGTGAGGGTATGTGATGGTGTTGTTAGTTGTTATAATTGTGTTGTTGGTCATTGTGAGGGTATGTGATTGTGTTGTTGGTTGTTATGATTGTGTTGTTGGTCATTGTGTGGGTATGTGATGGTGTTGTTGGTCATTGTGTGGGTATGTGATGTTGTTGTTGGTCATTATGCGGGTATGTGATGGTAATGTTGGTCATTGTGCAGGTATGTGATTGTGTTTTTGGTCATTATGCTGAAATGTCGAGGTATTGTTTGTCATTGTGATGGTGTTGTTGGTCATTGTGCAGGTATGTGATTGTGTTGTTGTCATTATGCTTGAATGTGATGGTGTTGTTTTGTCATTGTGGTTGTGTTGTTGATCATTTTGTGGGTATGTGATAGTGTTGTTATAGTGTTGTTGGTCCTTGCGATGGAATGTGATGGTGTTGTTTGCCATTGTGATGGTGTCGTTAGTCATTGTGCTGTAATCTTATGGTGTTGTTTGTCATTGTGATGGTGTTGTTAGCTATTTTGCTAGAATGTGATGGTGTTGTTAGTTATTGTTTTGTGATGTGATGTTGTTGTAAGTTATTGTCCTGTGATGTGATGGTGTTGTTAGTTATTGTGCTGCGATGTGATAGTGTTGTTAGTTATTGTGCTGTGATAAGATAGTGTTGTTAGTTATTGTGCTGTGATGTGATGGTGTTGTTAGTTATAGTGCTAGAATGTGATGTTGTTGTTAACTATTGTGCTGGAATGTGATGGTGTTGTTAGTTATTGTGCTAGAATGTGATGGTATTGTAAGTCATTGTGCTGGTATGTGATGGTGTTGTTTGTTATTGTGATGGTGTTGTTGGTCATTATGCTGGAATATGGTGGTGTTGTTGGTCATTGTTATGATGTTGTTAGTCATTGTGCTGGTATGTGATGGCGTTGTTCGTAATTGTGTTGTGATGTGGTGTTTTTTTGGTCATTGTGTTCTGAAGCATGGTTATGACATTGTGATGGTGTTGTTTATGATTGTGCTGGTATGTGATGTTGTTGTTAGTGATTGTGCTGGTATGTGATGGTGTTGTTAGTCATTGTGCTGGGATGTGATGGTTTTGTTCGTGATTGTGCTGGTATGAGATGGTGTTGTAAGTTATTGTGCTGGTATGTGATGGTGTTTTTAGTGGTTTTGCTGGTATGTAATATTGTTGTTAGTCATTGTGCTGGTATGTGATGATGTTGTTAGTGATTGTGCTGGTATGTGATGGTGTTGTTAGTCATTGTGCTGGAATGTGATGTTGTTAGTGATTGTGCTGGTATGTGATAGTGTTGTTAGTGATTGTGTTCGGATGTGATGGTGTTGTTAGTGATTGTGCTGGGATGTGATGATGTTGTTAGTCATTGTGCTGGTATGTGATGGTGTTGTTAGTCATTGTGCTAGAATGTGATGGTGTTGTAAGTCATTGTGCTGGTATGTGATGGTGTTGTTAGTTTTTGTGATGGTGTTGTTGGTCATTATGCTGGAATATTGTTGTGTTGTTGGTGATTGTGATGGTGTTGTTAGTCATTGTGCTGGTATGTGATGATGATGTTAGTCATAGTTCTCGGATGTAATGGTGTTGTTAGCCATTGTGCTAGAATGTGATGGTGTTGTTAGTCATTGTGCTGGGATGTGATGGTGTTGTAAGTCATTGTGCTGGTATGTGATGGTGTTGTTTGTTATTGTTATGATGTTGTTAGTCATTGTTCTGGTATGTGATGGCGTTGTTCGTTATTGTGTTGTGATGGGGTGTTGTTTTGGTCATTGTGTTCTGAAGCATGGTTTAGACATTGTGATGGTGTTTTTGTTTTGTTGATGGTGTTTTATTTTTTACAGTCATGGCATTGTTTCGGTTTGAGTGTTCATTATTGTCTAAGTGGTCATGATGATTTATTTGTTTTTGATGAAAGTAGTTTAAATTTTGTTTTTAATGTCCTTGCATTGTATAGGTCTTCTTGTTTTCAGTGTTTGCTGGTTGTGGTTGTGGTGTTTTGGCGGTCCTATGTTTTATGTTGTCCTGATGATTATTCATCATGTCATTATTTGTTCATCATTTAATTGACTGTAGTTAATGTTTCTGCAGTTGTTTTGTTTAGATGGGTCTTAGGATTTTAGTTATGATATCATTGTTTCATGCTCTTGTTATTCCGCTAGTCTTATCTGGTAGTTGATGGCAGAATGTTACTAAAAGAGTCCATAAAGATGGAGTGAATTATAATGTTGATAATAATAATAATAATGTAAATTAAAATGGGATAAGAAGTTATCTAGTGCTTAAAGTTTACATAATTAATATGTGAAAACACGGTCTTTATGTCTTTTAAAGATAAATAAAATCAGATGGGTATTTTCTAGCAGAAAAGAGAAGAACTGTCGTCTAACTTATGCTGCATATAAGGTATAAAGAACAGACACGAGAAGAAACAATTGTTTTAAATAAATGTAACCGGAGTAACAAAAGTTGACAAGGCGTAGATAAATAAAGTAGTCTTTATCTCTACAAGACTAATGGTCTGTCTCTGACTATTTTTGTTAATATAAATTTGTGCTTTGCTTAATAAAACAAGTGATCCCTGTATGCCCTTTGCTAAATAAAACTAGTGAGCCTTCTGTGCTCTTAGCTTAGTAAGACAAGTGATTAATCTCTGCCCTTTGCTAAATAAGACTAGTGATTCATCTGTACTATTTGCTAAATAAGACTTCTGATCCCTCTGTGTCATTTTCTAAATAAGGCCACTGATTCATTGCTAAATAAAACTAATGATTCAACTGTGCTCTTTGCTAAATAAGACAAGTGATCATTCTGTGTCCTTTGCTAAATAAGAGTTTTGATCTCTCTGTGTCCTTTACTAAATAAGATTACTGATCCCTCGTTGTCCTTTGCTAAATAAGACTAATTATTTATCCTTGCCCTTTGCTTAATAAGACTAGTGATTCATCTGTGCCCTTTGCTAAATAAGACTAGTGATTCATCTGTGCCCTTTGCTAAATAATACTAATGATACACCTGTGCCCTTTGCTAAATAACACTAGTGATTCATCTGTGCCTTTGCTAATTAAGACTAATGATTCACCTATGCCCTTTGCTAAATATGACTAGTGATCCTTCTGTAAATTTTGCTAAATAAGACTAGTGATCCCTCTGTGACCTTTGCTTAATATGACTAGTGATCCCTCTGTGCTCTTTGCTAAATAGGACTAGTGATCCCTCTGTGCCCTTTTCTAAATAGGACTAGTGATTCCTCTGTGCCCTTTGCTAAATAAGACTAGTGATCCCTCTGTGCCCTTTGCTAAATAAGAATAGTGATTCACCTGTGCCCTTTGCTAAATAAGACTAGTGATTCACCTGTGCCCTTTGCTAAATAAGATTAATGATTCATCTGTGCCCTTTGCTAAATAAGATAAATGATTCATCCGTGCCCTTTGCTAAATAAGGCTAATGATTCCTGTGATTCTTTTTATCAATATGACCAGTGATGCCTGTTCTAGCTTATTGTTATATAGCTGTATACTTGCCTTGTACGTTCATGTGAATCCTGATTCACATCTTGTTATGAAGTAGCTTTACATTTTCTTCTGTGATGGCTCAGCATTTTAGAGAAAAAATACTCAATAAAAAGGCCAGCCTGATGCGATCACTTTATATATTGCTATGGAAACATTAATTCTTACTTTGTTTCCTGTCCTTTTTTTTCTTTATTTCAGGTGCAGATGAAGATTATAAAGAAAAAGAATGGTCCAAGAGAAATGCTATTGTATAGATAGATTAATAATAAAAAATAAATAAACAGGGCAAGTAATTGGGTGGGTACAAAGAGCTGTGTTAGTGTTGTTGAATAAGTATTGACTGAATGAATTAGTGAGTGAACCAAAAGGCCCCTTACATATGTTGACATCAAACATCGTCATCAACGTAAAATAACCCAGTTAATTGTTTTATACTGTAAATATATTATCTTTTCTTTTGAAGTAACATAGAAATAGCCATTCATGATGTAACAGTATTGTTCCCCTTCCTATGATGTCATTATTTCTTTTCACTAACAGGAAGTTACTAAAGGTGATTACAAGATGTAACAGTATTGTCCCCTATCCTATGATGTTACTGTAAAGTGCAAGAGTTTTGTACATTTTCCCATGACCCATGATGTCATCACCGAAGGGAAATAACCCCCACTCATTTTTGTAAGAGTGTCGTCCCCTTTCCCATGATGTCATTTATAAAAAGAAATAATCCCGAATTTGATATTTGTAAGATGTAAAAATATTGTCCACTTTCCAATAACGTCATCAATAAAGGGAATTAATCACAAATTTAATTTTTGTTAGATGTAGGAGTTTTGTGCCTTTTCCTTTGACGTCATCACCATAGCGGAACCCACCACCCCCCCAATTCATGTTATAGGAGTATTGTCAACTTTCCAATGACGTAATCACCAAAGAAAAATACTCGCATTTGATTTTTAGCTCACAGGAGCACGAAGTGGTCATGTGAGCTATTGTGATCTCATTTCGTCCGTCGTCGTGCGTCAGTGCGTCAACATTTTTCCTTTAAAAAACATCTCCTCCTAAACCACCAGGCCAAAGTTGATGAAATTTAAAGGAAAAACTTTGAAAATTTTCTTGTTTGAAACCACAAGGCCCAGAGCCTTAAGTTAGGTATGTAGCATTGCCTAGTGGACCTCTACCAAGTTTGTTCAAATTATACCCCTGGGGTCAAATTTGGCCCCGCCCCGGGGGTCAATTGATTTTACATAGGCTTATATAGTAAAGCTTTAAAAATCTTCTTGTCTGAAACCACAAGGCCCAGAGCCTTAAGATTTGGTATGTAGCATTGTCTAGTGGACCTCTACCAAGTTTGTTCAAATTATACCCCTGGGGTCAAATTTGGCCCCGCCCCGGGGGTCAATTGATTTTACATAGGCTTATATAGTGAAGCTTTAAAAATCTTCTTGTCTGAAACCACAAGGCACAGAGCCTTAAGATTTGGTATGTAGCATTGTCTAGTGGACTTCTACCAAGTTTATTCAAATTATGCCCCTGGGGTCAAATTTGGCCTAACCCCGGGAGTAAATTGATTTTATATAGGCTTATATAGAGAAAAACTTTGAAAATCTTCTTGTAGAAGGAGAGGTAACATTTTCAGTCCAAATAATCTGGAAATTTGTCAGAAAATAGGTTTCTGTAATTTTTAGCTCTGGTTCAAATATGGGTAATCTGGGTTCTAAAACAATGTCAAAGAGCCCAAAAATAGAAAAACATTGTTAACACTGTAGAGGTTACATTTTCAGTCCAAATATCCTGGAAATTTGTCAGACAGGTTTTTTGATGATTTCTAGCTCAATTTCGAATATAGGTCATCTGGGATCAAAAACTAGGTCACAGAGCCCAAATATGGGAACACCTTGTTTACACTCTAGAAGTAACATTTTCAGTCCAAATAATCTGGAAATTCGTCAGAAAGATTATTTCTATGATTTCTAGCTCAGATTCGAATATGGGTCATCTGGGTTCAAAAACTAGGTCACAGATCCCAAATATTGAAAAACTTTGTAAACACTCTAGAGGCTACATTTTCAGTATAAATGTCCTGGAAATTTGTCAGAAAGGTTGTTTTGATGATTTGTAGCTTAATTTTGGATATGCGTCATCTGGGGTCAAAACCTAGGTCACAAAGCCCAAATATGGAAAAACCTTGTTAACACTCTAGAGGCTACATTTTCAGTCCATTTCTCCTGGAAATTTGTCAGAAAGATTGTTTAGATAATTTCTAGGTCAAGTTCGAATATGGGTCATCTTGGGTCAATTAATCAGGTCCATTTCAACTTTGTTAAAAGCAGTCATACTCAGATGAGCGATAAAGGGCCATCATGGCCCTCTTGTTTTGTAAGATTAAGGAGTATTGTCCCCTTTTCCGGGACTTCATAACATAAGGGACATTAGACACACTTTAATATTTGTAAGAGTATTGTCCCCTTGCCAATGACGTCATCACGACAGGAAATAATCCGGTATTTAATTTTTGAAAAATGTAGGAGTATTGTCCCCTTTTCCGTGACTTCA
This sequence comes from Cyclina sinensis, assembly GCA_012932295.1. NCBI lineage: Eukaryota > Metazoa > Mollusca > Bivalvia > Venerida > Veneridae > Cyclina > Cyclina sinensis. The sequence continues at coordinate 18,691,058 of JAAONU010000011.1, forward strand.
TCACAAAGTGCGGCAATAAGCCGCACTTTAATATTTGTAAGAGTATTGTCCCCTTACCAATGACGTTATCACGACAGGAAATAATCCGGTATTTAATTTTTGAAAAATGTAGGAGTATTGTCCCCTTTTCCGTGACATCATCACATAAGGGAAATTAGACGCACTTTAATATTTTTAGAGAATTGTTCCCTTGCCAATGACGTCATCACGACAGGGAAATAATCCTGTATTTAATTTTCGAAAAATGTAGGAGTTTTGTCCCCTTTTCCGTGACTTCATCACATAAGGGAAATTAGACGCACTTTAATATTTGTAAGAGTATTGTCCTCTTGCCAATGGCGTCATCACGACAGGGAAATAATACTGTATTTAATTTTTGAAAAATGTAGGAGTACTGTCCCCTTTTCTGTGACTTCATCACATAAGGGAAATATGACGCACTTTAATATTTGTAAGAGTATTGTCCCCTTGCCAATGACGTCATTACGACAGGGAAATAATCCTGTATTTAATTTTTTAAAAATGTAGGAGTATTGTCCCCTTTTCCGTGACTTTATCATATAAGAGAAATTAGACGCACTTTAATATTTGTAAGAATATTGACCCCTTGCCAATGACGTCATCACGACAGGGAAATAATCCTGTATTTAATTTTTGAAAAATGTAGGAGTATTGTCCCCTTTTCCGTCACTTTATCATATACGGGAAATTAGACGCACTTTAATATTTGTAAGAGTATTTTCCCCTTGCCAATGAGGTCATCACGACAGGGAAATAATCCTGTATTTAATTTTTGAAAAATGTAGGAGTATTGTCCCCTTTTCCGTGACTTAATTATATACGGGAAATTAGACGCACTTTAATATTTTTAATAGGAGTATTGTCCCCTTGCCAATGACGTCATCACGACAGGGAAATAATCCTGTATTTAATTTTTGAAAAATTTAGGAGTATTGTCCCCTTTTCCGTGACATCATCACATAAGGGAAATTAGACGCACTTTAATATTTGTAAGAGAATTGTTCCCTTGCCAATGACCTCACAACCAAAAAGAAAAAATCCCAAATTCCTTTTTTGTTAAATGTAGGAGTAGTGTTCTCTCCCGTGACGTCATCAACAAAGAGAAAAGACCATCACCCTTATTTTCTTAAAGAGTATTGTCCCCTTTGCCGTGACGCTATCACAAAATGATTTTTTCCCAAATTGGATTTTTGTAGGATGTACCTGTATTGTCCCCTTTTCAGTGACGTCATCAGCAAAGGAAAATTATCCCAAATTTCATTTTTGTAATATATAGAAGTATTGTCCCTCTTCCAATGACGTCATAACGATAAAGAAATTACCCCCACTTTAATCTTTGTAAAAGTATTGTCGACTTTCCTGTGATGTTCTCACAAAAGGGAAATAATTCCAAACAAGATTTTTTGTAAGACGTACGAGTATTGTCCCCTTTTCAGTGACGTTATCACCAAAGGAAAATAACTCCAAATTTAATTTTTGAATAAAACGAGTATTGTCCCTTTTTCAACTGACGTCATTATCAAAGGGAAATAACCCCAAATTTCAGTTTTCGTGAGTACTGTCCCTTTTTTGTGACGTTATCACGAAAGGGAAATATCCGAAATTTAATTTTCTGTAAGATGAAGTATTGTCCCAATTTCTGTGATGTCGTCACAAAAGGGAAACGATAACAAATATATTTTTGTAAGATTATTGTCCCCAATTCAAATGACGTCATCACTTAAGGGAAATAAGCCAGAATGATTTTTTTAAGATCTAATAGTTTTGTCCAATTTTCCTTTGACGTCATCACCAAAGGGAAATAACCCCCACCTTGATTATTTAAGGAGTATTGTCCCTTTCCAAAGACGTATTCCCCAAAGGGAAATTACCACGGCTTTGATTTTTGTAAGAATATTTCCCCCTTCCAATGACTTTCATATTTGAAAAAGCTTTGTCCCCTTTCAATGACATTTCCAGAGGGAAATAACCCCCATTTTTCATTTTTAAAAAAGAAAATTGTTCCCTTTCTATTGACGTCATAATCAGACGGAAATAATCTAGAATTTGATCATAAGATGTAGGTGTATTGTTCCTTTTCCCGTAACGTCACTATCAAAGGGAAATAATCTCGAATTTGAGTTTTATAAGATGTAGGTGTATTGTCCCCTTTCCCATAACGTCATCACCAATGGGAAATAATCCCCAATGATTTTTTGTAACAGTATTGTCCCCTTTCCCGTAACATCATAAGTACAGGAAAATAACCCCTTATTTGATTTTTGTAAAATGTAGGAGTTTTGTCCCCTTCCCGTGACGTCATCATCAAAGAGAAATAACCCCACTTAATTGTTGTAAGAGTACTGTCCCCTTTCTAATGACGACACCAAACGAAAATTATCCCAAATTTGATTTTTTAAATGGAAGTTTTTTCTACTTTCCAATGACGTCATCATCGAAAAGGAATAATCATTAATTTGAAATTTTGTAACACGTACCAGTATTGTTCCTTTTCCCGTGACGTCATCACGAAAGGGGAATAATCCGAAATGTAATTTTCTGTAAGATGTAGAAGTATTGTCCCCTTTCACGTAACGTCATCACAAAAGATAAATAATAGTAATCTTTTCTTTTGTAAGACGAACGAGTATTGTCCCTTTTCTCATGACGTCATCATCAAAGGGAAATAACCCCAACTTCATTTTTCTTGAGCTTTGTCCCCTTTTCTGTGACGTCATCACAAAAGGGAAATAATCCGAAATTTAATTTTCTGTTAGCTGTAAAATTGTCCCCTTTCCCGTAACGTCATCACAAAAGGTAAATAATATCAATATGATCTTTTGTAAGACGTACAAGTATTGTCCCCTTTCCCGTGACGTCATTATCAAAGGGAAATAAGCCCCACTTGCTTTTTTCGTGAGGATTGTCCCATTTCTGTGACGTCATCACAAAAGGAAAATGATCCGAAATTTGATTTTCTGTAAGATGTAAAATTGTCCCTTTTGCAGTAACGTCATCAACAAAGGAAAATAATCACAGATTTGATATTTGTAAGAGGTACGAGTATTTTCCCTTTTTCAATATTGTCCCCTTTCCCGTGACGTTTTTTTATCAACGGGAAATAACCCCCACTGTCATTTTTCGCGATTTTCCCATTTTCCATGACGTCATCACCAAAGGGAAATAATACCAAATTTCATTTTTGTAAGAGTATTGCCCCCATTTCCAATGACGTCATCACAAAAGGGAAGTAATCCAAAATTTAATTTTCTGTAATTTGTAAAATTGTCCCCTATTCAGTAACGTCATCACCAAAATAAAATATTTACAAATTTGATATTCTGTAGGAGGTACGAGTATTTTCCCTTTTTCTGTGATGTCAATACCAAGGGGTAATAACCCCACTCATTTTTAGTGAGTATTGTCCTTATTTCCAATGACGTCATCACAAAAGGGAAATAATTGAGACTGAGGTTTTAGATGTAGGAGCATTGTCCAATTTCTCGTGACGTCATCACCAAAGGAAAATAACCCTCACTTTGATTTTTTAAGAAAGTATTTTCTGGTGACATCTTCGCAGAAGAGAAATAACAATAACCCTTAATTTCATGTTTTTTTTAGATGTAGGAGTATTGTCCCCTTTCCTATGACGTCATCGCAAGTGAGATAAACCCAAATTTCATTTTTGTAAGATGTAGGAGTATTGCCCCCTTTCGGTAACGTCATCGCAGAAGAGAAATAATCCTTACTTTCATGTTTTTGAAAGATGTAACAGTATTGTCCCCTTTCCCGTGACGTCATCGCAGAAGAGAAATAGCTCTTAATTTCATGTTTATGTAAGATGTTGGAGTATTGTCCCCATAACCATGACGTCATCACAGAAGAAATAATCCCAAATTTCATTCTTTGTAAGATGTAGGAGTATTGTCTCCTTTCCCGTGACGTCATCGCAATAGAGAAATAACCGTTACTTTCATGTATTTGTAAGATGTTGGAGTATTCCAGCAAACTTTACATATCGCTCCGACATCGGCCCGATATATTTTGCAATGTCGGTCCGATGTCGGCATGTACATCGGCCCGATGGCAGTAGTGCAACTCGGCTCGATATCGGTCCGATATCGGCTGTATATCTGGGAACAGATCATAAGCCGATGCAATTCCTACATTGCTTTTATACAGTTTTTATTGTTTTATCCTTAAATATATAAACAACAAATCTATTTCAAATTGATAATTGTTTCTTTAATTCTCAAGATTCATCATAATGAAATTCAGTCTGAGTACAGAGAGAGATAACTTCTTGTGACTAGATGCTAAGTTTAAAAATCACACAAATTCATATTATTATGTAAAAATGAAGATAACAAAAAACAATAAAAATACAAAAGAGAATGTCAAACTTGTATCATAAAATGCAATAAACATCTCTGTATAACACTTATTTTTAAAACAAAGTGAAACAGAAAATTAACAAAACCTTAAAATGAATAAATTCTTACTAATATAAAAGATTCAGTAATAAGCAAAAGATAATACATGTATATAAACAAATGACAATGTCAAACAATGTGTATTTTGCACACTTCAAAATATCGATCAGAGTAACAAAAGTAAATTGAGTAATTGAATTAGTAGCAAGTTGCAAGAAATGAGTTGTTTCAACAAACTGAAGTTTATCTGAGGGTCTTATCCTGGCAAGAATTTATCAAGTATCTAACACATTCTAAACTGATTATCCAACAGAACCTGCCATATACAAATCCAGTTGAATGTTAGACACGTCATTCTCACTAGTTCCTGATGGAGAAGCCTTTTGATATGTCTTGCAGCCATCATCTCGGTCGCTGGCAAGACGAAACCACTCAAAGCACTGAAACTGCTGTACATCCGGAACTGAGTATTTTTTGCTTTTCATTTAGAATCTGATTCAGTATTAACCAGTTTATATAAAAACATTAAATTTCACACAATTTCTTCGAGACTAGAGCAGTATTTAAAAAATAATTTTATGTAACCCATTTAAAACTGACAAAACCAAAACAGTCGCGAAATTACATTACTATAACAATAGTTCGTACTTTTCCTGCATCGAGCAAAATACAAAAATGTCAATACTTATACAAAATAAAATAGACATTGACATGTATCTTTTACTTAACAAATTAATTACACAAATCGCTGTTTTTATAACTTGCTTACTTGTTTGACTTATTAGCCGCGAAAGTTTCCAATTTCAAGTCTCCGGATGTAGCCGGTGTACATGTAGAATTAAGACACGTAAAATGATTCTAGTAGTATTTCTACAACTCAGAAATAAGCCGTAGTCCTCCATCGTCGGTGACCCCCGGTACATATTCCGCACAACTACATTATGTACAGTGGGATAATTGACTGCTGATTATTCGTTTTCATGAATATTTATTAGCAAAGGGATGTAACTCTTCGTCGAATGAAATGCCGCATTTGTGGTACAAATAGACACTCTTCAGTGTGGAGAGTAGGCATAATGACAAGTTACTTAAATAGACGTATTTCCCAGGATTTAAACATAGGCGCGGAAGGCAAATTGTAACAAGTAATTTCATTGGCTGAGATTCCGCAAGGGAAATCTTACGGAAACCAATGAAAGTAGGTAATGAACAAGTATTAGCATTTCCAAAAATGCTCGAATTCGCCGTTCAGCCATGTATGACGTCCTGTCCATAGATGAATGTATTTCATGTTCGCTATTCATTGATTTGATAATTTTATAACATGCTTTGCAGTGAAAAGCGAAGTTATATCTGATAATTTTCACACAGAAATAATAAAGCAGATGAAGTATACATTGTAGTTTTTATTGTAGCTGGGCTATTTTTGAAAGCGGATGATTTGGCTTCTTTATGAAAAGCATGCCGATATCTTTATACATCATGTTAAAATTTGCAGCATTAAAAACCTTGTAAATATTGCCTTGTTGTAAACAAGTCTACGCATAATTAATTAGCTGTTTGCGTAGCTTTTTACTTTATTTATTATTAAAAAATGTTTACTTAACAAAAGCTAGATACTATTCTTCAATATCATAAGAATATAACATGTAAAATTTAAACAGAATAAATTTTAGGTAAAAAAATACGATATTGCCCTGACCCTAAACGAGCATATATAAAACACGGATATATCCTGATCAAACTCCTCGCACCTGGTACGTCACGCTTTGCTACTTTAACTGTACTGATCAGGGGAAGTAACCGCTGCGGGGAGTTTGTATCCTGATTAGAATCGCCCGGAAGCAAGCATTTATTTTTTTTCTTTAAGTGCAAGTTTTAGAAAAAACAAACAAAACATACTCTTATTTAGACTACATTCTCTAGTTAGAAATGGCATGTAGCAAAAATATTGCGATTATCTTGTGTTATCCCGCAAGAGCCTGAAGACTGGTACTGAGTTCGTACATTGATGGTGGTATTTTTCAGTTGTAAGAATAAGTAACCCGACAAACATGGCGGTTGGGCGAGTTTATTTTCACATCCCTTGCTGAAGATTTTTGACGTCCATTTTGTTATCATGTGATATGAAATTATTCGCTTTGATTGGCTAAAGGCAGGCGGTGTACAGGCAAAACTGTTCAAATCTTGTTAATTGTATATATCGCCGTCCAGGAACGGCGATAATTATTCATGAGTACGAAATTTTACCAGCCAATTGTCCCACGGTAGATAAATAGAGTGAAACGGAATGGATCGAACGTGGGTTTCCGACGATGGTAGTCCTCAAAATCTGGAATTTTATGCGGCATTTTTTCATTAAAGTCTACATGACAAAAAATCAAGTTTTAAAGAATAAAGCAAGGTCTTTCATGCAGAAATTTGAAAGACCCTGAATGAAGTCAATATCGGGCCGCTGTCAATACGATATCAAAAAGCGATGCCGATATTCCATCATTTACCCGATATGTGTGCATCATCACAGAAGAGAAATAACCCTTACTTTCATGTTTTTGTAAGATGCAGGAGTATTGTCTCCATTCTCATAACGTCATTGTCAAAGGTAAGTAACCCCAACTTTCATTTTTTGTGAGAGTAATGTCCCCTTTCCAATGACGTCATCACAGAAGGGAAACAATCCTGAATATGATTTTGTAAGATGTGGGTATATTGTCACCTTTCCCATGATGTCTTTATCAAAGTTGATTATTCATCAATTTGAATATTGTTACATGTAGGAAAATTGTCCCCTTTCCATTGACGTCATCACAAAGGGCATTAATCACCAAATCGATTTTAGTAAGATGTAAGAGTATTGTCCCCTTGTGACGTTATCATCGAAGGAAAGTAACCCCTTCTTTCATTTGATGCTATAGTATTTCCCGTTTCTTATGACGTCATCAAAGAAAATAATCCTCTATAATTATTGGGAATAAGAGAATTCTCCCCTTTCCCGTGACGTCGTCGCCAGATAGGAAGAATTGAATTGAATTCTATCAAGAACTCTGGTTGCTATGGCAACTGAAAGGAAAAACTTTGAAAGTCTTCTTGTATGAAGCCACAAGGTCCTGAGCCTTAAGATTTGGTGTGTAGCATTGTCTAGTGGACCTCGATTAAGTTTGTTCAAATTATACACCTGGGTCAAATTTGGCACTGCCCCGGGGGTCCATTAATTTTACATAGGCTTATATAGGGAAAACTTTGTAAAACTTCTTGTCTGAAACTACAAGGCCCTGAGCCTTGAGATTTGCTATGTAGCATTGTCTAGTGGACCTCTACAAAAACGGTCAATTGATTTTACATAAGCATATATAGGGAAAACTTTAAAAATCTTCTTGTCTGAAACAAAAGGCCCTGAGCCTTAAGATGTGATATGTAGAAATAGCTAGTGGTTATCTACCAAGTTTGTTCAAATTATACCCCTAAAGTCAAATTTGGCCCTGCCCCGGGGTCAATTTATTTTACATAGGCTTTTATAGGCAAAACTTTAAAAAAACTTGTTGTCTGAAACCACAAAGCCTATAACTTAGATAATTTAATGGAGCTTCAGCAAGAGGTCATCTACCAAGTTTGTTCAAATTATGCCTCTTGAGTGAAAATTGGCTCTACCCTGGGGGTCACTTGAATTCATATAGATTTATTTAGGGAGAATCATAAAAATGCATTTGATGTTTGCTCATCAGCAGACCAAAAGGCAAAGTATTCAGACGAGCGATCTAGGGCCACCATGTTGTAAGTTGTATGAGTAATGCCCCCTGTCCTATGACGTCATCTCCAAGAGTGAATAATTCATACTTTTACTGCGTGTAAGATGTGAGAGCTTATTAAGTCATCACCAAAAGAAAATGACCCCAAATCTATGTTTTATAAGATGTAAGAGGATTGGCCCCTTTCATGTAACGTCATTAACAAAGGGTTATAATCCACACTTTGATTTTTGTAAGATGTAAGTCCTGTCTCCTTTACTGTAACGTCATTACAAAAGAGAAAGTACCGTTATTTTTACAAATGCCAGGGTTTGTCCCTTTTCTCGTTACGTCAACGCCAAAGAAAAATATCTTAAGAATTTCTTTTAAGATGTAAGAGTTTTCCCCTTTCCAGTGAAGTCATTACCAAAGTGTAGTTACTCCGAAGGTTATTTTTTGCAAAGTGTCAGTTAAAACAATTATTTCCCTTTCCTATGAGCCATCACCAAAGGGAACTTACTCCGAAGGTTATTGGTTTTAAAATGGAAGAATCATTTTCCTTGCCTATGACGTCATTTTTAATAAAAACTCATTTTTTCATTGCTTAAAAGATGCAAGTATTGTCACCGATCCTGTGAAGGCTTCACCAAGAGGAAATAACTCCTTATTCTATTTTTTGTAGGACCTGTTTTCCATGACGTCAACGCAAAATGGAAAATAGCTCCCACCTTTATTTTTGTAAGATATAAAAGTATTGTCCCCTTTCTTGTGACGCCATCGCCAATGGTTATTGTTTGCAAGATATCAGAATTCTGTCCCTTTCATATGACGTCATCGAAAAAGAAAAGTTTTTGTTAAGGCTATTGTTTTTTAGATTTAAAAATTGTTTCCTTTCCTATGACGTCATTTCCAAAGAAATATAAGTAATAGTTTTAAAAGTTGTAAGATGTAAGAGTTTTTTTTCTATTCCCTTGAAGTTGTTGTCAAAATAACGAACAAATTGTTTTTAAAGATGAAAGAGTTGTCCGTCTCCTGTGACGTCATAACCAAAAAGAAATTACCCCAAAAGCTTTTGTTTGCAAGAGGTCAGAATTATGTCCTCTCTCCTATGACGTCATTACCTAAAGGGAAGTATCTCCAAAGCTTATTTTAAAAAAAATAGAAAATATGTCCCTTGTCTATCACGTCATTTTCAAAGAAAAATAACTCGTACTTTATTGATTGTGTGATTTGAGAGTACTGTCTCCTATCCTATGGAAATAATTTCCAACTTTATATAAAATAGAAGAGTATTTTTCAATTTTCTGTGACGTCATCTTCAAAGGGAAATAACATCAATTTGATTTTTCTAAGACACAAGAATATTGTCTCCCTTTCTTGTGGTGCCATCACCAAAGGGAAATTAATCCCAAGATTTTGTTTCTAAGATGAATGAATTAGGCCCATTTCCTGTGACGCGTCTTAAATAAAATATCACTCTTACATTTTACAAGATGTTGTAGTATTGTCCCCTTTCCCGTGAATTCATCTCCAAAGGGAAAAAACGCCGCTCGTTTTTGTAAGAAGAAAGACTATTTACCATTTCTTGTGACGTCATTACAAAAGGTAAGTTACTCCCAAGGTAATTGCTTAAAAGATTTAAATCGACATCATCTCCTAAGAAAAAAGTATTAGTTTGTTTGTAAGAAGTAACAGCATTGTCCCCTTTCCCTTGATGACGACATTGTCAAAGGAAAATAAATCAAACTGTTTTTAAGATTTCAGAGTTGTCCATCTCCTGTGACGCCATAACCAAATGGAAATAACTCGAAATGTAATTGTTTGCAAGTGTCAGAATATTGTGACATCGTCGAGGAAGGACTGTAACTCCAAAGATTATTGTTTGCAAGATGTAAGAGTTTTGTTTCCTTTCCTTTGACGTCATTGCCAAGGAAAAATGATACATACTTATATTGTTTGTAAGATGAAAGAGTATAGTCCCCTTTTCCGTGATAGCCTCACCAATTGGAAATAACCCCAACTTTTATTTTTATATGATTTGAGTGTTGTCTTCCTTTTGACGTCATTACCAAAGGGAAGTTACTCCCAAGCATATTGTTTTAAGTACTGTCTTCTCATTACGAAAGGAAATTACCCCAGATTTATTTTTGTAAGATGTAAGAGTATTGTCAAAGGGAAAATTCTCTTAAATTTCTTTTAAGATGTAAGAGTTGCCCCTCACCTGTTATGTCATCACCAAAGGAAAGTTACCTCTAAAGGTAATTGTTTGCGAGATATCAAAATATTGTCTCTTTCCTATGACATTATCACGGAAGGGGTGTTATTCCCAAGGAAATTGCTTTCAAGATTCAAGAAGTTTGTCCCCTTCCCTATGACGTCATTTCGAAGAAACAATAATTCACATTTTTCTTGCTTGTAAGATATGAGAGCATTGTCATCTCCTATGACGTCATCATGAAAGGGAAATAACCTCCAATTTAAATTCTTTTAAGATTTACATTATTTACCCTTTTCCCGTGACGTCATCGCTAAAGGGAAATAACTTCCGATTTTTTTTGTAAGAGGTGAGAGTATTGTTATTTTCTTGTGACATCATCACCAAAGGGAAGTTACCCAAAAAAATCATTTTCGAATTTTATTCATCCATAGTTTTCAATAAAACGCATGTTTTCGGAAATATATCTCGTCAGGCATTAGTGTCTTTCGCGCTAGGACGTGTTCAAGAAAATGAACAAAACATTGCTTCTATATAATAAGAGGGGTATATCAGGAACTTTCCAGTGTTGGGGTTAGATGTATGGTTGATTTAAGCTGAGCAACTATTTAACCGACAGGAAATTGAATATTTCAGCGTAAAATTGTGCAGGAAGGTCTATTCTGCTGACCGGAGGTTGCTGACTGCTCACTGCTGACCAGTCAGCTAGTTGACCGGATGGTTTATGTTGATGACTGAAAATTGCCAAGCAGGTATAGGTTACTATTGAAATCAGATATTGACTGATTATAGTTATTAATTTTATCTTAAAATTGTTTATAAAATTGGATAGATTTAAATATTATTTTCACAGAGTTAATGTTTAAAAAAGATAAGTATTTTACTGTACCAAAATGAGGTTGCAAGTTGAAGCTCCGTCAACAGAGTTTAACTTGACATTATCATTGTAACTTATGTGTGTTAAGTTAGCTGTAAGTTGGGAACTGGGTATTGGATATTCATTACCAAGCTAGGTTCAAATTCCCAACCAGCTGCGAGTTGGGTATTTGACACGAATGAGCCGAATACTCAGCTGGGATTGAATACCCAGCTAACAAGGAGTTGTATATTCAACTAAACGACTATCCAGCTAGGTTCGAATTCCCAGCCAGCTGGGAATTAAGTATTCGACTCGAAAGAGCCGAATACCCAGCTGAGATCGAATTCCTAGCTAGCTAGCTAGAAGTTTAGTATTCAACCAAAAAAATACCCGACTCGGTTGGAATTCCAAGCCAGCTGGATATTGGTATGCGACCCGAAAGAGCCGAGTATCCAGTTGAGATCGAATTCCCAGCTAATTGGGAGTTGGTTAAACAGTAAACGAATTCCCAGCTAAGTTCGAATTCCCTGCTAGCTGAGAGTTGCTAGCTGGGAATTCGATCTCAGCTGAGTATTTGGCTGGGAAGTCAAATCGAGCAGGATATTCGTTGTTTGAACACCCAACTCTTATCTAGCTGCGAATTAGATATCAGCTGGGTATTCGGCCCTATCGGGACGAATACCTAACTCCCAACTGGCTGGAAATTCGATCCTAGCTGGGTATTTGTTTGGTTGAATACCCAACTCCTAGCTAGCTGGGAATTCGATCTCAGCTGAGTATTTGGCTCTTTTTCGAATACCAAACTCCCAGTTGGCTAGGACATCAAACCTTACTGGGTAATGAATATCCAATACCCAATTCCTAACTCATAGCTAACTTCAAACACATTACTGACACAGGTTAACCTCGGGCTGAAAGAAGTACTTGTAAAAACTATTTATATCCTTATCTTTATATCCTTATTTTACTGTTTTTATTAAACCTTACTTATTTAAAGATGTTTTGATGTTATAAAAAATTGAAAAGTATCTGTATTTTTCTTTTACTTTCGACATTGACAATTTTATTGATAGGGAAAGTAACCGCTGCGTGGAGTTAGATTTTCGTCTTGATTATCAAAGTGAACTGCTTGCTTCCCATACATATATTAAAGCCCGCGAAATCTTTCAAAAATAAGTTTTTGTAATAATAACAAGAAATATCTTTAAAAAAGATACAACTTTTGATTGTATTCTAAAGTTATTTATATACGTTCGGCTATTTGTCAGCTCAACAATCAATGGTGCGTAACATTTTTGTCTAAGAATTGAAAAATATACCAGTAAAAGTCGTGCAAATATTCATTTGACATTGTCGAACGTCATAGTCTCTGAATAGGTAAAAAGAGTTTAAGACAACTACGCCGAAAAATTAACTGAATATTTAAAATCAGATTTGCAATTGTAATTATATTTTCTCAATTAGGGACGATAGATTTTTTCACACAATAACCTATGTGTAAAGCACGGTGTGCATTAAAGTGCGTGTAAGTGTTTCATAGAAAACACATATGCACTCTAAAGCTTTTTCGATTCATGCTGTTTCATTTTAAACAGTGGTTTGTGTGTTTTTTTAACCAATTTCAAATGTTCATAATTGGCATGTGTCTTCAGATAGCTAACCTTGTGCAAACTTCAGATAGATAGTAAAGTGATAAGTATAACTGTATTACCGAAAAGGGAGAAACACAAAAACTGTCTATCATCTAAATAAACACAGGGTTATAAGTTTTCTCACGTTCTCTATATGGACACAGGATTTTGTGGTAGTCACGTGACCGCTAAAGCTCTCCCATTTTGGAGGTGAATCAAGAGATGCACCAATCGTAACAAGTCGGCCTTTTCCGACAACTTCGTATAAAGACCTCGTATGTAAGTGTATGAATACACCAAATAGTAATTCGCCCCGGCTTTAATAAAAATATAAACAAACATGGCAGAACTCAAGCAGTGTTTGTCTTATGCATTAAAAAAAAGAAGAAAATAAGTGTTAATTCAAAGTATAAACAGGTAGAGGCTTTAAGAAATGTTTTCAGTTTACCAGACACCACCTGTATTATAAAATAGTCCAGTATGGCGCCTACCACATTATTTCCGAGGTGACTTATTGAAGTCGCCCGAGGTGTTCCGAATGGAGATGCACCTTCGTAAACTTTTAATTTCTTCGGTGAGCCAAGGCAATGCCAAAGTGTAGAATTCATACAGACGATTCTATTTTTGTTCTTGTACAGTTAGCGGAACTTGCTTAGTGTGCTGATATATATTTCCAGGAGGTTTAAATCGTGTGTATCGTCAGAGCTTTGTTCAATGTGTTTAATAAAAATAGTCCATGCTTAACAAAGTAGCCTCTACACACTGTTTTATCTGAAGAAGTATATAAAAATATTGTTCGATGGACAAATTATTTATGTAATGTTCAGTGGTAATAAAAATTCTAAATGTTAAAACAAATGGAAAAGACATAGTTAGATTACAAGTTAGCTTTCATATCCACTAGATCACGCAGACGATGTCTCATCAGTTAATCTGTCCTCATTCCTTACAGAAAGTTCTTTCGCTATCTACGCTCTAAGGGTCACATTTGTTTGTCGTTTAACCTGGATCAGTAAAAGACTATATATGTAATTCTGTTTTATGGTGTTTTTTACAGAATCATAGAGCTATACCCTAAAATTCAGTGTATTCCATTTCCTTCTAAATCATAATGATAAAATGAAGAATCATTACCCAATGTCGAGGTGTCAGTCAAAAATCTGAGGTACAGTAGGTTGAGTGATAGCATTAATCTTAAACTTTATTTAGAAAGTTGTTTTGCAGTTTTGAGTGGACATTGGCTTATTATAAATGAGCACTTTCTTAATGCCCATTTGTCCCATTTGCTGTTCTATATATCAATTATTTTTTTTCAGTTTGAGCCATTACGATACACATGCACTATATCATCGTTTGATTCTAAGGTCTGCCCCTAAATAAAATATTGTATCCTGCTTTATTTGTATGTATAAGGGCGTGTCACAGTATAACAACTGATGAACCCGATGCCGTGAAAACTCCTGCTAGAGCAGCATGTCATAACTTAAAACTACTTTCATAATTTGTAAATGAGTTTAACTTTCGGCTGGCAAGCAACTTGATAAGCTACCCATTCAAACAACCTTGTCCTGAAATTGGTTTATCATTAGATATTACAGACTATGTAGACCTATTACGAAGATTATCTGTTGGCCACTTAACCTGATTGACGATAATGAAAAAATGATTAAGATAAATTCAATATGTCGTAATTATATGACTTGTACCACTAGCAAGCAAGTAACTATTTTGTCTTTGTGGTTTTAAGCAGTAAAGTGTTATAAGTGCGTAGAATTGAAATACATTATTCTCTACAGGAAAACATTCTAAGTTCTAAACTTTTCTTTTTTAATCATTGGTTGACAGTCGGTCGGAAATTTACATACTCAGAATCTGCCAGCTACGGTGAACAGTATTTTCATATCATAATAAACATTCTGTGACATCCTCACTTAACAGACTGTGACATCCTTGATAATATATATTGTGACATCATGGAAACTGTAGCGTTCTGAATAAATGTCGTATTACACCATAACACCATCATAAATTCATTCCATACCCTAAAATGAGGATGTCAAAGAGTAACAAGATTCAAATGAATCTGTATGCGACAACAGGCTGTAACATCTTATCCAGTTGTTCTGTTTCATCCTTTCCAAACAAACTGAATCATCTTTCCAAACGAAATGTGGCATTTTCTCCAAACGAAATTTGACTTTGTCTCCAATTGTTCTGTGATATCCTTTCCAAACACACTGAGGCATCTTTTCCAAACAAACTGTGACATCCTCTCCAAACGAGCTTTGACATCTTCTCCAAATGTTCCGTGACACCCTTTTTGAACAAACTCAAACATATTTTTCCAAACAAACTGTGACATCCTCTCCCAACGAGCTTTGACATTCTTCTCCAAATGTTCTGTGACATTTTTTCCAAACAAACTCAGACATCTTTTTCAAACAAACTGTGACATCCTCTCCAAACGAGTGTTAACATCTTGTTCAAACGTTCTGTGACATCCTTTCCAGGCGAACCTTGTCATTCGTTCCAAACGAACTTTAAGATCTACTCCAAGTGTTTTGTTTCATCGTTTCCAAAAAAAATGTGTCATCCTACCCAAAGAACTATGACATCTTCACTTAGTATTCTGTGGCATTCTTTTCAAGCAAATGAGCAAATCAAGACATCTTTTCTAATCGAACTGTGACATCCTTTCCAACTGAACTGTGACATCCTTTACAATTGAACTGTGGCATCTTTTCAAAACAAATTGTGACATCCTTTCCAAACAAACTGTGACATCCTTTCAAAACGAATGGTGGCATCCTTTCAAACAAACTATAGCATCCTTTTCCAAACGAACTGTGATATCCATTCCAAACGAACTGCGACATCCTTTTCAAACGTACTGTGACATCCGTTCCAAACAAACTCCGACATCCTTTCCAAACGAACTGTGGCATCAGTTCTAAGCTTACTGTGACATCTTTTCCTAAAGAACTATTGCATCTTTTCAAAATCAACTGTGTTCCTTTCCAGACGAAGTGTGACGCCCCTTCCAGACGAACTGTGACATCCTTTCCGAACGAATTGTGACATCCTCTCATAAGGTAAGACAGCTACATTCTAGTTTAACAAATTAATGAATTGTGACATCCTCTCCAAACGAACTATGACATTCTGTCTTTATAGTCTGCTACATTCTAGTTTAATAGTCTTTAGCATTCTCTTTTAGATGATCCGGGACGCTTTTACAGCTATTACAGACTTCAGTGCTTACTAAACATTATTCATTTGTAGGATGGACAAATTTCTATTTGTTTTCTTCATAACTTGTTTTAAAATGTTTGAAAGCAGGACTCTTGATACATTATAGTTAAACTGGGATTACCACATTAGTTTAAATACTAGTGGCGTCTTGAATAAACGGGACATTAAATGTTCGTTTGCTGAAAAAACTAAACAAAAACAAAACAACAACAACAACAAAACATTAAAAAAACCACCTAATTCATCAATGTTCATGGGCAAGAAAGTCTTAATCAAATGATTGATAATTCTACGCAGTAATTCGCTATGTAATCTACAGGTATCAGATGTATTTCGAATGTGCTTTTATATTTGAAGTTTTAGCTTTTTAATATCTGTTAGTTTTTAATCTGTTAATTTGCCGAAAATGTCAAATATTTTGTTTTTAATGCATTTTATTTTGATCCTGTGAATAGAATCGTTACAAATATCTATTTTGGTGACCCTTTCTAAAATATAATACGTTCAAACAGATAAGGAATTCTAAATAAGAACTTTGTACTTCAAAACAAGATATTTATGAAAGGCCAAGCTCTAAAAGGAAGACAGTGTAGGTCACTGGTTCAAATCCCACAGCGTTGACAGTCTCCAGTGCTTTTCTACAATCAACTCTTTCGGTGCTATGGGTTATTTTAACCCAGAAAGCAGGCGGATGTTTGATGTAAGATGCAAGAACTTGTGTCCTTTTCGATGTAAAGAAAAATGCTTAAACTTCAAGAATTACTGAAGAGTGTTAAGTATTTTCATTCTATTCTCCGGGCGAACCACATTGATTTGATTTTTGGCACATTCATTGGCCTAGATAACTACTAGGTTACTCCAACGGACAATACAGCCAGTTATGAGATGTTGAAGAATGAAGACAGATCACTGTGAATGAAAAAAAAAAAAACAACCGAACAAACTTGTACCTAATTGTCATAACCCTTCAAATGTGAGTATCGAATTTGAGTTTATGTATTGATGGTACAGATTTATATTTCATGTTGTATGGCAAAGTGCAAGATACGGAAAGCATCCCATTCCAGAGACACCCCAGGTTCTTTCCCATGCTTAATGTATAGCAGTTTATCGTCTGAAATTACCTATTTATCGTAAAGTATGGCAATTTGTTGTAATTTGTTGTAAGTTGTGGTTTAAACACATGTATAAAGTGTCCCACTACCATGAACATAAGGTAATAAACAACAGTGACAACTCAACAAGGGAGAGTATCGGTTAGCAACAATACCGTTCTACTGTATTTCGAAACAGAAATCCTATATTGCGAAACTATCTTATCTTCAAGTCTGTACTTGATAACTTCCAAGTGTACAAACGAGACGTCTAAATTTCTATATCTTTTTATTGGTTTGAAACTAGAACTACTGGATTTATAAGGTTTGTATAAATTTGAATAAAAATCATACATTGATTTTTTAAACTGTATTTTGGAACTGAATTAACTTGATAACAGTTCTTTTCGTTTGGTGTGTCTGTAAACATTCTCAGAAATATGAAACATGAATATAGTTTTTCAAAAGAGCTGTTTTGGGTTTAGGTTTGTACATGTAATAATATCCTACAAAGAAAGATATTTCAGATAATAGATTGTTGCCAGAAAGATACTCCTCTTCCTTGTATCAACGTTCAAACGAAATACATGTAGTTCACTTTGATACTACCGAGGGTGTTACGACTTCCTTTCAAAAACCGTTTTGTTTGCTATTCTCTTTTTTTACAGACGAGATGCTTACTTGGGTGATTTTGCTCATTTTCACGTGTGGTGAAGCAAATTCGATTCCATTGCGAGTCAAAAGTAAGTCAAGTTGAAAGTCTTAATTGGCAACTTTTAACTTTATACAAGAAACTAATTTACGGATTACTCCATCCATCGTTTTGACACTTCAAGCCATATGTTTTTGATTTGTCGATACTTTACGATATGGTTTGTTTTGACAATTACTTAATAATGAGTGTGATTACAAATGTAATATATAAATTTATATAAAGTTAAGAAGTTGATGATTTAATTGTTTTATTCCGAAAGTTTTCTCATTCAGAAATTACAGACTATTCTATTTCGGTAACAAATATTATTAATCTATTTGTCTTCTGTGAAGAGAGACTCAAAAAGCAGCCGTATGCCAGCCATAAAACTTGATAAGCGCTTTCGTGGTAACAGTCTAGACCTGTGATCAAGTGGTCATGACGATGTAAGATTCTAAGCCTTCTTTAGTTTCTCATGATATGATTATCATGTACAAATATATGCAAGCAAAACAGTGGATAAATTCAAGGAAATGCATTCTAATATTTACTTTTTCAGGCACTCCAACAACAACAGAAAGAACAACTATTCCTCCTGGATGTTTCTATAACAACAAATACTACCCACCAGGATCAGTGATAGAAAACGGCTATGACCCTAGCACAAATTGGTGTTACGGTACTCACTGTGATTTCTATGGCAATATCCAAACCTGGGACAATTTTCATTGTGTAACCACGTCAACGACGACCCCTGCACCAACAACAATTCCATCTTGCTTCTACAATGGCAAACACTATCCAATTGGCTCAACGATAGAGAAGGGTTATGACCCGAGCTCTAATTGGTGTTACAGCACGTTCTGTGACTTTAATGGTCAGGTTATTCATGGCGATGATTTCAGCTGCGTGAAAACAACCACAACAAGCACACCAATCCCTACAACTACTCTCCCTGGTCCGGTAGTCGGATAAGTTGATGCAATGTAAATAAAGGCTGAATTTCTTAGTTCTTATTTATTTTAATGGATGTGTTTGAGTTTTTGTAGTTCTATAGAACATTGTTATTCTGTATAGATGTCACAAAAGCTTGATTAGAGAATTCTACGTAAACCATTGAAATTAAATCCTTTATTTAAGAAAATGTGAAAGGTTAACAGAAGCGTTGTCGTAAAGATTATGTAACTGTTGAAAAAAGTGTAGTTAAAAGTAAAACCCGATCAAAATGTGACTGTCCTTTACACAGACTACACTACAAGAACAACAACAACAACAACAAATGTTTTCTAAAGCTTCTAAAGCTTCTAAAGCTGCACACCCGATTTTCTAGTTGAAATCACATGTCCGCCTCTTATCCATACATTCGCTTTGGAAAATAGTACTACAGGTTTTATGGGTTTTCATTGCAATTTTGATAAAAGTGCTTTGATACTGCAGAATTCTGTTGATTTTGAAAGCATGCGGTATAATTTCATTTTTTGGCAAATCAAACTGTAAAACTAACAAGTAATTAATTTAGTATTCATCCGCAGGAGTTTCATTCATAAAATTTACTACGCATTGAAAGAGTCGCAACTTCTCGACCCTTTGCTTATCGGCGAGGTATTCCGAATGCGTGTAAATGAGATAAGGTGAACACGAAAACGTACACGAACAGCCAATCACGCTTTTGACTCAGTTGAAAATACTTTTTTGTTGTTTTGTTGTCAAATCAATCAGAATAACACAAATATTTTCCTCTAATAAATTTGCTTAAAATTTCTAACATCCTGTCTTTTAGTTTGCATGTTGATTAAATTATCAATGTCAGTATATTTATCTGTTTTCCTGAATCTTGATCGAAAAAAAAACAACCATTGCTATATTATCAACTGTCCGTATTTAGGGAGATAATTCACGTTTGAAAGAACGGAATACATTGGGTTTATGCCAATCACAAAAAGTATTTGAGGTTTCCATTAAGCAAGCCATTTCTTGATCATACACAGCAGTTTCCTGACCACGTAAGTCTAAACGAAAAGGGTCAAACAGTACCTATATTCGGATACCGAAATTCAGATAACTGATGGAACGTCCGAAAATCGGAAATTCGAATATTTTCCAATATGGCAAACCAAATATTCGAATATTGATTTCAGTATTCGTTCCAATCCCTACTTTTTGATAACCTTTTACTTGTATATAATGTATATAATAATGTATATATTTTAATGCTTTTCTTGAAACACCTTCAACTGATTATTGATGAGAACAGATCTCCAAATATGTTTGTCATAAAGAATGTAAGGGTTAAAACATTTCAATGAAAACATTTGTGGTTTCATCATGACCATGTTTTGCCTTAAATTAATTTCATGTCACATTTTCTATATTAAAGATAAGATCCAGTGTGAGGTTATAAATGCCTTTAAAAGTTTTTTAAAGTATCTCTTTATGCAAGTTTACTTCATGTAAGGTAGGATGTATGTCATTATGTAGGTCTAAGACAAATCTGAGTAGATTGATATCCACATTACACCTAGTAAAACAGCACTGAATGTTTTGAACATGATTCAAGAAATTAGGTTCTGTTAACTTCTATGTTGTCAGTATAACTGCATTTGAGGCCGCAACATATATATGCAGTATTTTTTATACATCTCAGGTTATTTATCTACTGTTTTCACTTCTTAATTATTTCCTCACATGATCTTGTCAGTTTTTTTATGAACATATTACTTACGTAAAAATATATTTGATTTCTGTGTTGCTCTTGACTTGGATATAAGCAATTGTCAAGTATTTCAGTTTAATAGAGACCACCAGGGCATTTCCCCTATTTTTAGATCATCTTTGTCGAGGAAAAACTCGAGCTATTATGATCGCTAGATCGTCTTCGTTGTTGTGCAAAAACTTTGATGTAGCCCGTTACTGAAACAATTAAAGGTATCACCACAAAACTTGGAATACTTGCTTATAATGAAAAGTTGCATTTGTAAGACAATGGGCATTCTATATTCTGAAATATATTTTTGGAGTTAAGCCCCTTTTTAACTTAGAATTCTTTTTCAAAATTGGTTATTAAATGGAATGATTTCAAATCTATCAAAGGTATCAATATGAAACTTGGAATATTTGCTTATTATGATAGGGCACAGTTGTGAGACAAGGGGCATTACTCTGAAAGCTGTTTTTAAAGTTCTGTCCCATTTCAACATGAAATTTTTGTGAAAATTGGTTATTGATATAGAAAATTTTGAAAACTATCAAAAACATTGTACTCATTCTTGGCATACTTGCTACTGGGGACAGCATACTTGCTACTGGGGACAACGCATATCCGTACAACAAGGGACATTACTAAGTGATAAGTTTTTCTAGAGTTATGCCCCTTTTTCACATGCAAAAATAATTAAACTTTTGTATAAATACTAAAACCTTGAACAATCACAGTCAGTAAGTTATTCATCTAAGTGAATTGCATAACAGCAATTATAGAATAGCACCATAACACTCTTGAAATTAATTTTATTAAGTCATTGCTCTTAATTTTAACATACGAGCGTTGGCACCGCATGCGATGCTCTTATTAGAGTCTCAAATGACCACAGTGCCTACCGTCACATATGTACGTCACAACTCAGAAAACACTTGAGGGATTGAGTTTATACTTTATACAGCTGCCACACTTTAGTGACAAGGAAGTCCGAACAAAGACTCTACCTTGGTTCATTTCTGGATTATCTCCATTACTTTTATGTTGAAATTATGCTTTTCTAGAGCCTATCTAAAAAGCAATTGAAGGGATTGATATGATTCTTATCACATGGGTGCAATGACAAAGAACAATCTTCACACATTTTAACTTTCGCTTTTGACAGTACTCCCTGTGCTGTGATTCTTTACAGGCTTTTCTATACAGTAAACAAAAAAGTATATTTACAGACTCACTGTCTTTACGATGCACAGTGTAAAATATTCCATTGCGAATAGAAGCCCACCTTTTGTAATGGAATACTTAATTTTGCCCAAGAAGGACAACACATCAGTCTTACAAACACAATTTAGTTGCATATCTTCAACTGACATGTTCATGCCCAAGGAAACAATTATGCTATTCTGCGGTAATATAGTATCCTCGGTAAAAACAGCTGTTACGAGAAAACATTATAAATAGTGCTGAAAATTGTTAACAATCTTGTTACACTTGTTAATACGTGGAATTTGGAGCGATGTCGTTGACTGGATTTGGTATGTCTAATATATAATTTCTTCATGGATATAAGAACTGTGTTAAGTCTCATTTATCAAGGCGACGTAGAATCAATATATTTGAATTTAAATAAACAACGTTTGATAGGTGCTAACTCAAGTTTTAGCCATTTCGAACAGTGAGATAATTGCTTACGTCGAATTATGTTGTCATGTAGCGTTTTTTTTTAAATTTTTGTCGGTAGCTTTAATGATTCAGGCACTGTTCTATATGGAAGCCAAAAATTGATGAATATAGCAAGATATTAATCGTAATATCTGTCAGTTTGAAATTGCTCTTTCAATGACAGTTTTTTTTTATCTTGTAGGAATACGTTAAATGTTTTCGTTATTTAAAACTCTCCTGCTGCAATATATTTAAGACCAATTATTGTTATTTTTTATTTGTAGTACATGCTCTTATATGACATCGTAGGAATAAACGCTGTTTTATTACAAACGCTTTCCCATCTTATTCCATTGGTAAAATCAATTTGTATTCATATCAGCACGGAAACTTTTAAGAATGTTTACATTCACTGAAATACGTTTAGTTATTTTATTTTTGAATTTCAAGCAGCTTTGCTGTCAAGTTAAAAAAAATCCGCCATAATAACTGTTTTAGTTATGTCGTATTAATCGAATCAAATTGTTATTATTGTCATCCTAAATGTGAAAAATAAACGCAAGAGTTCGGATGCGTAGGAATTAAATCACGAGTGCTGTTTAATTCCGCTGCATCCGAACGACTGCCTATATTTTATTCACTCATAAAAAATAGGAACAAATTTATTATTTCGATTCTAACCACGAAAATATCCAGAACTATTTTTGCAAGCATTTATGTAAAGTGTGCAATTCGTCAGTAGGCGGGGTAAGTTGTTACAATTTACACCCTAGTGTAGAGAGGAGTACATACCGGAATTTATCGATACTGATATTTATTCATGAAATCTACAATTCATTTAAACAAAAGACAAACGTAGATAATCTTTTTAAAACAACACAAAAAATTACCATGAATGACAATAACAGTAAACTTTATTGTCAGTTTCGGTTAGTAGGTTTGCAGACGAACCGGAAGTTTGTCTACTTCTACAATATTTACTACGATCGTTTCGTTTTGTTGATGTCACGTGATATGATTTCATAAAGCATTTGCATCGCAACATTTTTCCACGGTGAAAAAATAAGTTTGTACTTATTAAGTACGAGTGCCTAATATTTCTTTACCTGAAAAGGGATTTATTTTTTTGTACTGTCACATTTAAGAAATGAAATTATACTAAGTTTACGGCAAATAGAAAAAATACGATCAAACTATGTGTAGTGTGGAATACGTGGGCGCACAATGTAACAGCCATATTTGATCGTAGAAAAGAAAACAACTGGTATTCCTTTATGTTTATAATATAGGAATATTTCAGATCGTGTTAGAATTATTTTTATCTAATGGGTTAGATAATATTTTTAAAAGCAGTTTTGTTAAGAAACGCGATAAAAGGCATAAAGATACTTGATGCTTGTTATAATATTGCTTATATAATAATCTTATTTTCATTGTTATAATAGTTAAGGCCGCAGCACTACTATGCTTGATTCCTGGCATGGTTTGATTGGTTGTTTAGGTTTTGGCAGCATCCGTAGTGTATAAATGAGCGACAGTACCAGAAATGGCGGATGTGGTCCAGTGATAAACCAGGGGTCCCGAGTTCGATTCCCTGCTCCTCCACTAACATTACTAATAGTCTTTCGGATGAGACGTTAAACCGAGGTCCCATGTATCAGTGCTGAACACTGAGCATGCAAAAGAACCATGGGTGTCTCTGGAATGTGATGCTTTCTGCATCTTGCACTTTTCCCCACAACTTAAAACAACTAATCTCTGCAGGGGGCGTCGGTCATATGGGCAACCGGTACCGACGATAAATAAACTCAGATAGATAGAAATTGCGGCCAGTTTCCCATCGAGGCCAAACCTTCATAGTAAAGTCCGCTTTAGTCAATCTTGATGTTTTACTTCTACATGTTTATCCAACATCATACTTTTGCTAGTAAGACTCAGTTTATTTCATTTGTAATATTGTTCAATATTCATTGAAACAACATTTTATACTTTGTTCCTTTATCCTGACAGAAACTAGTGAGCCAGGTGGCTTATAATTCAAACGGAACTACCCTCATAATGTTTTATGCTTCCAGCAATATTTAGACAATATGAAACAGAATGAAAAATTTTCATTTCTGAAATATGTTGCAGTAACGCTTGCCTGTGCAACATATGTATCAGGAAATTTGTATTCGCATCTACAAGTGCTCTAGAAGCGGCATTATTCACCTTTTTACGATTTCCCTTACGTCTAAAATATAGCATTTGAACACATTTAAAACTTTCACATTTTATTTTGATTAATATCTTAAAGACAGTTACAGGTTGTTGGCATCATACCCGACAGTGTAGCAACTTAAGGTACAGTACTCACAAACGAAAGGTTTAATTAAACTATATTTAGCTTTGATACTGTACACTTGATTTATTCAGGTTGTGAAAGATAATACAGAATTCAGAAATGAATTAATTCAAGGTATATAATGGGTTCTTTTTATATGCTTATTGTAAATTACTTATACACTGAGCCTCAGTTTCATTGTCAACAGACTATTGGCAGTGTTACCGGTGGAGCGGGGATCAAACCCCAGACAAGCTTTAATATGTTTATTATTATATGATTTCCGGTTTTAATGGACTAATTTTGAAAGCTTAAATTTTTCGTTGTAATTATTAAGATGTGATATCGTTTCAGTATACTGTATTACAGTGCTGTTAACAGTTGTGTGTGAACAAAATAGCGTCGAGACGACTTTTCAACAGCGTGGTAAGGAACTTTAAACGTAGTTGTTAAAATGTTCAGTTTGTCCAGAGACATAGATAACAGAGATAGGCAACTTCCTAGCTAGTTAAGGTCTCACGCGTGCCTGCTAAGACAGTGTCTTGTAGCAAGTATAACTTGTTAACTAGTTGCCAAATTGAAACAAATTATACATTTTCTGAAAGCCTAGTCATTTATCTATTGCTGCAGGTAAAATAATTTTAGTCCTGGTAAAAATCAATGATGCATCATGTTTTAAAGAGTACTGCAACTTAATCATTTTTCACAAAACTATAAAGATGGTGAAAAACTGGGATAGTGGGTATATTCTGCCAAGTTATATTAAATTAAAGGGCTAGAAAGTTGCCAATATTTTAACTTGCAGCTATAGACGACTGTTTAAGCTTTCAAATGATGTATACCTTAAAAGGGTTGAACAAATAGCCATTGAGTTTTAATTGCTACAAAATGCCTATTTTTTTCACTTTTTGAGAGGCATGTGCGCTATTTCAATGGAGTAAATAGAAGCTGCTTATCTCTGTTATCTATGTCTCTGGTTTGTCATTTCACTGGAAAGAATAGATAATTCCCTTTGATCCCTTTTTACATTTTATCATGACTGAGAAAAATGTTCCTAAAGTGTACATGCATTCTTGCTTGGCATACACATAAACAAACAATAAAGTTCACATGAACACAAGTAGTTTACTGGAAGTAACTCTAAAAACTTCCATTTTTCAAGCACATCTCACGTGATAGGAAAATGAGCGATTGGAACTTTAAACCTATAAATCACCAAATTTGATCGGTTAAAATGTATTCCTTTTTTCTAAAAAAAAAATGTCACAAAATGACATCTTGAAAAAATAACTGAAATATAAAGACAAATAAAATGACTATGGATTTCTACTATTTTAGTACCTATTGACCAGAACACCAAACCGCCTGGATGTCTTTATAACGGCAGGTTCTACTGGCCTGGAACGGAAATATCAAGAGGGCAGTCGGGAAACTGGTGTTGGTTTGTAAGATGTGGTACCGATGGCCAGGTTATACATGCAGATGATTTTAACTGCAAACCACACACGACTCCTTCATCACTCCCGTTGCGCCGATAACGTATTTTATTCCCCGATTTTGAAATGAACAATGTCAGTTTAGTGTGGGATAATTAAAATTTCAAGAAACCGTGCTATTTTCTTTTCTGAAAAATAATTGTATAAGAGATCTTCGCAGCGTTTGTAATTTACTTTTGTATCGACATACTTCGAAAGTCGCAAAGGACAAATTCTGTATAAGAGGATGCGCGCATCAAAGTTAAAGCCTTCGTGGTAGAAACGTTTTCACTTATAATCAAAGTTAAAGGTTATTAAAACGAAACCAGCCCGAAAAGGGTCCACGTTTTTGGGTTGTATTCTGTATAATCACGTTCCAAAGACAAAATGTTAAGTACTATATGAAGTAAACAAGTTTATACAATATATTTCATGCAGGACTTTTAAGTGGCTAAATGTGTTAAAATATTATAAATCACATAAAAAGATTTCTCAAAATATTTCAGCTGTGCTGCCTTTAGTCAGGAAAGTCTGCCATTCAAAAAAAAAAGAAAAAAAAAAGAAAAACACGCCAGTTATTCATGCATCACAAAAAGCCCTCCCAATAAAGTTGTATTGAGTGTTATCTGCTGGCTCTGCTGATAGAAGTTTGTATAGTAAACAGAAAAACATCCTGTATCAAAACAGTCTTATCTCAGTTATGTACGTTGTTACATGTGACACCATCTGGCTACCAGTTGCCAGTTCGCGATCTTTAATGAATTTGCATCTGGCTGTCAGTTGCCAGTTACCAATTCAGTTAATGTCACCAATTTATGAAATTTGTCGAATTGACTTCTGGCTGCCAGTTGCCAATTCGCGATGTCTAACGAATTGGCATATGGCTGCCAATTGCCAGTTGCCAATTCAATTAATATCAATAATTTATGATACTTCTGGAATTGGCATCTAGCTGCAAGTTGCCAATTGACAATTCGCGATTTTTGACGAATTGGCATCTGGCTGCCAGTTGCCAATTCAGTTATCTGTATCTGTATCTGTGAGGGTACGTCGTAGAGACCAAAATCTGGCTTTAACACGACGGTGTAGGGAGTGCGCCTTAGTCACAAAGTTTTATAGAGTTTTTAAATTGTTGAACTGTTGATGAACACACTTGAGAGTCACTTAATTTATTCCAGTCTAACACTGTTCTGATGAAGAAAGAATATTTGTAGTTTTCTGTTTTTACATATACTGGTTTGTAACACTTTTGATTATTGCACACAGATTTTTCCACAATGTTATCACTTATATGGTCTTTATATGATTTAGCTCTTACAGATCGTCTAATGCCCTGAGGAGTTAGGTATTCCCTATGTTAATTGCCGGTACTTGCCCTTCCACTACCTTATACATGAAAGTAAGCCGGTGTAGTCTTCTGCGCTCTTGGAGGCTTGGTAATTCCAATTGTTCCAGCATTGATGTAACGCACCCTGGATCCCTAGAAGTATAGTTATTAGTAATAAATCGAGCGGCTTGCCTTTGTATACGTTCAAGTTTATCAATTTCGTTTTTGGTATAAGGGTCCCAGATAGTGCATCCGTATTCTAATTTGGAGCGGACTAGGGCTAGGTAGGCATTTTTGCGGCATGGTTTAGGACAATGGCGTAAGTTCCTTATTAAGAATCCAATAGATGAGTTAGCTCTTTTACAGATGTTACTAATATGTGTTGACCATTTCATGTCATCCGAGAAAGTGATACCAAGGTAAGGATTGACTTGAACTTGTTGAAGTATGTTGTTATCAATGTTGTAGAAATGCATTGATTTTGACTTCGAACTCAGCAGGTAACATTTTTTTGAGTTAAATTTCATCCCCCATGTAGATGCCCAGGTTTGGAGATTGTCTAGGTCTTTTTGAAGTTGGAGATGGTCTTTTTGGGACTTGATCTGGCGATATAGTAAACAATCATCAGCAAACAACCTCACATGTGATTTTACATGGTCCGGAAGATCGTTAATATGTAGTAAGAAGAGCAATGGTCCGAGCACTGTACCCTGTGGGACTCCAGAACCCACATTTACTGACGATGATTGTTCGCCTTCTACGACTACACTCATCTTGCGCTGCATCAAGAAGTTGGCGATCCAAGTATGTAAGTTTCCTCTGATGCCATAGGAGTGAAGTTTATGAAGAAGCTTTTTGTGGGGAACAGTATCGAAAGCTTTACTAAAGTCCAAAATGATGGTGTCTACTTGTGCGTTATTATCGTACATGGATAAAAGATCATGAGTGGTGACAATTAGTTGTGATTCACATGAGAAGCCGCTTCGGAATCCGTGATTCAATGACGTAAGTGCTTTGTATTTATCCAGATGATTCAAGATGTGCCGACAAATAATGTGTTCCAGTAGTTTGGAAAGAATACAAGTTAATGATACAGGTCGATAGTTTTCTGGGAGGTGTCTGTCCCCTTTTTTGAAGACCGGTAAAACGAAGGCATTTCTCCAATCGGAGGGTAAATTTCCCGAGTCAGTAGATGTTTGAAATATAGTTGAGATTGCTGGTGCTAGTTCTTCTGCACAATATTGAAGAACTTTTGTTGGTAATTCATCAGGTCCGACTGCTTTAGATATATCTAAGTTCTTAAGAAGTTTAAAAACGCCACCTGTTGATATATTTAGGTTTGGTAATGTTTCTTCAATACGAGTAGGAATTTCAGGTAAGTTCACATTTTTATCTTCCTTGGTAAATACTGATTCAAATTGTTTTACTAGAAGTTCTGCTTTCGTTTTACTATCACAATTTAAGTGGCCTTTATCTTTGAGGGGAGCAACACCAACGTTATCTTCTTTTCTTGCTTTCACATAACGCCAAAATGGTTTTGTGTTATTTGTTTTAAGTCCTTCATTTATTACGTCATTCACATGGTTCCATTCTGCTCTTCTCAATTCTCTTTTACAATGCTTTTGAAAGTCTTTATATAAGGCCCAATTTCTTGTTGACTTGGCTTTCTTAAAAAGTCTGGCTTTCCGTTTCAACATTTTTTTAAGTTTTCTGGTCAACCAAGGAGATGAATTGTTCGATTTCTTTACACGAGATGGAATGTTCTTGTTTATTGTCTTCTTCAAGTTGGACTTAAATAAATCCCAGAGTTCTTCCACTTCTGAACCTTTGTTAGCCAGGGAGGCTATATTTGATGAGATGTTTTTACAGTCCGATTTTATTTCTTCCCAGTTCGCTTTAGAATAGATAAAACATTTCCGAGGCTTTTGTTTTATATAAAAGGGCTTAGTGTCAGAGTCAGCTACTACAATGGCGTGGTCAGAGATCCCCGGAGCATTTGTCGTAGATTTTATGAGTGTGGCATTTGATGTGAATATAAGGTCTAGTAAGTTATTTTCCCGGGTAGGTTTATCATGTACCTGAGTTAAATTAAAGTCTGTAGTAACATCAAGGAGGGCTTGTTGTATATCCTTGTCCTGGGCGTTTCTATTAACTGTTAAAGTGTTACAATCAATATCAGGACAGTTGAAATCTCCAGCTAGTATTATATGTTTTTCTTTCCCCTTGGTGGTAAGTTCTAGTGATTTACGGAGTTCAGATATATAGTTTAAACTTCTATGTGGCATGTAAAATGATGAAATGAGTAGGTCTTTGGCTCCTTTCATTTTAACTTTTGTCCATTCAATTTCACAATTAGTTACAAATTCTGGTTTTTCTTCTGAAACAAGATCTTTATGCACAAGGATAAAAACTCCTCATCCTACAGTGCCTCTGTCGTTTCTATAAGAATAATAGGTGTTTGGAAATACTTCACTAGATTTAATAGCATCTGTTGTTTCTGGTTTCCCGGGTTTAATCCCTTTAAGCCATGATTCTGTTCCGCAAACAATGTCTGGGCGGATATAATTTAAAACCGCTTGAAACTCAGCACTTTTGCCCCCGCGTATACTTCTACAATTCACATTCATGATTCTTAGATTTTTCTTTTCCGAGATACAGAATAACGAAGATGTGTTTAAGTGTGTATTGTCAATAGATGGTGCTGTTTTACTGTTTATTTTTGATGACATACTATATTCCGCTGGACTACTAGCATGGAGAGGACTGAATGGGTGTTTCGATGAGATGGAGTCAATAGTCGAGTCAAGGTTTGACAATGGATCAAAAAACTTACTTGTTTGTAGTTCAAAACTTCTGAATGTAAAACTTGATATGTTTATGCTGTCACATTTGCAGTTAATATTAATAATTCATGGTAATTGTCGAATTTGCATCTGGCTGTCAGTTTCCAGTTGCCAATTCAGTTGATATCAATAATTCATGATACTTTTAGAATTGGAGTCTGGATGCCAGTGGCCAATTGACAATTCGCGATCTTTGGCGAATTGGCATCTGGCTGCCAGTTGCCAATTAAGATAATATCAATAATTCATGGTATTCGTCGAATTGGCATCTGACTGCCAGTTGCTTGTTGCCAATTCGCGATCTTTAACGAATTGGCATCTGGCTGCCAGTTGCCAATTCAGTAAATATCACTAATTCATGATACTCGTCGAACTGGCATCTGGCTGCCAGTTGCCAATTGAAGATTCACGTCTTAGACGAATTGGCACCTGACTGGCAGTTGCCAGTTGCCAATTCACTCAACGGTCAGAATTCATGCTACTTTTAGAATGGGCACCTGGCTGCCAATTGACAATTCGCCTTCTTTGGCAATCTGGCTTTTGGTAACGATTTCATTTTAGTTTGAATTGGTAGCTGGACTATGAAGTTAGATGCCAGTTGCCAATTGAATTGGCAACTGGCAGCTTACTTCACGCAATAGCAAATTAAGGTATTTTTGTGTCAAATGAGCCATGAGCTGTCCTGCAATATATCATGCAGAAGTACTTTATGAGGATGTTGATAAAGGAACGGAACAACATCTGGACGGCTATCCTTGTCGATATACCGTCGGGTACTGAGACTGCTTATAATTACGATTAGTTTGGTTTGTCTAATACTCATTCTCCGATACTTTAACACCGCTATAACTTAACCGGCTCTACAAGCAAAGCGTTTACTTCGACGGCGAAACGAAAAGCGCGTGAAGGATTGCGCAGTTTCCTGTGATTTTAAGACCGACCTATGCTCAAAAGCATCTTATTTCTGTGTGATTTATATCAGTTCTACGTATTTTTTAATTTCTTAGATAATTTCGACTTCTTATGGAAAACAAGCAACCACATATTCCCTCTATTTACGCGGTATTTCTTTGCAGGATTTAGATGTACAAATTACTCGTGTTTTAGGATACGCCCATACATTTGTAAAGTGCCAAAGTTTCTCGACTGAATTCGCAAGAA
Organism: Cyclina sinensis; assembly: GCA_012932295.1. NCBI lineage: Eukaryota > Metazoa > Mollusca > Bivalvia > Venerida > Veneridae > Cyclina > Cyclina sinensis. The sequence goes on from JAAONU010000011.1 coordinate 18,722,447, forward strand.
ACGGTGAAAATGTGATAGATTACCTTCAGATAACAATGATACTACATACAGACAGATACAATTGCAAGTATATATCATTATTTTATGTCTTCATAAAACATTTCTTTATCTTTGGTTACAGGGTGCCAAATCTAAACCAGAAAAGAACGTTTTCTATCCAAGCTGAACTCCAATGCTGACTCTTTAGTTAACTGATTGTGTTCTGCCATCCACTTATAAAGGTTTATAAATGTAGTAAGTCTGCAATCAAACCAACTTCATTAATGTGATATCCTGACTCATAACATACAACTGAGATCAAAGTGGGCGGAATTAAGTGTCAGAATACCACAAACTTGATTGGTCAATACAATTCAAAACTGTTCTGCATATAAAGCGGTTCTACTTCATCACATGAGGCAGAAAAATACTAAAGGCATACTCCTGAGAATTTATTTTCACAAAAATTTGCGTTTTTCACGTTTAATTATAAATTGCATATATAAAAATAATACTATCTATACACCAAACAACTAGAAAAAATGCAACCATTCCAATATCGCATTGTTATACTAAGAGAAAACAGTTCAACTTCAACTTGATACTGCCAAAAGTCAATACTGACTATTCTAGGCAGTTTTGAATAGATTCTCAATAGAACAAACTAAAAACGTAAAATCCACATGCATTTTGAAAGAACTTGATTAACCATTTAAAATGTATATATCGTATCTATTCAAAGCTGCTAATATTGCATATGCTTACAAAAGAAGTTTTTAAAAAGCAAATAGTTTGTAAAATCTGTATAAATATATTTGTTTATCATTATGCACTTGTTCTTTCTTCATCCCTCATGTGTCTGTCTGTATGTTTGTTCATATGAACTATCTCCCACTTCTTCATCCACGGCCCAGGCAGTGTGGTGTCGAAATCTGGGTCTTCCCCTGGGGCTGGATTCTGGAAAAAGAGATTTTCATTAAAATACCAATTATTTCAGCTCCATGCTATTTTACAACGTTTCTGCTCTAATGAAGCTAATAAAACGTTTCAAATAAATGATTATACAGATAATCTCATGCAACTATTTCCTATTAGCCTCTCTAGTTTACTGTTTCCAAACATCAATATATTTCTAGGAACTAAAGAGCATTTTTTTAATTACTGCTTTATTACAAAGTTTTCATTATCAATCTTACATCCCCAACTGACTCCTTCTGTTTTGAATGGCGGTCAACAGCGTCAAATTCTGCCCAATCTATTTCCATATTCGGATTATCCTTTGTTCTCATCAAAACAGGCTTCTTTAAACCCCAGAGGCCGTCTGGATCACTTGGACGCTGCCATCGTAAATCAAGACTCCAACGTACATCATTTGACATATTAGGTAAACTGCAATTTTGATTTACAGTTTTAAATCAACACATTTTTAAAGGATATACATGTTTATATAAGTTTTTCTTGTTTGTATATTATTTAGAACCAAACTCGGGCTATTTCTTGTCTGTCTCTTTGCCCATTTCGTCCGTAGTATAATCCTAGCAATAAAGTAATTTATTATAATCTATATAAACTTATCTAGTGTATAAATTCATTCATAACTTATTTATACAAATACATTTCCTGTGGACAAATGGCTAAACATTGTATCTAGGAATATTTACTATTACGATATATGTATTAAGACGATGTACTTTTGTATAAGTCTAATAAAATGTCTGTTCTCTTCTGTTCTGTTCAATAAATGATCGTGTTGGCACAACCGGGAGAAGGATATGACACTTTCGTTACCTGCGGTGTGGTATAAGGTTGTTAAATAGTACAAGTCCACCGTATGGTACAGGGCAGGCTTTTATGTCATTATCAGGGTTCACACCTGAAAATGTATTCATACACTGTTAAAGTAGAATTTCCCTCATGTCAGTACGTTTTCTCATTTACCAGCACTGTAAAACAAACCAAACATTCGGTAATAATAATAATTCCTAAAACTACCGTTTAAAATGTCCATGGGTACAGATGTGACATGACAGAGTTGCTAAAACACGTACCAAGTTTCGATTTCATCTCTTCTTCATCTAGCTCAACGTACCAAGTACCACCCCAGCAACATCTGTGCAAAGCCACGTGACCAGCACGGTGACCTCGCTCGGCAAACTAAAATTAAATTTACGATGTAAATCTTTGTATACAATAATCAATGTATACCAATTACTTCTAAGAAATCTTTGTAAAAACTTCATAATCGGACCGTTAATAAATTGTGAATGAAATTCTGATAAAGTCTGTAACAATACAAAATGCCTACAGAAAATGTGACGCAGTGTACAAAGTGTTAAATGTCTCATCTATGTATTTATTATGTATAAACAAACTACGTTACCACATTGACTGGACATATATAAGCTGTAAAGCTTGAATTTGTATGTTTAAGTCGGACATCTTAACCGCGAGAACTGTGGACATCTGAGTACAGGAACTGAGAACTTGTTTCATGAGAGTGAACAGATTTTCTAGATAACTAAACTCTTTAAAAGCTTAGTCAAAACTCTTAAGGCCCTGCCAAGTCTTCAAAAGTAAATCGTTTTACCTGTAGACAGCCATTGGCCTCGTTTGCATCCAACAAAGGTACCCACGCAGTTGGTACAAGCATCTTGTATGAATTGTTGTCCAAGTACCCACAATCTAAATGAATAAAACAGTATCACGGTTATTGTAATCTTTATTTGCTTATTAGGAGAAAATGCGAAAGGAACGGAAGCGGCGTTTGTTTCTTTCAAAACTCTTATTTTTCAACATATCAAGATTACGAGTGAGTAGCCTTCATAGCAAAGGAAACCAGATGAATTTTTCTTCTCAGGTACTAAGTACACAGCCAAAGACTCTTAGCATGATTTCGACGTGTACAAACAAAGCAGTTACTTTATAACTATCAGCTGTCAATAACATCTTGTTTCAGGGCATGACTGTTTTGGAACATGTGACAGGAATAAGAGTATCAGCTATGTTCCTATTATGTTCCTAGCACCTGTGATCTTTTCTGAGCCAACCATATTGACAATAAAGAACATCTTTAACCAACAACACTCTTTCAAAAAGAATTCATAAAAGAATCCGAGCAGAAGCTCACCAGAAGCGAACAGAAGTTGCTCTACACCCCATACAGACAGGCTTACCTTGATGCCATGGTACCGTTGTAGCCTCGTTCTGAGGTGTTTTCGTACGGAGATTCCACACTGGATTTCCCGCTATATCTGGTCCAATGATCTGCTCAATCAGGTTCAAAAGACGTTCATTCGCCCACAGCTTTCTATAACCCTTAAGGTACAGATTAAAATTAAATTTTTGATATACAATTTACACGAAATGGTAATAAAACAAATATCAGCGTCTTTAAATGATTTGGAAAACATATATTTTCGAATGTAATCAAAAGCAGCAGCGTTAATTTTAAAATATAAGTTAAAAGCATTCATATGGTGCTTTAGAACTTTAATCACGGTGACATGAAATACATACCATCGGCATATTTGGTACTTTGTGTAAAATAACATTAGCACCAGGGAAATCATTCTCGATTTTTATAAGTCTTTGAAACAACCCATAGTTTTCGTACAGTTCTGAAATACAATATCAGAACATTTGAAATTTGAGATATGATTTATTCTATTGTCTGTCTCAGTCATCTGTCTGTGATCATCGAGGAAAGAGCTTACTTTACTAAACATATTGCCTATGGGAAGTCATACACCATGTAAATTAAGTTAATATCCATCCGCGATTATGACCTCGTGTCTGCATCAGGTACTAGGAACATAACTGGGATCTTAAGATTAAGTCTGAATGAAAATCACTACTGTTAAGTAATTTTATGGCATGTAAAACGTTTGTTTTAATGTAACAATATATAACCAATACGTGTTTCTTTATATAACACACACGTAACACAAAGTCAAAAATTTTATTGTGCATTAATGCTTGCCACAAATCAATTATTTATTTTCACAGTAATTTTCTAGACTTGTTTTCATATAATTGCTCTGTTAAGTACATATGTTCATTTTTAGCTCTATTTGATAAAAGTGTGAAATTTCACTGGAACTGTTTTCTTGGCTGACGTTTTTCTGTTAAAAATGAATGCAGGTACGGCGAATTCACTCTCTGAATCTGACACTTGTTGATATTTTGATATTTCAATTAATTTCAACTTGTCAAGGACAAATGTTAAAAAGCTCGCCACAAAAACATTTAATAAGGTCGCGTTTTTTATTTTCATTTACTCGTTGAATATAAGTTTATATGAAACGATAACTCATGTCAGATCTTACATGACATACCATACCACTATAAGAACAGATGTAGCTTATCTATTTGTGATCGCATATTTAAAGTCCTAGTTGTGCTCTTATTGGTCTTTTAATTAGGTCAAAGGTTAGACTAGATAGGTATGTAGAAAAAAAGAAAATCATTGACACAAAATTTGATATTTACCTTTGATTTTACCAGCTTCGAACAATTTTTTGGCCAGTTTATCTACCAACTCCTCTGTGGTTTTACGACATTCGTCTAATTCTTCTTTTGTGAAGAAGTCCGGAATAAGAATATAACCCTTCAATGTGTTACAATAAGGCGCCATTAAAATAGACTTTCTCAACAAATACAGAATTTGCATACGTTATGTTTATTTTTAAGTCATTACTAAGGTGTAATAAACATCTGTAAGAGTTATAAAGATCGAAGCTCAGGCACAGTTTTCTATGCAAGCTTATATCATTTTTTTTTTTTTTTTTTTTTGCAAATGTAAAATTCACTAACAGTAGGGTATCGAAACTCATTCTCTGCTTCTTTTAAAGTTAACCAACAGCTATCTATTCACAAATAATATGTTCACGGTTGATTGTTTAACAAACGTGCACATGCAGGTCCATGAAATGATAAATGTTTATGTATAAATGTTGTCCATAACTGAGTTCAACATTCTTTCAACTTCGTAAGTTCAACAAATAAGTTCATAACACGATCAAGGTAAATGTCTATCATACAGTGAAGCTGGTCGAAAGTTATCTTGCGCGCTTCAATTACATGCAATTTCAACAAATTACGAACATTAATGAAAATTAATAAAACGTGCAGATAATAATAATCTGAAGATGTCTTGACATGTGTTAAAAGTTGTAACGCTGATAACGCTTTGTTTACCTTTTCAAAATATTCACGTATCTTCGCGTCCGCTAGTTGTCCAGGCTTCTTTTCTTTACTCTGTGGTGGCATAGCTCTTTCATCAAACAGTTCCGGGTACGATTCTTTCGTGACCCCGCTTTCCACTGTTATACCCGACATGGTTCAACAGCGAAGTAGCCCCTAGTTACACGTTTAAACAAACTTGAAAGTAGAGTTAAATCCCTAACCTGTCTGTTGAAACTAAGGTAGAGAGATAGTAAACGCTTTATCAGCGTGTTCACAACACAAGTTAACTTGTTTGGAAGATGTACGAGAGTGTATGTCACTATAAACAAGCTTCAAAAGTGTAACTTTCAAGTGTGTGTACGGTATTTTGAAACTAACTCAGCATTCACCTGCGTGCACGTCTCCGCTTTTGGTTTAGTTAAAGAGAAATTAATTGAAGACATATCGTAAACTTTACTTCTTTATACGATGAATGTTATTTATATTTGCATAACCAGGTCACTCATATAAACTAGCGCTCTAGTAATAACGTTGGTTTCCAGCAATTCCATCGTTTCTTTTTCACATTAACTGAATCATTTTCTTCAAAACATTTATGTGAATTTGCTGCAACTTTCATATGGCGGCAAAGATCTCTCATATTAAAACCATCGTAGTTTAAACTCTAACATATATGCGAATCTAACTTGGGACGAGTTGAAGAAATTTTGGACAAATTCATGACTACGGCACTGTGTATGCCTTACTCAACAATCTCTAGAATTTGTGTTCGCTGAATTTTAATATTAAAACTATGCATTTAATGCAAGACGTGATTATCAAAAATCGTAAGATGCTGTACTTAGCATTGTACTTATTGAAAAATACTTAATGAAAAAATATCCGGCGCGATCATTGTAACTATGAAACTAAAAATACATAATAATATTACTGATAATTCTTAATATTTCTTTTGTTTGGAATCCAACACACACATATTGTGGATAGCTTTAATTATCTCAATATTTCATAAGATCGCGTCGTGTAAATGTTGGACAACTTTAAGTAATTACTAAATGTATGCATGTATCGAATGGGTAATTAGTATAATTTCAATTAGGCCAGCGTGAAAACAAACAACGAAATACACTTGAATTCTATCGTGTCATCTTACTTATTCTAGAGAATTATTAATGTGAGAAAAAAGAATTTAAAATATTGACAATATACGTATATAAGGTACATACCGTAGAGCCTCAGATTTTAAGGCAGTCAATGTGCAAATGGCGATTTACTTACAAGGGAAATAAGCGAAGCAAAGGATAATATCAAACAACACTTAAAGCAGAGTTGAAATGTGTTGAACTGAGTTTAATTTAACGCATCGCACACTAAAGCAGTGCGTCGTTTACTTGTGTCGCCGAAGCGCCAGACGTCCCTCTGGTCCGTTTCAGCGGTAGAGATTGATTATCTTGGGCTGGGGATAATGATCTAATAAGGCCTCTGTAACAAAATATATCCCTTTATTTACATAGAAAAATTAATTATTCTTTTAAATACATTGAGGTTATGAAAATCAAAACTATGCTAAAAAATAAATATTTAAAAATATATTGTCAACTGATACGTTGATACTATTGGCTAAAAAGTATAGGGTGAAAAAATAGCATATCAAAAGAATAACAAGATACAGGTGAAAGGCAGGTAAGTATTGTTAGGCACGAGAGTTCGTAAAATTATGTTACGACTTACGACAGTAAAACAAGTATAGGACAGACTCTAAAGTAAATACATCATAGGCGCATTATTGGATATTAAAATTGGAACTATTGGTAAGTATAAAAGTATATTGTACAGATAAAACGAGATTTAAGGAGTTTCAAATAAATTAGAGAACATATTATTTACATTTCAGTGTGTCGTCATCTGTTGGATTCGAGTGATCATGTCAGCCTACATACATTAAGCCCTGTCCCATCTGTGCTCGAACCTGCGACTGTACCCATGTAGGAATCTTTGAAAAGTGCTTCTTTTTAGCCGTGGGCAGTTTTAACAAATCTACACCTGAAAAACAGTAAGTTTGATGTTATTCAAGAATTGTTTTAGATTTTTCTGATTACTTATCAAGCTTGGTGAAGTTTTAGTGAGGATTTATCGGTAACCGCTTATGAATCACGCGTGCATCAGAAAAGGAAAGAGAATTTTGTTAGAAATGGCTAGAATTTTCATCAACTGTAATTGTTCAGCTTCAGTCTTTCGAATTTCACATTAAAATGAAATTATTTGACAGGATAACCATTTTAAGCCATCCAGCAGTCCTGTGGTTAAAAGGAAGATAACTCTGACAACAAACATACCTATAATGTACTTAGTTTGTCTAAGTTACACAGTATATAAACATCGGATTGTTACATATGCACTGTAATATCATGTTTAAAAGTTCTAGTACCCCCAGCATGTTTTTAAGCTGCAAACTCACATTCTGTCAGTTGTTTATATAATGGCCACACGATTTGATAATTTAATATATCAGGCTTAAATTTTTGTTCTTAAAAGACAATATACAAACTATACTCAGTTGTTACCAGTCAGAGGCTTAACAAATTACATGTATATTTCTGAGATTTTGTAGTTAAAGAAACAAGTGTAGCGTATTGCGTATTCACATGACTATCTTCTCTTTTTCCTGCATTTGAATTCGCTTTTTGCTTTTATGTTTTATAATTAAATGAGTATCTTTTCAGTGTTCTTAAATATATTGGCCTTATCTTAAGGATATGATTACAGAATGCCCTTTTCGCTAGTTCCAGCAAGGAATAATGAAGGATTGTGTAATGGGAAAAATGCAGTGTTGAATATTTCCTCGCTAGCTATAGCAATTGAAAGAAAGCAATATTAATTATTTAGTCCTGTAAATATGTAGATTCTGTTGTTTTGTTTATTTGTTTGTTCTATTTCGGTTATAGATTTATCACAAACCTCAGCACTAAGTGTATCTACAGATGGCTCGGTGGCAGTAGCAGCTGCGACAAAAATGTCACTAATCGTTGTTTGTACATTGGAAAGATGAAAACTCTGTATAAAAAATTGGTGTTCAGATAGTGCAATTTATTATCCTGGAAAGGTGTTAGTCTTGATAAAATTGTAATCCATTAGTTTAAAGCAGCTTCACACTTTTGGTGAAAATATGAATTCCTTCTCAAATACATTTATTTCAGTCACTAATGTATAGCCAAAACAATAATCAAGAAAACAACTGAAAGTTTACTAAGAATTTTGAGAAAATCTGACCTAATATTTGGACTTAGGTTTAACGGTGCCGTATCGCTCCAAGGGTACATAATCGTCGGATACCCACAGTACCTTATTCCGTTAGCACTAATGGGTTGGACGCGGCGGCACTATTCGACGATGAGCCTATATATCTATATGTTCCTTGAGCTATAGGCTAGGCATAGTATTATTTTTAAAAATCAGTGACACATTAGAAGAATCTTTACTGAGAACAGATTTTTTTTTAGAGACTTGATTAAACAGTACGGCAATTATGTACCCTTGGAACCATACGGCACCGTTAAACCAAAGTCCAAATATTAGGTCAGATTTTCTCAAAATTCTTAGTAAATTTTCAGTTGTTTTCTTGATTATTGTTTTGGCTATACATAGTGACTGAAAAAATAAATGTATTTGAGAAGGAATTCATATTTTCACCAAAAGTGTGAAGCTGCTTTAAACTAAGGGTTACAATTTAATCAAGACTAACACCTTTCCAGGATAATAACAGTAAACGGCAAACATGATTTTACTTTGTACTATCTCTGTTCCTAATGTGCTTTTTTGACAGCTTTAATGTGCCAACATGCTACGTAAACATTTACTTTGGCTCAAATTGACGAGGCACGTAAATCCTCGTTTTTGTCTTACGTTTCATATATATTCTTTTCCGTAGTAGCAATGACTTTTCTCTGTGGTGTTTTGGTTAAGACTGATACACTGTTCGTAATACAGATTTTTTTTCTCTTTAACATCCTCTGTATAAAACTTGAAAATACTATATTATATATCTACTCTATGTTACAGAGTCGTGAAAATTAGAAAGAAAGAAAGCCCCACAAATTAGCTTCCACTTATGCGTCAAAGGAACAATTCTTCTTTCTTACCTCTTGACAGTTAAGAGTATGAGGAGGAGCCGTGGTCGAGGTGTTAGAGCGCCAGACTCCCGATCCAGAGGTCGTAAATAACGATTTAATACAGCCCCGTTCTCACTCTCCACGACTGGTCTCCCGGTAGGACCCGGATGAGTGGTTCGGGAGAAACCCTGTGAAACCGGGAGTTCAATCCTGACGGCACCGTAAACGTCCGGGACAATCATGGATGGATCCTGGTGATCTGGCTTAATCGTGCAAACAGCCCCGTATGTTTTTAAATGTTTAATACAACTGGGGATCACTGGAAAAATATCCAGATCCGGCTTTATCCTGACAATTCCGGGGCAGACCCGAGGCAGCTCTGGGTCTCTACCCTTCGTCTACTGTGATAATCCCTAATGATCCGGGATAGTTTGGAGCACTCAATTCACGATAAAAATGCGTTAACCACGGCGTTGGGCCGGTCAAGCTAATGCGAAAGACGGTATAGCCCCGTTTTGTACCGGTCGGGGTAACCGTGTTGCACAATCTGAGTATGACGGATGATACCGGCCCTTGTCGAGACACCACCGGTGACGACCCGGGTCACACTAGGTTATACCAAGATCAACGGGGAACTCGCCGATCCAGCACCGTAAATACACAGTGCCGAACCATAAATTAATCTAATTAGTTCAGGTTCAAACTGGAAGACCTCGCTTCTACACCGGGGGGTACACCGTAGCAATGTCGAGAATATGATAATACAATTTATTTTTTAGAAAATAAAAAAACCGTACGGGATTATCACGGTATTCCGGCTATATTTTACCTGGAGGTACTGAGACCAGAACCGTGACAGTGAGAATGGGACTTTACGCGGAAACACAAAAAGATTTAGGCTCAGGAACGGTATATCTTAAATCAGCACTAACGAAACCTATTTCGTGAAACCACAATGTCCGTCAACATCCGGCACTTTCGACGCCTTGATTTCTTCACAACCCGTATGAAATCGTTCGACCATTCATAGAAATGTGGGCACACAGACACACAAACTGACAAGGCAAAACCGGGGTAAGAATCTTTTTTTCTGATGAACCAAGGCTTGCGCTGTGCCGAGGAGATGTAAGTGTGAGAAATAACCTTGACGCTTACTCTGCCCACTACAGAGGGTTTATTTTGAGGCGAAGGCTGTAGTAGCGGGTGGCAACACTTTTTTTTTGTATTGTTGACGATGGCAAATTAAATATCCTTCTTCACGGAATAATAACCGAGCTCTCAATGTTCTCCTTTTTTTTCAAACTCATGACGTTATTTTCATTTTATTATTTATTTGGCATTACGTAACGCTAGACCTCGGGTTCATTCGTAAGCGATGCTATACATGAATTAATTAGCATTTCTGCTAAAGTGTCGTTATATCTTTTATGCAATCGTTTGAGAACAAAAAAGAAAGAAAGAAACACAGCGAGATAGGTAGATGATATGCAACGGGTTACGGCCTTTCTTGTTCAGTTTACGTTATTTGACTAGCAAGATATGTGTTATTATCAATTAGGGGTTATTTTTCTTGTTTTTAGCTTGACCATTAGAAGAATAAGGAGGGCTATTGCATTCGCCCCGGCGTTGGTTAAAGTTTTTTTCATTAATTTTAATAGCGTGTTCATTATTAAGGGATTTCAGTTGAAACTTAAAATACTTGCATATAGTGACAAGCCCTGCTGTGGGACAAGGGGTATAACTGTGCTAGGAATATTTACAGAATTATGCCCCTTTTAACTTAGAAATTTTGGTTAAGTCTTTTATTAAGTGTAATAGTTAGTTCATTATTAAAGGGGTTTCAACTGAAACTTGAAAAACTTGCATATAGTGACAGGACCCTGATGTGGGACTAGGGATATAACTGTGCTAGGAATATTTAAAGAATTATGCACCTTTTATCTTACAAATTTTGGGTAAAGTTTTTATATAAAGTGTACGCTCCTTCCCTTTGGTTTCTTAATGCTGAAGATTCTGTTTTGAAGTTATGTAGCAGTCTTCTTGAAGAATGAGTATAAGTTGCAAGGATTTACTTCCGGGTGTTTGGATAGATAAGTTTAAATCAAAAACCAACCTCCCTTAAGATATCTGAAAGGAATTGGAGCATCAGTTTTATTTGCAAAGAATATAAACGTACGAAAGAGGAAAGTGCTACGGACCCACTAGCGACATTATTACCTTTGCTTATGACTTCTCAGATGATTATCCTAAGTTCCAAGTTGGTTTCTACAACTAGGCTAGAGATATCAGTGTGGAACAATTAGGATGAGTCAATATGTATTTAAAGATTTTCTTCGTGAATTAGCGGCATAAAAGTGTCATTTTAAACCGACAGCTTATAAACTTAGCATATTGTCTTTATTAATGACTCTACATATATATATTCCAAGTTTCAAGTAATTATCTATAATGTTTGCAGATTTACACGAGGAATTAAACTGGGACAACATTATTTCGTGTTTTCCACATAATAAGGGATAGTCCATTTGGCACATAAACTATTCCAAACCCGAAAAGTCTTAGAAATAAGGACCATGTTCTTTGAAATACATCAAACAAAAATCAGTCGAAACACATTACGTTTTAAATAGCATTTAAAACAATTATAATTTTACCCTGCATAATGCTTCTTAATTTTCAAAAGGTAACAAATAGACATCTATCATTGATCTGTGATAAAGCATAGGCATTGAAGTTTCTAAGTAATATCTACAAGGGCCCATGTTATATTCAAAATAGTCTATCAATTCAAGAAAAGTGGTTGTTGGGGAAGCATTTCCTTTAAAACTTGTCTGCTTGGAATTTTATAGAAAAATGACTTCATTACAACTGGGTATATTATTCCAATACTAAGTTACTAAATTCCGTAAATTTTTCAAAACAGCATTGGAAATGTCTAACTTGTGAAATAGCCAAATCAATAATTTTACCACTGAGTACGATATTTTTTAATTCTGTAATATGAAAGGTATATTTTCAATGCTGACGATGCGTAATTGATACACATAATTAGGTTTTAGCCTATATAAATAACAGAAAACAACATGATAATCAAAACTTTTATTATATTGCAAAGGTTTATAAATAACAGGTAACAGTGGTCTGACGTTAAGTTATTCTTAGCAGTGACTTCTTTCACTCTGAGTTCATCAGTAATTCCTTCTGAAAATAGTCTTTGAATTCGTATGGAGTTCAAACTTTTTTCCAGTCTGTTCTAGTTTTGCTTGCGTTCTTTCGTCATACTAAATAAAGAATAATCTATCTGGCTACTGACAACAAGCTTGTCAGGAAATGTAAAAGAAAAACAGAAAATAAAGCATCAAGTTGTTTGTCCTGTGGGCTAATTCGATCAGTTGGATTACTTGTCTAATTTATATCCACAGAAAGATGTGAAGCCGTCCATGCCGCCAAGGATATCAGTCGCACCCGGGTCCCCGATCATCACTTGCGAGGTATCTCCCTCCTTCATGTAGACGACCACCTGGTTCCCGGACTGAGTTACCTTACCAGAATCAACTTTCTCCGCAACACATGACGAGATTATATTACCATTCATCAGTAACTTCACAGTAAGTGGACTGGCCGTATTCTTGTGAGCAACGGTGTACGCTAGAAAGTAGTGTCCTTCCTGTGGAGCCTTAAATAATCCAGTCCCGTTGGAGTATCCATTTGCTGTGTTTAAGTCGGCGCTGAATTTGATAGTGTTTCCAGCATCAAGACTTTTAACGTCACGAGTCAACCGGCATGAAAAAGCAACAGCTGAAACATCCAAAAACAATCATACTAGATTCTAAGTTTCTTTCCATATTTTCAAAAACAGAAAAAATACTCCAAAACAGAAATGCATTACACAGCAAAACCAGTTCGACACCAGTTATCATATTTTGTAAAAACTTATTTAAAGATACATGTTCACTTTAACTCCGAAACTGATTTAGAAATATACCTCCACAGGAGGTATTATGTTTATTTTAATTTTTCTCTCCTGCGCTCAGTCATATGTCTTCAGTAAGGAGCGTTAACGACCCGAATCAGCGGGTTAAACATAAATCAATATACTGATGTGAAATTCAACATTTTTTTTTCACGAAGTTGTCAGTTAACGATTCTAAAATTAAATTTCATCAGACTCATAAAAATAACTTCTAGTTGCGGAAAGCTTTGAGGACCCCTGCTATTTACCCCCAGCCTGTGTATTTGGATGTAAATAAAGAATAGCAAAGAGTTAGGGAAAATAATCTAAAAAACCAGTTTTCGTTTTGTTGCAGAATAACGAAAGTAATAAAGAATTTTCCTTTTAATCTTAACATATAACATATATAAATATAACGGATTTTTTACCTATCATTTACATATCACTTACCTATCATTTACCTATCACTTACCTATCATTTACATATCACTTACCTATCATTTTCATATCACTTACCTATCACTTACCTATCATTTACATATCACCTACCTATCATTTACATATCACTTACCTATCATTTACATATCACTTACCTATCATTTACCTATCACTTACCTATCATTTACATATCACTTACCTATCATTTACATATCACTTACCTATCATTTACCTATCATTTACCTATCACTTACCTATCATTTACATATCACTTCCCTATCATTTACCTATCACTTTTACTTAAGCAACGCCGAAAAATGGTTTAACGTACAGTTATCATTAGCTTTTCCTATTCTTATGAAGTTCTTGTAAGTGTTATGTAGGTCATGATCCTTTGGAGACAGCTACAGCGACATAGATTGAAAACTGGCATGTTAGCTCTTTTCGAGCATAGTTATAAATAATCAAATGTTGTGACACTGTAAATAACTATGTAAGCCTTTTTCGATGTTTTCAGTCCCGGTACAACGTTTTTGTATTAGTAAAATGTTCTCTGCTTATTTCATTATATTTTTGTGGCATTTTAAATTTTCAATGCTAGCATTGTAACTGTAATCTGAATTACTCTATGGTATAAGGTCGAGAAGCTGCATTGTGTAAAAAGATCGTAAAACTCGCTTGTACTTTCACTGGACGTATAAAGTCATGCCTTCTTACTAACCAGACAGATATTTACCCTTACAATTCTTTCCTCTTTATTATGTTTTCCTTTATTCCTTTTAAAGAACATTTGTCGGATAAGTAAAACCATGTGAGTATGAATCATTAAACAAAAGTTATAGCGTTTGTAGTATAAGCGTTTTTAAACAGAGGGTTTCACAGACAGACAGACAGACACATACACATATATAAACTAAAAGGGTTGTAATTAGTCCATTAATACGCACTTTAACACTGAGATGCTTAAGAGACGAGGTAAAGATATCGACTTATTCGTCATTCCATAAAGCAGTTATGCGCTAAGAAATTAGAACCCAGAGCCATTCAAGCTGTCATATATTTATGGCCCCATTAAAACCGAATCGTGTATTTTTCTAAAACTAACTTATTTTCTCTAGTCGAAAGATTTGTGATTGCACTTAAGTAAATATTAAAAATTCAAAAAGGGTTATAACAAACATAATCTAAATGTATTGTGCTTATTTTATAATTGAATCAAAATGGTATCACATATATTCTATAAGTGTTATATCTCGGTGTGATCATATAATGAATTTAAACGAAACCAAAAAGAGAGAGCTGCCATATCAACGCAATGATGACGGTAGTCTGGAGTTACCTTAGGCAGGGAACCAGACAATAATGACGGTAGAATAAATGACATCACTATTTCCGCGGTATACAATCCTTTCAGCTTCAAATGCATTTGCTTTTCGATACAAGAACCCAAATTGAAAAGACAGTCGACGGCGGTTTAAGAAGACATGTGCTTGCTACTCGTAACTGAAAGCAAATAACAATTAAAATGTTCATGTGGTTTAAGTTACAAGATTTAAACAAAGCAGTATATAGCTGACAAAAGAAAAAAATGTACTTACTCATTTTCGTTGAACGATGAGGATTGAGCCGAGTAGAAGAACTGCCTTCAGTCAGTTTATAACATAGTGCACCTCTGCTTCTTTATATATAGTACCGTTTCATCGAATCACATGACATCTGAGTATCAAGGCTTTGTTCATTATGTCAAGGTAACGGTTGTTGTCTCGCCAGAGACACGACAGAGAAAAAAGATTCTTTTATAAAGAAATTCTTTATAGCATTAGGATAGATGGGGTGAAATCCGGGCCAAGTTGAACTTATAAAACATTTCTGTGGTTCGTGTGATAGTAACTCTGGTAGCATAGTGATGTTGTTTTTTCATATTTTTTTTCCAAAAATTATACTGTAGACACCAAAATAGTTTTTTTTTTACAGTAAACGATCCAGTTTTACCTGTAGAAATAATAAAAACTCAAATATCAAGATTTACAAACGTGTTGCACTTTTTCTTCTCCCGACCATTTAACTTAGGTTATGTTTGCAATAAATTTAGATCTGATCAAGGACTCGTGACCACCCACGTGACCGTTGCATTTAGTTGTATCCTCAAGTTAGTGAAACCATTGTTTTTTGTCCCTGCAGATTTGTAGAGATATAGTTATTTAGCTGTTTGAATAATGCTAATGCTTATCAGAAGCAGTGCACATATGTAAATCCTGCTACATTTTATCTTTGTGAGTGAAACTTGGCTTTTTCATGTGATATGAAAAGGCAATTCAATATCTGTTTCTAGATTTTTTTAATTCGTATAATTTAGTGTGTCAGATACAAGCGGATCTTCGAAATACATGTACTTTAATGAATTAAGGAACGTAGAGATTAGCAATCATCAATACGGAAAGAAAAACATAATTAATGATAACAATAATAATCATCTCTAGATATAAGCTGGATAAGTTCAACTAGTGCAATAAAAATATAAATAGATAAAATATAAAATATCGTGAGCTAATTATGACATAAACGAAATTGGGATCCATTGTTTATAACAACTAATGTGATTCTGTTTTTCATTGATTTATTGAGAAGAACACACTTCAAATGAAACCAATGTATGATCTGATACAAGATCATATTTCCTACATATTAAATGTGTTCAATAATTTATTATTGGAATGATTGTAATAATGAAAACAATAATAATATATTCCTGTATATTAATTAGACGGGTTCAACTAGTACACAGACCAAGCGCGGTTAACGAGGTACGAAATAATCATCCATGATGGTAAGGTTTTTAGGAAACTTACATCAAGGCTGTAATGTTTTTACTCTGTAAAATCTCATACAATGTACAGACATTGCTCTTATTTTTTTGTTTGCCTTTGCTAATTGCAGTTTCCACATTTTTTTCTGGAGATGTTTTGGGAAAAGCAGCTTTTATCAGGATATTGTTTCGTCTGCAAATCATTTTGGTGATTTAGATCACAGTTAAAGTAACATAATAACCAAAGGAACCACAAGTTCAACGCAGATTACTTACTAGTTTTAAGATTATTATGTCTCCATAGATAGCAGTGTCTCAGTCATTTGTTTTAAGAAGCATTGTCGCAGGCAGCAGTGATTTCACGGTTATATTTGTTTAGAGCAAATTAATCATTACTATTTAATTATTTACCTGTAATGGCCATTTTTTTCTATTATTGATTTATTAAAAATAAGAACAAATCTGATAAATACCTTCGGTAATTTAAACATTCTACAGCCATATAAATAGTTTTTTGTCTAAACTCGATGCCGATGTCCTTTCGCCTTTATGCGTCACTCTTTTCTTGTCTTCTTAACACCTCAACTATCCTTAGCAGGGCATAAATCAACAACAAAATGGCTGTCAAACATTTATGACACCTCTAGCTCATGAATTGCATGGACTTTGTACTGTGAAGTATTTTCAATCTATCATCTTCCTTAATATTTAGTTTTCGAAAATGTACGTTTATGGCAAATTGCTTCAATTTAAATTTGAAAAGTACAAGTTACTTTCGAATTTCAATTTGTTCGGAGATAACGCAACTGGCTCACATTAATTTACTGTACATCTTACCCAGCTCTAGGGCCGGAGCCGTGGGTCGCTATTTCGACCCCCCTCCCCCCACTAATATTACTTATTTTCTCTAGAATGAGACGTTAAACCGAGATCCCTTGTGTCAGTGCTATACACTGAGCATGTGAAGGAACCAAGAGTGTGTCTGGAATATGATTCTCTCTGTATCTTGCACTGTCCCCCCCAAAAAAAGAACAAAATTCATTTTTATCACCGAAGATTTAAGACTGTATTTTAAGCATTTGGTCTCAATTAGATCAGATAATGACTTATAAAATGAACTAACGATCCAATTATGATTCATGTGCTACATTGATACATGCCTTTTTAAAAATGTTGATGACATATCATTGTCCATAAAATCATCCAATGCATACTGTGTTTTTATGCGATAACACTGTCTATCTCTTAATTGTATTTCTTGTCAAGGACAGTTGTGGGAATGTTAAAGAAATGGAGGTCCGACAAGTTTTTTCTTGTCAAGGACAGTTGCTGGAAGGTTAATGAAATGGAGCTCCGACAAGTCATTGTCCTTGTCGTGTCTACACTCCTTACATGCAGACATTACACATTTTTCCGACGACTTGTTTATGGGCATTCTTCGCCCACAAGTTTAAAAAAAAAACATCAAAAACACTAACACTGATGAGGCCATTGCCAAAGAAATACAAATTACATCTGTTCAACTAAAGGCAAACTTTATAGCAAAACAACAACAACAAACAAACAAAATTATAATAATCATAATAAAATAATAAATAAAAAATAATAGCACATACTCTCTTAAGAGCTATTAATGGGTCGCTATAAATAATTTGTTTCTTGTTATTGTGTTAAATGCAAAATATTTATTATTATGTTAGATGAGTTAAAAAATGAAAATCAGTCACTGCTTCTATAATGTATCTCAATTACGTTTTCGAAAATATTTTTTTCTCTCGAAGAGCTATTAGAATAAAGTTCAGCCTTACATTGGCATTTACCAAGATAAAGAAACTAGTTTTAATTTGCTTGCTCTATGTTTCAAGATTCCTTAAAACTTATTTTCATCATTTGTTTTGTGTATTCTCCGGTTAGATTAATCAAATCTTGGATAAGTCGATATCTCGTTCCCACTGCCTAATCATGAGTTATACCAGGTCGGCATTTTCAGACCATCTGGTCAGCTAGTCGACTTATCAGCAGTCGGAAGGTCATCAACCTCTGGTCATCAAAACAGACCTTTCCCGTGTCTCATTCGGTTTGAAGGAGTCAGATGTAATAGAAAAGACTGTAGGTATGATCCCCGATCTAACCAAACAGCTGAACTTATTTGAAAGATCAATGTGTTTTTAGAGCGTATTTACATTGCCTTGAATCAGATAGTGAAAGCAATTTATTAATTTATTCACAGTCTATATATAGTGAAATAGAGATGAATAGCTTCATCAGACTAAGCAAGCATACCTGAAACAAGAACTTAATCGGATAGATTTCAAAATCAGTTGTAACAGAACCTATCTTTATTTATAGTTTCTTCCATGTCATAGTTTACGAATCTACATTAATCTTACTTCCTACCCTCCACATAGTCATGGTTTTTTAGAAAAGGGGTGGGGGCGCGGGCAGCGGGGGTAGTGGGAGGGGCAAATATAGTGTTAGTGTGGTAATTTTCGGTCAGTTTTGGCCTAGTCAATAATAAAACATGGCTACAGTGATATTATTCTTTCTCACGTTCTGAGCGCAAATTACCGTCGCACCACCGTACGTACTAGATCCCCTTACATTAGGTTTTAGGACATGATTTGAATGAGATTAGAAACTGCGTATACTATACATCTACCATTAACATAGTATTTGGTATCGCCATAAGAAGGTGCCAGGTGTACTGTGTGGCTTGAGAAACTTGACAGTTTTTCAGCATTTGCACACCCATTTATTGAAATGTCTGACAGTACAATGAGGAAAAAGAAGGATTGTCTTTTCTTTCTAGTCTTTGAGTTCATTTCTTGGTACTAAGCGAATTACGCACCTTGAATACTCGAAGTGGAAATGGAGCTGTCAAACGTCCACGGAAATTTAGCGTAAGTTATGAATTCGCAAATTTGACATCTATTTTTGATAGACTTAATATTCAACCTGTTGAAAAGATAATTTTCGACTGTGCAGTTCAAAAGAATTCCTGTTGCAAACCGAAATGCCTCCAATGCAGTATTAACCCTTCCGGTCGGTCAGCAGAATCAGCTGATTAGGAATTATGAGACGATCAATTATGTGAAATGCAAAGGCAGACAGATTCAGGCAAGAGTGACAGTCAGTGGGTCGCATGTATTTGTCATTATCATCCATTTTCAGTACCACACCACAAGGCTTAGGCCTTTGTAGCAAATGTTTCAGCAGGCAGAAGTTTGAGATAATATGAAAGTTATACTATTGATTAATGTGTATCAAGTGGGTTGGACAGAATATTCAAATAACTACACAAAAAGATGAATATCCTGAATTTCAGATAAACAGAGCAATGAAATGAATTAAAATCAAAGTTTAAAAAAAAAACGATGCACCAATGTCTTTCAATCCACATTAAAGTTTCTTGTAAACTAGTCAGATGCTGCCCACGATTTAATATTCTGTAATCTTTTTTTGCACACTTGGCCATGTTTTGTAGGTATGCTCTAGAGATTAAAGGTCTAAACAGATAGATAGAAAATACTATGTAAGCATAACCAGATAAATCAATAATTAGAATAATACATCAAAGCAACACAGTCACTGCTCTCTAAATCTAAAATATTAAATTATAACACTTATTGCTTTACAACGCTTATCTTCTAATCAAACAGAATCGTTGCCTAACTAGGCCAGGAACTATGACAAGAACACTCATTAGTAGGCTAGCAGATGAGGAATAACGTATATTCTTAAAATATCAGTGACTGAATCACTGCGCTACATAAAACATTAGACAGATAATTGTAAAAAAAATAGAAAGTCAAATACAACTCTCTCAAACTAATGTTGTTAGAAACGTATAGAATTAAGTGATTTCTATATTGCTAAATGATCACTGAACTTCTAAGTATGTAAATGTTATTTTAAATGTTTAAATCAAAACAACTATTTGTTTTGGTGGTAGGTAGAAAATTCTGGTCATTGATAGGTCTTCTGTAATAAGCTTGGTGTCCTTTGTAACATGATCCAAAAATAAATGGGCATATTTAACAAGAGTTTACCAGTTTTGTAATGCACAATGCATCAGTTTAAGAAAATATGTCGATTAACAAGTGTGTATTTGCAAGAAGTGATACAGGAAAACATATGACTATGGAATACTGGTCAAGCAATTATTAGTAAAACTAAATAAAAGTTGGTGCAAAATTACATAAATAATGTCAGTGAATATACCTGTTAGGATGGAGATTGGAATAATGAGGAATGGATGCTATAGGGCATCAAAGATTAGATACACAGACAAGAAAAAATATAACAAACAGATAAAATACAAACATATTAAATTTGTTAGCTTTCAACCCTGTGACAAGTACATGAGACAGTGTCCCAGTTCTGGTTCTGTTGTCTTTAAATAATTAAGTGAAAACTTGAATTCATCCAAAATCTTATTATTGATTAAAACCCTTAACACCATCAAAGTGAAGGGAATTCTGTTACAGGATTACGTTGTATTTCACTTCATTCCTAAATTCTAAAACTATTCTATTTGTTTTTGTATAAAGAGTGTTCTGCAAGCAAAGGTGGTAAGAAACATCTCAACATGTTTAGATTAGAAAAACAAATGACTGTATAAAATGATACATATTATACCATGACCAAGGACACTTTTTACCTTTTCCACATATTATACCATGACCAAGTAATCATATCTTTTGCACATATTATACCATTACCAAGTAATCACATCTCTTGCACATATTATACCTTGTCCAAGTAACCACATCTCTTGCACATATTATACCTTGTCCAAGTAATCACATCTCTTGCACATATAATACCTTGTCCAAGTAACCACATCTCTTGCACATATTATACCTTGTCCAAGTAACCACATCTCTTGCACATATTATACCTTGTCCAAGTAATCACATCTCTTGCACATATTATACCTTGTCCAAGTAACCACATCTCTTGCACATATTAAACCATGACCAAGTAATCATATCTCTTGCACATATTATACCTTGTCCAAGTAACCACATCTCTTGCACATATTTTACCTTGTCCAAGTAACCACATCTCTTGCAAATATTATACCTTGTCCAAGTAACCACATCTTTTGCACATATTATACCTTGTCCAAGTAACCACATCTCTTGCAAATATTATACTTTGTCCAAGTAATCATATCTTTTGCACATATTATACCTTGTCCAAGTAACCGCATCTCTTGCAAATATTATACCTTGTCCAAGTAACCACATCTCTTGCACATATTATACCTTGTCCAAGTAATCATATCTCTTGCACATATTATACCTTGTCCAAGTAACCACATCATTTGCACATATTATACCTTGTCCAAGTAACAACATCTCTTGCAAATATTATACCTTGTCCAAGTAATCACATCTCTTGCACATATTATACCTTGTCCAAGTAACCACATCTCTTGCACATATTATACCTTGTCCAAGTAACCACATCTCTTGCACATATTATACCTTGCCCAAGTAACCACATCTCTTGCACATATTAAACCATGACCAAGTAATCATATCTCTTGCACATATTATACCTTGTCCAAGTAACCACATCTCTTGCACATATTATACCTTGTCCAAGTAATCATATCTCTTGCACATATTATACCTTGCCCAAATAACCACATCTCTTGCACATATTAAACCATGACCAAGTAATCATATCTCTTGCACATATTATACCTTGTCCAAGTATTCACATCTCTTGCACATATTATACCTTGTCCAAGTAATCATATCTCTTGCAAATATTATACCTTGTCCAAGTAACCACATCTCTTGCACATATTAAACCATGACCAAGTAATCATATCTCTTGCACATATTATACCTTGTCCAAGTATTCACATCTCTTGCACATATTATACCTTGTCCAAGTAATCATATCTCTTGCAAATATTATACCTTGTCCAAGTAATCATATCTCTTGCACGTATTATACCTTGTCCAAGTAACCACATCTCTTGCACATATTATACCTTGTCCAAGTAATCATATCTCTTGCAAATATTATACCTTGTCCAAGTAATCATATCTCTTGCACATATTATACCTTGTCCAAGTAATCATATCTCTTGCACATATTATACCTTGTCCAAGTAATCATATCTCTTGCAAATATTATACCTTGTCCAAGTAATCATATCTCTTGCAAATATTATACCTTGTCCAAGTAATCATATCTCTTGCACATATTATTCCTTTTCCAAGTAATCATATCTCTTGCACATATTATACCTTGTCCAAGTAATCATATCTCTTGCAAATATTATACCATGACCAAGTAGTTGTATCTCTTGCACATATTAAACCATGACCAAGTAATCATATCTCTTGCACATATTATACCGTGACCAAGTAATCAGATCTCTTGCATATTATACCATGACCAAGTAATCATATCTCTTACACATACTATACCGTGACCAAGTAATCAAATCTCTTGCACATATTATACTGTGACCAAGTAATCAAATCTCTTGCACATATTATACCGTGACCAAGTAATCAAATCTCTTGCACATATTATACCATGACCAAGTAATCAAATCTCTTGCACATATTATACCGTGACCAAGTAATCAAATCTCTTGCACATATTATACCGTGACCAAGTAATCAAATCTCTTGCACATATTATACCGTGACCAAGTAATAAAATCTCTTGCACATATTATACCGTGACCAAGTAATCAAATCTCTTGCACATATTATACCGTGACCAAGTAATCAAATCTCTTGCACATATTATACCGTGACCAAGTAATCAAATCTCTTGCACATATTATACCGTGACCAAGTAATCAAATCTCTTGCATATTATACTATGACCAAGTAATCATTATATTATATATGCACGTATTGTACCATGACCAATTAATGAAAATAACACAAAAGTTGTGAAATATCATTTTGAAAAAACAACAGTACAATCAGAAAAAGAGTAATCATTTGACATAAGTATTCAAGTAAATCTGCTTACCAAGTGAAATATTCCTCAATTATTTCCAAAAGGACTCCTTTATCAGCCATTTTTGAAGTCAGGTCACAAAAAACTTGCTTAAAAGAATTTTGACTCACTTAACGTTCGTTACAAAGCTGTAATGCATAGAAAAATTTGGAAATAATTTGTACCTTGGCAAGACAACGTTTTTTTGTAAGAACTAGGTCTGTTGCTTCAAGGTCTAGGTTAACTTAGAGGTCAACGGTTAAAATATTAAGTACAGTTTATGAATAGGTACATTTTATAACATATACAGACAGACTGTGGGCCCTTTGGTCAAAATAAGCCTAGTCGTGTGACTATCTCAAAACAGTATCTGTTCAGTCAGTTAGGTCATAATGTCTGTTGGAAGAATTGTAAACTGGTGTACATCTTTTAGCATCTAAATCATTTTGTGGGGTTGTGTTCCACATCTTTATGATGCATAAAGAGAATTGGCTCACTTTACAAAATGGTTAGCATTAATAAAGAGTGCTCTTACACTGGAGCAAAAGTTCATGGTTTGCTATCCTACTAAGTTCATGGTTTGCTATCCTACTAAGTTCATGGTTTGCTATCCTACTAAGTTCATGGTTTGCTATCCTACTAAGTTCACGGTTTGCTATCCTACTAAGTTCACGGTTTGCTATCCTACTAAGTTCACGGTTTGCTATCCTACTAAGTTCATGGTTTGCTATCCTACTAAGTTCATGGTTTGCTATCCTACTAAGTTCATGGTTTGCTATCCTACTAAGTTCATGGTTTGCTATCCTACTAAGTTCATGGTTTGCTATCCTACTAAGTTCACGGTTTGCTATCCTACTAAGTTCTCTTCAGTTTCGAGTCGTGGCCCTTCAGTTCTATCAAACATCAAATTCACTTGATTTATAAGTGTCTCTGTTCAAGCTTTCAAAAATACAGAAAAATTAACTGAAAGACTTGAGAGAAATAAAATTATCCTTGCATATTAAGCAGTATGGATATTTCCTGTTTTGTTCTATATGCAGTAACCTAAGCAATGAATGCATTATTGCATTAAAATTAATGATAATTTTTTTTTTTTTCAGGATGCTATGATTAAAGATGATAAGGATTTGATTGGTATTGATATATAGTTGAGAAAGGGGAAAGGAAACAAGATGGAGAATGATACACGAGTAACCTCCCCTTTCAGTCAGACATCTTCAGTCACTTCCCTTCCTGCAAAGGAAATCGAGACTATTTCAACTGGTGAGTCAGCATTAGATGAAAAAGGTTGCTTCTTCATTTTTATAACCTATTGACTTGAAGCATTACTTTTATGATGTTATCTTGTTCCTAAGTTTTTTGTGTGCGTGACATGATGCGATATTAATGATTGTCTCAATATCCAAACATATAGCTTTTTAAGGGAAGTCACAGACTTTCCTCTAGAAGATGGATGGAGAATTTTCTAAATCTATAAGGATACTGAACTTCAGAAAGTAAGTACTTTTGAAGTTATTTGAACTAGTATAACTATTCCCTTTCAAAAATCTGTAACTTTCCATGTTCCTTACAGTGATGTTAAACCTATTGTCAATAATTTTATACAAAAAGTCTGGCAGACAACTTTGGAAGATCCTATGAATCAAACAAATTATTTTCTATTAAACCTGTCCTAGGAGAGTGGTTGTTATCTTCTAGACCATCACGCAGAGAAGAAATTGTCCTTTGTGGTCTACGTATTGGACATTCTTACCTTACTCACTCTCAGCTTCTGAAAGCTGAACCAGTCCCACAGTGTGTTCCTTGTTTTACAGATCTTACAATTAAACACATTTTATTGACTGTGTGGACTTTGCTCCAATACGAAATAAATATTTCAATGTACAAAACATGCATGAGCTGTTTAATTCTGTTCAGCCAGACTTAATCTTTAAATTTTTAAAAGATATCAACATTTTTAACAAGATATAATTGTTTTATTTTTTACATATAGAACTTTTAACTACATCATATTTTACATACTGTGGACAGCTTTTGAACTTTTCATCATTGCAACTTTTTAACAAAAAAGTTACTTCTTAGTTCTTTTTTATACAATATTATTTGCGCCCAAAATGACCGTAGTTGTCGATGGGCCATAAAACTCCATTCCTTCATTCAAAAATCTGTTCTTGATAGGAAAATGAATACGTTTAAGTTTCTCAAATAACTGACATCTATAACAGCTTTGCTTTGCCATATAGATTTTCATTAAGAAGAATGCATCTCCTAGAGGTAATTTCTTTATCCACTTGACATTAAGAATTTTTATGCAGCTGAAAGAAAAAAGAGGCTGTTTGTGACAATCAATAATAGCAAATTACAGCTACTGACAGCTAGATTTAATATGGGACAAACTTGGTACTGTTGTTTTAATCCACTTGGGATTGTGGAGAATGTAGCTAGGACCAGAGACATAGATAACATCTATGTCTCTGCTAGGACTATGTTAAGTTTTTACAATGCAAAATGCTTGATTCCAATAGCTGTAGCTGTTGTCAAAAAAAATTGTAAATCATTATTGTGTTTCTCTTCTGTTGCAAGGCTTAATGTTAAATGCTAAATGTTATTCTGGTGCAGTTGACTTACTACATGTAGGATATTACAAACTATAATGGATATTTATGTTTGAGACTTTTTTAAAGGTCATGTGACACGACGATAGCAACTTTGTTTATTCAAAATAATCATAATGTACTGATTAAAATGGTTTAACTGCAAAAATATGAAAATATTGCTTTTGATAAGAAAAAACATGTTTTTGATGATCGGCTGTTTCCGTTTCGACATCGGTAGTTTCCGCCACAATTTTTGGCTGTGACGTAGATTTATCCCTACTGTACCAGGCAGTAGTGCAGAATTACACTGCTGATAACACATTCGTTTTTTAATGAAAAAATAACACTAAACCACAAGTCCAAGAAACACAATAAAGGCACACTTATAAAAATAACATGCTATAAATTGTAAATTAAATAAAATAATGTGATTATTTCTTGATTTTTATAAGTAAATTCAAACTTTGTGCCGGGAGAACGGTTGTAATTTTACCTTAATAAATATTAATAAATATTCCAATTTCTTCCATGTTGTGGTTCTATATAAACTATCTCCTCCACGTTTTTACATGCTGCATAACATTTCCTCACTTGATGTTTACGTCATAAACAAATTCTTTTTCATTTAAGTGTAGTAAAATTGAAGTGAATTTAGGTGAATTAGGGACGATACGGACCATGGGACAATACGGACCAGACGATACTAACCATATTTTAGGTCGATATGGACCATATTTTTGGACGATACGGACCATGTTTCGGGACGATACGGACCATGTTTAAAAATTTTATTTTCTGCTGAAAAATGTATTTGTTTCACTGGAATGGAAATTGACACTCCAGTGTATTTTCACGTTTTTTGTTTGTTTTGGGGTTTAACGCAGATTTCAACATTTGTTATATCTCGGCGGTCAGTCCACCTAACCGGTTTTCCTGGATAACTAACCAGTAATTGCCAATTTCTCCGCAAGTGACAGACTACTATTCCCACATGATCTACTCTGAATCAGCGGTGAGAGACAAATGAACATAAGACACAATGTCTGAGAACAATTGTCACGGAGAAATTTTGCCCTGCCCAGGGGTCGAACCAACGACCGATGGATTACTAATCCAGTGCTCTACCTATTGAGCTAAGCGGGCGGGCTTTTCACGTTGGAATTTTGTTTGAAAAATAATAATATGGCATGTCCATCAAGTAGAAATTTGTGTCTGCTTATAAATTAATATCCAATGAAATGTCAAAGATCCATAAATCATGCCTTATACTGTGGGATTTATGCAAATTAACCTGCCTTAATGGTACCCTTGTATATTCTGCATAACTGTCAAAACAAAGCAATTAACTTTTTTATGACCCAATCAATGATAAAGTTGAAACAAATAGCAAAATTTTATGCCAAGTGATCTTACAAATTGATTGTATTACTTTTGATCAGTCACACTTGTGAAAACATTATGTAATAGCTTGTTCCAATTAACATGTCTGAATGATTTTTAGTTAAGAAGCTTCCATGCAGATACATTTTTTAATTAGATAATTAAATGTTATGGATCTATTTATGATGAAAATAAAAATCATTTGACTTCTAAATGTGAACAAATTATTTAAAAAAAAAAACAAAAACAAAAAACAGTGTGTTTGTGATATGATTTTGACATAGTTTTTAGGGCTTCTTCATATTATTTGTTCTTTGATCATTATTGTTTTGTTTTCAAAAAAATGTAGAGTGAATAAGCCAAATAAATGCATTTATAATGAAAGAATCAAAGATCTAGTCAAAGATTACTTACACATACCTCAGGCAAAATATACCATGGACAAATAAGCAACACATCACTGTAAGGAGAATGTTTTTATTGAAAAAATCTCTTGATTGGAGTTAGTTAATCAAGTCTTCCAACGAACTGCATCGGATAAAAATAAGCATGTTCTAAATCTTTTTGGATCATTTACTTGAAAAATATCTCTTAGTCTAGATATTTTCACTGACATATCTTTTAATTTTAATTCTATAACCCTGATTAAACTAGCCTCTATATAATATTGCTCATTGTCTTCGTTATTCCATCAAATTTCAAACTATTTATTAAAAGAAATCTTCATTGTATATTCATGATGTTAGCTTAACTTATTCAATTTTGTTTTTTTACTACATTCAGTCTACATTTTCACTTTCCATCATAATTTTAAAGTTTTTGTTAATAATCCAGGCAGTTGTGTAAAGTGGCAAGGGATAAATGTGCTTCACTTCTGGTTTCGCTCATGACAGGTGCGCGTGACCAAGTGCGTAAAATATGGATTTTAATTTGCTTTAAAAACATCTTTAAGATGAAAATTACATGCGGATTTTTGTAAAACAGTCATAGTTAGATATAAATTTTTCGCTCATATGAAAATTTCAAGGTCAAAAATTCGTGTCACATGACCTTTAACAGTTTACTGTGTATGCCACAGGTACATACAGTGATTGAATTATTAAACTCATCTTCATTGTTTATGAGATTAAAATCTTTAACTCATGAAATGTCTTTCCTTGAACAAGACATGCTATTTCGTCACATTCCCAGAAAAAAATTAATTAACAAATCAATCGTTTTTTGTTTGTTTTTTTGGTTTTTGTCTTAACCAATTATTTTGATATGAAAAATTCTTCTCATATCTAAATTGAATTTTGCCAAAAAGTGAATGGGGGTGATATTTTAAATACATGTACAGTTGGTAAACAGCCAGAAAACTAAAGTCCCTCCATTGTTGTACTGCTGTGTTATTTGCAATCTAGTTTCTGCACTATTATTCAATCACTATTATGTCTAAAGGCATTTCATCTGAGGCAAGTGTCTGTTTTCTATTTAATATTTGGCATTCAATATCATTGATTAAACATATGGCTCATGTTTATGGTTCTGAAGTGTTGTTACTTTATGTTTGGTATTTTTTTTACAGATACATACATGTACAGCATTGATTTGATTCATTTCAATGGAAGAAATCTTGCTCCTTTGTTAGTATGAGATTTAATTTTTTTGTTTGAGTGACATTGATTTACCTGATGCTCCCAAAAAACATTAATGAACCAATCTGATTATAGAGTAGTGGTAATTAAATATTATTTAGAAAATTGCTGCGTAAAATTTAGTTGTGATCATGCATAATGTTTATTTTTGGATATGCTTATGAATAATCTTGTTGTGTGTAGATGTATGTCATCTAATGGTAAATACATCCACTTTGTTTCTATATTTTACTCAATGGCGTAAATTACTTATTGTAGTTTGGTCTAAGATTTCATGTTTATTTCAAAATCTGGAAAAAATTGTAAGTGAATTTTTACTTTTGTTTTTTTAAATCTAAATTTTAACTTTGTAGGAGGTTATTTATATAATTATGCAATGTTTTAAAATTAACATTTGGTGGAAAAGAAAGAAAAACAGAGTATTAAATTTGCATGGTTACATTGTACATTCATCAAAAATACTTCCTGTTAAGGTTTCATATTTAGGCATCAGCTATTGCATGTATTCTGTTCATTAATTTTCAACATTTTTTAAATTTTTTAATCATAAATGATAATTTGTTCACTTAGAATATTGCAAAGAAACAGTGCAGTCAATACTGAGGCAATTTTAACTCACCTTCGACAAAATGACAAGGTGTCAGCTTTTGTGATCACACTATGTTTGTTGTCTGTCATCCATCCGTCCACAAGTTCTTTTGAACATGAAAGAGACCACATCTTTTATTTGATTTTGACCAAACTTGCATACAACTTTTGCTACCTTATGCAAACCAACCATATTGTACCATGGGTGTTGAGTTATGGCCCTTGGAATGGTAAAAACATCTGATTTAAGAAGCTTTACTTGTGAATGCTCTTAAGACTACAAATCTGATCCAATCACTGCAAAACTTTGTCAGAATGATTGTCTTAATGATTATTGATTAGGTTCCTTTTATACATAGGTCATGTAGGGTCAAAATCTAGGTCTTTAGGTCATATCAGAGTAAAACCTAGTGAACACTTAAGAAGCCACATTTTCAAAATAGATATTTGAAAATTAGTCAACATGTTTGGCTTGTTGACTTCTAAGCTCTTTTGATATATGGGTCATGTTTGGTAAAAAGCTAGGCAGGCCACCAGGTCGGATCCTAGAAAAATGTTGTAAACACTCTAGAGGCCCATTTCCCATCCAGACATCATGAATCTTTGTCAGAATATTTGAATCAATGATTACTAATTTACTAGGCTCTTTTCATATATGGGCTATGTCGGATCAAAGACTTCGAGGTCACCATGTCAAATCAAAGAAAAACCTTGTGAGGCCACATTTTCCATCCAGTAATTATGAAACTTTGTAAGAATGTTTGTCTTGATGACTATATATGGGTCATGTTACTTCAAAAACCAGGTCAGCAGGTAATATCACAGAAAAAACCTAGTGAGCACACTTGAGGCCACACTTTCCATCATAATGAAACTTTGTTGGAATGTTTGTCTTGGTGACTTGTGGGTTCTTTTTTTAGCTCACCTGTCACTTAGTGACAGAGTGAGCTTTTGTGATCGCCTTTTGTCCGTCCGTCTGTCGTCCGTCCGTCCACAATTAGTTTGTTAACACTCTAGTCACATTTTGAAACTTGGTCAGAATGTTTGTCTCATTAATTTCTCGGACGAGTTCGAACATGGGTTATCTTGTTTGAAAAACTAGGTCACAGAGCCCCAATATAGAAAAAACCTGGTTAACACTCTAGAGGCTACTTTTTCAGTCCAAATATCTGAAAATTTGTCAGAGAGATTGTTTCGATAATTTCTAGCTCAAGTTCGAATATGGGACATCTAGGTTCAAAAACTAGGTCATAGAACCCAAATATGGAAAAACTTTTGTTAACACTCTAGAGGTAACATTTTCAGTCCAAATAACCTGGAACTTTGTCAGAAAGATTGTTTCAATGATTTCTAGGTCAGGTTCGAATAGGGGTCATCTGGGGTCAGTTAACCAGGTCCATAGCAACTTTGTTAAAAGCAGTCATACACAGGTGAGCAATACAGGGCCATTAAGGCCCTCTTGTTATATGTGTCATGTTGTTCGAAAAATTAAGTCACCAGCTTAATACACAGGAAAACCTTGTGAACACACTAGAGGCATTTTTTCCTTCCAATCATTATGAAACTTAGTCAGAATGTTTTTTTTCTGGATGACTTATAAATTCTTTTTGTAAATGGGTCATGTTGGTCAAAAACTAGGTCACTAGGTTTAATTCTGGAAAAAACATTTTTAGTTCCCTTCCGCAAAGCGGGCAGTGGATAATAGGTATGGCTTCCGTCTGTCAGTCTGTCCGTCTGTCCGTCTGTAACACTTTCGTGTCCGCTCCATAACTTTTAAACTGCTGAAATTTTTTTAAAATAACTTGGCACAAGTGATCACTATTATGAGACAATGTGCAGAGCGCAATTATTGGGTTGCTACTCCCAAGGTCAAGGTCACACTTAAAGGTCAAGTGTTAAAAAGTCTACATTTCGTGTCCGCTCCATAACTTTCAAACCGCTAAAAATTTTTTGAAATAACTTGGCACAAGTGATCACCATTATGAGACAATGTGCAGAGCACAATAATTGGGTTGCTACCCCCAAGGTCAAGGTCACACTTAAAGGTCAAGTGTTAAAAGTCTACATTTCGTGTCCGCTCCATAACTTTCAAACTGCTGAAAATTTTTTAAAATAACTTGGCACAAGTAATCACCATTATGAGACAATGTGCAAAGTGCAATAATTGGGTTGCTACCCACAAGGTCAAGGTCACAGTTAAAGGCCAAATATCCACATTTCACGTCTGCTCTATAACTTACTAACTTGGCTTACGAAAACTTTTTTAATTACTTTGCACAAATGATCACCACTATAACACGATGTGCAGAACCCAACATCCAGGTTGCTACCCTCAAGGTCAAGGTTAAATGTTCTCCATAACTTTTTGACTTTATGGAAGATTTTAAATATCTTGGCACAAATAATTACTATCATGAGACCATGTGCTTATAATATGCATGGCACAACATCAAGGTCATGATTGGTTAAAGGTCAAGAAGTACACATTCATGTCGGCTGCGGAAGGGGATTTAGCTGTTCTTCAGACTGCCTTGTTAACAATGTAGAGACCACATTTTCTACCCAATTATCATGAAACTTTAACAGATGGTTTACTTGATGATCAGGTGAGTGATAAAGGGCCAGTTTGGCCCATTTGTTGTATGATATGATAAAATAAACATTCATTCCAAGAAGCTGTGTTTTTAGCAAAAATGATGAACAAGTACATTTTGTGAATCTATACTTACATACATCTCCTGGTTATTTAACATCATAGGAGAGATCAGGAGTTTATGGCATGCCAATTGTCCAATTATTACGTGAACCTATGTTTACAGTCGAAAAACTAGGATTTATGGTTGATAAACCAGGTTTTATATTCGAAAAACCTTGTTTTTCGAATATTAACTTATATTTTCAAGCGAAATCATGGATTACTGTCGTAAACCGTAGTTTAGGCTCGTAAACTATTGATCACATTTGAAAACACAAGTTTACTGTCAAAATTTACAATTGTTTCGAAAATCCTAGTATATCGACCGTAAATCTTAGCTTTACAAGCATAAACATAGGTTCACGTAATAATTGGACAATTGGCATGCCATAGGAGTTATTAAAAACATTTTATTTAAACAAGTAAACTGCCAGAAAATGAACAAGATACTTGTACATTTTAAAGCAAATAGTAAACATGTCAATTAATGAAATAAGTTCTCAATAACAACTCAAGTTTCATTTTGGTTACAGCCTCTAGTACAATGCAGACCACAAGTAGCAGGTCAAGTGTTGACCTGTCTGCACCTAGACAGTTGAGCCTAAGGGAAGTCTGGGAGATTTACATCAAGGCAGTCAAAAGCCAGGACCAGTCTGCAGATAATGTGGAGGTATATTTATGTCTTCAGTTGAAAGAGTGGGCGTACTTTTGAAAGCAGCTAAACTGTGGGTTTCACCATTTGCATATTAAACACATAAGCCAGAAATAAGGGCAAAATATGAAGAAAATTGTGGGCTCTTAATGTAGTAATTCCTGTCTGAACCATTATAAAAGTATTATTTTATCAGCAAGAAATACTTCACCTCGAATATGTGTAATCAGTCTGAATTATTTTGCTTAAAGCAGTAAATAATGTCACTGGTCCATGTTATTTTGAGTGTCCATGTAGCAGACAACATGAGATTAAGTGCGCTAAAAATGCTTTGTCTTCAATTTTTCATATTTTCTTTTTTTATCTCTAGTTAGGTTCAGATAGATGAGATCTGATGAAATCTTTCTGTCTTTACAGAAGCAGTCATATCTACTGAATGCACTTCTTAAGTTGTGTGCAAGTGAAATGAGAAAAGGACCATTACCAAACTTCAGGTTGGTAAATCTACTCCCCTGGTAATTACCGTATACCCCTGTTTAAGTGTTATCAATATTTTGCAGTAAGAAATTATAAGTTTTCCCTCAGTATTTGAGTAATAATTCAGTAACTTCCAACAGATATTTAATCCAATATATTTGTAAGAGCACAAACTCTAAACAGGACCATATACTTGTATACATGTATGCATAGTGTTACACATCTTACAGTTAAGAGGTTTGAGGGCACGTGTAAACCCAGTTATTTGAAAAAAACTAAATCAGCTGAGGAATATTTAATGACCATCTCAGTGTTACTTAAATTGGAGGGGGCATTTTTTTAGGTACTAGTTGAAGTTTTAATTGGTCAAATTGCATTGTCCCTGGGAGTGTTAAACTTGAACTAGGGTATACAATAGGTTGCTGAGTATTATCATGTGAGATGGGTCCTGTGTGAGACAAGCCAGTAATGTTAATGTGTGAGTCCTGAAACCAGCTTGAAGTATTTAATAATTCCAGCTGGCATGGTCTTGCTTCGACTAGTAAACATTTTTACTTACCAGAGATAGAAGCTTGAAATAAAGACCCAAAGCTTGTTACATTACATAGATGTTAGGTCAAGGTCCTTTCAAGGTAAGCATTACTGAAACAAAAATACCAAAAGAAACTGATACAGTGGCATTTTAACAAACTAGTTAACATAGAAAACTATTATGCAAACACATTGTTTTAGTTTACTGGAATGATCAATCAATTTATACTTGTATTTTGACATCATAGTTCAACTGAGGTTAATGATTCATCACTGATTCAATTGTTGTCCCACAAAAAAATTTATCATACAATGTAGCTTTATGGACCTGTGACCTTGACATTGATAGCAACTTGTTTTAGGTAAGTGTCATCCATGATGGTGAACAATGAATTCTTGCCATCTCCCTAACAAATACCTATCAGTTGGAAACGGATGAGATGTAGAGCTAGTTTTAGGTTAAAAACCAGCTGAATGCATTTTTAGCTCACCTGAGCGAATGCTCAGGGTGAGCTATTGTGATCGCTGTATGTCCGTCATCTGTCGTCTGTCTGTCTGTCCGTCCTCTGTCTGTTCACATTTGCCTTGTGTATGCGATAGAGGCTGTATTTTTCATTGGATCTTTATGAAACTTGGTCAAAATGTTTGTCATGATGAAATCTAGGTTGGGATTTTATATGGGTCATCTGGGGTCAAAAACTAGGTCAAGGGTTCCAATCTAAGAAAAACCTTGTGTATGCGATAGATGCTGTATTTTTCATCCATTTTCCTAATATTTGGTCAAAGTGTTTGTCTTGATGAAATCTAGGATGGGATTATATATGGGTCAATTGGGGTCAAAAACTAGGTCACAGGGTCAAATCTTAGAAAAACCTTGTGTATGCGATAGAAGCTGTATTTTCCATCCGATTTTCCTAATATTTGGTCAGAATGTTTGTCCCTATGGTATCTAGGTTGGGATAATTTATGGGTCTACTGGGGTCAAAAACTAGGTCATTGGGTCAAATCTTAGAAAAACCTTGAGTATGCGAAAAGAGGCTGTATTTTCCATAGGATTTTTCTAATATTTGGTCAGAATGTTTGTCTTGATGAAATCTAGGTTGGGATTGTATATGGGTCCATTAGGGTCAAAAACTAGGTCACGGGGTCAAATCTTAGAAAAAGACTGTATATGTGATTGAAGCTGTATTTTTCATCCGATCTTCCTAATATTTGGTCAGAATGTTTGTCTCTATGGTATCTAGGTTGGGATTGAATATGGGTCATCTTGGATCAAAAACTAGGTCACAGGGTCAAATCTTAGAAAAACCTTGTGTATGCAATAGAAGCTGTATTTTTCTTTTGATTTTCCTAATATTTGGTCAGAATGTTTGTCTTGATAAAATCTAGGATGGGATTGTATATGGGTCATCAGGGTCAAAAAATAGGTCACAGGGCGTATTCTTAGAAGACCTTCTGTTCAGCTACAACATTGAAACAGTAGATAATTTTGCATGCAGATTAAATCTTTGACCGTGGATGATCTTGGCCTTGACCTACTTACTAACATTCTGATTTTTGATGTTTCTGTGCAATGATTCTCAGGTGAGCGATATAGGGCCAACTTGGCCCTCTTGTTGTTATTATACAGATGATTTTAATTAACTGGTTAAAAATACTCATGTCAGTTCTTTTATCAGTGATAAAGCCATTAAAATTCAGCCAAGTATCTAAGTGATTTTTGTATCACTGTACCAAATTGATAACAACAGAAGTACTGTAATTAGTTTATGTTTATTGTCAATAATTGTGTGATGAGAGTTTGAAACTGGATGAAATGCTGATAAATAAATCAGTTGATAATGTTTCATTAAAGGCTGTTACTTTTAATGCTTAAATGAATGATAAATTTTGGTGCAGTCATGACTTTAAATTGAATATTTTCAATGGATGAAATGTTAGAAGATGAAAAGGTCAGGTAATTAATATTGCAGTTTTGATTTTGATATTAAAGGCAGTAAGGGGGCATAACTCTTCTTTAATTGTTAAGCATTCATTGGCACTGCATTTTCTTTTGAAATGAGATAACTTGATGAAACTTATTAATAAATTTTGCAACTGAATACTGTATTCTGATGGGGGGAAAAAGATTGTGTAATACTAACATATCAGTTGACAGTAGTACTTTTGGCATAATGTTTTTGTTTGAAAGGTAAATACAAGTCATAAATGTGATCCAAATATTTAATACCAGTTATTACTGAGAGAAAATACAAGCATATTGCATGATAAGCAATTTAAACTGCTTGCTTAAATAAGACATTAAGAAAATACCATTACAAAATTTCAAGAATGGAGTGGAGGTTAAATTGTTTCCACAAAACTTCTGTTATCTGTCAATATAGCATTTGAACTGAGATTCAGTTGTAAGTTTTGAGATAACTTATCAGTTCATGCAATAAGTAAACATCATAACTATACATGATACAGTAATAAAAAGAATTTAGTCACTTGGCAATATTTCATATATGTGATATTTCTGTCTGCTGCTTGAATGTCTTTAGGTCATATGTCAATATTGCAGTGCCCGTAACTTTAAGACTATTTTATATATCTGATAATGAAAAGATCGGGTTATGATTGTCTTTGTTATCATGCAACTAGCTTAAAATCTGTTCCGTAACACCTGCCTGATATTTGAAAACCTTATATCACAGGTCTGATTTTACCTTTAAAACAGACTACTTGGTCGGTGCTGTCTTCTGGGTCTAAACCCCATGTAAAATCAGCAGGCTGTTTGTTCTTTCCACTTCAACTCTTTGTTAATGATATTATATATTGAGCCCTAAAACAAATATAAGATCAGAGAGGCAAAAAGAGCACAAAATAAATGTATGAGTAGACAAGAAAACCTGAACTTGTAACGGTGAATTACATTTCCTGTTCTCACTTTCACATTAATTTATCTGTTTACATATCTTTAAATTACTTTTCAGTTATTATCTCCGATTGTTCTTTATTAACTCAACAAAAAATTGAAGACCTCTTTACTAGATCTACGGTGCAGAATATTGTGTAAGCAGTGTTCCCACCATCAGAGTTCTCCAATACACATGCTAGTGTTTCTGTGTTTAGATACTCGTATCTGACGTGCAAAACCTGGATGACCATATTTTATACTAAAGCACAATTATTTGTTATTAATACTTATTCTTTTTCTATTTACAAATTACAATAAAAAATCCTCTGTTTACGAAATTTGAACACTTTTATAAGGTTACAGTGTCAACCAACACTTTCTGGTTCATTGCAGAGATATTATTTTTTTGTTGACAAAACTTGTCAAATCACTGTGTCACTAATAGCATGTACATTTATTATACCCCCACCACAAAATGTGGGGGGGGGCTATAATGGATTCGCTTTGTCGCATCCGTCCGGTCGGTCGGTCGGTCGGTCTGTCCATCCGTCTCCATTATCGTGTCCGCTCTGTAAATCCTATACCAACTGAAGGATTTTCTTCAATCATGGCTGAAATGTTCACCTCAACAAGGGGATGTGCAGAACCCATGTTGCCCATATGTCAGCTCAAGGTCAAGGTCACAGTTGAAGGTCAAATATCAAACAATCAAATATTAGACATTATGTCGTGTCCGCTCTGTAAGTCTTACACTAATTGAAAGATTTTCTTTAATCTTGGCTCAAATGTTCACCTTAACAAGGGGATGTGCAGAACCCATGTTACCCTTTTGCCAGCTTAAGGTCAAGGTCACACTTGAAGGTCAAAAATTGACTTAGAAAATATTCTTAAATTTTAACATGTATTTAATTATTTCTGAAACTAGAAAACGTATTTGCTTGAAACTTAAAATATATATGAAGTGTCACAATTAGGGTATGCAGGTCAAGTTTCATAACTCTGTATTGCATTTTGACAAAGTTATGCCCCTTTTTAAGTCTTCAAATTTACAAACAATCAAATATTAGACAATATGTCGTGTCAGCTCTATAAATCCTATACTAATGGAAGAATTTTCTTCAAACTTTACTCACATGTTCAACTCAACAAGGTTATGTGCAGAACCCATGTTACCTTTGTGCTGGCTTAAGGTCAAGGTCATACTTGATGGTCAAAATTGACTTAGAAAATGTTCTTAAATTTTAACATGTACTTGAATATTTCTGAAACTAGGAAATGTATTTGCTTGAAACTTAAAAGATATATGAGGTATCACAAGTAAGATATGCAGGTCAAGTTTCAAAACTCTGTATTGCATTTTGACAAAGTTATGCCCCTTTTCAAGTCTTTAAATTTACTTACAATCAATACTAGACAGTAAGTCGTGTCCGCTCTATAAATTCTATACTAATGGAAGGATTTTCTTCAAACTTGACTCAAATGTTCACCCCAACTGGGCAATGTGCAGAACCCATCTTACCCTTGTGCCAGCTTAAGGTCAAGGCCACACTTGAAGGTGAAAAATTGACTTAGAAAATGTTCTGAAATTTTAACATGTACTTGAATATTTCTAAAACTAGAACAGATAATCATTTGAAACTTCAAATATATACGAAGTATTGCAAGTAAGATATGCAGGTCAAGTTTCATAACTAAAAAAAGTGGGAGGGATAACTTTGTATTGTATTTTGACAAAGTTAAGTCCATTTTTATGTCTTTAAATTTATTTACTATAATATTTCTTAAACCAAAACAGATATTTACTTGAAACTTAAAATTTATATGAATGGTTACAAGCAAGCTCAGATGACGAAAATTCTACAATTCCATTGAATTATGACCCAAGTTATGCCCCTTTTAGGCTTAGAAAATGTTCTGATACAACCATTAATACTTAAATGTTTCTGAAACTAGAACAGATATTCACGAAAATGAAAGGTTATTTGTAACTGTTTCGAACATGATTTGACAATATATATTTATACTATTACCTGTACAAATTGTTTGTTTTTTTCACCAGAGATAATTTTTTTTTATGTATATGTATTTGTGCCACTAAAGTTATGCCCTTAACCACCTTTCCATGTCGTCTTCTGTCAAGGACATTGGTGGGGGTATGAATCCCATTCAGCGATAGTTCTAGTTGTAGAAATAGCTTTGACCATCACTGAACAAAAATAACCATAATAGTACCATACCACCCCCCTTTTTGTGAGTATGGTGCTGTGACACTTATTGTTGTGCAGCAATATGAAGCAATCTTGTTCCTCTTGTCATGAGTTGTATTACAGTACTGTATGTCTGTTTCAGTGATATGAAGAGTGTATGTAGCCAGTTATGTAAGGAGTTTATGAGCGATATTTTGCACATAACAAGTAGGTCAGAAGATGATGATGCGACACTGTTACAGAGCTATCTCCTTGAGGGGCGGGGTTGGATCCTCCTACAAGTTATCCACAATAAGGGCGTACAGGTAGGCTGTTGGCCAGTTACAAAATTATTTCTTTGGGTGCAGGTATATGGATTTTCCTAAAAGTGGTTCACAACAAAGGCATACTGTTAGTTTAAACTTCCTGCTGTGCTTTCACTCAGTAGACTTTCAACTACTAGTTCTTGTAAGAACAATGTATAGAAGGAAAGCTGTGGAATATATCTGCATGAATTTAAGCCACTTATCAGTAAAGAATCCCCAAGCCATTTAAAGCAGAATGATGTGTTTGTTTGAGAGATTTATGCTTATATACACTGGACTTAAAATTCTTGTTAATGGTTAAACATTTTGTTGTCTTATTTATCATGTTTATAACACAGATATGAATGATATTATTTATAATATTTATATTATATTAATAATATTTTTTTGTATTGTTTAATTTCAGATTGAATGTATGGATTTATTGTGAAATATTACCTTTAATTATATTATTGCAGACTTTAACTGGATACAGGGACTTCGCCAATTTGTTGGTGTCACTGTTACCATGGTGCTTGAAATTTCCTCTCAAACCAGCTGATGGCAGGAACATAGGTAACACTTGGACTTGTTTCAGTCATTTCCTTAGCTTTCTTATGTCTTCTTAGGGAACAACACAATATGTGATACACAAAAACAGTCTTATGGCATCTTGCCATAGCCATATATTCATAAACCACAAGCCAATAGACTTTTTTCACCAAACTTGTTAATACATTAACCATTTAAGGATATTGCCATTTGGACTGTGTAGAAAATTTAAGCCTTTTCATTTTCTAATTAGATTGGTCCCTTTTTTTACATTGTGTAAGTTCTAGGACAGGGTAGATTTGTCTGCTTTAGCTTAAAATGTCATTATAACACCTTTAGCAGTGATGAGATAAGTAAAGAGACTACATTTTTCTCAAGTAGTGTCTTAATAGAAAAGGTTAGGGGCATAGCTCCTAAAACATTACCTTAAAATTTAATAAGGTTTGTTCCCAACGTTTTGGTTTTTGTTCCCAACTTTTTGGTTATCTGCAAAACTAAACAGGAAAAAGAGCTTTCTCTTATTTTCAGGACCAAGCCTTGTTAGTTTATTGGAGTAAATGCTTTGACTTAAAACTTGTCCTTGGTTCTTTTAAACCCTGTACTGGAGACTTCCTTTCCAGTTTACATTTAAATTTATTAGGTGTTGCATATTTTAGGTCAAACAAGTGTCTGAATTTAACTTGTGCACCTAATTACAACATTTTAATATCAGTGATAAACATGTATCTAACAGTACTGCCCTTAACCTGTGCAGAGGCAGATAACCAAATTTTATTGTTATATTTATCAGATTTGAACTACATAAAAAAATTAAGTACATTTTGTTTATCTCATTTCATTTAGAATATACAAATTGAGATGTACAGCACATTGTAGGTCATGAAAATTCTGTTAAAATTTGTTTGAATAATTAGAAGTTTCTTTGTACAGTATGTATGATTATTCTTTAAGAGGCTGTACTCCAGATTTGACAAAAAAATTTTTTTTTCATAAATTATATATTTAGATGCCGTGAGATTATAACATACATAATATTTTACTCCAAAACTGAATATAAAAGTCAAAATGGAATAAAAAAAATATTTTCGCTCCAGCCTGATTTGAACTCTGGACCCTCATGTTAACAAAATATTTCCAACGCTTTTACTGTCACCACCATCACCGCATGTGATATTACAGCTATTTACTTGAAATCTTATACAATATAGTTATACCGTCGCGTTACGGTATAGCACTTTGAAAGGGAAAAAAATCAATTTATAATGTAATTCTTTGACTTATTTTTTGTCAGTAAGTTATTTTTTAAGCATTAGTCATAAATATTACAAGAAATTTATAATACAAGAAAACTTTCTGTTTTTTGTCATCTGGAGCACAGCCCCTTTAAGATATGCTAAAGTGTTGTTAAAAAAACCCCCCCCCCCCAAAAAAAAAAAAACCTAATATAGTATTTGCTTAAACAATTCACTGAAGATGCCCTAATATGGTAACTGCTTAGACAGTTCTCTAAAAATGTCCTAATATAGTAACTGCTTGTTAAACAATTCTCTAAAAATGTCCTTATATATTTTAACTGCTTGAAGTTGAATATCATCCATACAATTTAATCAGATTTAGCCAATCTAGAGGAATGATTGTGTGATAGCATTTCAGTTTCTAAGGGAAGTGGAATTTAAGAAGGAGAAGGCTTATGAACGAAGCATTTTTTTAAAATTATTGGGAGATATTGCCGTAAATGATAGAAAATAAGAAATTCTGTATCCAAACATTTAATAAAAGATGTACTTACTGTAACTGAATTTACTCAAGACACAAAATTCATGAGATTCTTTACAACAAGTAGACAAAAGTTGGTATTAGTTCCATCATGCTGGTTTAGTGTCTCTCAGAAGTGATTATTTTGATCATAGATTGTATCTCAAGGTTGTTGTATCTCATTTATGTAAGGCAGTTTTCAAATAAATTCTATAAAGCCCATTCCAGTTTTATGTCTCTGAAATATATTTTGTTCTGTGTATTTGTGAAATTTATTGAATTAATTGAAGAACCTAAAATGCATTGAACTTGTTGAAATGTTTTTATCTTTATCTCCTCTGAGCACAGGTAAATCATAAGAACTTCTAAGAGACACATTTTGTGGCCCAGTTTTCATTATACTTGGTTAAAATGAATTTCTAGGTGATATTTGAAATCGGGTCACCTGGTCACCAGCTCTGAATGATATTCTGGAAGATCTTTATTTGAAGAGTAAAACATTGTTACAGGGAATTGAAAACTAGATTGATCTGACTAAAAATCTCTCTTGACAGGTTTTATTTTACCATTATGTTTTCAGTAAGAACAGTGGTACCAAGGTGAGCAGTAAAGGGCCATCAAAGCTCCCTTATGTAGACTTTTGGATCTTGTTTTTTGTAAGGACTGATTTTTTTTCATCCAGAGTTCTGTCCATTCAGATAACTGGAAATGCTCACTAAAGCCTTTTTATTACCATGTCGTTTTAAAATATTTCAGATGTATCACAGAGTTTTAGTTTACCTCCAGTCAGTGCCTGCTTTCAAAACATTCTTAAAACATGTCACACCAAGCATGGACAGTTAAGGAACCAGTCTGTGCCTGTAACAAGACTCCATGGATTCTCCCCAAAAGAACCAATTACTAAAAACAGAAATACTACAGAAAAGCGTCGATATTTCAAAAGAAAATCTTATGACAGCAAAGAAGCTGAGGTTGACTCAGAAGAAGAGAGTTCTGAAACCAAAGAAGAGAGGTCAAAGGGCAAATTGCGGAAGAAAGTTCGGTACAGTCATGTTCGTAGCTATGGTGGAGGACAAACGCAGATGAAAGTGGATTCAGAGTCAGATGATGATGATATAGAGACACTGATAAAAAGTATGAATATTGCCAAGGAAAATGGGATATCTGGATTTGAGTTCTGTGTTTTAATTTTAGAACTTATCCAAGAACTTACATCAACTGATCTTTGTGATATGCCAAGTGGAAAAATGATCTCGCCAATGATATTGCCAGGTTTGTTACAATGTCTAGTCAGCATGGAAAGTGGTACAGAACATGTAGAACATGAAGATCTTGAATTAAACAGTGCAAGAACTGTGATAAAAAGGACACTTAGTAAGAGTTGTTTTGACCTGCAGTGGTATTACATCAGCACAGCCAAATGGAATGAATATTTTAACAGGACATAGAGTGATTGAGCAAGTGTTGAATTGTGGGATACATACAGAAATTTGTCTGTCAGATGCTGTGTCAAATGTTGATCTCTTACAAAAGCATGAATTAGATCTTTGCTTGATGTCAGATGTCATCATAGGGATACTCCTGTGTTTGTCTGTAGTTTTTGAAAGCTTGCCCTTCAATTTGAGTTTTATCAAAACAGCTTTGTATCTGCTGGAAGAGTTTGATGAACACAAAGGATTCCAAAGGCTTGAACAGTGTGTCCTCTTCAGTGATTGGTTGAAAAGCCAGTCAACAGATCCAGTAAACATTTCCTATTGGTTAGAAGATGAACCAGTGAAAATCATTGGATCATTTTTGAACACATTGAAGGTAGTCAGGGTAAATTATGTACATTCCATGAAATGTGTAAAGAGAAAACACCAGCAGTGTTCCTACTCCCAGTACTATGACCATCACCATGACATTCTAGGTGTAGCAGCTACAGCGAAAGCAGATGACACCCAGGAGACTTTGTCACTTACCAGAAGAAGAACCTCACAGACTTCCTTGTCTAGTTTTGCTTCACAGCAGAGTTCACAGGTCATCTGCATTGTGTCATCTTGCACTCAGTTCTTGCTTGACCTTTTGAACAA
Source organism: Cyclina sinensis (assembly GCA_012932295.1). Classification (NCBI taxonomy): domain Eukaryota; kingdom Metazoa; phylum Mollusca; class Bivalvia; order Venerida; family Veneridae; genus Cyclina; species Cyclina sinensis. The sequence goes on from JAAONU010000011.1 coordinate 18,766,222, forward strand.
AGTCAGCACAAAGGCTGTACAACTTGACATTTTGAAAACAGTGTATACCTCTGGTATATGTTGTTGTATGAGTATAGATAGCATTATGTCAACATTTGTAACAGGCATTGGGAAGTTTTCTCCAGCTGTAAGAACATTCAGTATTGATATATTGAACAAAATTTTGTTGGAGCATTTTGGTGGAGGAACAAACTTTTTCCAAAGAGAAAGTCAGAATCTGGTGTGTGCATTTTGTGAGAAGGATGCATTAATTCCCCCTGAACACAAAGAGAAAAGAAGCTGCCCTTCCTATGGGAAAGAAGTAGACTTAGAGGCAAAATGCATGGATAGTGGAATAGATAGCAGTGATGTTAACAGAGAAACAAAGTTGTCTGCCCTTCATAAACTCTCCAAGTGGAGAGCAGTTTCTCAGTTGAAGAGCCTGTTGTTCTCTAATGATGAAACGATAGCAGTTTCTATAGCAAAACATCTGTTAGTTTTAGCAATTAAAGGTAATCCATTTCTGAAAGCTGAACTTTTCTTCAGTCTCTACAGTCATGCTTTAGATTCTGTCAGGAAATCTGATGTACATAGAGAACATGGAGATCTGAAATTGTCAAAATCAGTACAAGTTCACTGCTTGTCTGCTCTTCCTTATTTGTTACAAGCAAACTGTGTTACAAAAGTATTTCTGTCAAAGAAGGGAGTCAAGAAACTTTGTGAACTTCTAGAAGACAGCATTCTTAGAGTCCCAGTCTTAAGAATATTTGAAGCCCTGGTTGTTGTAGATAGTCTCAAGTTGGTTGACCACGGGTCAGCAAGTACTGAAGACTGCCCATGTCCGTACAGTGGTGGAAGGGTTATAGATGCTTTCATTGATGAACTGTCAAAGCGCTCATTTAGTAATACTGACATGTACCAGGACCAGTCAGAAACTGGGGTCAAAGGTCGCATTAGACGTGACAGTGTAGTAATATCAAAATTCTCTCTACCTGTGCTTGTGGACTTATGGGAAACATGTGCCAAATTATGTCTACATAGTCATGTTTTTGTTTCACAGTTCAGTGAAACACAGTCTTTTTTGAAAACTGAAGTCTTGTTACTGGAAACTTTAGATATCATATTAAGCCCAGATCTGATAGCTCAGTTAAAGTCACATGGCAGTTTTGAAGCAGAAGATTCTGGGTTAGAAGGTGAATCTTCTGCAGATTTAGAGAGAGGGCACCACAACAGCTTTTTCCAGAGATTGTCCCTGTTTGAGTCATTGATAGTTGTCACTGGAGCTGGACATAAATTTCAAGGCATCAAGGTAAGAGAACTTATATTACATCTCAAAATTACATGTGTCTGATGAAATCATATTAGAAAGATACAGTCTTGAAAATGAATTTTGGTAATTATCATTGTTTTAGTTTGTAGTTGTTGGACATGGTATTGTCAAACCAATCAATGCGATAGTTACCAGGTAAGCCAACTGTTTGGGCAAGAGATCTCAGGTGTAAACTCCTTATAAAGTTGCTGTACATCTTACCTTGTCTGGTTCTCAGAATATTGAATTTAAGCTGGAAAGAGGATGTTTTTGCATCTATCCATCACTTTATTGTCCAAGAGCCATAGATGTCTGGTTGCTCTGACAACCTAAGTAGAAAAATATGAAATCTTTAAAAGAATTTCATATCTAAAACAATGAGGCCTACAACATTGATATTTGGTATCTCCTGGTCATATATTGAAAACAGTTGACAATTTTGTGTTGCACATCTGTTTAGATTTTAAAATATGTAGGATTTAGAGCAATGCACAGTGACTCAAAAACAATTGTCACATTTGACAACTGCTGAACTGAGGTAGAAAGGTATCTTGATACGAAATATACCAAAAAGGCTGATATAAATAGTAAGAAATTGCTTGTTAAGTATGCTTGAAGAATAACAACCATATTCTTAGGTTTTGGTTTTATTAGCTCACCTGTCACGTAGTGACAGAGTGAGCTTTTCTGATCACCTTTTGTCCGTCGTCCGTCCGTCCGTCCGTCCACAATTAGTTTGTTAACACTCTAGTGGTCACATTTTTGCCTCAATTTTCATGAAACTTGGTCAGGATGTTTGTCTCATTGAGCCCAAATATAGAAAAACCTTGTTAACACTCTAGAGGCTACTTTTTCAGTCCAAATATCCTGGAAATGTGTCAGAAAGGTTCAATAGATGATTTGTAGCTCAAGTTCAAATATGGGTCATCTGGGTTCAAAAACTAGGTCACAGAGCCCAAAAATAGAAAAATCTTGTTAACACTCTAGAGGTTACATTTTCAGCCCAAATAATCTGGAAATGTGTCAGAAAGGTTCAATAGATGATTTCTAGGTCAAGTTCAAATATGGGTCATCTGGGGTCAAAAACTAGGTCACAGAGCCCAAATATTGAAAAACCTTGTTAACACTCTAGAGGTAAGATTTTTAGACCAAATAATCTGGAAATCTGTCAGGAATGTTGCTTCTATGATTTCTAGCTCAAGTTCGAATATGGGTCATCTTGGTTCAAAAACTAGGTCACAGAGCCCAAAAATAGAAAAATCTTGTTAACACTCTGGAGGTTACATTTTTAGCCCAAATAATCTGGAAATTTGTCAGAAAAGTTGCTTTGATGATTTCTAGGTCATGTTCCAATATTGGTCATCTGGGTTCAAAAACAAGGTCACAGAGCCCAAAAATAGAAAAATCTTGTTAATACTCTAGAGGTTACATTTTCAGCCCAAATAATCTGGAAATTTGTCAGAAAGGTTGCCTTAAGGATTTCTAGATCGAATTTGAATATGGGTCATCTGGGGTCACAAACTAGGTCACAGAGCTCAAATATGGAAAAAAAACTTGTTAAAACTCTAGAGGTAACATTTTAATTCCAATTAACCTGGAAAATTGTCAGAAAGCTTAATTCTATGGTTTCTAGCTCAAGTTTGAATATGGGTCATCTGGACTCAAAAACTAGGTCACAGAGCCCAAATATCGAAAAACTTTGTAAACACTGTAGAGGCTACATTTTCAGTCCAAATGTCCTTGAAATTTGTCAGAAAGGTTGTTTTGATGATTTGTAGCTCAAGTTTGCATATGGGTTATCTGTGGTCAAAATTAGGTCACAGAGTCTAAATATCGAAAAACCTTGTTAACACTCTAGAGGCTACTTTTTCAGTCTAAATATCCTGGAAACTTGTCAGAGAGATTGTTTCGATAATTTCTAGCTCAGATTCGAATATGGGTCATCTAGGTAAAAAAACTAGGTCATAGAGCCCAAATATGGAAAAACCTTGTTAACACTCAAGAGGTAACATTTTCAGTACAAATAACCTTGAAATTTGTCAAAGAGATTGTTTCAATAATTTCTAGGTCAGGTTCGAATATAGGTCATCTGGGGTCAATTAACCAGGTCCATAGCAACTTTGTTAAAAGCAGTCATACTCAGGCGAGTGATACAGGGCCATCATGACCCTCTTGTAAGATTTAATCATCTTTTGCACCAGAGTACAATAAAATAATTTGGACAGTTGTGGTTTGTGGTTTTAAATCTTTTCAGTCTGTGAGTAGTTTTTGCCCATGAAATGCTTTAATTGTTATGCTCCCCAGAGCATATACATGTCCATTCATCCATCTGTACATCCCTTACATTTTTTGTCTGGACCATAACTCAAAAACTAATAAAGATATCAACATGAAACTTCATAGGTGGATTAATCTCACTGAGGAGAAGTGCAGTACACAAGAACCATTACCCTGCACTTCATCATTTTGGAGTTATTATACCCCCACCACAAAATGTGGGGGGGCTATAATGGATTCACTTTGTCGCGTCCGTCGGTCGATCCGTCCATCCGTCCGTCTGTCTCCATTATCGTGCCCGCTGTATAAATCCTATACCAATTGAAGGATTTTCTTCAAACTTGGCTGAAATGTTCACCTCAACAAGGGGATGTTCAGAACCCATGTTGCCCATGTGTCAGCTCAAGGTCAAGGTCACAATTGAAGGTCAAATATCAAACAATCAAATATTAGACATTATGTCGTGTCCGCTCTGTAAGTCCTACACTAATTGAAAGATTTTCTTTAATCTTGGCTCTAATGTTCACCTCAACAAGGGGATGTGCAGAACCCATGTTACCCTTTTGCCAGCTTAAGGTCAAGGTCACACTTGAAGGTCAAAAATTGACTTAGAAAATATTCTTAAATTTTAACATGTATTTGAATATTTCTGAAACTAGAAAACGTATTTGCTTGAAACTTAAAATATATATGAAGTGTCACAATTAGGATATGCAGGTCAAGTTTCATAACTCTGTATTGCATTTTGACAAAGTTATGCCCCTTTTTAAGTCTTCAAATTTACATAATCAAATATTAGACAATATGTCGTGTCCGCTCTATAAATCCTATACTAATGGAAGAATTTTCTTCAAACTTTACTCAAATGTTCAACTCAACAAGGTTATGTGCAGAACCCATGTTACCTTTGTGCCAGCTTAAGGTCAAGGTCACACTTGAAGGTCAAAATTGACTTAGAAAATGTTCTTAAATTTTATCATGTACTTGAATATTTCTGAAACTAGCACAGGTATTTGCTTGAAACTTAAAAGATATATGAGGTATCACAAGTTAGATATGCAGGTCAAGTTTCATAACTCTGTATTGCATTTTGACAAAGTTATGCCCCTTTTTAAGTCTTTTAATTTACTTACAATCAATACTAGACAATATGTCGTGTCCGCTCTATAAATTCTATACTAATGGAAGGATTTTCTTCAAACTTGACTCAAACGTACACCCCAACTGGGCAGTGTGCAGAACCCATCTTACCCTTGTGCCAGCTTAAGGTCAAGGCCACACTTAAAGGTCAAAAATTGACTTAGAAAATGTTCTGAAATTTTAACATGTACTTGAATATTTCTAAAACTAGAACAGGTAATCATTTGAAACTTCAAATATATACGAAGTGTCGCAAGTAAGATATGCAGGTCAAGTTCCATAACTAAAAAAAGTGGGGGGGGATAACTTTGTATTGTATTTTGAC